>CM053502.1:93027648-93507762 GCA_028627145.1 Eidolon dupreanum | reverse complement strand
GAAGGGAAGGGAAGGGAAGGGAAGGGAAGGGAAGGGAAGGGAAGGGAAGGGAAGGGAAGGGAAGGGAGGGAAGGAAAAAAGAATCATTACATATGGAGATTGAAAAGGCTAATAACCATGTTGAGAGAATTTTGGTAGAATAGATAAGAATAGCTACCAAATTGCTCTGGATGATGACTGTAAAGATGCTTACTTTTTGCTTGTATACTCAAGACATATCACACCAGCAAATGAAGGTGTTTGTGGTAGAGCCTCCCAAAAATAGCATTATCTTTCCCCATCCCATGGACATCAGGCTTGGCTACATGACCTGGCCAATAGGATGTGAATGGGAGTCATGTGTGCCACATTTGAGCAGATGTTTTACAAACCACACTTTATACCACCAGTGTTCTTTTTCTCCCCCGCCTTGAAAATGTCATTTCGCAGATGGAGGCTGCTCCTTAAGCCTGGATCCCAGAAGGAATGGGCAGCCTGCAGTTGGAAAGCCACGGTAAACCACTGAGATGTGGGGTTCACTTTTTAATACAGTATAACCTAGCAAAAGCTGACTGATATGGTACTCAAAAAACGTTCATTGAATTCTATCAACTAGGGACCAAACAATAAGAGCCCAGAATCGGGAATGCTCAATTGTGACTGGTCAGAGAGGGACCCCAGAGAAGGGGACATTTGTGCTAGACCTTGAAATCTGGCCAGGATTTAAAGAGGAGGCAACTGGGGATGTGTTATGTTAACATCCTAATAATCAAGAACATGCACTCTCAGATTCTTTTCTTGTGTTACAAATTCTTCACAAAACCTTTCTAGTTCCTATGAGTACTTGTTTAATAATATGCTTTGGTTCTCTTTTGAAATATGCTTCAAAAACCTGTAACAGCAAACAGGGGCTGCACATGGCTTGGCCCAGTTTATGCATAAGAAAGAGGTCCAAATAAAATTGGAATTTCAGAGCAGAGAAAATAAAGAAAGACCTGAAAGGAGCTCCAGATTCTTGCCTGAAAAAAAAATACTTTTCCTTTCAAGAGGCAGACATCTGACACCCAGGAGATGTTCACCCATACAGGCTAAGCCCCCTTCTGAATGTGGGCAATTACGGCCTTGCAGGAGTGGGAGGGTGGTTGACAGAACTTGATAAGGTCTCACTAAGTGCTTCCCTTTCCCTTCTCCCTAGCTGGCTTCAAAATGCAGCAAGCGAAGGCAAGCTGTGAACAGGTTGGTAGTGTAAACCCTCTGGAATTCAGAGGCTGTACCAGTCCCTCTGGAGAGTGTGTTCCAAGGCCTTGGGTGAGCAGATTTGTGCGGGTGACTGCGTGTGTGTGTGTGTGTGTGTGTGTGTGTGTGTGTGTACGCTCACGTTCAATTTAGCAGAGGAAGTCAAGGCAAATGGTTTAATCAGAACCATCCCTCGGGGCAATTTGGAATAATTTTCTCATTAGAGAATATAACGTGCAGCATGACTAATGTTCAATCAGACAGTAGCTTCCAGTGCCCTCCCTCACTGCCACTACAAGGGCCTCACTCTGATTAATGAGAGTGTGGGGAATTCTGTCCTTCCTCTTCAGGCCTGGGATGGTGGCTGGAGTCCAGTGATGAAGAGGATTGGGTGATGGGAAGAGAAGATCTTTTTTCAAACATAAACATGAGAAATAAACTAATGGGACCCCTCAGGGTTTGAAGCAGACCTGATTAAAGCTAAAGGGAGTATCACTTCCTGGGGGACCAGGATGCTGGGGCCAGCTATGGTCTGCACACTCTACTCCTGACGAAGTCAGAGCTGGGACGCTCCATTTCTCCCTTTGCCCCCTATTTCTCTCCCCTCTCCACCTGAGCTCTCCCGGTCTTCCTCCTGCTCAGTTCTCCCTGCCTCTCAGTTTCCAAGTTTCTCCTCCTGTCTTTTTCCTATGCACAGTATCCCTCACTGTATCTGTCTCAGCCACATGGCACCCTCTGTTTTTCTGTCCTTCTGTCTGCCTCTGTCTCTCCTGATGTGACATATGTGTGTGACCTCTGGGCCCAGCACAGTTTGCTTGAGGAAGCACTGAAATGTGAGGGACCCAGCTTGTGTTCTCTCACTTCACAACTGTCACTGGACATTCACATTGAAGGGGCTATCAGGGATTTTCTAGAGCGTTGCTACTCTAAATGTGGTCCGCAGACCAGCGCACCAGCATCACCTGGTACTGGTTAGAAACACAGACTCTCAAGTCCATTCTCAGATCTACTTACTCAGAACCTGCATTTTAGCAAGATCCCCATGTGATTGTGTGCACAGTCATCTCTGAGAAGTGCTGGCCTCACTGCCTCATTTCGGAGGAGATGCCTGAGGCCCAGAGGGACACAACTCACCTGGAGTTAAAGACTGTCATAGTCCCAGACACAAAACCCCTGATTCACTGTAGTCCATGTCCCCAATAATAAGAAGACCTATTATTGTCAAGGTGTCTCTCATTTTAAGACAACCAGTTTTCAAGTGTCTCTTTCAGAGATCACTACAGAGAAGGTTTACCCCCCAACACAAAAGGGTTCCTCTCTTTGCAGGGTCACCCTTCTTCCATCCCTGTTCTCCAAGTGCATTAAGTTATGGGCATTCGGAAAATCTGATAACACAGCAAAATACACCTGTTCTCAAGCCATGATGGAGACTCAGAGAAAATTCAGAGTTCCGTTCTTGCCCCAAGAAACATTCATTACCAAGGGCCGCGGCCTGTCCCAAATTACACAAATACCTCAAGTAAGGCTGGAGGATTCCCCGGATGCCACATACACCCACCTGTATGCTAATTATGCCCGTGCACATGCGCGCGCGCGCGCGCGCGCACACACACACACACACACACACACACACACGCTCACCACCACCACCACCACACAGGGGCTAAGTCAATCAAATGGCTGAGCCAGAATCCAAGACTGGGACCAGATCCACAATTAATCAAGCAAGACTTCCCTGCAGCTGGAACTTCTCAAAACTTTCCTGGAAGTAACTTCAAGATAAGTCACCTCCTCTGTACCTCAGTTTTCACCATGTAAAAAGGCAACAGCCCATGGGCAGCAGGAGGGGGTCACCCAGGGTCCTACCCTCCCTTCTCCCTCTCAGGATTCTGAGGTTTAGTGAAGCAAGAAATGGTGAGACAGGAGCAGAGGCAAAGCCAGGCAACCCCAATTGGGCATTTTCCTTTTCCCCCTTGGCCCAGATGACTGACAGGTTATGGAATCTCAGTTCACATTGAACAACAGCTGCCAAGGCCAGCGTGGAACCAGGCACCTCAGGGTGAGAACGTTATCCCGACGTGTAACCTATATCCTGCAAATCCAATCAAAGTGAAAAGGAGCATGAGCTTTAAGGTCAGGTGACTTCTTGAACCCCCATGTGCCTCTCACAGTTGTATGGACCACCTATGTTCCTTGGCCTCCCTCAGCCTCTCTTTCCTCATCTGCGATAAAAGGAGCACCGAAGGGGGAGGCGTGTGCAGGCCTCAGCAGCATGTGTGTGCATGGACTGCAACAGGTGTCACAGGGGCTGTCTGCGAAGTGTAAAAACCTCAGAGACCCTCTGCAACTCCAGACCTTCGAGGCTCCAGGCACAGAGGTGCACAATAAATACTGGGGTCTGCTAATTGTTGATTTTTATTAAACAGGGCGTGCGGCCTCAAAGATCCACCAGGACTCCCCTACAAGGAGCAGGAGCCAAAGCCCCACCTCGCAGCTCACAGAGTCAGGGTCACAGGAGCACAGCTGGAACTCATCAGGGCCACAAGTCAGCGGACCCTTTCAGCACCACCCCTGGTTAGAGTAGGAGGTGGGGCATGGATGCCAAAGAAACCACTCTGCCCCTTACAGGCTCTCACAGAAGCCTCTGGAGGAGCCTCCACATACAAACCTGGGTGCAAATGTTGGGGAGCACCTGTGAAGCCAGCGAGGTTTGTTCAGTACAACATATTCCCTTCACCATGTTCAGGTCTTTTGGGCAGACATCGCTCACTGCCAACACTTCACACACACAATTTAAGCAGCTTCAACATCTCCATCCAGGATCTTCATGCCCCCAGTTACCCAGACACCCACCTGGACCTCTATTGGGCCCTGAATAGCCCTCAGAAAACATCAGTGACTTTACTGGAGTAACCACCAACTTGGTGAGGAACTGACCTTTCATCTGACCCATTCAAGATTATTAACCCAAAGTCACACCTTTAAAAAATCAATTCAACCCTAAATTTGAAAGAAGGAGGTGCAGTGGAGGCCAGCCTGGAGAGGCATGCAAGGATCATCAAGTTCCACCATTGAAGTTCGCCTGCTCAGGCTCTGAACACAGTGGAGAAATGGCCCTGAGGGAGCAGAGGACCCCAGCCTCAGCTCTGTCCCCACTTGCATCATGACTTCAGGCAAATGTCTTCCCTAGTCAGCCTCAGGCTCCTTTCTTTGCCCGGAGAGGAACTAGCAGATCTCTAAAAGGATGTTCCCCTGCCAGCTCCATATTCCTTGGATCCTGAATCACCCAAAGTGTGAGCCTCTCCACTATTGAACCTTCCACAGGAGCTTTGACATCAATTTCCATTGTCCCTTTGTCCCTCCTCCCTCCAAGGTCCCCAATCTACTTAGTGCCTTCAGCATCTCCCCTCATAGAGCTAACTCCCAGGAAGTGACAGAGAGTGAGGCATGACACAGCTGTCACCTCTGGGGACCGGTGACTTGGCTCAACCACTGTCTCTCCCAAGGATTTAATCTCTGGATTATGTGAGCATGATTTGGAAACTAGGAGAGTTAGATTAATGCTCTTTGAGTTATCTGTATCTTGACTTATCTCCCCCTCTTGAGGACAAGGACCCTGATTCATTCATCTTTGAATTTTTCTACAGCATCTAGGGCCACTACTGATGCATGATAGAAGAGCAAAAGATATTTGTTGAGTGGATGGATGGATGGATGGATGGATGGATGGATAGATGTATCCATGGCTGGGAGGGTACAGCAGGCATGCTGGCAGAGGATAAAGTAGCATTGGCTACCAAACCCAGTGCATGGCCATGCCTTCTGTGGACAAAGCCTGGCAGTTGAGCCCAGTTATAAGTATTGGACAGCAATTTGGTATTCAGCAACCAACATGGAATATTTGTCCTTAAATCCCTATCCATCTTTTAAAAAGAAAAAAAAAAGCTGGGTAGAGTACCTCTCTGCACAGAAGGGGGCTGCCCTGGCACCTTTACTATCTAAGGCCCCAACCATCTTCCCTGGTCAGCTCTTCAAATCAAATTCTGCAGCCACAATGGTGAGACATAGGAAGAAGGAATATAGACAGAGGATGGGCGCTGGGACCCAGCAGCCTCTGGCCTCCTGTGGGGGCCAGTCCCCAGCATCCCTGGTCCCAGCCATGTGGAAAGACCCTAGTGGGATCCAGAGTGGTAGCATCTGGCCCAACCCTGGTTCCCCAGTCTGAGCTCCCTTCTTCTGAACTAGCTGACCTCTTGGGGCCCTTGTAGCTCTAGTACTGGGTGTTCTGTGGGTACTTCTGATCTTTGATGCTTACAGTGATTTTGGTCAAAGTGCCTACCAGACTGGAGGTGAGCAAAGGCCTACACACCACAAATGTCTTCTGGACACTTGTGATGCTGTCTACACCAAAGCCTAGTTGCTTGAACTGTGGCCAGACCAGCGGCATGAGCATGACCTGGGAGCTTGTTAGAAATGCTGATGCTCAGGTCCCCACAGCAGACCGAATAGATCAGTATCTACATTGTAACACGATTCCCAGGACCTGCGAGTAGCACGCTGAAGTGTGAGAAGCAGGGTCTCAGGCTCTCTGATCCCTGGAGGAGACAGCCACGAGGAAGTGGAAAAGGCCCAGATTGGGCCTCGAAAGCAAGCCAGCTCTGTGCCTCACCAGCTCACGGCCACAGAACTTTTTGCCAGTCTGTGCTGGGGTTTCACAATTGTAAAGTGGAAGGATAATACTTGGCCTACACACATCAAATACCAGACAGGGATGAGTTCCTCTAAGTTAACTCATTAACAGTTAGGTGCCCAGGTAACACAGAAGTGCTCACAGTGCTGCTTATGACAACAGCAAAACTGGGCACAATCTAAATGTCAGTCGGGGGGAGACTGCTGCTAGGTCTGGGGTACATCCAGACCATACAGGACAGCATGATTAAGAAGGACAAACAAGAATTGTGTGTTCATGCTCTATTGTTAAGTGAAAAAAGAGGGATTACAGAACAATATGTGCCATGTGATACTAGTCACGTAAAAAAAAAAAGAAAAAGCTCTCACACATATATTTTTATGTACCGATGGAAAAGTCTAGAAGATTATAACCCAAACTGTGAATAATGGATAACTGAGAGAGAGAGGGAATTGAATTGGGAGCAAAGAAGAGGCTTTTGCTTTCTCAATATTGTTCAATTATTAAAATTGATCAGAAAAAAAAAGTAACATGCTCTATGAATCTGAGGTACTAGTACCATCATTACTGATGAGATAAAAGTAATGATACTAGTGACTTTATCCAGGAGAGAAAATACATCCAAAAAGTCACGCCTCTCTCTTCGGCATTACTAGCCTCCGCAGGACCAATAAACTGGGGCCCTGGGGACACTGTGGGGCTCCCGGAAGTTCTCAAACTCAGTTCCTGGAAACAGGAGTGTAGCTGTTTGAGTGAAATTACCCACGGAGAGTAGGACATTTTCAAATGTAAGTGCTCCCCTCCTGTGCCTTTGTGTGTGTTAAAATACCACTGGCCTGCAGTACAGTAGAGGTCAAAACAGCATTCAGTTGTCATTTTGAGTTGAACATATCTGTATTTCTGGGGTTGCACAAAGTCCTGACCCCCATAGCTATGGACAGCAGTTTGGGGAGGGCTGTGAGGGTGTGAGGGGGATACCGGAGAGGGCTGCTGAGGGGTCAGAGGGCACTACAGGAGAGCACTGTGCCCAGGCAACTGTGAAGTAGCTACAGGAAAGGAGGGGCACTCCAGGAGGCCCCCGCCTCTGCCCAGCAATGCCCAGGAAAGTCAGTCTATGTAATTCAGCAAAGAAGGGAAGGCAGGGGCAGGGGCTTTTCGAATCACAGCCCCAATGCCACCCACTCAATGCTGCATGAAAGACAGACTGGTGGGAGCAGAGGAGGCAGGGCGGGACAGAGGGGACAGGGCCTTTGGGGAACACACCCCTGATCCAGGGTCTCTGTGGTCCACAACCTGAAGACAAGCATGGAAAGCCAAGGGCTCAAGTCCCAGCAGCGTTTCCAAATACGCTGCCTGATGAGGCAGGAACTGAGCATGGGGTACAAAGAGAGAAGTGGGAAGTGAGGACTGGGAGGGCAAGGGAGTAATGAGTAGGGTTAGCACCTACAAGCAGGAGCATAAACATGAAGACTGGAGTGTTTGCCAACTGCCTGGCACATAGTAGGCGCTCAGTAAACAGCCCTGCATCCTCCTTAGCCCCACTGCCAGACCCTCCACCTTCCTGCCACTTGCCAGTGCTCGAAGGGCTAATTCAAGTCCAAGGATGGAGGAGTCCTGATCTCCTCTCCAGAAAGGAACACTCTCTACCCAAAAGGAAGGGGCCCGCTGGGGAGCCATCCTGCCAGGGCCCAGTTCCAAGTCATTTCCACATATTCCATCTTGTGTAGGGTTGCCAGGTAAAATACAGATGAAATACTGCATGGGACACACTTATACTAAATAATTACTTATAGTTTATTTGAAATTCAAATTTAACTAGGCATCCTGTTTGGTTGTCCGTTGTTTTGTTTGTTTGCTTGTATGCTTGCTAAATCTGGCTAATACAATCCCAGAACAATCTTTGATGAGCAGGCAGCAAGGATATCATCAATCCTACACTGCAAAGAGGAAAGTGACATCCAGGGTTTTTTATCATGCTCACATTTCCAGAGCTGGAGCATGGTGGCGCCGAGGCAAGACCTCAGGTCCTCAGATTCCCAGCCTGTCCTTTCCCCCACACCAGTAGCTCCCCAGCAGCAAAACCACCCAAGGAGCTTATTAAAAATAAAAATGACTGAAGGAAAGGTATGCAAGGATGCACCCAAACCGACAGATTCCTGGGGGGAAACCGGAAGACTGTGTGTTTTGTTTCACATAACTTCATCTGGCTTGACTGGTTCCCCTTGAGAGTGCACTGCTTTTTCAACTTTAAAACTAAGAAAATAAATGAGCAAATGCTCTATATTGGAAAGGGGAAGGAGGTGCATGCACAAAGAGAGTGGAACCAAACACAAAGGAACAAGCTAAGCTAAGTCACTCTAGAGCTTTCTCACACGGCCAGGAACCCAGCTCTAGGAAGTAATTAGACATGCAGACAAAGATTCCCATGCTTTCAAAAAATATTGTGTCATGAGAATACACCCATGATGTTCAAACGGAAAAAGACACCAAAGTGAGCATGTGGTACCGATCCAGATATAAGTACAATAATAAAGACTGAAAGGAAGTTCGAAGAAATGTTTACTGTAACTCTTGGAGGGGAGGAACGATTACAGTCGATACCTTAATTTTCTAAATGTTCTAGAGGAACACACACACAAGACTTTGAAATAAAAATAAAGGTACTTGAGTCCCACCTCAGAGAGACTAAACCAGAATCTCTGAAGGCTGTGAATCCTAGATATCTGTACTCATAAAGCATTCGGGTCTTCCTTGTGCCTACATCCTGCCAGTGCTTTATAAATCACCACTGAAAATCAAAGACAGGTCTTGCTCCTGCCTGTGCAGGACGCTGCCCACCTGATGCATTCTGCTCCTCCAGGTGTTTCTAGGGAAAGAATGGCTGGGAGGAAAGGGGAACACATGGGTAAGGAAGGACACCTCCCAGGCAAATGCTCACCAGCACGTGACTTCCTCTGACTTGGAGGAAAACAGAGCTCTGTGGCTCTATGGAAATCATGTTGCAAATGAAATGGAAAGCGAGGCCTTGGAGATGGCCAGCCCCACAGCTTAGTCCTAAAGTCCCTTCCTTGGAAACACAGTTATAGCCAAACAGGTGGCACCACCTTGTGTAATTCAATCAGAGTGTTATCTGTGAGCTGACAAAGTATCAAAAAGGTTTCACATATCACTCCGCCATGTGAGGCGGGGCGAGTGATGCCAATTTTGGATTTAGAATCCAGAAGTCCCTTGTGTTTCACAAGAAGAAAGGCATTTGCACACCATCAAACCGAGTCAAGCAGTAGGTAGTCTAATCATTTTAGCCAGGAGTCTGTTGACATCTAGACAGAGCAAGAGACAGAACAGGCCAGCTTGGATGGCTGAGAGCAGGTTGACCCCCAAGGTCTCCCCACCCCTTGGCTCCTCTTTCCCCTCCCCTACCTCAAAGTGCTCAGAACACCCTCCTACAGGTTCCACCACACGAGGGCCCCACTGGAGGTCTGTTTAGTCTAAATTCCCTCTCTCTTAATCAGCCCTTTCACCCAAACTCCTAGCCCCTCAACGGGCAGGGCCTGACTGCATATTAAACAGGAAGAAAAGTGATCAGATTAACTCACATGAAAGTATGATCAACCCACGAACTGGCCTCTGTGAGCCACAGGAAATGGGGAAGCTATGAAGAACATCTTGGCTCCTGAACCCCATTGGGCTTTGGGATTCCTGTGTCCCTCTGAGAGTTTGGGAAGAGAGCGAGGTTCTTCTGGATCACTTCCGCCATCTAGAGAAGAGGCTACTTCCTGGGCCACCTTGGTGACCATCCGCGGGCCCGGAGCCCTGAGGAGAGGCTCATAAGGCAATTACATCAGCACAGGACGCCTTTGTTTTGAGCTGAGGCTGGTTTTCCCACAAGCGACTGAAATAAATTAGAGCGTTTTCAACGAGGGCGGTTGAAAGCGGCACTCTTGGAAAAATCTCAGCAGCTGCTCTTTATTGGATTATAACTAGGAGCAAAACACCCCAAACCACACAATCGCCTGCAAAGGGGGGAAAAAATCAAATCAAATACAACATTGTTGTAGGCTCTGGAAAATGTTTCCCCAGGAAAACCAGCCTGGGAACCTGGTCAATGTTCTCCAGCTCAGCTGCCCAGGAGACAGACACTGCTCCTCGGGGGTCAGATACAGTTTGTCTACACACAGGCGGCCAGGGACACCAACAGACAGCCACACACAGGTAGGCTGGAGATGGGACAGGCGCCCCAGTACAGGCTGCCACCACAGGGGTGCACGAAGGCCCCAGGAGAAGGTCCTAGAGAGAGACACATTGGTCCCTCTTTGCAAAGAGGGCCTTAAAAATAGGTGAATCTACCCTGTTTATGGGATGAGAGAATCCCATTGTTCCCTGGAAGCCAGAGGTGGGATACATTCCCCTGGAAGCCAGTGGAGGCAGGAAATCCATTGTTGGTATGCAGTTCTGCAGATGGCTTAAGATGGAAAGAGGGATCACATGGCTGGGAGACCAGAAACCTGGGTCATTCTAACCCTGCCACCCCCTAGTGCTATATGCTAAAGCAAGCCATTTGCATTTCTTTGAGCCTCCATTCTCTTATCCATAAAGTGGGTATTAGCATACTTGTCCTCCCTCTTTCCGGGTGGTGGTGAGGTGTTCACAATGTTCAAATGAAAAACAAAAAGAGGATAGAAATGAGTGCAGAGGTTGTTTGATAGGGGTGGGAAGGACTGGAAAGGGGCAGAGAGAATTCTCTGGGCTGATGCAAGTTCCTCCAGTATATGCATTTGTCAAAATTGATCAAACTATACATTTAGGATCTGTGCATTCCACTATCTATAAATTATACCACAATTTTTTTAAGATGGGAAGCAGAGTTAAAGTGCTGAACAAATAAAAGCTACTCCTGCCATAAAGGAAGCTCTAGTGGCCTGCTGTGAACAGGACACTCAAGCAAATAAAGTCTCCCTTCGCCCTCAGATAGGAGATTATTTTGAAGTTCAGGTTCAATAGTTTCAGAAAACACATATGTTTGTGTCTAGTTCAAACTGGCGTGGTAGGTATTTAAGAAAAAAACATTAGTTCAATTCAGAGTTCAGTCAAAAAAATAATAATATTTGGATTCGGTTTTGGGTTCAGTGAATCAGGGCAGTGTTTTCCAATTTGGGGGTCATGGTTTGGTTGAGTTCAAGTTCTTGTTAGAACAGCCCAGCATGGGGCTTAGCCCTGGGACACAGCCAGCCTGGCCCACCAGCCATTGTCCACACACGTTCAGCCCTTCCAGATCAGCATTGGCGAACACAGCCCTTTCCAGCCTCTTTCCTTTGTCTTCCAAAAAGAGAAACTAGAACTCAAGAGAAAAAGAAAACAGTTAAATTCTTTGGCTGTGTAAAATCAAACTTAAGTCCACACTCTGGTGCACATGCGCACATGGGCGAGGGGCAGGAGCCGGTCCCTGAGATGCCGCCACCCACCAGGAGGAAAAGTAAATAATCATGACATTGGCAGCTTATGCTCTGGTCACTGGGTGGATGAGAGCTGCTGTGCCCTTTTGCAGGTGGCGAAACCCAAGGGAAGGGTACTGCACATCTAGTCAGGGGTGCAGACTGTGCCCACAACCAGGTCTACACATGCAGTGGGAAGGAGTGAGAAGTCCTTCCAGACCACTCCAAGCTCAGGGCTGGCTCCTTCCAAGTCTCCATCACACACTCTGTCCTGTTAGGCCCAACAGGCACATGAGTCGTATCGTGGCTTTCTTCTTTAGGCTTGGCATCTTTGCTTGAGACTAAGGCTCCCTACTTCTATTTCTAAGACTCCCAGCAGGAGCAGTCATGATGGGTGAAAGACAGAACCCAGAACTACTGGTGGAGGTTTCTGGGAATAGCATTTATGTGGTATGGGACTAAATATCAGGGGAACCTACAAAAAGAATTACCTCCCTACCTGCCCTCCCTTGCTGCCCTGCTCTCTCCTGCCTGGCTCATCCAGTCCTGGCCTCAACAACAGAACCATGCACAGAAGCCCAGGCCTCTACCTTCTGGCCCCTGCCTACCTCATCCCCTACTGTCCCCACCTTGCACCCTACTCTCCAGGCAACCTGGAGGTTTTACACCTCTGTGTATTTGCATATGTTATTCCTTTGCCCAGGAGGCCTTTACTCCTTGTTGTCTTCCTGAATAACTTGCCCTGGGTGCTTCCAGGCAGAGTTGAGCACTCAAAGCACAGAGAAAGACAGTGGGGAAGAATACCACCCAGGTCTCAGATGCCTCCAGCTTCACTCCTGCATCCACTCACACCTGGCACTCTCCTCCTTCCTGATGAATTCTCTCCCAAAGTGCTCCTCAGTCCCTGACACAAGCAGGCTTCTGTTGGCAGCACCGCCATGTACAGTTGTGCACGCTATACACTGCACAAAGGAATCCAGTTTAGGGGGCTCGTGGAGACTGAACTCTGCTTGCAGTGCTGTGCTGCTGAGAGCTGTGCCCATCCAGAGGGGGCATTTTTCCTTAATTCTCGCCTATGAAGGCAGTAGCAGCCCTGTATCGCAGATACGTGCAGTTCCCAGGAGTGGATGATTGACCCTTGAGCAGCTGCTTTGATAAGCTCATCACTCGTCCTGGTTGTTGGACTAACTCTCTCGCAAGCAGAATGGGATTGCTGGGGCTTATCTTTGTAACACGAGGTCTGAGCACAGTGCCCAGCTTAGGCTGACAAGGGGTGGTTTTACTGAATAGATAGAGGATCATGTGAATCATTTCAGTTGGGTTTTCATGATCGGCTTGAGTGTTTTTCCAGCTTCTCTATCAGAACCTGACACCATTTCATGACAAGCTGGGGAGGTAGCCACTGGTGTCCCTGCCTATCCCACGGGGAGAGATCACAGTGAACATCAGGATCTTCTTCCTTTTGCTCACCCTACCACTGTGCAGCTCAGCAAGACAAAACCCTTCCCTATGTTCCCACACTTGTGTCCTGAGCTCAACAGACTTGAGACTTTGTTCGTGTACTAAAAGATATTTTAGATAAATGTCTAGGCTGCATAGGAGGTAGTCGAAGTCATCCGGGCCATCTTGATGGTCTGCCCCTCTCCAGCTGGTGTTATCCGGTGTTATTACCCCCTGCCCAGACACAGTCAGCTCCAAACTGTGCCCCTCGGCCTGGCCTTCCTGCAGCCTGTGCTCTGACAGCTGATCCACACAAGGTTCCATCTCCCCCCAGTTTCCAACGGGCTGCTTCCCTCAGGACTCCAAGCCCTTGAGGAGTTCCTGGGCTGATGCCCCAGCTCAGGCAACTACCACAGCACACGTAACTCTCTATGCCCACAGCCACAGCTGCCTACCGTTCGAACTCATAGATCTGCCTGCGAAAGCCACTTCTCAGCTCCCAACTTCAGAGGCATCCAGGAGACACTGGAGTGCAGCAGAAAGAACGCAAGTGGACTTACATTCAAATGCCACCTCTTCCCTCCCCATCTTGAGGCTTTGGGCAGCTTGTTTCATCTCTGACCCACAATTTCTTCTTTCCAGTGGGAATGATAATACTACCACCAATGTAGATTAGGTGAGATAATGCCTGAAAAGTGGCCGGTACCCAAGTAGAATGACCAAGTTGTTCCAGACTGCGCTGGGCTTTATGGGGTTTAGCACTAAAGTCTTATATCCTAGGAACCCCTCAAGTGCTGGGCAAATGGTTGCCCCATATCCTTATCAGGTGAGCTGCTTCCTTTTCTCTTACTGTTCACAGGAATAACTGAAAACCTGGAACAAGACTCTCAATATAGCCTCTGGGAGTAAAGGAAAACAGGCTGGGAAGAAGATGGACTGGCTTGCCAGACCCAAGCCAGGCCGCCTTTCTGCTACACTTTCGAATTCCCCTTCAAGTTGTCCCATCCCTCTGCTCAACAATAAGTCCATAAGAGCCGTGTCCCCCACTCCCCTTCACCCCAAAAGCTCCCAGGGCAGAGCTTGGCAGGCAGTGGGTGCTGGGGAGACCCAACTGCTGAGTGATACCACATGCCCTGGCCAGACCAGGGAGGGCAAAGCCCAGCAAACCTGTATGGAGTCCTCTCCCGACTGCATCTTCCTAGCCTCTTGAGGAAAAGAGGAAAGGAGGTCTCACTCTTTTTCTCGGGCAGAGGTTGGGGGGACAGGTTTCTAACTCATCTGGAAGGCAAACCCCGTGAGGTGGGCACAGAGCCGTTTGCACGGCGCGCCCGTCCATCCGCTAGGGCAGCAGCGACACCTGCTGGCCGGGGCCGTGAGGCTGCGGGCTCTGTCTGCACCCACGCGGCCGCGCTCGCGATCTCCGGGGGCTACGCTGTTTGCAGCTCAGCGGGTCTCCGCTGGACCCTCGCTGGCCACAGAGGAGAGGCCCGGCCCTCTTGACCCTCCGGCCCTGAGGCAGGAGCAGGGTCCCGCAGGCTTTGGAGTAAGAATGGCAGGCCGTCCTGCCGGGCTGGAGATGCGGCCTCTGCGTCCGTGGACAGAGCTGAGGGGTCACAGCAGCGGGCAAATGAGAGGACTGATCACCGCTGCGGCCGCAAACACTCTCTCCCTGATTTATTCACTTTCTCTTCAGAGATCACATCATTTGCCCCATAACACTTCTTAATTGCGCTTAAGAATCACCACTTTCTCGGAATTTTCAATTTCTCTTTTATTTCTAGCACTAATATCTGGTTTCCTCTTCAGGGCTTCCTCCAGAAGTTAATATTTTGGCAGTACATGAGCATGATGGGGAGGTGCCTCCAAGTATGCAACCACAAAAGCTGTTTTGACGTAGGGACACCCCTGGTGGCTAACTGACCACTGCGGAACCCCCGCCTCACAAGAGCAACTATTCAAAGAGGAGGCCTCAGCAAAATCATGAGCCATCACATGCCTCCAGGGCCAATGATATACACAGTATGCTATTCCCATTCAGCAGGCGGAGAAATGGAGGCTGGGAGAAGTGAAGTGCCTTGCCACTGCCTTATGCCACGCTTCAGGCTCCTGGAAAAAGTCATGGGCATGTTTAGGAATTTCCTAATATCAAAGAGGAACACTGAACACAACCTTAAATGTTTATCCATAGCGGAGCTGATTACATAAATAATGCACATCCATTTAAGGGAATGCTACAGAATACTATGCTCACCTTAAAAAGTAGGAGATGTATATACACATACAGATATATGTATGTAAATATATATATACTACTACTACTTTCTACACACACACACACCTATACACATATGTGTGTAGATTACAGAACAATATACATGCTTATTATGAGTCAAGGTCTTGCAAAAACTGAGGTGGGTGATTTGAGAAGACTTTAATAAAAGAGTTTCTTTATAAGGTTGAAGGAAATCAGCAAGGGATGATGAAGCATCCAGGGACCTGTAACCAACCCTCGGGCGGAAGGGTAAAGGGAGTTCTGGAATCCAGAGAGAGGAAGCCCCCTGACAAGAGTCCTACCCGGCAACAGAGGGCCACAGCCAGTATCCTCCCTGTCAGAGAGGGGGCTGGCCAGGGGATAAGTACCCTTGCAGCTGCAGGGGCAGAGCAGGGTGGAGGACAACAGTGAGTGGACCTGGAGGAGCCCACGGAAGAGACCCAAGCAGGTTGTATACCTATGAAAATATCCAATATGATGCACACCAGTGCATTAACGTGTTGAGTACTAATTGTTACTCAATGAGGAGAAGTCGGGGAGAGATGATGCAGAGAATAGGGAGAATGACACTTTGACCTTTTACTTCTTATACCCCTATATTTGAATTTATAACAAGTACCATATAGGAAGTGTATAATCACCCACAAGTAAAATATTTCATTTGGGGAACAGCATATAAAATTCTGCGAGCTCCAATGGAAAGAGCCCTGTGGGTAGACGGTTACCTCCTTCAAGGGGCCCGCCCATTTTACCACCCTCATCCCTCCCTGCTCAGAGCTCCAGGCTGAAGGACTGTAGCTCACATTGGCTTGTTCTAGACTGTTCCACTTAAATGAGGCATGTTTATCCACAGCTAGACAGCAGCCACCTCAACGTCCTTGCCAGTAGACCCAGCGCTAGGCACAAAGGAGGTGCCCCGTAAATATATGGTCACGACAGACCAAGCTCCATGCCTCACCACTGAGTAACCTGCACTGAGTTATTAGTGTCATGTTCTCATCTCTCAGGTACAGATTGATGGAGGTCTTGGTCACATCCTAAAGCTGCCATGAATTGGAAACACTCTGCAAAGGCAGAAGCACATGCAAACCCAACGTGTCAGGAGCAACACGCTTGGATTCATGCACCTTTGCAAATGCTTTTCTTTTCATTATTCTTAAAAAAAAAAAAAAGTGTGCTCAAGAAGAATGATCACTTCTCTTCATTTCCTGCCCTCTTCCCGTCACAGGAGCATGAGACATTTTATTCAGGGTCACAGATTCTGTTTCTGTCCAGGGGAGGTAAGTCTCAAGGGAATGGGCCCCCTTTAGGAATTTATACCGGCTGGGAAATATAATCCAGTGTTTTCCAGCCATCATTTAGCAAAGAGTTGTCATCGGAGTGGTTTCCTCCTGGCCGACGCTGCCTCCCACCTTACCCCTCCCAGCCCCCGAAGGACCGACTTGGTGACTCTCTTCATAGTTATGAACAAGCAAATCTGCGAAAACTTAGGAGGCCTCGGCTGAACCAAAACGTTTTTCAAAGAAACACTTTCCAGCCCAAGAAAGGTAATATCCTGGAGGGCTGCCCTCCTTCCTGCAATTAACTAGAATACCACCCAACAGCGCTTTGGTTGGCTACCATTTCCCATGGAAATACCTCAAATGCTTTTCCTCCTGGTGGTTCAGCAACTAGAGACATGGAAACAGACAGCAGCCCTAAAATGGGACCTTTGTCTCTTTCCTGTTCAAGCCACAGAAGGGCAACCGGGACCAGTGAGCCCTTCCTCACCAACCACCAAAGCCCAGGCACGTGGGCAAGAGGCGAGGGGCTAGATTCCCGGGTGGGCTCTGGAGGCCAGGCAAGAGAGGGACGGAGGGGAGAGAGTGCCGTCTGAAGGGCTGTCAAGTGCATCCCCAGCAGAGAGCCACCAGCTCTGTGATCTTGACCAAGTAACTGCACCTTCTCAAGCCCGAACCTCCACTTTCCTATGTGTTAAGTGGGGAAGTAAAACCTTTCAGGGTTGTCGTGGAGGTCAAATGAGGTGATGCTGGGCAAGCTCCAGACACACAGTAGGTGTTCAGTATACCCCACTTTTCATTGCATTTTTTGGATTGGAGCATTGCCCTCTCCTGCTGCCCTACTGTCTCCTTTTAAAACATAAATGCTCCAAGAAAGGGTAACCTTTGAGGGTTTCCAGAAAGAAGAAAGGAGGTGGTGGTGCCAGGTGGCAGGGGCCAAAGGAGACGTCAGAAAAACCAAGCTGCCAAGTGCCAATCTATCAAATCAGGGCCAGCAGCAGAGAGGTTCCCCAAGCAAGCTTTGGGGCACCGAGAAAATGCCCCCTCTGATACAAGAGCTGAAGAGCCACCTCCTGCCCGCTGGCCTGGTTGTCTGCACATGCTGTCAGAATTTCACCAGAAACAGGATCCAGAAAGGAAACTGGTGTGCAAGGCATGTGCCTCCCAGCTTCTGGCCTGCCCTGCTCCCACCTCCGGCACCTGGGACATCCCCACTGTCTCTCTCCCAGACCATCTTCTCTACTGGTCTGCAGCCACCCAGGTCTGGGCTGTTGACACTGGGCTCTCATTTCCACAAGGCGAGCCCTTGTTCCCCACTGCAGTATGACTAACCCCGGGAAGAGCACCCACTCCCCAAGTGATCTGCCCAACTGCAGTGTCCAACCTACCATTACACCATTAGCAATTTATTTCCCTAAGCAAGAAATGTACAATTTGGAAAACATTCAAACCATGGAGGAGATACAATGAAAAGGGAGAAAGGGAGCTTTGCTGTTGTTTTACAGGGAACAACGAGACATAGGGTGAAATAATTTTATTTTATGATTCTAACTTGCTTTTTGCTCAATGGATCATCTCATTCAGTACTATCTCTGATCCTTTTTGGAGTGGGGCAATGTATAAACTAGTTATTTAATAACAAGTTGTATATGAAATGTAAATGTATAATTTAGTCAGAAAATAACCACATTACTTACGGAATTTCATTTTTTACTTTTTTATGTGTGAAAAATAGAGCTATAAACTGCCAAGCCTTTATAAATCTAGCATCTCGACTTTTGTCAGTTTCTGAAAAGCAGTTAAAATCATAATAAAATAAGAAATCTTTGCTATTGCAGAGCAAAATTTTGGATAGTCATGTTCTTCAGATATCTTCTAGGAAGGAAAATTCTGAGCCCCAAAGCAAAAATAAAATAGCTGAGGGCTAGATGAAAGAGGAAGAACACCACATACTCCATCAATCACAAAGTTGGGTGCAGACAATGAGGAGCAGAAAATAAGCCATGGGGACAGCGGTAATGGGGGTTGAAGGCCCACAGGGCATAGAAATTGGAGTGAGGCATTTTGATAGTAACATGTACCTAATTTGTAGTTTTGCTAAAGAATGCTCCTGGTGCCAAATGACACCTTAGTAGATTTTTTTGTTTATACCGATTATTTTTTTTTAAAGATATCACACAATTGAATCTTTCGAAAATGTTTTAGATGACCCAAGTTTTCTCTTTCTGGGAATTTTTTTAACTCAATACAAAAGAGTATAAAGAATAATAACAAGCACTCATACCACCCCAAATTAAGAGTTGTTCATTTTGGAGGAATGTAAATAAGAGGTATGATCCTCTGTAATCTTGGCTATTCGGCTTTCATTATAGAGCCATGACAAGGGAGCTGTGTTTGGGTAGTGCCCAGGGGTACTAGTTGGCATAAAGTTGAAGTTCTTACCTACTGGTTGGTGAATAGTCATCTCCATGGGCCCTTCCCAGGGACTCCTGCACCTGTCTAGAGCCCAGCACCTAAAGAGTTAGCACGTGGCACAGCCCAGGGCCCCCAGGGTCTCGGTTACTGCCCCACGAGCCCTCCGAAGCTCCTGAATGCAAGGTTCCATCTCTACAGCAGTCTGGACTTCTTGGCAGCAGTGTCAGCATCCTGCATGGAAACAACCAGCCCCCACCCCCTTCCCAAAGGCTGTGGTTGCCCCTGCCCACAGCCACCCCTGGAGTCGTCCTCACATGGCCACATGCAGGAACTGCAGTCTCTGCAGGACTGACACTACAAGTGGCAGGAGAACAGGTGGGTGCCCATGTGACAGGAGGAAGTGATACAAGATAGCTCAGATCTATATGTGCAGTTCCAGGCCAGAAGTCACCTCTGGTATAGGTCCCTCTTTCCATAGTCCCTGTTGACTTTCACCTCCTTTTAATGGAACACATATGAAAACTCCTTAAGCACCTGCCTAGATCTGGCATCGACAATCTTAATTTAATTAACAAAAATGATAGCTGACACTTACATAGTGTTTGCTCACTGCTGGGCACCATTTTAAATGTAATATACCTCACTAAGTATCATCAATACCATCATCAACCTATTTTTACAGATGAGGAATCTAAGGACAAAGATAATTAAACTTTAATTAGCGGAGCCCAAGTTTCAAAACAACCAATCTAGCAACAGAACCCATGCATTTAGCCAGCGTGTTGCATCACCCTCTCATTCACCTGATAGATACACACATTTTCCATGATAACTAAACATGACATTTCAAGGAACAATTTTTAACAATTTAGTCAGTAATAGAGATATGGACTATATAGAATGCTCAGATGATTTTATATAAGACCTAGAAAATGTTTAATTTAATTGCTATTGGTTTAACAGAATCTGAGAAGAGATCAACCTGATATTTATAATACCATGGACATTCAGGAAGGACATTCAGAACATTCACTTACTGAGATTACAAGTTCCCTAATGACTATAATTTAGTAGGGAAATTGTTGGAAGAGTTTGAAGCCATTTCCTGTATCAGGTCTTGGCCCAGACAGGTGCATCATTTAACGAGGGTCAGCCACATCTAACAAAAGTTCATAGCAACAACTCCTAAATGTGAACAAATAATTTGCAAATTATCAGATTCAGTTGATGAACAATTTGTGCTACAATTTAGAGAATAAAAGAGAATGTTCTCAATTTTCGATGTAGATATTAAATTGTGTAGTTTACATTTATCATCCCAGTTAAATATTTGAGTATCAACTCCCGTCCGTCCCTAGTAAATAAGTGGGGTAGATTTTCATAAATGGTGCCTCGCTAAGTGTATCACTCTGCATCCCAGGTTTTCTTAGCCATTCCCCTCAGTTGCTGCCCAGCAACTCCTCTTGAAACCACCTCCTGTGTTCGATTTATCCTTTTTCCTTCTCGTGGAAATTCAGGTTATTTCCAATCATATTCACTTGTGCACAGGTTGAGGAGTTTCTCTTGAGTGTAAATGCTGAAATAGAATTGTTGGACTACATGATACACACGTTTTCCTCTTTATTAGATTCTGACGAGTTACTCTCTCCTACCACCTATGTATGAGATTATCATTTTTCTTTTTATCCTCATCAATACTTGATGTAGGTAGACTTTATTTTTTTTTTCAATCTGATGAGTGGAAATAACATCTCAATGTTGTTTCAATTTTTAGTTCCCCGATTACCGGTGTGGTTGGGCATCTTTCCATATATGTATTAGCCTTTGAGATTTCCTCTTCTGAAAATTGCCTGTTCATATTTTTTTATCAAGCCATTTGTCTTTTTCTTTAACTATTGAAAGAATTCTTTATAAAGTCTGGTTAGCAATTCATTGCCTTCTATACACATTACAAATATGTTTCTTTACTTTTCATTTTTATGTGATAAGTCTGGCTACCCTGAAAATGAAATCAAATGACTGTTCTTTCCTTTTGAAGCTGGGAAGGAGGAGTGTGAATCTTTTATAAGAGCACCTTCCTTACCCGAGATCTTAAAGACAGTTTCCTGTTTTTTTCCTAATGGTTTCAGGACTTATTTTTATGTTAATTTCTTATAACATCTGGAATGGTTTTTGTTATGGCAGAAAAAAAATTTAATGACATGAAAAGATTATATAACAATACACTCTTCAGAAGCCAATTATAAAGCTGCATGTACATTATTACTGCATTCTTATTGAACAAGTAGGCATGTCTTCGAAGGATATATCCAGGTCATCTTTGGATACCTCCTCCCTCTTAGTGGTCCTCTCTTCCTTGACCACCTTCTCCCAGGACAGGACTTTTCTAGCCCCTCAGAAAGAGAGAACTGTTCCCCAAGGTATTCACCCTTTGACCTTTGATCATTAATGGGATGTCCTAGGGGACAGCCCAGTTTTCCCCGATTTCGGTTATTACTAGCAGCCCTCTTCACTCAGCATATTTGATACCCAGAGTGAATCATATTTTAATACATCCAACTATTTATATATTAAAAAATCATTGATTGAGCTAAAATTTGCAGTTATCAAACAAAAATATCACATCTCACCATTTGTACTGTTTCACTGTTTAAATTTTGAATACAGCTAAAAACTCCAAGTGATCACACAGAACGACAGAATTAAAGTAATTCAAGTTCTGTCTCTTCATCTTTATAATCATTGTACTATCTTTTTTTATTCAAATCTATTGTTTAAACCCAGGAGTACTTCACCCGGGGTGAGAGACTTAAATTGCTCACCAAGTGTGAATGATTTTGAATAGTTATGAACTTCTCCTAATGAATGTGTCAGGGGTCAACTGTATAACTGGGTGTTCTCCAAATTAACTGCCATGTAGAATATAAAATTTATTTATTGAAAGTAAATGAACTAAAACAAGCTTATTCGAGTTTAAAACAAATTTGAAGCTTATGTGTATATTTAAACAACAGTAACCATAGCAAGTATTTAGAACTTAAACCAACAAAACATTTTTTTTTTTTTTTTTAAGGAAGAGTAGTATGCTATCACTGACATGGTCCAGAAGTGTTGATTGCTGATGCATAGTGATAATGAAAAGCTGATTTTTACTTGGGTGTTACGTGGAAGGAAATTTAGCCTCTTTCACATGACTACTCTCCAAATATTGGAAGGGGGCTTGTTACAGGTTGAATTGTATTCTCCCAAAAAAAGATGTGGAAGTCCTGACCCCCCCAGTACCTGTGAATTCCTTATTTGGAGATATGGTCTTGGCCGACGAGTAAGCTAAAATGACGTCATTAGAGTGGGCCCTCATTTAATATGGCTGCGTCCTTTTAAAGGGGGAAAATTTGGACAGAGAGATATGCACACAGGAAGAACACCATGTGAAAATAAAAGCAGAGATAGGGCTGATGCGTCTACCAGCCAAGGAACACCAAAGATTGCCAACAAACCACCCGAATCTGGGAAAGGGGCATGGAACAGATTCTCCCTCACAGCCCTAATAAGGAACCAACCCTGCCAAACCTCAGTATCAGTCTTCTAGCCTCCATAACTATAGGATAATAAATTTCTATGGCTTAAGACACCCAGTTGGTAGTACTTCATTATGTCAGTCCTAGGAAACTAACACAGGGTTCTTATGTCATTTAACCTCCCTGACCCCAGCTCTTTACTCAGCTGGTATCCTCATATAACCTGTTGGGCTATCTTCACCCCGATGGCCATATTTCCCCAAAAATTTACAACTGAACGCAATTCTGTCAATAGTCTTAACTGAGGTCATTGGTGTTTGGGCCCCAAATCAGACAGATTCTTCCATTCACCCTTTCTCACTTTTCATATTGTTAATATTCAGCTCATCATTCTGTTTAGTCAAAACATTTCTTGCATCTTTATAGTATTTTTCAAAATATCAGCTCTCTAACTGGTTTAAAATCATCCCCAAATATAGTAAGCATATTTTTTAGGTCTTCATACAAGTTATGTGTCAAGCAGCACAGGGTCAAGGTCAGAGCCTAGACCACACCACCAGACGCTTCCCTTGAGGATAACACTATTCCTAACCCTGGCTCAAGTATTTACTCTTCCTGTTTCTCATTCACATTGGCCTAATCTCACCAGGCATTATGACAGGCCTGGTTACATCTACTAAAATTTTAAGTAGTGTGTTGGGTGAAATAATCGGCCTCTTTAGGGATATCTTTGCATGTTCAGAAAGTCAGAAATGATTAAACTGGGGCTGGTGTGGCCCTTCCTGGTGTTGGGGACCTAGACATCTTCTATATGTTCTCTCCCAAGCCCAGCTTCCCTTTCAGCATTGCCTTGTGGTGCGGTGGCTATAGTGCCAGGTCCCCAGTTGCCAGCACAGAGCTCCTAAACCTCTTGGAATTTCCCGAGTGATAGTGATGATAGGAGCGTCTTTTTTTATTCATAACAACTGTACCTGAGTCTCTGCTAATAAGGTGACTCTTGGTGGTACCCTAAAGAGTGCTGGCTGCTAGAGAAACCAAGCACGTGATTAGAAGGTTGGAACTTTCAGCCCAACCCCCTACCTCCAGGGAAAGGGAAGGAGCTGAAGGTTGAGTACAGTCACCAATGGTCAATGATTAAGTCAATCGTGGTGACATAATGGAACCTCCGTGAAAACCCTAAATGACAGGGTTCTGGACTGTGAATGCGGCCACATGCCAGGAGGATGATGAACCCCAATTGCACAGGGGCAGAAGCTCCTGTGCTTGGGATCCTTCCAGACTTCACCGTATGTACCTCTTCATCTGGCAGGGCTGTTCATCAGTATCTTTTAAAATAGCCTTTATAATAAACTGATAACAGTAAGTAACGTGCTTTCCTGAGTTCTATGAGCCATTCTAACCAATTGTCAAAGCTGAGGAGGGAGTCAAGGGAATGCCCAATTTATAGCCAGTCAGTCAGAAGTGCAGGTGGCAAGCTGAGACTGGTGTCTCAGATCGGGGGAGTCTTGTGGGACTGAGCCCTTAACCTGCGGGATCTGACGCTATCTCCAGGTCAATAGTGTCAGAAACTGAACTGTAGGACATCCAGTTGGTGTGTAGAGAATTGGTTAGTGTGGGGAAACAAAAACCCATGCATTTGGTGCTGAACTGTTGTGACTAAGAACAGTGAAGAAAGAGGGAAGAAGGGCACCCACACCCCTCTTTTTAAGAACACACCTCTCATACATTTCTGCTTCCATCTCATCCCTCTGGCCAAAACTTAGACATATAGCTTTTTTATATGGACTCTGAAAATTGTTAAAGAGTGCTGAGAATGTTAATTGAGAGAGTGGTAGTTATTCTGGAAAAATTCAAAACAGGCTTAAAGACTAGGCCATATGTAGGAAGTCTGGGGCTTGTAACTTTAAATTTCTTTCCTAAAAGATGTGGGGAATTTATTTGTAAAGTAAGTGTATTAGTCGGGATTAAATTCAGCTATAACAGAAAACCCCAAAGTAACAGTGGTTTGGTTCTGTTTCCCGTTTCTGAATGAATTAAGCGATAATAATACCTACCATTGACTGGAGACCTGCTGTGTGCCAGGTGCAGTCCTAGACACTTCATGTTTAATCTTCACAATATCCTAGGAAGATCCCTACTTTACAGGTGAAGAGACTAAAGTTCAGAAAAGGTAGGTAACTTTCCCAAGGTCACACAGCTCCTTCGTGGTAGAACTTGTATGAATCCAAAACTCTTTCCACTCCTTCTGTCCCTCAGGGGACGAATGCCACCTTCACTTCTCCCCCGTCAGCACGAAGGGAGGAAAGACATCACCCACCTAACTGCACAGTTGTCAGAAGCCTGTTTTCCCAGACTGGCTTTCCATTTTAATGGCTGAAAACTAAAACTGAAATGTGTTTCCACACTCATCACCACGTAATGCTCTTCCTGTTAACTTTTTTTCAATCCCACAGAGGAACATATTTTGGTTGTGCTTCTGGTTCACCAAGTACAACTAATCAGCACGTTCACTCACTCAGATACAAACCAATGTTAAGCCATCTGAGTCAACACACCATGGAATGATGAGTCTGCAGGTGCTCTGGGCTCCACAGCCAAGCCGCCTTTTCCTCCACAGTAGCACGTTTTGGCTCTGAATCTGGTGTGAGACTCTCTCTAGTATCTTTCTCCAAGGGCTACAGTCAAGAAGTCATGAAGAGCGTGGCTGCTAAGAAAGCTTTGCAGGTATGGGCGCTCGGCAGCTCACACACCACACTCACCTGACACTTGGGGCAATCCTTCATGAGAACATAATGGCTGCATTTCACAGAGAGAAGTCAAGTTCAGAAACGTCAAGTATTTGCCCCAAGTCACACAGCCTAAAAATAACAGAGGCAGGACTCAAACTCAGGAATGCTGACTAAGAACAGAGTCTGTTCTCGTTCCCAAGCCGTTCTACCTCCATGACTCCCCTCTTCCCATTCCCTGCTGTTCGCCATAACAAAAGTAATTGGTAATTTACAGAGTTAAAGCTAATCAGCTTGTGCGAGTGCCAGGGGTAGGGGCTGAAAAGGGGATCTGGTGTTTGTGGGCCAGAGGAGCCCAGAGACATGAAGAAGAGAGAGACACACAGAGACAGAGAGAGACAGACAGATGAGAGACAGACACAGAAAGTAATCAAGCAGTCCTCTTTCTAGGCAGATGCTTAGAAGACACGGTTCCAAGAAGTGTATGATCTAGCTAAGGAGTAAACACATGACACAGGAAGAAACCACAAATGAAGTCTAAAACTCATGAGACCAAATACATGTCAGTGCCATAGGTGACTCAAGAGGAGGGCTGACTGGCGAAGGGTGGGCTGAAGCTGGCCTGGCTGGATTTGGACTAGGAAGAGAATGGAGAGCACCCAGTGGGATGACAGAGAAGACTGGGGGAGGCCCCGCAGCCCCAGGGTGCAGGGCTGCGTAGGCCTTCGTGGCGAGGCTGCTGCCCTGATGAATTTAATCCATTGGCAGGCATTTGGGTTGTTCCCAGCTTCACACATACAATGCTGCAATGATTTCCCTTGTGTTGCCAGTATATCTGCAGGATAAATCTCCAGATGTGGAATTGCTCACTCAAAGAGCATTTTTCAGGCATCCTTATTACATTCTGTATTACAGGGCTTGATTTTTTTTCTGCCAGGCTCCCTGCAGTCTTCACTGTGCTAAGACAGCCCCAGAGGGGCCCTCTTTCTTCTTCCCAGCTCATTGACGTGGTAATTTGTGCCCTCATAGTGTATTTGAGGAAATGTAGAGAAATTAAGGTTTATAAGGTTATTCTAACCTTTTCAAATGTACTGGGAAGACTAGGCAGGTCTGTAAACTCCACACTGACTCTTGAATATAGTGAAAAATCACTCTCTCTTTTATGTGCTGTGGGAAAATGTCCAGGTTTTCAGATGGACTGGCATTTGCAGGGCTTGTTTAAAAGGGCATGGGGAGAACATTGTTCCCTAGCAGTGATCTCCACACCCCCAGGCCCAAGATGGTCAAGCAGGTGCCAGACTGAGAAGTGGGCAATCATAAATCTGGCTTGAACCGTGAGGTCTCTGAGATTTTGCTGCCATGGTAACTTTGTCTTAAATTGTTGACTCTGCCTGGGGCATTCCTTCTCTCTCATCCATTTCAGTATTGCATAGAAGTTTGCACCTGTGTTCACATGTCTATAAGATGTGATCTCAGCTGAGTTTGAGATCCACTGAAATATGCTATCAACGACCAATACACAGACACTGAACTAATTCTTAGACACTGTTTTACTTGTGTGCAAGAAGTACCAATCAACAGTGCTGACCAAGTAAGTCAAAAGAAAAAAAGCTTCTTATTGACAGGAAAAACTGCAAGGACAAGGTACACTTTGAATTGTAGGCAGGAAATGTATAGACACATTTTATATGTGCAAACCCTTACATAAAATGTTGAGTCATATAAGAATGCAAACACCTTAGTGTTTTAAAGTGTCATTTTGCTAAAAAGTGTCAAGATTTCATTACGCAAAACGGCCTGTGTCCAAGTTCATTTCAAACCTGTTAAAATTAAACTCAAGAGCAATACTAAACTTGTATAACTTCATATTCTAATACTAAATATTCACCCCCGAGTTTTCTTCTAGATAGAACAATATGCACATTATGGAAAGTGCAGGGTGACAAGAGTACATTTTTGGTTGTTGCCATTTAATTCAGCTAAATGGAGATTCATGAAGTTTTTCATATTATAAGCTCCATATGCAATTCATAATCACACCATCTCTCTCTCTGGCACACACACACACTGTCAGTCAGTGAAAAACACCATCCTTGTATAAAGAGACCACTAGCGTTACCAATTGTTCAGTATGACACAAGGCAGACCACGAAACCAGGTCTTCTGGCTCTGGGCTCAGTACGTGGCCCACAGCTCCGTATCACTCACTCCAGTAGAGGAAATGGGCACAGATGCCTGTGTTTTACTTTGTCTTCAATGCATCCCAGAGTAGGAAGGCAGACTTACCACGCTTGTTTAGGGAAGACCACGCAGACTTTCAGGCCCCCACTGGCACAGTACAGTTTTAAATTAGAAATAAATTGCTACATCTTAGCAGCCAACATAGGTCTTACCTAGGTCTTACAACCCTAAATGACTTTCTAGAAGAGCACTGCCCCGTAGTACTTTCTCAATGGTGGAAATGGTGGCTATTGAGAACTTGAAATGTGGCTAAGGTGATGAAATGTAACTTTACTTAAGTTTATGTAAATTTACTTAAATTTAATTAATTAAAATGTTCGTTTTAGCTGTACATAGCTAATGTCCATATTGAACGGCACAGTTCTAGGATAACCAGCACCTTACTATTTTTCCATGGATTTCCTGTCTTTGTCAAAGTACAAAAATGGGAATTATGAATACAGCAAGAGCCCTTGTTCTCCCCATACTCACCCCTAAGCCCCTCACCCTTTCTACCATTCCCCCTTTCACCTAAATTCTCTAGAGAACTTAGGGCCAAATATTATTTCTAATAACAGGGCTTTCTCACTCCAGTTATAATCACAAATCTGGGGAGAAAGTCTTATAGGGAAACACATGGCCTATCCAAAGTTTTCAGAAAATTATTTTAAAAACTCTTTGGAGTGGACTATGCAAGAAAATGAAATAAGTATCGGGTTGGTTTGAGTAAGTTATCATATATGCCCCATGAGCTTCAGGGCATGTTTTGAGAAGGCTTTTTTCACTGCTCCCAAATAACAGACAAATTGTTGATGATAATGAGTGATCGAAGGAAGGGCCGGTTGGCAGCCTTCAGAGCAGGAAGGCCTCTGCAGGGAGGAGAATATTAATCAAGCCTTCCCAAGAGCAGAGGGCGACCAGAAGAAAAACAACTTCTCCTTCATGTACAAGGCAGCTCCTGAGTACAGCTCCAGCAGTGTTTCTCAAACTTTAATGTGCATGCATGCAACCTAAGAATCATGTTAAAATGCAGATTCCCAGTCAGCAGGGCCAGGTGATGCTAAAGCCACTGGTGCAGAGACTGCACTTTGCATAGTGAGGCTCAAAGCCTGAATGTTCCTGAAGTCCACAGAGACAGTCCACTCAGAACATCTGGCAGTCATCTACCATTGCCCTGACTCCCAGCCCACCCCTGCCTGCTGAGGGCTAGGTTTTCTTGAAATGATCACCTTGGAGCCCATCTCCTATCTCCTGCAACCAGCAATTGACAGAGCTTTGTGAAGTTGCCAGAACAAATCAAACATATAGGGCCAAAGCCCTGAAAGACCAGTGTGAGGCAGCAGCCTGTGTGAATGCATCTGCTCTGCAAACTCATATTGGCCCGTAAGGAGGCTGCTCTGAGACTTGGAGGTTGTAGGAGCATTAGGCAGTCACTATTAGCACAAATCTAAGCTCCATTCTCCAGTCTGATTCCATCTGTAATGACATTGATGTTTTCATTTATTTCTTCTGATTTCCTACTCTGTCACTTGATTCAGCCTTAACTGAGGACAAAATGGGTATAATTTTCCCTTTCAACCACTTTCCATCTATAAAGTGAGGATAATAAAATACCTATACCTATCAGTTTTGTGAGGATTAAGCTAGTGTACAGAAGGGTTTAGCATTGTCCCCAGTATGGCAGGTGCTTACTAAATGCAAGCTGTTATGTTTAGTACATAGAGGTACTTTATAATGCTTATTCCATGAATTAAGTACAGATCAGTCTCCAATGACGATCTCCTTCTTGACTTCCAGTTCCAATGCCTGCTTGATATTTCCAGTAGACACAAACATTTTATCTTTTCTCCAAAATCAGTTACCCTCACCATCTTCTGTCGGGTCAAGTATCGTCATTGTCCCTGTCAGAGACTACTAACCAGAATCATTTTTGCCTCCTTCCCCAGGTACTGATACTTTTCAATTCGGCCTTCACGAAGCCTCTTGAATCCACCCTCTTCTATCTCCATTGCCCCTAACGTCATTACCTGTTCTTGGACTTCTGCAAAAACTTCTCACCAGTCTTTCTGCCTTCATCTCTCTCCTTTCCAATCCCACTACAGGAACTGCCTACAAGTTAGTCTTTCCTGAGCACCACTGGAGGTATTCAAAATACTCCCAATAAGCAGTTCCAAAGACTTTTTTTTTTTAGCAGTGTCAGCACTGTTAGAATAGTGCATGGCTTCCTGGGGGGCTACTTGGGAAAAGGCCACACACGTGTCCTGAGGCTTATGAAATTGTCCCCCAATCATGATACTTTAGAGCCACATCACAGCTCCTGTTGAGATGCAGACTTTCATTTCCTCACCCACACTCAGGACGCTCCTACTAGGGCTGGATGCTGAGGTACTGACACCTCCGTCTATCAAATAATACTTAAGTCTCAGGTTGGAAGAAATTGTTTCTCAAAGAGCATTGGTTTTGTTTAGGTTTTCTCCTCTACATATTTACTATGGTTCTGTCATCAAGCAAAATCATTGTTTTTATTTCTTCATTACCTGTTAGGGACTTTATGACTTAGTATTATTTTGGAATTCATATAATTCAAAATAAATATTTCCAAAGAAACAAGTTCACTTTAAAATAGTGATGACACTTAAGAACAAACACGTTCTGCTTCTCAGATTTAAAGGTCAGAGAGTCTTGGTCCAAAAGGGCCAAGTGTGGTCCCTCAAGTAATAGCTACTAGATGGCACTTGAGCCTGGTATGCTGAGCCAGCTGGCTCAAGTTTAGGGCCACCCACTGTAGGCCCAGAGAGGAGACAGTCAGAATTTGGAAGAGGTGTGCCACCACTTCTTTAACCAGGCATGTCACTTGGAACTGATTCTTATTAAAAGCAAAAACAAAATAATTATCATTAAAATGAGGGGAAAATAAAAACAAACAGGTGACTTCAAATATAATCCCACACGAGGGTGGCTCCATAGTGTAGTGGTTAGCACATCTGCTTTACATGCCATAGGTCCTGGGTTTGCGCCCCAGGTGGAGCCACGGACCATATCCCGGGTGTGCCAGGCGCCCCCAGTGCACCAGGCCCTGGGTGAGCACCACGGGTATGTGGGGGTGATACCCCGCCTTCAGAGATCCAGTCCTTAAAAAAAGAGCCGGCAACAGCCATAGGTCAGGGGCAAGAGGGGGCAGAATTAAAAGAGGTGAAAAATAATAATTCCACACAAGCGTCTGTAAATGATGACTCTCCCAAGTCCCACCCTCTGGTTCTATCCTCCCTCCTCCTGAAAATGACAGCTTCTGTAGGTTAACTGCTCCCAAATCCCTCTCTAGTTTAGTGCCTGTTCCCATATGCAAGCTCATCACTGCTAAGAACCCCATCTTCTCCCCGAGCTCGGTTCTCAAAGGTGTAATCTATAAGTATTCTGAAGCTGTTTATTCCTACCTAACTCAAGCAGAGGAGGTGAAGAGGCTCACTCATGCCAAGCCTCAGTTCCGTCAGCTGAACGCCAAATTAACACTTGGCTTGTATTCTTCCACCAGATTTTATGAACCAATTCTGAACTCTGGGGGCAGAAACTGTTATGCTCTGGTTTCTACACGTCAGGAATTCAGAAAGGGCATAGAAGAAATGGCTCGTTTCTGTTCTATGATGTCTAGGGCCTCTTAGCTGACCCCAAAGTTCAGAATTGGACATTTCTATGGATGTTAAAACTTCTAGAGGTCTCAAGCAAACAAATCCTAAATCTGAACACGTTTTCTTTTTTTAGTGTTAAAAATTATTTTAACAATATTTGATCAACAAAATCCAGTAAGTTTCAAGGGTACAATTCAACAGTGTCATATATATACTGCACTGTTTACCACCCAAAGTTAAATTTCCTTTCGCCACCAAATATTTGACCACTTTTATCCATTATCTACCTCTACCCACTCCCCCTTCCCTCTCGTCACCACTAATCCACTGTCCATGTCGATGAGTCTGTTTTGTTGACTTCTCCTTCCTTGGATTTTAAATACAAAACTATAAGTTCGCAGACCTTTTTTTGTTGAGGAGCCTGGAGTTCACCTTGGAGCAATCAAGTAAGCATCACCCACATAGTTTGAACAAATCTACTTCTCAGTCAGATATTAAGTTTCCCTGCAAGGGCTACTCTGGGAGCAGAGTGTAAATTACATTTCATCTTCCAGTGAATCCATGATACATCTCCTAGAGATAGGCCATATGAATCACTTCTAAAATTTGGTCCAACTTGTTTAGCCACTGCATTATACCAGGACAATTTTGAAGTACATTCAGCCAAATGTTTATGGTGGGAGATGAGGCAGAGGCAGAACATCAACTGACACTTGGTGGGAAAGGATGACAGTTGCTTTTCCATGAATTTAGTTTCAAAGGTTAATCAGTACAAGATATATTCCCAAATACAGACAAGACCTTCATAATTATTCATGAACCAAAAATGTGAATTTCTCTGCTCAAGACCTCAGTCAGCCCTTGCCAAGCTTTGACTCCTAGTCTCACCCTCCATCCTACAGACCTTAAGGGTCTGTATCTTAGCTCATCCCAATCCATTCCTGGTTTCTGGATGTAGCACATGTGCACATTTGTGTCCCTTCTCAAATTTATATGTTGAAACTTTAACTCCTAAATGATAGGAGGTGGAGCCATTGGGTGGCACTTATAAGCCCTCATTAATGGAATTGAGGTCTCATAAAAGGGGCTCCAGAGTGATCACCAGCCCCCTTCCACCTTGTGAGGACACAGTGAGAAGGCTCTGGCTATGAACCAGAAAGAGGGCTTCACCAGAAGGTGACCATGTTGGTGCCTTCCAGCCTCTAGAACTGTGAGAAATAAATTTCTATTGCTTAAGAACAAAAAAGTTTTCTTTAAACCTTCAGTTTATGCCAGTTTTCAGGGAGTTGAGTCCCTCAGGTTTATTAGGTACAGTAATATTACGAGTTTTACTTAAGAACTAGTTAAGTGTTCTGGGATTGGTCTGGTCTGAGATTTCAGATCCCGTGGTGGCTGGCTACAGTGGGAAAACAAAGGCCGGACCTTGGACTTGGCCTGAAATCAATTTCATTATTTGGTCATATCCTTTCCTTACCCTCATGAGATCTTTCATTTGCAAATAAAATTTAATTGCATTAAATTTTCTTACTGTTCCTTCATGACTGTATTTTGCACACCTCTCTAGAATCAATAAAAACAACAAAATCAAACTAGTTGCTTCTGTAGCTTATTTAAGTTGAAAAAACTCAGAAGCCAATAAAAAGTAAGGAAAGGACAGTGACTCACTGCCTGCACAAGACACAGCCACCAGCAGCCTTTCCCAGGCAGAGGTGGAGCTGGAAGAGCCCAGGGAGAGCAGAGCACACCACATTTCTAATCAGAAACCACACAGAGCTGCAGATTCTGAGCAGAACATGTTCCTTACATCCAGCAAGTTTAATCTATATCGGCAGTTCTCGCTCTTGGGAATCTCAGAATTCCTCTACACTTTTAAAAACGGAGGATCTCAATAATTTTTTACGTTGAATCTTATCTATTCGTACTTACTGTAGTAGAAGTAAAAACTGAGAGAGGTTTTAGATATTTACCTACAAATTTATTTTTAAACAATAAATACTTTACTAGAGCAAGGGTAGGCAAAGTTTTTCTGTAAGGCCAGGCAGTAAATATTTTAGGCTTTGTGGGCCATATGGTTTTTGTTACAGCTTCTCAATTCTGCTGTTGTAGTGTGAAGGCAGTCAGACAATATGTAACAAATGAGCATGGCTGCATTCCAATAAAATTTTATTTACAAAAAACAGGCATGGGCCATAGTTTGAAAACAAGCCTCAAAAGGATTAAACTTATCTGCAAGTAAATTAACTATCTGCTAAATAAAGCCCAATATAGAGAAAACAAAAGCCAGAAACTTAACATTCACAATGCATACCATCCTTTGTAGGTAGCAGACTTGCAAAGAACTGGAAAATGACCAGGAACCAGGAGAAAAATTGGTCAACAGAAATAGACCCAGAAGTGACAGATGATTAAATTAGAAGATAAGGATGTTAACACACCTATTATAAACATGTTCTATATGCTCAAGGATGTAGAGGAAAATATGAATATAGTAAGAGAGAACTGATGTAAAAAAGAATAAAACAGAACTGCTAAAAACAAAAACATAGTATCTGACATGAAAATTTCACTGCAAAAAAATAACAATTAGACACTGAGGAAAAAAAGGATCAGGAAACTTGAAAAATTGCAGTATGATTTACACAAAATGAAGAACAGAGAGAAAAAAGGAGTAATTTTTAAAAACAGAGCCTCAGTGACCTGCGGAATGACAGTCTAAGACACATGTCTACCCCAACAAACAACATACCTATAAAAACCCACTGCACATAAAGATACAAAGAGGTTAAACGTAAAAGAATGAAAAAGATACATCATGCAAACACTAACGATAACTGCAGTAGCAATATCAATATCTGACAAAGTAGGCTTGAGACCAAAGAATGTTGCCAGATATAAATAACATTTCATAATGACAAAAGTGACAATTCAACAAGAAAATGTAATAATCCTAAATGTGTATACAGACAAAAACAAAACTTCTGAACAGAAGTAAAAACTGACAAACTGAAAGGAGACGTGCAAATCCACAATTACAATTAGTGATTTCAACACATCACTCTCAACAACTTATAGAACAAGTGCAGAGATAAAAGCATTTAAAGATATAGAAAACTTTAACTCTACCAATCAATATAACCTAATCGGTATTTATAGAATATTACAGGTTCCAGAATATATTTTCAAGCGAACAAGGAACATTCACCAAAACAGACCATATGTTGGGTCATAAAACAAGTTTCAATGAATTTAAAAGGATTGAAATCATCCAGAGTATGTTCTCAAATCACAATGGAATTAGAAACCAATAACAAAAAAATTAGAACAGTGTTGTGAGTAGAAATATAATGCAAGCCACATATGTAATTTAAAATTTTCTACTAGCCACATCTTTAAATGTAAGAAAAACAGGTGTACTTAATTTTAATAATATATTTTATTCGATGCACAATTATCAAAAATATTCTCATTTCAACACGTAAGCAATATTTAAAAATTACATTTTTAAAAATTCATACTAAGTCTTCCAATTCCAGTAATTTACTTATGACACATACCAATTTGAACCAGACACATATCAAGTGCTTGACAGTCACAATGGGGCCAGTGGCTATCACACTGGACAGCGCAAGTCAACACGGTAAGTTAACAAATATAGCTGATAACATTAATACCCATATATTACTGTACTTTTTTCCCCAAATGAAAAAAATCTTGCCTTGAGACAGACTTTTTAAATGTGTAGGTGTAGCTAAAAAAATGTTAACCCATTAATCATCAGGGTTGCTAATTTGTCTTCAAACTATTACCCCTTTAGCTCACCCACTACTGTAATGAGCAAAGCCCTTCCTGGTTTTAGCCACTGTTCTCAAATTGGTCTACAACTCATTCCATGAATACCTGTTAGCCTCTTTAAGGTTCTCCTGTTCTTAGGTTTGTCAGATGTCTCACTGCTTATTTTTTCTGCACAGACATGACAGTACACAGGTCTCCGTGCCTACTGGTGGTTTATCCCCAACCACGCATATTTTGCAAGTTCATGGGGATGGATACTTGTCACCTAGTTGTTGTAAATGTTGTCCAGAGGGGTTTGGTTGCTATGATTTCATGTGGAAAGTAAATCAAAAAAATATTTCAGTCATCATTCCAGAATCTGATTTTGTAAAATATATGCATGTACTGCTGATAAAAATAACTTTTAAAGAGATATTATTAAATTTCCCTGATCTTTATTTTTAGATGAAAATGTTGAATAAAGGGGACCCAGAGAAATAATGGGTATTACAGGAAGGATAAGGAAGGAGGAAACATTTCCAAAAAATGCTCTAAGCCACAAAAGGCCAGGCAGAGATGAAAAACCTGGATCCAAAACCACAGACTGGCCACAAGGGACAACCACCAGATGAAATAAAGTTTTGAATAGTGAAATAGGATGCATACCCTGGAGATCCCCCAAAGGCTAAAATAGAGAGTCCCCTTATCATGGTGTAAAGAAGCTGTTTATGGAATTAAAACCAGTACAGACCCCGGTTTCATTCTTGACTTAGCCACTAAGGAAAAGAAAGGCTCCAGTATAATTTTGGAAAACAATGGTTGTAGTGCCAGCTGCAAATCCACCTTTTTGCCCTGCTTTGTGATACTGGAGTTGTAACCTATAAACATTTCTCATTTGCCAGTGACACACTATTAGGCGTCAGAAGGCGGCACTGGAGGGACCCTGCAAGAGGAAGGGGCTTCACTTTTGTTTCCAAAGTCTTTCCCTCTTGTTCTAACTGTGTCAGGGTCAGCATGTGACTTCCCTGCCAGCAGGAGGCTGCTCTGCCAGTAATGTGTGAAAGAGCTAGTGGCATACATTCTCCAGTTTTGCTGGCACCCCAGAGGCAGTTTTCCTCCAAGTGTCACCCTCACCCCAGCAAGTGACTTCCTATAGTTTCCCAGCCTGCCACTTCCAACTGTGGCACCTCAGCAAACTTCTCCATCCCATGGGCCACACACATCCTCTTCGATGAGATCTGAATCTCAGCCTTGCAGACAAGGGCAGGGCTCTTCCAAGTTTGTCCCTTCCCCGAGTATTCTCTCTCAACCTACAAGCAGTACTCCCCACATCTGCTAGTCCTGTATTCTCTTAAAGATGTCTTGGACCCTTTGGTGATTAATTCTGTTACCAGTTAATAATTCTTCATTTGAATTTTCCCTGTTCAAATTATTGGTATGACTTCTTTCTCCTGAATGGATCTTGAACCCTAAATGATACCATAATCATTTGTAAAATTTAAAAGAGGATGTGTATTTTCTAAATCTCTAAGAAAATTAAAGCAGAAAATAAGTCCATTTAGGAAATGAGAGGCATCAGTGAGAAAGTGTAAAACAGGATCACAGATGACTAAACTCAGTAATTAACATAAAAGCAAATGGATTAGATTCCACTATTAAAATGCAGACTCTTCAAATGTGCTGAAATATAAAAATCTTTAGTTGAAGAGACGACTAAAAATTATATAAAAGTTAAAAATAAAAGGATAGACAATTTATCAAGCAAATATAAAACAAAAAGAGAGAAATATTCTAATATTCAAGAAGTAAAATTCAAGGGGAAAAAAATAAATAGGACAAAAAGAGTAACTTTACAGACTAGTAAGTTTTCTATATGAACTTTACACAGCAGACACAAGTATCTATCTGTACACTAAATAACAGTATCAAACTATACAAAGCAAAAGCACCAGAGGAGACTGAAAGTTATATAACTATATTAAAGGAGACTTTAAAACAATGTTATTAATCTATCGTAGTTTATAACCAAACATAAGAAAATAAAATTTGAATAATTAAAGTGGCTGGATACACCTTCACCTGTCCCACACAAATTGAATAAACTTTATTTAAAAATCCACAGAACACTTTTTTAAAATGCTAGGCCCAAAAAAATCTCAATAAATTCTAAAAATCAAAACTACGCAAGCTATATATTCTTTCTGCAAGGTAAAAAATCCTCCAAGTAGAAAACTGGGGGGGGGGGGGCGGGTGGAGGGCGGGAGCCAACCACAGAGAAATTTTTAAATATTCTTAATTATTTAACCAAAAATTTAAAACACAATAAAGTACTCAGAAAATAAAACCCATCAGCATAGCTGGGATGTCAACATATTTGAAACCAGAGATATGCAAAAGCCTTGAAAGTATTCATTTGTACACAAACAAAAACAAAAAATAAGCATTACACTCAAAAAGTTACAGGGAAAAACTTAGAGAAAACAGAAATAATAAACATAAAATGAGAAATTAATATATTTTAAAACAAAATCACTATTGATAAGCAAATCCAAACTTGTTTTAAAAAAAAAGACACCCTTACCAAGTTTAATCAAGAAAAAAATAAGAAATGTTAGAACAAGAAAAGGTAAATTTCTTAACTTAGAAGCAGCAAATTTAATAGAAATTTTTCATTCTCTTTCTACTAAAATCCTCTAATAAACGTATTAAATTTCAAAAAAATGAAGTTTGTTAAAAAGTATGTTACCTAAATTTAGTAAATAATAAACACAAATGGTGAAATACATTTTAAAACAAAGTTTTAAATTTAAAATTACTTAAATTTAAAAACAGATGACATACTAATAGCCACAGAAGACACTGACAGTTATCAAAAAACTATTTCCAAAAAGGGCTCTGAACTCAAAAGTTTTATAAGCACAGTCCTTCAATCTTTCATGGAACAAATCACTCCCGTGCTATAATGTAACCTCCTTAATGCATAGAAAAATATATATGGTTATCCTATCCACTTTACAGAGCTAGCAAAATCCCTATGTCAAAACTTGGACAATAGCCCAAAAGACCAATTCATGTAAAAATGCAATTTTCCTACGTAAAATATTAGCAAATCAAATTCTATAGTACCAAATTCTACAGAGGCAGTCACATTTTACGAAAAATGCATCACGTATTTCAAAATTTTAATTTTCCCTGAAAAATAAATGTAAAAATAGGGAAGGTATATGGTTGGACTACATAAGTCAATAATCACTGTACTGTACTTTTTCTTAGAGACTGCTTTTTCTTATCATTATTTCTAAGATTTCAAAAAAGGCTCTTGCTCATAGTGGTTGTTTCTTTTGGATCTTTATCATATTTTTCTGTCTTAAAGTTACTGAGACTTGAACATGCTTTCAACACTAGTTTTAACACTACCACTTAATGAACGCCTCTAAGAGAATAACTGTGAATGTTAAAATAGTCACCAAAATCGGCCTCCCAGTGTTGCTGGTAAGAAACCCTGGGCTTTACAGGATACAAGCAAAGGATGATGGCATGTCCGCTTGCCAAAGTTGCACTGTTATGTGGCAAAAGCATGAGCAGTTTACAATGCACTGAGACTGCCGGTTTTGAAATAATGTAATTCTTGGTCTTTTTTAGGCCACAAGTACATGCATTACTTCAAATTTTGAAAACAAAGTGATTCTTTACCAGTATTATTAGATCAACAGTTTTAAATCCTCATAATTCGAGTCTATATAAGATGCAAGTAAACTGTAAATCTTTAAAAAAAATTTTTAATTAAGCTACCTGATTTCAGGAATTCAAAGATGATTCAATATTGGAAAATCTATTAATATGTCATCCGGAAATCAAATTTTAAAAACTATACCCAAAAAACATATTTGACAGAATTCTAGAGCCATACCTAATTCAAATTCTTTAAAAAAATAAGAAAAAAAAAGGGTAATTTCCTTTCTAAATGAAGAATGTCTGACTCAAAACAGCCAATGTAACAGTAAAACTCTACGGATGTTCCCATTAAAATCAGAACCAAACAAGAATGTCCACCACCATCATCGTCACTTAACATCGTTCTAAACATTTCAGCCAAAGAAACACGCAATAAAATCAATGTAACTATTAGAACATCATTCCTTATAGATGATATCAAAGTATTCCTTAGAAAATCCGTGCAATTACTGAAAAAAAATGCCAGAATTAAGATTCCAGGAAAATATACATTTATGGTCTGATGAGACTACAGAACTATTACTGCTCAAATCTTTCCAGCTGTCTCCATCAGGATTGCTATCCTAGTTTGAGTCACTATTATTATTTGCCTGGATTACTGCATCAGGGTCCTAAACTGGCTTTCCTATCTTCAGCCCAGTGTGGGTGTTTCCAAAACAAATCTGGTATCATTCCTTTGCTTAGAATTTTCTCATAGCTTCCCATCAGTTAGAATAAGATCCAAATTCCTTACCACGGTCTTATAAATATGGCCCTATACAACCAGGCCTTATACAAACGCCATTCTTGACACTCTAGCTTCACTGATTTCCTTTGTTTCTCAAATACACCTTTGTGCTAGTTCTTCACTCAGCTAGCATTGTTCTTCTCTTGAATCTCATGAAGATAGCTCCTTCTAAGGTGTCAGTCACATTCTATCTTAAATGTCACCTTCCTAGAGAGCTCTTTGATCATTCAACCTAAAGGAGCCAGCCAGCTCACTATTTCCCAAAACCTATTTTAGTTCCCACCATAGAATCTAAAGCTCATGATTTCATACTTTTTCCTGCATGTTTAGTATCTTCTCCCAATAATGTCACCTCCATGAGAGCAAGAACTGTGTCTTAATAACTGTTTAACTCCAACACTTAAATAAGTGCCTGGCACATAACAGTCACTCAGTAAACATTTGAATTTTAGCTGTCATTCTCAATAGACTATAAGCTCCACAAAACAAGAACCATATTTTATTCACTGTTCTATCCCCAGGACTCTTACACTGAGTATATAGTCAAAAATATCGGATGGATGAATGAATGGATGGATGGATGGATGGATGGATGGATGGACGGTCGGATGGATGGATTCCTCCTTCCCTTTTAAGATTGGGCAAACTTTTTTGGTGAATCTAACACACTGTCGGCCTATACCAAACTTGTAGCCAACTAATACTGTTGTAAATAATTTGATATGAATTGCTATAAAGTTAGACCTTCTCACCTCTACCCATCCATTCCCCAAATTCTACACTTGTGTAATTGTAAACAGAGCCTTAATAAAGTTTGATAGCTTGTTGAAATTAATCTTTAAAATACCTTTGTCAAATATTTACAAGAAAATAACACATCAAGAAAATTTAAATCTTCAGTCCCAATCCATAAACTGTGTAAGTAGCTGGGGAGAGACAAGACCTTCCCTAAAGCTATACTAAAAAAAAATGAGGTATTAAAAAGTTAATCTATTTTGTCAGTATATGAACAAATAACCATTCTATGCTAAAATGGTCAAAACTAACAAAGCTACAAAAGGATTGCCTCTTAAATACTTAAACTAAGATGCTGGATCACCATCTTGATTACCGGAGTTATTAAAATATAACACAGTAAACATATTTGCTGATTTGGGGGGTACTCTAAGTATCTAATTACTTCAAACAAAAGGCTACATTCTCAATTTTTTATATTGTTTTTATTCAAGAGTATACTCACAGGCTGGCACTTTAAAATCAGGCTTTTAAAAATAAAGGCCAAAACTGAAAAAATTTTGCAAATATGACACTGCTAAAAGAATGATCATCTTAATAATTTAAACCCTAAAATGTCCTGGAGAGTTAAAGTCTTTATACATAGAATGTGTAAGATCGATATCATTTATAATAAAAAAAAAAAAAAAAAACACCGATCATGGACAAATTTGTCAATGAAGATAAACATCAGTTTCAGCCTTCCAGATATGAAAACAAGCAATTAATTCATCTTGTGACAGAATATAAACTGTGCTTCAGAATTTGGCCTTTAAAGTCTCTTTCTCCAGCAGCAAATCAGCATATCTATGCTGAAGTTCCTTTTCTCGTTCTTGTTGTCGCTGTACATCTTCTTTTAGACACTTGAGGAAACAAAAATGTTAAATATTTCATATGTAAGCATACTGAAAATCAAAAAGGTCTTATGGTACTTTATCATCTTACAAACAGCTGAGCTGAGTCACAATTCTTAAAGCAAGCAGTCCCCAAAGAGAGACAAAAATAGCAACCATTTTTCCTATAAAACAAGTACTACTACAGCCATCCTTTGGTCATATGAACGACTGACTGCCATCTTTTTGTAAAACCTCTCTTCTACCTCAAATAAACAAGCTATTATTATGCTATCACTATCCACAAATGCATTTAAATAAGCTCTGACTGCTCTTTATCTGAGCACAGGTTAACATGGACACTTGAGAAATAAAGTTAAACTAAAAGAATCTGATGTTTTGCAATGACTAGCTATCCTCCTAGCATCCTAAGTTACTAAACAAAAAGCCACTGGTTTAATGTACTTCGGAGAGCTATATGAATGGGATGCAACTAACTTTCAGGGGACAAATCACAAGGGTTACTTATTCCATTTCATAATATATCTTCAGATAAAACAAAAATGAGTAAAGGAAAAGTCTTTGTATATACCACTGGCCTGGTCTATCCATCTATATACACCCAGGACATTCTAGATCAGAAAGTCAAAAAGTTTAGGCTCTCACTGAAAAAAAGCCAGACAGTATCAACTTCAGAAGATAGCCTGCACAGGAAGAAGAAAAAAAAAGTGCTGGATAATTCTTTGTAACTCTCTTTCTAAGCAATGCTGCAAGGCAATAATGTTACCTCTAGCCTCCGGGGAATAGCAGAATCTTCATGTTTCTTGAGTTCTTCAAAAGTACGTAACTCTAAGTAAGCCTGCTCAATTTGGTCCCATAAGTCATTCAACTGTTTCATAAGCCCCATAGCACGAGACTGGTAACCCCCAAGCAGAATTTTCATCTTCTTTTCCATCTTTGCAGCTCTCTTGGCTTCTGTCGTCATGTGACCCCTATTTATCTGGGGGGAGGGGGAGGAGGGGAGGGAAGTTATCACATCAGCACACATGAAAAGCAGGCTAAATAACAGGACTAAAAGGGCACTTAGAGGTTCATCTACCGCCTCAAAGCAGAAATACTTTTAGAGTTCTTTATACTTCAGCTACCGTAACACAAAATTACAGTAGTCTTGCACCTGAAGGGTTTTACAGGTTAGTCTCAAATAATCTATTTATAATTTCACCCCTGATTCAATCTCAAAGCAGGCTTGAATTTCATAGTATGAAAAAAACTAATTTCTACTTCTGAAAATAACTTTGGCCATCATTAATCTGCATTGATTTTGAAACTGGCAGCAACCCATCTTCACCGCCTATATCTCAAAAATGCACCTCTACATTATATATGTAGTACATTTTAAAACTGAATATGCAATTAATGAACCATAGTTGTAATCAAAACATAACTCCTCAAACTATAAAATTAATAGATTATTTTTACAATGTAATAACCTTAAATTTGGCAGAAAGCCTTTTAAGGAAAGAGAGCATCACATTTGGCAACAAAAAAAAATTTCATTTTTGAGGAGTAAAAGGATACTATAAAATTAAGCGAAATGACAGTTTTCCTATTAAATATGCATACTGACCACAGGTGGGCTGCCTCCTCGGCTCATTCTAAAATTAGGGGAATAGAATTAAAAATGTATAAACTCACAAAAGAACAAGACAGGGACAAATAACAGTTGAACAAAATTCTAAAGCTGATGCACAGGAGCAGAGAAAGCCCAACCTTTAGAAGGTTCAAGGAGAGGTGGAAGAGAAGGGAGTAGGTGTGTAATGCAGACTCTCCCTGGCAATAATACCTTCTCTAGGTGTATATTCTACATCCCACAATATAATTGCTTCATATTTTAAAATGATCTGCAAATGCTTGTTTTCAACATGAAATACTTCAAATTGTGAGGTCAAAGCCTTAGGAATAATTAGTAAATTTGTGTTGATTTCTTTTTGTCTGTCTGTTCCTCTTTTCCTCCCTCACTTCCTTTCTCTCTCTGCCCTCCCTCCCATCTCCCTCTCACTCAAACTGATTCCATCAAGTGGAATCCATAAGTAATCAAAACTAAGTAGTTTCAGCATAATGGATATTCTGTAATTCACAGTAATGTAACTGAGAGCACCCTATAACATGGAAGACAGTGTGACAATGTTAATACTTTTTTTTTCTGAGATACTGAATGTGGGGGTGGTGATAAACAGAAAAGGTACCGAAGGAAAATGTCAAATGCAAAAGGCTGATATGAAAACTGTACCTAGGATTTTTTTAAATATTTAGAAACAATATAATCACCTAAACAAATATATAGCTTTCCATGACAACTTTGTAACATTCCCTCCAGTGCCTAACATCTGATTTAAAAACAAATATGTTAATTTCAATGCTTTGTGTTAAGTTAGAATATATAAGAACACCAAACACTAAAGTATTACTCAAAATATAAAGTATACTTCTACTGGAAAAATAGTACTTCAGACCTACCCATCTCCAATTTAGTTTATTAAAAGTCAAAGTCAAATGAGCCACTGGGAAAGGGGAAGAGGAGAGGACATGCTCATGTCTGTACATTAAGAACATGAGATCAATCTAAAATGAATTTAAATAAAGCTCTTTTAAAACCAGTCATATCCTCAGCATTTTATAAAAGTTAATAAGCTTTTTATTCCTCTGCAATTCACTTGAATAAGCCATGAATAAATAATGTCCTTTATAAAGAGCCATTTTCTTTTAATAGATAACAAATCAACGTTAAGTCCCACGGCAATGATATATCTTATGAGTCAGGAAATACTGGTGACATCAAGCAGCACAGAACCATGTGTAAAAGTTACTCTTTCTACCTAGCACTGCCACCCAGATGTTGAATTGATGCAAGTTATTTATTTAACCTCTGTGTCTCCATTTCTCGAACATCAGTAAAATGGCAGTCTTTGCTAAAAGTTATTATAAAGCTTAAATAAGATAATGTACATGAAAATCCTTAGCCGCCCAGTGACTGGCACAGAGTAAGCGGTCAATAAATGTTAGTTTTTAGCTCTGATTACAATTATTTTACAGGCACTAAAAGTTTAACCATTTTTGCTCTCCTCTCTTAATGAACCAAGGAACAAAGGATGACGCTTTAAAACCCTCTTTAAAATTCCAACCTTAATTTAAAAAATGACATGGACCCCTTCCTGGAAATAAAGCAAAAGAAAAAAAGCTGTTCCTTATTTTCAGCTGTTTGCCTCTTGAGAACCACCACACCACGTAACACAACTGGAGCACGTCTTTTCAAGTCAGTGGTTTTCAACCCCTACTAAACTTTAGAATAACCTGTAGAAGTTTAAAAATATGCCAGCGTCCTAAACCTAGGAACCCTTATTTAAATGGTGTGGAAACTTTGTATTTTTTTAAGCCCCCAGGTGATTCTAATTGGCAATCAGGATGGAGAACCCTGTTTCAGCCACTGTCATTACAGAAGCTAGGTATCAGCTATTTCCTCTTAATTAAACCTACCAAAAAGTCCTCATTCTCAGTAAGTGAAAAACTAAATCTATGAGTTGCATCAAGTTCCTTATACTACAATTCAGCATATTCTAAGAATACCAAGATTTGATACTCAAATTACATGTGGATTCAAACACCAAAAACCTTAACAGCATGAAATTTTAAATTAATACATATAGTGGAGTTTTTTCTGCCTTTTTAAAATTAGTCATACACAACAGAATATACAGATGTCAAATGATAATGTACACCTGCAAATTATATAATTGTATTAACCAGTTACCCCAATAAACAATTAAAAATTTTTAAAAAAGCAAATTTAAAGACAAAAAGTCATACAAATTATTATTTTCATTGCTAAGATAATTCAATTAGCTATGCAGTGCACTCCATGGATATTCAATTTCCAATCTGATGTAACAGCATAATACTTAAGTTTAGAAAGTGTTTAATTAGTTATCAAGGCACATTTAGTATGACTGGTACCTTATATCTGGGAATTACCTCACCTCAAACAGCTGAGTCATATATTATTCCCAAACTACCAAAGATTTTAAAACTGCAAAGATGCTAGTTTCCATTTAATGCCAACAATTTTATTTGGCTCGAGCTTTATAAAAGTCTTCTAACTCAAATATGCTAAGGTTCTAGCAAATACGGAAATAAATAATACAAAAAAAATTTTCAAGAAAAAATTTAGTCAACTATATAAACTTAGTCACTAAAAATATAAAGAATAGAATACAGTTTTTATATTAGATTTTAGCTCAGTTACCTTACATCTGCTATATGATCATTAAAACGAGAAGGAAGATATCTGTATACTTTGTAAAATGCTCAACCTATGACTGCTCAGTGAGTGCACTTTAAGAGGGGAAAAAAACTACTAAAAAGTCTGGCCTTTTTTTAGCTAATAAATCTCAAGCATGAAATGCACATGCATACATGGGACAGAACTACCTTCGATTAGCCCCAAGTCCCCCACCCTACATTCATATATACACAGAAACAACATTAAAGTCCAATAGAGTATGAAACCTTATTGTTTAAAATACAAAGAATTGGGAAGAACCAGACTAATTCATATTTCTAAGCCTTTAAAAAACACACACACAGAATTAAGCATTAGCAACTGCCCTGAAGGACAACTCATTTTGGAAAAAAACAATATTGGCTTACAGAGCTTCCACTGCATCTTACAGCTGATTTACCAAAAGTTCTCCCCCAAAAATGATGTTCAAATCATTGTACATACAGATTTACCAAAAGTTTCCAAAAAATTTTTTTCAAATCCTTAGAGATACACTTAAAGTCTTCTTAGAATATCTAATAAAGTTTAGCAGTAACATCTAACAAAGTTAGTAGTGGAGCTAAGATTAAATATTCTGTTCACTTGTCACCAAACCTCCCAGATATGATTATAATGAAAGTCTGTGCTTTAAATATGTATCGGCACTAAATTTCTAATAATCTTAAAGTTCACTAAAACTATTAGAAATTTAAAATAGGACAACACTTGATATAATTAAAGCTGACTTCATCCAAAATGAAAGAGTAAAATTCAATTTAAAGAGATGAATGAGAATATACCTAGATATAAATGTATAAGGAAACCAAGCTGACAAATTTCATGCCCCGTAATTCTGTTTTATAATATGTCTGGAATTTGCTTCAAAATAATGGGAAAGGAGAAATAAATGAAACAAACTGGCTATGAGTTAATGACTGTCATAGCTAGGTGAAAATACCTAAGGACTCATTACACTAGTCTACTTTTGGTATATTTTTACATTCCCATAATAAAAGATTTTTTTTTTTCATTCAAATTCAGTATTACTCTAAAGGCTAATTATTTTAAGATCATACACCACAAACCATGAAGTATCAATACAATGAAATATAATACAGATGTTAAAATGTATGTTAACTATTTCAGCACACCAAAATGTATACATGAAATGTAAGTTAAAATCTACAATCAACTAAGATCCATTTACACTAACCAAAATCTGACTTTTAGTCTCTCCTAAAACCAATCCATGTCTTGTATTTCAGACATTCATCAAAATGTAGAGAATAAAAACTCAGCCGCCCTCTTTCAAGGTGAAGTTACTTCTTGATACCTCGAAGTATCAAACCAAGTTTATCTTATTTAGATAACACTAAGAGTGATATAGACCTGAAGAGAAATGGGAGAGAATTCCCGTTCACTTATACTTGCTATTTACTAGGCACAGGGGATCTCATTTAATCTTACATTATCTCACTTCCATAAGATATTAAACATTACCTTCCCACATTTTATAGGTAAAAAAATTTGAAACTCAGAGAGGTTAAGTAACCGGTGCTGAGCCACACAGCCACTAAGTGATGAAGCTATACAGTTGTGTCCTACTTAAAAGTCCAACACATTAGGCCAAACCACTGCTAATAAACTGAAAGTTCTCCCTGCCTCAGCCCCCGAACCACAAACAAGCCTGAAGAAATTCAAGCTGTGGGACTAAATGGCTTAATGCCACCAGACAGTTCCCTGAAAAACAAATTATTCTAGACATATGTAAACAAGATCTTAACAAATCTGCCCATCATTCTTTCCCTGATTTAGACACTAACCTGGATGTGTCCAGGTTATGAATTCTGACACTTCAGAAAAGCTTTTACTTTCCCTGACCTTATATTTTTAAATTCCTAATTATTTTATTCTTAACAAACTATAAAACTAAAGGAAAACAAACATCTCTCAGAAAATTTTTACGGGGAAAAAAATTACTTAATTTTTTAAGAAGCTGGGCAGACTATATAACTCGTGTGATTATTTAGACATTTCACCAAAGCTAATCTTTGCCACAGACTTTAAATGAGAGTAAGTGATCAGGTTTCTTTTTATTTTTTAATGATATTTATATTACACTATTAAATGAACAAAATAGTGCATGATGGTCTCAATTTTAAACACTCTCCTCCTTTCATCCACACACAGTTATGTGTGGATACACAAAGTAATCTTTTTCCTATCATATTTAATCATACATATGTACACACACACATATATAAATATAATAACACATATACACACACACACCCCCCACAAAATGTTTAAGGTGATTATGTCTAAGCGACGCGTCCTTTTCCTAATTTTTTAATTTCTTTTAAAATTTTCTACAAAGTACATGTATTATTTCTAGAAAAATGTCCTACAAATGTTATTTTTTTAAATGCATAGAAGAGAAACTGTCTAAAAAAGACTGGCCTGAGACCAATGGAAAACTGATGGTCCCCAGGAGATGAATCAGTGGAACCATAAGTGTTTCCTTGGGTCATTACAAAAGGGGGCTGTATGGGACTTATAAAAGTGTAATTGTTACTTTCAAATTCACTGTTTGTTAAGGTTACTAAGCTTAAGTAATTCCAAAGTAAACACATTATCCTTGGGTTTCCAATACTGTCTTCAGTTAAAGTCTGTTACAGGGAGGGTCAGAAACATTAAGAGCATCCCTCACTGAAACTCTTGCTTGGGGGCCCAGAATATAATCTTATACCACTGGAAAAACAGGTTTAAGGATACCCAAAATAAATATAGAGTTAATGACAGCTCCACTTCCCAGCCCATCATTCAGCAATATGATCCTGCAGTAGTAAAGATGTGGTTCAACCATCAAAATGTTTGCAAACAACAAGAGTCCATGAGCGACTCTCCTTTAATCTCTATACTGCTCACTAGCATTAATTTTTATCACTGAAATTCTCTATATTGATGAGATGCAAGTCCAACTAAGTGATTATTGTAAGCATCTATCAGAGTTAGCAACTGTCAAAATGCATCCCTGTAAAGCAAGCTAAGCAGTATAAAACTTCACTAAAAACCTTTCCAAGAACAGTTAAATATCAACAAAATAATACCGAGAGCACTTTACATCTGCCTAAGTTAGGAAATGAAATCGAACTACAGGAAAGAAATTCAACTCAGTGGTGAAGGCATAAGAGAAGCAATATGCTTATACCAAGGAGACCTCTGGTCTAGCTCTGGAGTTCTTGCTAGAAACATCCAAGAAATCTGCCAATGGTTTTAAGGGTCGTAGCAGAGCAGAACTTGAGAAAGAGCATTCCAAAGTACTGAGACTTCTCTCCTGCACTCCACACCATCTCCCACACATACACACAGGAATATAAGCATAAACCTGCTGAGATACAACATATAGTCCTCCACCCAGAAGCGCCTACCAATTTAATCCCTACGCTAAATTTTTACTTTTTAAAGTATTAAGTGAATATTTTTCCTGTGTAAAAACATCTGACTTTATAATAAAAATCACTGAGAAAATGAGATCCATTGTGCAGCCAAATTTGCTAAAATATAACCATTCAGTAAAGGCAGGGGTTCTCAGATAGTTCTACAAATACACTGAGAAGGATTTTAAATGTGTTATCTGTGTTCTTTAAATTACTTTATTTCCAAGAAGTCAATGTTACATAATATTTCTTGACTAAGTTGACTGTGCCAGTAAAATACAGGGAGAAGTATTACTTCTGGACCTAGTTTCCACCTCTAAGGAAAGCCTTCCCATTTTTATAGCTAACATGACAAAATCTACTTTTCAGCCAAACTTCCTCAACACAGCAGTTTAGATACTATTTCAAATACTATTAAATTTAATAGCAGGCCTAAATTCAGACTTCTCATTTCACTTTTGCACCTACTGGAAATTATTTCACTCAAAATAATTATGTCTTCAGACGATTTCCTATTTCCACTTAAAGTGGAAACAAATTAGAACACTTCAAATTCTATTTGCACTTCTCAAATACAGTAATGACTCATTTATCTGGCATCGTCAGAAAATGAGGTTCTCCACATTAAGCGTTCTCCAGATAACTGCAGTCCACAGGAGCAGGGAGCTCATCTGCCTGTTTCCTGTTGTATCCCTAGGGCCTGGACCAGGGGCTGGCACATAGTAGATGCCCAGTAATATTCACCAGACATGGGACTAAATAAAGTACTAAAGTACTTTTATTTTTAACCATGTGGTAAAAACTTCTCTATAATTATAGCCATCCCTCTTTAAAAAAAAAAAAAAAATGACACTGAACAGAAAGTGGCTATTCTAATTTATTTAGGCTATCACTATAATCAGCAATCACTCTACCCTCCTACCACACACCTATAAATGCCTTCACAGAAACTATGAACATACACACGGCTTTTTGTCACCATATTTAAGTGACCTCAACAGGCTATGCTTTCTAACTTTTCCTTCTCTGATATTACCTGTCATTTGTTCATTGCCCCTGTCTTACTTTACATAAAAATGTCTGGTAAGTTTCTAAAATTAATTCTGCCTCCAAAGCAGAATAAAATACATGGACTTGGTTATAGTTCAGAAGTCTTTCCACTTACTTCTGACCTGTGACTACATTCTGATTCTATTTATTTAACAGACACCTTGCACCACCTACCACATTCTACATAAAATCTGAGATGGTTCTATTAGTTTTAAATGACTGTCTTAAGGATTTTCATTTAAGTTCTAAGTTTCAAATATTAATCATGAGTAATGACTCAAAGACTAGCTCCAATATAAACCTCAGGGCATATTTTTTTAATCCATTTAGGAGACACCAACCACGACAAAGCTGGATTTCATCTTACTTGATATGCTGTGATAGGGCCATAATTTAAATTCACTGTTTCAAAGTTCATGGCAGCAAAAATCAAATACACTAGCAGCCATAGTGTACTGTGCTTGTACAGAAAGGCATATCTCCCTGAACCTAAGAGTAGAAAGGATAATTTAAGTATAGCATTTAGTTTATATAATACAACTAGAGTTCTTTCTCCACAACAAACTTTGAATAATGTTTATAATTTAGCAATCAACTGAAATGATGAAAGAATTACCACAATTGAAATAAAATATTTATGTAGTTCAAACCAGTAGAATTATATCTTCAAAAACTAAAATAAGCTAAGACAAACCTAGTTCTGAATTAGGGATGGATACAAATAAAATGGGGGATTTGTTTATTTGGGTTTTTGAGTCTCTTTTCTTCTTTTTAGAGATTTAATGAACTTTCATTTGAAATAAGCATAGTTTACTAAATTAAAAGATTTGATTACATATTCTTTAAAAGTATCTAGTTGGGTAAACAATAAAGTAAGTTATCCAGGAGTCAAGAAAAATTACTTCAGATTGTTTTATGAATATTCTTCCAAAATCACCAGTCCTTCCACAAAAATAGTTCAACGGAAGATTTCAGTTCCTGGTACTGAACTGAACAAAGAGAACCACATGTTTTTAATGGTTGCTCATAAACGACCCAAATAAATCTTCTAAAGAACAGCAGTGGTTCTTTCTGTACTTTTCCCTTCAAAACTCACAAGACCAATTCAACACAGAAATAAAAATTACTGTACTTTATGGCACCACTCAATTCATGACACATTTATTTGCTGTCATGAAAGTTAGTGCCTCAACAAAGTAAATGAGATTTAGGGAAAAACTTTTTTTTATATATTTTAAGAGCACAAAATGTCCTTACCATTTAAGACAGAGTTTTCCCACCTCAAATGAGAAGATTTTCAAACTAAGTGAGAGATCTAAGTATTTATATATAAACGTTACAAGAAAGCTTTCCAAATAGTTTTCCAATCAACTATGATGCTGACCTTAGATCATAATTACACTGCTAACTACCATTTATAAGAAATGAAGCCTACACAACAGAAAACGTTAACTTCAGATTTAACCGCTGATGTTCTACTTTCCCTCAAACTGAAAATTAAAACAGAGCAACAGCACACCCTACTGGAAGTTAGTAGTACAACTAAGTAGCACTGGATTGCTAAGGTTTCTTCCAAGATGAGACTTCAGGAAAAAAACTTAATTTTTCACTAAATGATAAAATATGTTCATGAGCATTAACCATTATGTGCCTACACATGTGCTCTGAAAGGTAAAATTAACCTAGAATAATTTCAGTTAAAAGATACTGCTTTTTCCAGCTTATTTCCCTAGCCCCACACAGCTCTAACCACCCCAATGATTTTATTTACTATTTTTGATTTTAAATTTTAAAAATATTTTCAAATCTGCTTTCTGTAAAGGAAAACTTGTAATCAGATAAGAGGCCATTTTCTGCATGTGACTGCCTGAAGCACTCCCTTCTTTTTCCCAATCCATTTTGGCCTCAGAAACATCCCTGAAGACCACCATTAAGAATCCACAAGGCAGTCTAGCAGTCCATGAACCACAATTTGCATGCCAATGGTAAAATACCTACACAGATTCTGGAATTCAAAAAATTCAGATATTAAGAAACCACATGCCATCAAACTCCCACCTAGTACATTTCAACATTTTCACAGACATGAAAAAATCATGGAAGCCATTCTAGATAATCTAACTCTCTCTGCAACAAACTCAGGAAATGAGAGGATGAACTAAAAGGTATCGGTTTTGTAAATGCGCTCTCTTTTGGCTATAGAAAAAAGTCTTGGTACCACTGACATCCCTTCTTTGAGAAAATGAGCTACTCTAGCACTGACCTACATTGTTTTGACTGTCTAGTGTTAACTTCTTGGCTCCTGCTCCCACATCTAAAAGGTTCTGAAGGGTACTCTATCATGAAGGACAGCAACCCTGAAAAATCTAGAGGCCAAAAATCAAAACTTTGGAATAGTTTTCCCTCAAAAACTGCAAAGGCAAACCCCCTCAGGCCTAATTTTCTGAAGTTGTTTCCAGTGGTATTATTTGGTTCATTATTTCAAAGCACATTTAAATTAGAATATTAAAAGGATACCAACCTCAAGCCTCTTTTCAAGTGACTCAATTCTGTCCTTCTTGCTTGCTAGATTGGCCCGTGTGTAGCGGCTCTGCCCAGGGAGATATAAAACTTGACTGTAGCATTCTTCCCACACCTGGTTATAAGCTTCACTTGAGAGTTCTCCATGGCTCATACCTTGTTTTACCACTTCCATCTCCTGTACCAGAACGTCCTGGGCCTGTTTATAAATAATAATTTCAGTAAGTTTGCGTACTAGAAATATTTGCCATCAACAGAAAGCTTTAAAAGACTAGTCTTTCCTACTTTGGGCAAAGGCAAGGAGTTCTGGTTGATTGGCTGTTCTTTGGAGTGGGGAAAGTACCTAAGCAAAATGAATTAAGAAGCCTGTAAGTCAATGCCAACTGGTCTGAAAAGTCAAGCATCCATGTACTCCAATAACAAATGTCCTCTGCCTTTATTCATTATAATAGTAACTACTATTGTTCACATATCTAATATGTGCCAGGAACTGGATTTAATTGTTTATCTATATTATCTCCAAATACCACAACCACCTTACAAAGTAGCCAATATTAACTTCATTTTGAAGTTGATAAAACTGAGGCTCAAAGAGATTAAACACTTTTTTCAAAAGCACATCACTAATAAGCAGACAAGGCAGGATTTATGCCCAAACCAAATACTACCAATGCTTGGGTGAGCTACTTTCAACTCTACCATCCCTCCCTATACTTAGGACTTCACATGATCATGAAAGGGAACTAGGCATTTGTTTCACACATGTCTTTTTTTTCCTCATCTGAAGGAACACCCCTGACATTGCCAGAGAATGAGACTGGGGGCACAAATCAAATAATGATGCATCATAGACAAACTTCTGTTCACTACTGAAGAAACAGTTATGATGACAGAATGAGGGGAGAGTTGGACAAGCCTGAGTTTAAATCACAGCTTTACCACTTAAGTAGCTGTCTGAACTTGTTTAACTTCCCTGAGCCCATTTCTCAACTGTAAAATGGGGATAATACACATAAAAGCCCAACATCAGACACAAACACTCCATGAGCATACCAAATCTTTTTCCAGTCCTTTGCTTCATGGCTCATGAAAAACTGACAATGATTTTTTTGTGCTTTATAGAAAGCTTCCAATTATTCCAGTAATATTAGAAAATAAACAGACCAAAATATATAAAATCAATGACCAGCATACAAAAACTTTAAACAAAAATATGGAAAATCACATCTATAGAAGATAAAGAATGGAAACTTTTAAACAATACCTCTTAAGGGAAATAATGGAAACAAACCAATTTTAAAATAGTTAATAAAATCTGACACTTTATTATAAAAGAAATAGAATTTCACTCCAAAACTGTACATGGTAAAAAAATTACAATTTCATCTTTTATAATTCTGAGGAAGTACAGCTAAGTTATCTTTAAACTGTCCGTACAGAATCTGCTAAGTAAATAGCTGCTTCAAATTCTTTTGGAACAAACAGTACTGTAAATAGATAAATAAAATATTGGAGAATATTTAAACTACTTTGTAATGGTTTCAAATAATTCCTAAGCACTACTTACAATTACTTACAAAAATTTCATTAGAATCTATCCCCTACAGGACCTCTACTAGCAATGATGTGATCCTAATTTCAGGTTTCCATACATACAATAAATTTAAGAAAACTTATTTCCTAAATCTCATCTTCCCCTCCTATTTTCATTCTAACAAGAGAAAACTGTTCAAGTACCAAGTTCATAGTCTAACTGTTAACCCCAGTTCAATAATTAAATAAATGTGCTTGACACAGCATAGGCACTCAACAGATGTCCGTTTCCCAACACACTTACTTAAAAAGTAACTCAAAGTTACTCAGAAACCAGGGTTGAATTGCTGAAATATAAATCTAAACCCTCTTCCCTTTCTCTATTTTCTAAAAATCTTATAATAAATATATATTACTTATGCAATAAGAAAAATACAAAGAAAGAAAAAAAGGGAAAAGTACAGGAGGAAAGACAGAAAAAAGAATCTTGTTTTCTCCCAAATATGCATTAGCCCATTCCAATCAATGGGTTTATCATTGCCCCTCAGGGATAATGAAAAAAGGACTAAAGAAAAAGACTTTTAAGCTAATGAGCACTCTGCTTCCAAACACAAAATCAACTGTATTTTCTTAAACTGTTGTACAGATATCGATTCACAATCACAGCTGTTTGCTTTGTGAGAACAGAAGTAAAATGCTTATGAAGGAAAAGGCAGGATCAACTTTATACAAGGACATATTTACTTCCTTATCCAAAAGGATAAGGGGAAATTGTGTGAGGGGGAATAAGTTGAGTAAAAAATATTTCCTTTCTCTGAATAGGTGAAACGTTTAATCTACAAAAGTTTTTAACACATGCACATTCTTGCTTTTTCATATTAGTCTAAATAAGTGACATTTAAGTATTAATGGCATTCAATTCTATTCACATGAAGCGGGGTCAAAGAAAACAGTAATTGTAGTATCATTGTCAATCAGGCAACACCTATGAAACAAAAACACCTTGCCACAGAAGCCAGTGTTTACCTGTAAAAGGTCTGTTATTAAACATGGGAGGTGGGGGAATGTCCCTTTCACAACACTTAATATGAACACTTATCTCCTAATCATCTACTTCAGTTGTTTATGAATACTAATGTGGGAAAAGAAGTTAATATTTGTCCATGATACACAGTGTCAAATACTTAAATCTCAAGACAGAAATATATCCTGCTCAATCATACCTTTTTCAGCTCTTCTTTGGAGAACTTTTCATAAGGGTTATGTTCCAGATAGGAAATGTGCTCTGAATTATTGGTAGCAAATCCTACAGTTTTTCCTTTTTTATTTCCCAGTGGTTCATAAGGGTGATGTAGAAGGTCATAATGAAGCATTGTGATCATTTCTTTTTTAATTAGCTCTTCACTTTTCTGTAAATCTGTTAAAGGTGGTTCTACATTTAAGGGTCTTAGAATAGTTTCATTTACCTAAAATTTTAAAACAAGTATAATTACGAAACATATCACTGCAACATACTAATGTTATTACTTGTTCTAGCATGAAAATAAATAGCAGTCATACATTTTCAAAAGAAATTCATTTTTTCCTTCTAAATTCTTATTTGTACCAGTGAGTGGATCTGGAAACTGCTTTACTACATATTCCAGAGAGTAGATGAAATTTTGTTTTACAGATTTTATGAATGATATAAAAAAAAAATTACATAAAAAGAAACTTAAAACTTCCTTAGCCAAAAATTCTAACACTTACTTCTGATGGTCTTGGAAGATCTTTCTGGACAGCTTTGTGCATTCGTTTCATTTCCTTTACACGCTCTGCATCTCGTATAGCCTAAGAAATTATATATCCATTACTGCAGTTATAGAGTATTTGACATATTTCAATAAAGTTGAAAACACTTTAGTCTATAAGAACATGAATGTCCAAGAGCTAAAGCTATAGACATCTGTAAGTTTGCAGAAAGGCCATATAAGGCAACAGAAAGTAGTCTATTTACTCTCTCAGCAAAATAGAAACTAAGAACTTCCAGTGTCTACTAGATCATTCTCCAAATACGCATGGCTGTTCCATCAGATAATCATCCTTTTCTTGTCTAAATCAAAATCCTAAACTTAGAGGAGTGATTATTCCTCCTACAATCCAATCCTTCTCTTCCACCCCCAAAGCTACTGATTTTTAGTTCAAAAAGCCAGCCAAAGAATGTATTGTTTCCTGATTCTCAAATTATGAATAATGTGAGATAAAACATTAGAATCTCACACCATTTCTGAGTGAAAGTAACTAAGAGAACTAAATACAAAAAGTATTATCCTATATTCCCCACCAAAAAGCACATTCATATGATTTCCCTCTAAAATATGATTTCCATGGATGCCACTGTCACTCCAATTCCATGAAATCACTCAGCCTGTAAAACCATCCTGAAATGGACCGTAGCAAGAATTCCAGAAAGGGGTCCTATGATCTTAGTTTAAGTTCAAGATTCACCACTTTCCAGCCATGAGACTTAGGAAAGTTAACTTAATTCACCTGAATCTCTTGCCTAGTTTCTAAAATGAAGCTAATACCTATCTTACTTACATTACTGGGTTATTATATGCAAATGAGAAAAAAATTAACTATAAAATACATTAGTACAAAGCGTTACTAATATTATTCTGGTACACTCTCTCTAAATTTCCATACCTTTTTTATTTTTATTTTACACTGACCTAAAACCATTTACTCAACCAATCCAAAATATACTTGTTTTTAAGACTGATCAGTTACTCCTTCTCTTGGCAAGAGTGCAAAGTAATATCTAAAAGATTGAGTATTTCGAAAAGAATAATGAATATGACAGAGGGTATTTAAATTGCTATATACATATACATTTTAGAGTGCCTATTCAAGATACTGAGTATATTGTTAATAATTTGATTACATATTAATAATGATGTAATTTACTTTAGGGTAATATTTTTTTAATGATGAAAGAACTTTTAATTAGAGATCATGAGACATTTAATGGCCATTCTGCATTCTTTCAGCCTACTGATATATTCAGTCAACTCACACTTCCTTTCCAGAACAATTACCAACCTGCTTTCGTGCATCCACGTCAGCAGCATCTTCAACATATGTATCATCTATTTCACGATCTTCCAGCTCCTTCTCAGCATTTTCTGGTAGAACAATTTCAAAGTCATTCTTAGGAGCAGGAAGGCCCAACAACCCCAAACGGAGGTGTTCACGAGATTCTCTTTCCTGTAGAAAGAATTGATCCTTCTCAATTCATACACATTAAGTATTCAACCAATATTCTATATGAGTTTTAAAAAAATAATCAGCCTAATTTTAATTCTAGAAAATGTTCCTAACTTCAGAGCTAAGACAAGCTTTTCTTCCCTACATTAAGATCAATCAAAACTTTGATTTGGAATCAGTGAAGTTATTCTGGGATATTCTAATAGAAGGTGTTGGAATTATCTCTGTGGGGGCAAAAAGAATCCTTCAGAATTTCCATTTCACCCATTTCTCATTTAGAAAAAAAATGTGCAGCTCACTGCCAGCATTAATTTAATTTTACATAAACACACTCTTTGAGGCTGAAGAAAATCTGGTTTTCAATGTGAAAATAAAATATAAAAACTGTTCTTGGAGTAATTTCTAAACAGAACTTGTCTCTAATCCTAATATAACAGAAATGTACATGATCAGTATTTAATCATTTTTGTGTGTGGTAAATTTCAAAGTACGAAACAATACAAAGCAGAACATCTAGGATTTCACATTTTCAGCAATTGAGAATTACTATATTGTTGTATATGGAAATACCACAAAAAAAACAGAATGCTATAAATAGAATGTCATCATTTGTTTCCAAAGACTGTCGATATACTAGAGTGATGCGAAAATAAAAATAAAAGAGAGATATTTTGTGGCAAACTTTGGGGGTAAGGTTAGGGTTGTAATCTGCAAGTTATCTTGGAGTAAACGCTGCAGCTACAAGCGCCACTAGTGAGTATTCTCAAAACAAATCGGACATAGATAAAGGAAAACATTTCTGACACTGAAATTTAATAGTAAATGAAAAGAACAAGTTCAAAAATTGGTTTATCCTTGGACTAATAAAACCTAATCTGAAAAGATGCCTAAGAGTGAGTGAGAATATATGTGTTTGGGGGTGGGGGATAATGGATGTGGGTATATGTGTGTGTGGGTGTGTGTTTAATAGAAATAGTAGCTCATATGCAGGCCAAAAATAAAAAAGGTCCATTGTTCCAAGGAAATTGTCTGGTGCCCAAAGTTTTCCCCAGTACAGTCTCAGCTCACTTTTCCTTTCTCACTTCCCACTGGCTCCATTACACATATGCTAGATGCGAGGAACAGATGAGTTGCTAAAGTTGCTTAAAACATGCTCCATGCTTACTCACGTTGTGGCCTCCATGTGAAAGAGTTGCCACCCACCTACTGAGCATACTTCTTCAGTGAAGGCTTTCTTTATACCCACACAACAAATGTTAATACTTCTTTAGCCACCCTAGGCATGTTAAGTTTTAGTCAAAGGGCTTACTTTGTTCTTACATAACAATTTTTTTTTTTAACTTGGTTGAGTACTGCCAACCTCTCCAGAGTATAAACTTTAAAACAATGGACATCTTTTGTCAACTTTAGATCCTCTAAAGTTGCACACATTAAATTCTTCATTTCATTCTTATGTAGCCAATCAGAGTTGGCATTAGTTGATATCAATTTGAGCATTAAAAGAATTCTAACTAACCAAATCTATACATGAATTTAGATTTAAATTATAAACTGAAAACAGAGCAGTATCACACTGGAACTCATTAACAAAAAAAATCTCACAAATGATTTCCCTGGCATAGATAAGGACCAGTAATTATGTAATAAAAGCAATAATGTGAGCAAAGCAAAACTGCAACTTTTATAATTACCCTTCTACATCACCATGCAAAACATATAAAAGAAAACTTCACTAAGATCAGTAATAAACATCAAACTGATTTGGCTTAGAGATCTAGATTGTCTATCTAAAAGTACAGAGCAAATAGAGGAATCAAGGGCCAAAATTTAATTTATGAGGCATTCGAAACTAAAAATTTATTTTACAGAAAAAAAGTTTTAAGTAAGTGTATGATTCAAGAAAGTATTAGTAAATTACTAAAATCATGAAAGAGACACAAGGAGCATCACTATAGGCATAATCAATACTTACAAACATATTAAGATAAAAAAATAAAAGTAGGTATATGAGATCAAAGGTTCCCTTCTCAAGTACTACAAATCATTCAACTTCTCTGACACCCTCAGGTGTACCTATTCTTAAGGTATATGTAATATGCACTGACAAGGGGGAAATTTTTAACTTGGCACCCATGAGGTATTTTTTTTTAATTTTTTAAAGAGTATTAAAAGAGAATTGATATGTACCATCTGCTTCACATAAGAGGGATCACTGTAGTCTGCCATTCCATCCTCAGGATTAATGTTTAACTTGTCTCGAAGAGGAGTTCTACCCGGGGTAGAGTTAACAACTGGTTTGGGAGTTGTCCCACTCCGGGGAGTCAGCCCTTCAGATCCATGAGAGGGAGTCCTAGAAAGACAGAAATTCTAATTAATAAAAGTGCTCCTTTTATTTGTATTGTGCTTTCAAATGTTTTTCACTTAAATTATTTTACAAATAAAATAGAAATTCAAAAATTCTGTCTTCCTACCTGGTTTTAGGTTAGATCTCTAGGTTAAAATGAAGGTATAGCTCAGCTAACTTAGCATTTACATACAGTATTTTTATTTTAATGACTTCAATTAAACTCAATACATTTGACATGTTCTTGCCTCCCTAACCTAGGTCCACCAGATATTACTTCAACTTTTTCTTGACACATTAGAGTGGCTAAGAACATAAGTACATTGGGCAGAGAAGTGAGCCACCACACTCACAGGCTCTCTGTTTAAGTTCAGGGTCTTCAGCTGATAATTTGTATCCTCCCCTGCCTATACAGCTGTTCACTATCACAACATTATCAGTGTGCATATTTTAGGTAGTTCTCCTCTTTACATTTTATTTGAAAACCAAACACCAGGCTTTAAGAATCATATCTAAATATGAATAGTTCTGAGTGAGAGCTAAGAGAATCTCTTAGGAATAAAATCCATAGGCTTTGCAGCTTAAATTTTAATTGTTCAAACCTTTTTTTTTTGGGGGGGGGGCATCTTACTTCCTGTAGCTTGGCTGTGTTCCAGATAGATGGTACTGCCAGACAGCTGTTCCCCAGGGGTGAGGTGAAGTGTTATCATATAAGACATGGTCCCTGCCCCCAAGGGGCTTACAATCTAGTTAAGAGACAAGACACACACAGGAAAAAAAGGGATTAGGCTCTTTTATAAGCCTTACGAGAAATGTTAACATATACGGATTTGGCTACCACCGTTTCGTGATCCTGCTGTCATGTACAGTTTTAACAAGTCTGCGATGCTTCTCGTAATAAACAAACAGCAGGAGGACATAGCTTAACATTTAAGATTAAAAGGAAACTCCAACTATTTCCAACCTTTAAAAGCTAAAATTCCATTTTAATACAACTTGCTTCTATTAAGTTTATATCTTTAAAATTATTCTTAAAAACACAACAGCTTAAAACAAAAAGACTGTAAACAAATACTGAACTCTGAGCTCCAATTAATGATATGCATGAGGAAGTGTTTAGGGGTGAAATGGACTGATACCTGCAAGTTACTCTGAAATGCATTTAAATAAGATGGATTGAAAGATGGATGGATATGGGATAAAGCAAATACAGTAAAATGTTAACAACTGTACAATCTAGGAGATAGATATATAGTTCTTTGCTATACCATTCTTTCAACCTCTCTGAATGTTAGAAATTTTCATAATGAAATGCTGGGAGAAGGCAACATTAACACATACATAAAAAGGATTACAATTTTGTGCTCATTTCAGCAGCACATATACTAAAAAAGGATTATAATTTTTATTAAATTCACCAAATGATCCTTAACAATGGACTGATTTGCTCTTTAAAATCAGATAAAAAGTATTTAGAAATAAGGTGAAAGCATCAGAAACTCTGCAAAAAGAAGGAAGCTCCATATAACTATTTCTTGGATAGTATTGTTATTTACTACTGTAAAAAAGGCAAGCTGATCACTTATTTTCATTCTGTTAATGTTACTAAAAGCAAACATGTCCAAGCCTTCAGATTCAAGTTTTTCTAAAACAGAAAACATTTATCTATAATACCTGAATGGGGTAGAAAGAACTGTGTTTGGAGTCTGTACAACCTGCCGCTGTGGAGTCACACCTGAGAAGTCACTCTCGTGCAAAGGTGTGTTAAGTCCACCTTTTAATGGGGTGTCCACATTGGTCAGAGCCATAAGATTCTGGGCTTCCTGAGTAACAAGAAAATAAAAAAGTGTGTTTTAACAGTTTAGACCAAAAAAAAGCAGAATCCTCTCCTCTAGTCCTACTATACAAATTTTAAAACAGGCAGAATTCTTACACATTTTCTCAGTGAAAATCAAAAGAGAAAATGACTACTAGATCATGGCAGAATTCGATACTTCCATTCCTTCTGTCGACCTACACATAACAACTCAGAAGAACAGTTTTATGTGTCAAATGCTTCTGTGGCCTCACATATGAAATTACCATTACCCAAAAACTTCTATTTAATGTGCCAAACCTTTTTATAATCGTAAGTAACTAAGAATTCAAATTTCCCCATGTCAGTTTAAGCTGTCAGAACACCAAACCTTTAACCTAGCTTTATCACTAAGTCTTTATTTAGTCTTCATCAGCCTCTCGGTGTCTTCACACTCTCTTAATGGGAAGTTAAGACACTACCAATTGGCCTATTCACTTCCTAAGAACTCACATGGGCAGGTTCCTTTCTGATATCTTCCCTGACCTTTTGTAGGTAGGACTAACTATACTCTCGTTAGTCCCTCCACTATAAACCTGTATTCATTACTATCACTGCCTCTATAAATCTCTTAATCCCCACTTAGGGTCTGTGAAAGACTGTTATTTTTAAAGATAGTCACAACTATCTCTCTCATCTCACATGCTCATGTCATAATTCAACCTTGATGTACCTTCCATCAAGAAGTGGAGTCTATGTCCCCTCCTCTTGAATCTATGTGCGCTTGTGACTTGCCTATAACTAAGAATATAGCAATAAATGACACTGCTTAATTTCTAAGGCAAGGGTAGGAAAAAATTCAGCTTCCCACCACACTCACTGCAACACTCACGTTGGAGCCCTGAGAGACCATGAGAGAAGTTCAACTCTCTCATGCCACCATGTTGCGAGAAAGCCCTCAAAGAGAGGCCACATGCACGTTCCTAGGTAAGAACCCAACCCATAGCCAGAATCACACATAAAACACATTAATAAGGGAGTAAACCAAGAAAACAAAAGGCATGGGAGCCAGGAAAGAAGAGATCCAAGGGACTTTCTAGGGTGACAGTGAAGGGTAATCAAGAGAAGGAATGATAAACAAGATTTTAAGAGTAATCAATCCAGACTAGAACACTGAAAAGTTTTGGGAAAGACTTCTTCTAAAAGATAAGAATACCTAAAATTTGCCCATATTACAGGAGATTTACAGTCTAGAGTCTAGAGTAATCAGAAAATTTAGCAACGGGATAAAACAAGTATTAACTCAAAGAAAAACAAAATACTGCAGAATGAAGGAATTATAAGGCACTATGTGGCTCAAAACTGAATATGGTTGCAGTAGTCATAAGATAAACTGTGAATATGGAGCTATCCAAAATTATGACATAACTGTAATGAAAGATGAGGGAATGGAAAGAATATGTATGCATGATAAGAGGCAGAAGTTACAAGAGTCAAATGTTCAAATTCTGGATGTAAAAATGTCTAAAACTGGGGAAAAAATCAACATGTTACCAAGTGTCTTAGCAATAAGGTAGTAAAAACAGTTGTAACTGAAACCTCTAAAGAGCAAGTAATGCGGAATACCACTGTTTTCTTATTAAGTCTTTTAGGACTACTTGGCTCCTGAATCAAGACCTTAAAATTACATTTCTGACTATCAGAGAAAAGAAAATGAGATATAAGGGTAATAAAAGACTCCATAGTGTTTTGTTAAGCTTGATTATCTCTGGCATGCAGACACCATAAGAACACACAGAGCTGTATACCTCACGTGTTAAAGAGAGGGAAGGAAATAGTACTGATGGCAGCCTATGTCGAGCTAAGTACAGAAATACAAGGAAGTTTTAAAAATTATTGACTACACACATCTGCTTTCTTTCTAGGATTGCTAGGCAACATGAAATTTTAAAATGCTGTGCTTTACCGATAGATTAATGAAGGCAGAAGGGCTGGCTTCAAAAAAACTATGACTTAATGTAGAAAGGAAACCACCTAATTATTGAATCTGCTGATTTAGCTTCCGTACTACAGAAATCTCTAGGATCTATGTTTTCAGGACTCAGTTTCAAACTGTTCACCCTAAAAGAAACAAAACCAAACCACTCAGTGTTCATTTTCATAATACTTTCAAGAACAATAAATAAGTGAAAGGCTCACTCTGCTATATAACAGCTTACCTGCAGAATTCTGTCCTGGGATGCTGGCGTCCGTGGTGTTCGAAGAGCAATGCTGTTGTTGGTGACATTGTACTCAGACAAAAGAGTGCTGGAAGCAGAGTTTGTTATGCCAGATTCCTCAGCAGTCTGACGTGCAATTTCACTTGCTTGGCCTACTTTCACAACTTCCTGGAGTTCTGCATCTGAAATCTAAAAAGAGAGTTATCACAGTAAGTAATATTTTAACCAGAGAACAACAGAGCTTAAAGCTTCCATATTTCAGAACAAGATATTGCTGAAACTGTATGATGAGTACCCAGGGGTCACAATACTACTCTCTTTACTTTTTGTGGGTTTGAAAATTTCCATAATAAAGTTTTTAAAAGTCTTTCCCATATAAGGGGTAGGGGTGGGGGAACTTCATGGTATCAAGCTGCAAAGTCTTGTATGTATTTCCATACTGAAATTCTTTTAAACCAAGTAACATATTAATATAACAAAAATATAAAATAGTGTTTGTAAAAAACTCTCATATGGGGATGACTGAAAACCAATTAAATATCAAACAGAGAGAGTCCACTCAGCCACAAGATCCCTAAGAAAATAAATCAAAATGTGTTATCTTAGTAATTTTACCAAAATAAATATACTAAGGAGTACTAAGAAAAAAAAATAACAGGCAAAATCTCAATTTAAGAAATATCACTACTAGGAACAGCAGCATCTGACAAAATTATTTTGTTTGTGCTGAAGAATCTTGTGTTGCTGCAGCCAGAGAATTCATTTTGAGAGAAAAACTCTTCTGGCCTCCTAAGTCCATCCCTCTGTTCCACTGAACTATCCAATTCTACAAAGCTGTATGACTCAAAACAGAACTCTCCTGTAGCAATCCATCGATCAATTCCTTTTTCATCTACAGAGTCTTTTAAAAAAAAAGAGAGAGAGCTTATTCAAAATTCCCATGTTTCTGCCCAACTATAATTAAGTCAAAGGAACAGAGCTTGTGATAAGCTGAGGGAATGTTCCCCTCTCTTCTCTGCAACTCCCACACCAATTTTCACTGCTACTCTCAAAAACATATGATGCAACAAAACATTTCCTAAAAGAAAGCAGCCTAAGGTCCACAAAGCCAAACACCTCTATCCTGGGTCAACCACAAAAGAAAGGCCTACAGCCCTAACCTGACAAATTGCTAAGAGCTGACAATTACTTACTAAACCATCATGTAAGTGGTTTAAGGCCTGATATAATTATGCAGAGAAGTTGTTGCTTATTTATTGTCCTGTATCACAGTGACTTATTTTTATGTGGCTCACTGTGAATTTCTTAAGGGTACTCAGCACCTAGCAAAACCTTGGCATATAGGCCCTCAAACATCTGTTGAATATATAATAAGCCTATGAGTTCACACAGTGAAAAAACTGCTTTTATCATAGTACCTGAGGAGCAGGAAGTACTAGTTTGCTTCTCTTTTTTGTAAATTCAGAAACACCACTAGTTTGAAGAATAGCTGATGGTAAATCAGACTCCTTTTTCCTTTTCAAATGCTGCTTGTCTTTTTTTCTATCTCTTCCTTCTTTTTCTCTGTCATGAATCAAGGTAGAGAAGAGATTTTTAAAAGTTACATACAGGTAATAACATTTAAAGCCATATAAATACTCATATACTTTGAACAAAATAATTCCATTTCTAAGAAAATTGCTAATAAACTGACAAAAACTATATACATTAATTTGTTCCTTACACCATTATCTACTCACTATATTCAACAGAAATGCAGACTTAGAATAGAATTATTAAGAAAATAGCATATATTAAGCAATTTAAGTATTAAATATTAAAACCACATAAGTATAAAAACCATGACAAAAGCTAAATGTTGCATATAACATTAAAAGAAAAACAGAACTCTTCTATATTATATTCATATAAGAAAATGATATATACAAAAAGAAAAATAATTATGTGAAGGGGACAAAATTGTAACAATGAATTTTTAAATTTCCCTGTAAAATTGTTATTCAACTGTTTACTATGATTTTTTTAAATTCACTATATTTTTTAAAAGGATATTTAAGTCCTGATAAATTACACCAAAAAGTTGTCATGAAGTTTAAAGCCAGGCTTGAGGTCATCTTTTAAAGCTCCAGAAATCCCTCCTTCCCTTCTATGCATCATCCTCTTCCCCATCTAGTCTATACCTTCCAAATAATTAGTTTTCAACTTCAATTTCTTTATTTCTTTATTTGTAAAGTAAGGTATTAATTTGAGAAATAAATGGAGTACATCCAAGAAAATCCTATTTCACAGTGGCTAATAACTGTTGTTTAGTAACACTTTAAGTCAATAGAAATGGAAAGTCAGAGAGTAAAAAATAAAAATCTTTGACAATCATAAAAGGTTCTCTCCACAGTATTCAGATATAAGAATTAAAGAAACTCTAAAAATCTCTATAAATAGGCAAAATCTCCAGCACCCTAAAACCACCATTTTATAAAAGTACACACTTATCCCTATTGAGTGAAAAATTTTAGAATGTATTAGTTTTCTTTTAATCTTTGTTTTAAGAAAAATAAGATAAATTTTTCACCAGAAAAGACAAAAAGAATCAGACAAGAGTTTGACAGATTTCTTCAGGCTATTAGTAAAGCAACCAATCTATTCACAAATGTACATAAATCTTAAGATTATACTCAGTGAGTAGACAGTTCACTTAACAGCCATGCACTGACATTTCAAGAGATACAAACAGTATTCTATGCTAAAAACAGGACAGCCAAAGTCATTGATTTTCTAAGGTGAACCCATTAATAAATAGAAGGATACATAGGCCACTGTGTTCTAAATTAAAAAAAAAAAATCCAGCTGACAATGATACTTGGCCCTCCATAAAATTCCAACTATACCTTTCCGTTTTCAAAAATCAGAAAAGCAACTTACGATCTTAGCTCCCCATCAAGATCCTGCTGTCTTAACTTCCTGAAATCTGCATCAAGAGCCTGGTAGTTTTCCTCTGAAGTATCATAGAAACCAAGAGCAGGCTTTTTTTCAAATGGGATTTCAGCATTATAATCAACTCCTCTCTTCTTTTTTCTCTTCTTCTGAATTTCTATACCAGCTGCTCGAAGTTCTCTTCTCTTTTGGAGGGCAGCAAGACGCCTGAAGAAAAAGAACACAAGATCACCTCAAAAATCAAATGCCATGGGGAAGGGATGGATGGCTTATCCAATAGAGTTAAGAAAACTAATTTGAGGAAGAAATAAATCTTCACCTCATACCATTCACCAAAATATAGTTCAGTTTCAATTTAAACGTACATGTGTAATCACATGCACACATACACACACACTAAAACAAATAAAAAAAAAAAAAACCACAAGGAACTATATGTTTGTTATTTTATCTCTGGATGTAAATGTATTCCCCAACTATAAATTAAATAAAGAATAAAGAAAAATATCAATGGCTTTGAAATTTAAATTTTATATCTCTGAAGCATTCTAAAAAATCATAAAACAAAATTAACAAAGCAAATGAGAAAAAAATATTTGCAATTAATATCAGGAATGGTTAGACATAAAGAATCTATGCAAGTTCTTTAAAAATATAACCAAGGGGAAAAAAAGAACAAGAGGAAATAAACAGTTCACTGAGGGAAAAAATGTGAATTGCTAAAATGACAAATTTTAATAATTTAAAAATCACAAATTAAATCAACAAGTACCATTGCTGTATATCTAACTAATAACATCAAGCTTTTTGTTTTGTTTTAATGGCAAAGGTGCAAAAAGTAAACACTCTCCCACACTGGTAATAAGTAAACTGGTGTAGCTGTCCCCAGAGAGAATTTAGAAATACACATTAAAACACTAAAGTTTTTCACATTTTTAAACCCAACAACTTCCTCCTCAGCCTTTAGCCTAAGGAAATAATTAAGAACATGAACAAGGACTTAGCTATAAGACTGTTCCCTTGGCACTACTCATAACAGTGGATAACTAGCCATAATCTAAACATCCAACAATAAGAAATTAATTAAGTGAATTTATAACATAGCTATAAGATAGGTTATTATAAGCCATTCATATAACCTTTAAAAAACTTATATGCCCAAGACACACTGTGTATTGTTATGAAGTTTACATGTTACAGAGCAGCATATAAATATTATATGCATATTTATCAGTGAATATATGAAGGATGTCCCCCAAAATATTAACAGTGATAATCACTGAAAGTTGGAATTTCATTTACTTTTTACTTTTACTTTTTTTTCTTTCTACTTTCCCATGATGCTATCATTTTAAATACTTAATGATTATAAAAGTTATTCACAATATTCAAGGGGGGAAAGTAAATTTACAAAACAGTACATAGAAGCAACTTCCAGCCTGTGGCTCTGCAGACCCATTTCCCAGGAAAACTGAGGAAAACTAGTAAAAAAATTTTTAATAATTTTAAGTCTCTGAAAAGGATTCTAAGGGCATCCAGCAAATGAAGCAGCATTTATTCAAGAAAACCTAAAACTTAGTAAGAAAAGTGAGAGTCTGTGATATCTGAATCTAGACCCATTCCTTTCTCTTTTCCTCCCTCTCAGCTCAAGGAGGTGAAAATTCCACTCCACACAGGTGCCTCGACCAAGAACACAGGGTTCTGGCTCCCCTGCAACTCCCAAGTGGGCTTTCATTCCGGGAAGGGTAAGATACCAACACTTTTTAATCCTGCCTCCAGATAGAGACCTATTGGAGAAGCTAGTTTGATCCAGAGCAGCAGAGAAGTGGCTTCCTGTGCACAATGCCGCTGAACATACTGGAACCCCAACAGCCCCTGCCCTTGACTGGGGGATGAGGATTCCATGCTGGGAGAGATAGGCCAAGAAGGGCTGGGGCTGCTACCCACCCCTGCACCAAGCACTTAGCTCCTAATATGCAGGTGTCACTCACAGACAAGCACATCAGAGTGCGGTAGTAAAATAGAGAACTCAATCTCTCCCCAAAGACACTAACTTCATTTGGAACACTTCATGGATAAGTTCAAGCCCAAGGTCACTCTCAAGAACAGTGGAAGTTGTAGTTAAATGCAACTGGGAAGAAATTGAAAGATTCACTGCAGATATAGGCTAAGCTGTAAGCCCACTAGTGTGCCAGAAAGAAACAAAGAAAGAGATAGGTGGGAGGAGCCGCCATGGAGTCAGAACAAATATCAAACACTGACATCTTAAACTATCCCTTGAAAGGAGCCCAAATCTGATTGGATCACTTTGTGGAGCAATTTACGCCCCAAGACACTGTTGAAAACAATAAAGCAGTCAATAGGCAATTAGAAGAGTTTAACCACTATGTGTAGCCTGGGAAAAAGATGTCAAAGTCCTGTTAAAATCAAGTCATCCAGGGTAACTGTAGGCAAACCCAAGATGCACTCCCATGAGAAACAAGATGGGAGGCTTCACATTTCTGAGGGGAGGTAAGGGAGAACAAACTAAATAATCCAGCCAGTCGCTAAGCAAATAAACAAGGAAATAACACTAACAAAGAGGGGTAGGGAGAATACTAGTACCCGGAACTACTAAAATATATCTTCTAAGTTCTACAGTTCTCAATAAAAAATTATGAGGCATGCAAAGAAACGAGAGCATGACCCATGTACCAAGAAAAAAAAGCAGGCAACAGAAACTGTCTGTGAGAGCTACCAGATGTCATACTTAACAGACAGACTTCAAAGAACAAAAGAAAACCACGATTAAAGGAGTAAAGTATGATGACAATGTTGCATCAAATAGAAAATATCAGTAAAGAGATAGAAATAATTAAAAAGAACCAAATAGAAGTACTAGAGTTAAAAAAATATATAAATCTGAAATGAAAATTTCATTAGAGAGGCTCAACAGTAAATTCAAACTGACAAAAGAATTAGCGAACTTGAAGACAGATGGATAAAGGTTATGCAATCTGAAGAACAGAGAAAAAAAGGATGAAGAAATATGAACAGAGCCTCATAGAAATGTGAGACACCAGTAAGTGCACCAACATATGCACAAAAGGAAAGAAAAAAGAGAGCAAAATAAAATATTTCAAAAAATAATGGCTGAAAATTTCCTAAGTTTATTGAAAAATCATAAATCTACACATCCAGAAAGCTCAAAACTCCAAGGAAGATAAATTTAAAGAAATCTACAAATAGAAACATCATGTTAAAAATGCTGAAAGCCAAAGACAAGGAGAAAATCTTGAAAGCAGCAAAAGAAAAATGATTCATTACTTACATGGAACCTCAATAAGATTAACAGCTGACCTCTCATCAAAATAGTATAAACATACAGTATGATCAAATCCTACATAAATGTTATTTTCTATGTAAATACACATAAATGTACATCTATACTGAAAAAACGGTTTGGAAGGACATTCCAAAAATTAAAGAAACCCCATTCTTTAAATAAAAGACTTAAAGACTGTAAATAACAATAGAAAAATATCTATAATATACTACTAAGCGAATATAACCATGCCCCAAAAATAAAACTGAACAATGCTGAAAGTATATTATTTTTATAATTAATAAAAAGTTTTAAGTTGTAAAACAGATCTGTAATTTAGCATTTAAACAGCCCTGTACTGCATTTTGCACACAGAGCTATCAAGTCTATTACAAGATATATATAAAACATAAGTTATAAAGATGTGTAGACTCTCCAAGAAAATCTACAAGAAAGTGTAGGGTAAATTTAAACCTCAAAAAATTTATTTAAGGCAACCAACGTCAGCCATAGATTTTCTATATATGTGCACTTGCCACATCCCAGACCCAATCCACATGGTTGAAAGGCTCAAAAATGTGGGGTTCACAACCAACCATGGACAAAAATAGAAAAGTTAATTTTTTTCAACCTCACATTATTTAACCCTAACTAGTGTACAGAATAGAAAGGTGGCTGAGACTGGGCAAGAAATTTAGTAACTCCTTCTGGTTTCTGTTTACTGTCCCAAGCCAGTCATACTCCCATCCTAAATTACTATTCTGGGCTAGTGCCAAACATCCTTAGGCATGAAAGAATTCTCCTTTCCAGGATCTGGCACTTCAAAGTAATTATTGGGGAAACCATCAAGACAATGCTAGTCATTAGGTCAGTAAGCACTTCCTGGTTTGAGGACCACAAAAAGCAGCCATGCAGGCCTGATTCTAAAAGCTAATAAGCTCTTATACAATTCAGGTTATCCCTTTATACACTTCCTCTTGGGTTTTGGTCCATTAGGAATGATGTCAATCACAGCTTTAACCAAAAGAGAGAAAGGAAAGTGGAAAAAACCTTGAATAGAGAGCAATACTTAATTCTCGCACTTTTTAAATAAAACTTTCTGTGAGAGCCTAAAATTTGGTTTAAGGTTCATTAACTCCCTCTGTGTTGTCAAGTTTCCTGTTTTAAGCTAGTGCCTGCCCTATACTAATTGAAGAGAGTAACTAACTGGCAATCATGCAAAAGTCACACAGCTTTATATGTTCTCTAGCCAGATGACTCCAGGATGGCTACAACAAATGTAGCTCTCCTATGCTAACGGAAAAATCCAACACACCAAATAAACTTCTGCCATACCTTATCAAAAAAAATTTTTTAATGTTATTTTTTTCAATATTCTGAAATGGCTAGGGGAAAAAAAATAAGATTTTTCTAAAGTAATAAAGAAACTAAATAATATTAGCAAAATTGGAATTGAGGATTCTAATTATTACTCACCCAACAAGGTTGGATAAATCATGCAGTTTTACTGAGCCAAAGGATACAAAGACTAATTGTTCAACTACAGATAGAACAACCATACCTTGCTTCTTCCAACTGTTTCTCTCTTGCTTTCCTTTTGGCCTTCTTTCCCTGAGTATTAGCCAGGCGGGCTCTAGCTTCAGAAAGCATCTCAAGTTCATCTGCAAAAATAAAGAGAAGAAAAACTAAGTTCTTCTCCAACAAAAGCAAGGTATGTGAGAAGAATACTCTAATGCTTAAGATGAGAAAAGCCACATATAATCATATGGTATAGCATAATGGAAATAGCCTGGGTTTTAAAATCAGAGATACATGAGTTAAAAACCAGGCCTAACATTTGTTAGCTATGTGACCCTGGATAACTAATTCTCCCTGAGCATGTTTCATCATCTATAAAAGGAGAACAATACCTACTTCACAGGGATGTTGAGAAGAGATAAGTAAAGCAAAATAGGTAAGTAAAGCATCTAGCAATATTCATGAAATAGTGGCTATAATTATCATATCCTTCATTATCCTCTACTAACTGGCAAAGCACAAATTATGCAATATTGCAAAACTACTAATTATAAGGAATTGATAATCTTCATTAGATACACTTTTCTTTCCTCAGAACTATTTCTCTCTTCCAATACATTTTCCATGGCTCCCCAAAGTGGAATAAATATCATTACCGATGCCTTAGACCAGGGGTCCCCAAACCCCAGGCTGTAGACCCGTACCAGTCAGTGGCCTGTTAGGAACCAGGCCACACAGCAGGAGAGTGGCGGGCAAGTGAGCAAAGCTCCATCTATATTTATAGCTGCTCCCCAGAACTAGCATCACCGCCTCAACTCCCTCAGATCATCAGGCATTAAATTCTTATAGGAACACCAGTCCCTGGTGCCAAAAAGGTTGGGAACCGCTGCTTTAGACCAATTCCTATACAGGGCTGTCCAATGGAATTGCAACAGAACTTTTAAAAAACTCAGATTACGGGATCACTCCTCCACTCCCCAAATTACTGATTCAGTGATCTTCAAGGGAGGCCATAGTACTTGTTTTTTAAAAGTTCCCCATGTGACAATGATGCAGCTAGACAAGCTATGTCTGCCTTTTTGAACCACTACCAGCAAATTTTTAAATGTTAAAAACTCAACAAATATTCATTAAATGCTTCACAACAATCCTGTAAGGTAATACAGATATTATTCTCCATCTGGCAGGATAGGGAATCAAAGCTCGGACAGATTATATGACTTGACTAAGGTCAAACAGCTAATAAGTGGCAAACATGAGCCTAAAATCTAGTTCTTCTGATTCTTGATTCAATGTCTCAAGGTGTCATCATAAATCTCCATCACAGTGTTGCTTTTTCAAAAATTAAATTATCTGCCTAAAGTCAAAGAAGTAGTTAATAGGATTAAGGACCAATATCCAAACTTCTTGGCCATCTCCACAGGATGGAAATGAGAATAAAGGTTCTTCAAGTGCTTGCCTCTAGCCTCCAGAAAATCTATCCATTAGTATTATACTACTTATTAAATGAATTGAAAAATCAGAAGATAAAGAAACACTGTCCAAAAACAGCAATTACTCTATAATAGAAAACCGGACACATTCAGAGACTGAGAATACAACTACAGATTGAACTGGGATTCTAAAAAGTCAGAGTTTAGAAAGGAACTGAAGAAGTAAATTACCAAAGAAATAAATTCTTCACAAGCATATACTTACCCTCGTCCATATCAATTGGATCAGGCCGTGCTGGTTTTGTTTCTGGATTTGGATCTATTTCTCCAGGTTTAAGTTTTCGTGGATCATCTGTTGTTTCCTCTTCATTGTCTCTTTGGGCAGCTTTATCCCTAGAAGAGTCCAGTTGAGTTAGTCATACCATCAAACCATTTAGTCTTAGAAATACCATGTTTCCTAGCACTGGTACTCTTTTCTTTCAAAAACCCAATGATGGGCATTGACAAAATAAAATAGAGCATTTCTGCTATTGCTTCACCTGAAAGAGATGGTATCAAAATTCCTTCTAATTTCCGTGAGTATTTCCATTCACTAAAAAGAGGATCCAAGCAGCCACTTTATCATAAATGCAGTGCAGCCATACCAAAACAAAAAACAAAACAACAAACAACAACCACTACTACCAAAGAACCAAAATCTTCCAATGGTTAACACTCAACAAGGTGATTATGGGTGATTTTTATTTTACTATTTTTTTCCAGGTTTTCTATGATTTGTGTAATAGTCTTAAATTATTTTTTAAAAGTACATAATAAAAGACGATTTTGATCAACCACATGAAATTTGGAATATATAATCCAATAGCCTTAACTCAGTTAACTTTACTGAGGTCTGTAACTAAATGTTTAAAGATAGAAAATGCTAAATTTATTCAGTCTTATTCAGAAGATATACACACATTTTAATATTGCTTTTGGAGATTCACTTACAGGAGAAATTCATAGTGCTCCAAGCACTGGGCAGCCGTTCTTCCAATGATTGGAGCGATGGTCCTCCACTGTGTTGGCATCAACTTGGCCAAGTGCAGGAGCTTTTCCTCTTCTTCTCTGGACCATTCCGTTTTCTTAATGCTTGGATCCAGCCACTCATACCTATTTTAAAAAATACAATTTTATACATTAATCAGTCACCCAACATGAATATCTTCTTTATACATTAGACACAGACTTCTAGTGTCTGAAAACCCAAGGAAACTCTCATCCTTCAATTACGGAAAGCTATGTTTTTACAACAGATTATTCGCTGATTTGTTTGATGTGTTTTTAAACTTAAGTAAAATTACTGCCATTATCTGCCTAATGCCCCACCCAATCCACCTTTTTCACCCAATCTATTTAGCTGGATGAGAGGCTGGCAAACAAGATATAAATAAGCATTACCCAACATTAAGGCAGAAATCAAAACCACTTCTTTATGATGAGGACCATCTTCCTTTTTGGGGTCCGATCACTACATTCTGATCCCTTCCCCTACCCAGGTGCCTAGAAAATTAGGTCACTCAATTGTAGAATTCAAAATGTGATCCTGGTACATGGGTCAGGGTAGAGGGCAGATCAGTCATGCTACAAACACATGTAAAAAGTTTAATGTGTCCACTACCCTGTGACTTCAAAGGCGACACCCCAGGTGTAGTGTTGGGTTATATCATATTTTAGGGCAGCAAATATATATTTCGACTATATTATGAAGAAACTCACTGTGAACTAGCCTAGAAAATTAATCACTATTTACCATTTATTTCTTTAGGAAAGTAAGTTCTAACCAACTTTTAAACTTTCTATAATACAATCCATTTATAAGCTGGAATTCATCTGTACCTAAAGGTAGATTATTTTATGCTTCACAAAGCACTCTCAAACACATTAACTCACTTAAGCCTTGTATCTCCATCAGTTAGAGCCAAGTATTATTATTCCAACTGGGAGGAAATGGGCAGAAAAATAGATTGCCCAAGATCACGTAGGAAGCAAGTGACAGCTAAGTCTTAAATCTAAATTTCCATCTCCCACTCCATCCTTTCTGTTATATCACAATGCCTGCTTTCTTGGGTAAGGTTCAAAGAACTGACATTTTTATCATCATAATTAAGGTAGGTTTCTGCTTTCCACTCATTAACTGGCACATACCATCTGGCTTTGCACTGCTTTGCTGATTTTCTGTGCAGCAGTGAGGCAATCCTAGACCACTGGTTTTTCCCATATTTCATTACCGCTGCTTTCAGAATTTCATCCTAAAAAAAAATTGTCAAAGAAAAACATATATTTAATCACAAAACTACAAGTGAAAAAAGACAAAATTTAAATTAACTCTGACAGGGTAACCAGCGAGAAAGACACGCACGTTTCCTAGGTTTAAAAAAAAAAAGTAAAAAAACCTCATTTACTATCATAACAAACAGTAAGCCAGAATCAGCAAAATGTAAGAAATTAAGAAAATATCTCTTAGGACACTTTACCCTCCCTTACACACAACTCTCCTCCTCCAATAAATTGGGATAAGTACAAACCAATATGAGAAACCATACTTGATAGAGACTAACAAAAAGTATTCACCAATGTGTCCAACTCATTCACTAATTCATTCATTCAAAAACATTTCCTGAACACCTACCTTGTGCAAGGTCTTGAACTGAAAAGGACATATCCAACCTTCAAGAAGCAAGTCAAAACTCCAGTGACTCTAATCTCCATCCAGGCTTCCTGCCTCCAATTTACAAATGGCATTTTCTCTCCAGTCCCATAACCCTCTCTCTGACCCAAGAAACCACATCTCAGGTCTAATCTAAGAATTAAGTATTTCTCTCCCACCTCACCAATAGGCTCTCTCTCCAAATACTATTTCACCACAGCACCCATTCTGATATGTAATTAACCAGTCTGAATCCCAGAGGCGGCCAGCAAGCTAAGCCACAGACACCAGGAATAATAAAGACAAAGATGAATGCACTTGGGGCATTTTGCTTTTAGGCTTTTTTCCACATTGAACTTGAGCCTCGTATATGAGCTACTCCACTCCACTCCACATTCTCATCATCAGAGATTTAAAAAACACTGCAGGAAAAGATTAAAAAAAAAAAAAAAAAAGACTGCAGAGCTTTGGCCACTGCAGAAGAATCCTGCTGTTACTTGATTTTGTACATGTTTCTCCCCCAGAAATTCTCTCTTCTCCAATTTAAATAGCTTGGTTCCCTTTGTAAACTGTGAGGCAAGGTTATTCCTGACTTTATTTGTAACTTTGTTGCAGTATTGCTATACTTAAACACATCTTCAACTATGTATATAATAGCAGTTATCTACCCTACTAGATTCATTCTACAAACATCTGCCAAGCAACCTATTTCGCATTGGTTACTGGCCTATGTTCTAGGGATACTAAGATCTGGTTCTCTTGCAGTGCTGTCTGTTGGGGGAAAGAAATAGCAACTAGCACTTACTTAAAGCCTACTATGTGTCAGACTCTGTTCTAAATATTCCAAATATATTGACTCATGTAATCCTGGAGAGGTGGGTATTATCATCCCCATTAGAAAAATGAAAAAAAAAATGAGGTCCTGAGAGGTTAAGCAACTTACCCAGCATCACATAAAAGGATACGATACTTGCAAAAAGACAAAGCAAGCAATAACAAAGTAATGAAATAGGAGCCATGAGTGCAATGGGGGCTGCAACTAATTTTTACAGGATGAATGGGCAAAAATTCCAGGAAGAGCTCCTGAACTGAGTTTTGAAGGATGGTGAAAAATGCCAAGCAGTAGAATATTTAAAGAAAGGACAAGATATAAAAAGACACAGATCATGAAAAGATATGTGCTCCAGAAACTGACAAACTCAGTGCTCTCTAAACACAAACTGCACTAACACGTTATTTTTATTTTACTCCCTCGCTACTGCTCTTCGGTTCACCAGTGGCATTACCCGCTACATTTCTGGAGGCAAAGAAATTGCTGTAGTCAGTTTATCCCATCTGGCTTCTATCCAGACTGAGGAGGAGTGACAGGAAGAGACAGGCCTTGGGATCTTTCAGGAGGACAAACAAGTTATGCCTTGATAACAGATAACCAGAGGTATGCAGGCATAAATGGGCAATTCGAACCTGGCATTCAAGCTGCCTTCCCTCTGCTGGGAAGTCAGTGAAGAAACAAAGTTGTGACCATACCACTTCTTTATTTTTGAGTATCAAGGAGAGGCACGGTGCCCGAGCGGAGGAACAAGGGTACCCCATGAAACCAACTCTCGCCGATGTCCTATCTCCCCCTCCATACTCTGAGTTCCTCCAGAAAGCGGGGCGCATCCTCAATTCAACAAATATCCACCGGGGGTCTAACAAGTGCCTGGCAGGTAGTCAGATGGTGAAATGACGGTCCCTGTCTTTGAGGTGCTCAGATAACGGAGGGTCGAACACTAGGTAAAGGCCCAGAGGGTCCGCCCCGCGCGGCCCGACCCCTACCACCACCCCGCAGACCCTGCAGGGCATCCTCCTGGCCTCATCGACCTGCCCGCGCGTGCGCACAAGCTGCCGGAGGGGACGAAGGGCAGCGGACGGCGGGAAAAGGGGACTTACCTCGGTATTCCTCCACACGCCCCCCTTAATCATAATTCGAGGCATCTTGGTGGTGGGGTGTCTCGGCAAGCGGCCGAGAGGAGCTTCGGAGAAGTACTAACGACGCTCTGGCCACGGGACCGAGAGCACACACTTCCTCCAGTCGCGACCTTCTGCTTTGTGAAGATCTGCGCAGGCGCAAGGCGGTGGGCGGGGGAGCAGAGTAGCAAATATCGCGAGAACTCGGGTGGCTGAACTAAAAATAAGTGCCTTGGTTGTTAAAGCTGTGTTGTAGGAAGATTGACAGAAAACCAAACCACTCTGGCCGAAGCGCACTACGCCACGCGCATGTCCAGACAGGTTGGAAGAAAACACGGCCCTCGCGATATATCGGCCGTGGCTTTTAGCAAGAGAATTTAGTGGTGGACTCGGTCGTGACGTCACTTAGTGGGAACATCGCTTGTGCGGTGTTTCAGCCCAAGAGGTCTAAAAAGAGCTTTCGTTAATTATTAACTTAGCACTTTATTAGGCATTTAACTAATAGGAATTTGTGCATAGAATACTTAGGGAAAGGCAATAGCTTCTTTAAGCCTAAATGTCCTAACCTGTAGAGAAACTTGTACCAATCTCATAGGGTTGTCCTAAAAATTAAATAAGAGCAGGAACCTAGCACAGTATATGACACATAGTAACTGCTCAAAAAAAGTGTCAACTGTTATTACAAGAAAGGCAACCCTTGGTGGTCAGTGGTTGTCCGAGAAACTGTAGGATGTATGACCGTTACCTCCTGCCCGCTCCACCCCCAACATCCAGTCATTCGCTGAGGTCAGTGTCGCACACGTACACGAACGTGCGCGCGCACGCACACTGGCCGTTTGATCTGTTAAAAACTGTGCCCATTAAGTCTCCCCAGGAATTTTGACACTGGAACCTAGAAGAGGCCAGTCTCTGCCGGTGAATCTCTAATATATGACTCCCAGGAGTTGTCTGCCACCATGTTATGTTCTATGTAGACTAGGAAAGGAAATAAGCTGGTCTCAGATGCATTGAGAGGAGCAGAAGTGAGGAGCAGAGACAGAGCTAGGTCCTGACTATGCAGGAATCCCTGGATCCAGTATGTTCCTGTCCTAGATGCATCCCTGTTCTTGAGTTCTAATGATTAGTTCTTTAGACTTTAGGCAGTTGGATTTGGGTTTCTATTATTTGTAAGCAAGATTCCTAACAAATCTAATCTTCTCTTAAGGGCCACTTCTGATCTGACATTCCAGGAGACAATGTTGATGTCTTCTTCCCATTCAGGACCACCTGTACCCCATATGTCACCTTTATACCAACTAGAAAAAGGTACCTCTTCAAGGTACTTGACTCCTGCTGGAGAATATCACAAAATATTCATGTTTTGGGAATAGGGCACTCTTACTACACGAAAATTAGATATACCATGTCTAAAATGTAAATTGTGTATGCATTATACAACCTGCTAATCCGGACAGAGCAGTTCTGTCAAATGTCCCCCAAGGTGCCCCTGAACATGCAGATTGCATGTCCCAATTTAGGATTCAGAAAATGCAACATCAGTCCAGTTCTGATATGTCTAAAACCAGAGCCCCATAGCCATGAACACCAGAGGCTGTCCTCAAGTATGGCATGGGTTGGTCAGTCTACCCACCATATTACCCCAGCCTCACCAGCTAGAACTTGAGGCCCCCACAAAAAAAAGCCATTTCCACCCCAGAGGCTGCCAAGGATCTCTTGCAAGGCAGCCAAAAGGAACAGTCACCATCAGGCAACCAAAACGTACCACCAGTCACTGTGAACATTTGGAAAAGTGAGTGGCCATTTCTAAAAAAAGGTTTAATAAAGAGCCTCCTACTTCTTTCTCATTCACCCAAATATGTTCCTCAGAACACTATTAAAAAGGAACAAATTTTTTATGATTACTTGAATTTGAAAAAAGCAGCATGCTCTGTCAGCTCCTTTTTACAGAGTCACCAAAATTAAAGCCTAAAAATAAATAAATGGGACTACACCAAACTAAAAACCTGCTCAGCAAAAGAAACCGTCAACAAGGTGAAGAGACAACCATCTGAATGGGAAAATATATTTGTAAGCAACACCTCCAATAAGGGCCTAATATCCAAAATATACAAAGAACTCATATGACTCAGTAGCAACAAAACAATCCAATCAAAAAATGAGCAGAGGACCTGAACAGACATTCCTCCCTAAAGTACATACAAATGGCCAATAAATAGATGAAAAGATGCTCAACATTGCTAGCTATTAGGGAAAAGAAAATCAAAACCACAATGAGATACCATCTCATACCTGTTAGAATGGCTGTAATCAACAGGACAAGTAATAACAAATGTTGGACAGGATGTGGAGAACTAGGAACCATCATACACTGCTGTTGGGACTGCAAATTGGTACTGCCACTATGGAAAGTGGTATGGAGGTTCCTCAAAAAACTAAGAATTGACCTATCATATGATCCAGCAATCCCTCTACTGGGTTTTTACTCCAAACACTTGAAAACTCATATTCAAAAAGATATTTGCACACCGATGTTCATAGCAGCATTATTCACAGTGACCAGGACATGGAAGCAACTGAATTATCCTATGATAGATGATTGGCTAAAGAAGCTGTGGTACATAATACAATGAAATATTACTCAGCCATAAGAAGAGATGAAATACTGTCATTTGAAACAACATGGATGGACCTTGAAATAATCATACTAAGCGAAATAAGCCAGACAGAAAAGGTTGAAAATCACATGATATCATGTATGTGCGACATAAACCTAAAAGCACCAAATGAACAGGACAAGCGAACAAAGACTTATGGACATGGACAATGGACTAGTGGTTATCCGAAGGGAGGCGGAAGTGGGGGGGAATAAAAAAGTAAAATGTTAAAAAAAAATCATGTATATATAGTATGAAAAAATAAACTGGCATTTAAAAAAATTAAAGCCTATAACAAGTTGTAAGATGAAGAAATCAATTGTTCCCTGTTGTGAGTTGACTTGTATCCCCCAACCAGATATGTGCAAAGTCCCTAATCCCTGGTACCTATTAATATAACCTTATTTGGAAATAGAGTCTTTGCAGATATAATTGAGAAGTTAAAATGATGTCATACTGGAATAGGATAGGCTCTAACCCAATGACCAGTGTCCTTACAAGGAGAAGAGACATGCACACACAAGAAGAGTATGTGAAGGAAGAGGCAGAGGTTGGAACGATGAATGTACAAGCCAAGAAACACTAAAGATTGTCAGCAACACCAAGAATTGCCAGCAACACCAGAAGCCAAGAGAGAGACATGGACTATATTCTTCCTCTGAGACCCCGAAAAGGAACCAACCTTGCTGACACCTTGATTTCAGACTTCCAGCCTCCAAAACTGTGAGAGAATAAATTTTTCCTGTTTGAAGCCACCCACTTTATGGTACTTTGTTATGGCAGCCCTAGGAAACTAATATACTCTTTTTAACATAGCATTTCCAAACTAATTTGAGATTGGAAACATTTTTTCTTATAATACCTACTGACATGCAAGAAGCACAATTTGGGAAATTCTGGCCCAGGGAAAAGAGGTTGGAGGTCTATTCAAGCACCCTAAATGCTGGTAATCCGTGTAATATTGCTAATCATGGTTAATCATGTTAATTGGCTTGAGGTTCACCTACCAAGACTTCCTTGAGCTAGGTCCAATTGTAGTTTGTAATTTTTTTCTCAGAAACTCACCTTGATGGGTGTTATTTCTAGGGAGTCCCCTGTGTCCTGAGGTGGAGAAGTGTTCCCAAAAAGAATGTGTTTCTTCTCAGGCCCCAGAGGTTCAAGAGTTTTGGGGGTTTTTGTTGTTGTTATTATTTTGGGTTTTTTTTAGCTCATTTCTCAGTTTGGGAATGATATTCCGGTCAGGTAATTTACATCTATATCCTGCATCCACATGGCACAGGCTTGGGATTTACATTTCTCAAAAGAGAATTTTTTTTTCACATGCATATATCAGACCCCAGACTCAAATGTCCAACTACATCTTGGACAGTTCTCTCCATGTGTGTCACAGATCCCTCCATCTCAACCTCCCAAAATTGCACTCCCCTCCCAAAAATCTTTATTTCTCCACAGGATTTCTTATTTCAGTAGATAGCACAAGGTTGCTGGCTGCCAGCTGCCATGCACTGTTGTATAAGTAGCTCACTGCACAAGGGACAAAGAGGGCTGAAATCCAGCTTGCACACTGCTCACCAGGTGACACATCCACTGGACTGTGGCCAGCAAGATGTATATAGATGCCACGTGGGCTAGACTCTATGTGTTGACTCTACATGACTCTACTGTCACCAATACCACCATCTACCTTGTTGCCACTTTTTCTCCCATAGCTTTTCCCATCCATATTTAAGCCATCCCATGAAGAGTCTTGCCACTTTTACCTCCTAGTTAGCCCTCAAATCCCTCTCCTTTGTGCCACTTCTGCTGTAAGTTGTCAAATTTAGCAAGTAAAAATACAGAACTCCCAGTTAAATTAGAATTTCAGATAAAAAAAATAAATTTTAGTATAATTATGCCTCATGCATCCATTCTTTCCTCTCTAAGAGAATCCCAATTTCCAGTTCTGCACTGCACCCAACCAAAAGAATGCATTTCTTGCCAGATGATCATACCCATACTCACACCATCACCACTGGAAGCTGCTCTCACACCCTCTCCATATTTGGTGGAGGCAGACACATTTCCTCAGAAAACTAGGCCATTGTGATATTTGGCTTCTTATTTGATATGAGGTTGGATCCCTCTAAGAACAAGAAATGTTTCCTTATCATGTATATATTTCTTACAAAGTCCAGGTTTGGAAGCTTTGGTGTTGGCTCCTCAAGTCAATAGTGGCTGCCCTATCCCCCAGGGTAGGCTCAAGCTATAACTCTCCTGGAGCTTCCCAGCATTGAAAGGACACCAGGCATCTCAAACAAGCTCCCATGTCCTTTCCCAGAGCCCACTGGGAACTTGGCCAGTAGCCCCCCAAAAGATGCACCCTCCCACATCTGGCACATTGCCGAGGTATTACTCTCCTGATTTTCCAGCCAGGAAAGAAAAGCCTCTCTAGGCCAGTGCTGTGATCTTGAGAAGTTCCAACTCTAAAATACTTCACCAAGTCAAATTCTATAAAAGAGGCTTTACCTCCATTTGGTGGGCCAAATGCCTAAGAACAAAAGGAAACAATCTAACCACACTGAGTGCCACATACTAGAAATGTAGACAAGCAATGGAATCATACAGAACATTCCTAAATCATTCGTGAAATTCTAAAAGTTTAATACACTAATATCTTAATATTTTGATAACTTAGAGTGCAGAGACTATATAACAGTCTCGGAATTGTCTTCATTTAGCTTATTTGGACTTTAGTACCACTAGCTGTATAACATAATTTTCCCTCTAGTCCACAGAGGACATTTTTCATTTTTCCCAGAATCTGATATTAGAGTACCTTATGTGCAATGGAAGTTGGTACTCTAAGAAATTTATTTGTAAATGTTGTGTATGGGTTGTTTCTGTTAAACCTGTAAACTTCAGTTATTGAAAGTAAGAAATGAACACATGCACACACATGCACACACACACCTGTGCACACACATTTTAATAACCAAAGAACCTAAAGTGAGGTGAAAGGTATCTTCATATCTAATGGGTTCAACTTCTTCGTGCCTAGAAAGAAGAAAGGGCTGGAACAGCTGTTAACACTCATATTTTTCCCATCTGCCTATGCCTTAGTTCCCCCCAAACACACATGAGTATGCACACAATGCCTACCCAAAGTTAGTGATTGAACGCTTCACCTGCCAGCTGTTAGGAGTGCCATGGAATAAGCCCTGGACACGGAGATGTGCCCACAGAGATCCCCAAATCCAGTGAAAACTGCCCATTTCCAGGGAATAGAATGTGGCCCTGCAATTTCAGAAATTTAATCATTTAATAATGTTTTAAATGATATCTACTCAGGTTTAGAACAGCACCTAGAAATTATATAGACCTTTCTGAAATCTAAAGACTACTATAAATCTTCTGAAACCATATTTTGGTTGTTTTTCGTAATACTTTTACTACGTAGGACTCCTCCCCTCCAAACACCAGAGTACCTTCAGAGAGCAGTTTCCTGTTCCACCTAGATAATCCCATCTGGAAATTCCTGCGAAATCGGTTTCCTCTGTGTTTTGTTCTCCATTAATCACACACACAGGTGGTTGCAGTTGACATTTTTATGTTCTAAGTAATAGCAGCACAAAAAAATTTTTTTTTCAGAAGTTAACATATTTGAGAAAATCTGTTGGCAACCTCTTTTTTTCCTTTTCTAAACTATTTGGTTTTATTTTCTTTCTTGGATTTTGTTGGGGAGTGGGACAGGTCTTCTGTCCTGGGGCAAGATAATTATCACAGAGGTATGCTGATGTTAACACAAGGAGTGGCCCCATGCAGTTGCCTGCAGTAGCCATGTGGTCTCTCCTAGTTCATCTGAAGGCATGCATGAAGAGAGCGTGAATGCACCATGTTCTAAGCCTGCTTCATTCTCTTTGGAGTAGTTTGGAGGCAATGTTTTGACAGGGAAAGAAAGCATGTCTCATGTCTTGGGCACTTCGAGTCTCAGCATAGGCCCTAATTCTCTCTTTCCACTTAAAGGTTTTGGAGGAAGCAAATCTGTACTTCTCATTAGCCAACCAGTGGCGTCTCCATAGTGGAAAGGAGATTGGCTATGAAAATGCAGAGTCATTGGTTTGACTGCTGGGAGTCATAGCCCGACTGTAGAGGGTTGGCTTTTGCTCCCACCTTTTCCTCCAAATGTTTGCTTCTCACTTGATTGATGAGAGACCCTAAGACTCCTGATTGATGCTCACTGAGCTGTCACCCTGCTTGACTGTGTAGACAGACAATACTGATATGGGGGATGAAGCTACCGGGCAACAGTATTGATTACCTCATGGAGATCTAGCATTCACATTTTCACTGACATATATCAAGTGAATAGAAGAGAAAATCTTAAAAGGAATTAATGAAATGAGAATAGTTTTACCAAAATTAATGAAAACTCACGTCTGCATTTTACCACTGAATTGAAAGCATCCTTAGAAAATGAAATTTAACTGAATAATACTGAATGTGGGCTGTATAGGAGTATTATATCAATGTTAAATTCTCCGAATTTGATACTTGTATTCTGATTGTTGGAAAATATCCTTGACTTTAGGAGACACATTACAAAGTATATAGGTATGTAGGAGTAAAGAGTTATGATGTCTGCACTCACTCTCGCATAAATAAGCAAAATAATAACAGTAATAACATAAGAGAGCATGAGCACAATTTTAGGCAGATGTTAACAATCATAGAATCTAGGTAAAGGATATACAGGTATTCTTTCATTGTACGAATCTCACAACTTTTCTGTTAAGTTTGAAAGTTTTCAAAATGTAATATTAAAAAAAAAAAAAGCAAAGCATGGTGATTCTTCATCAAAGTCAAACATTTGATTTAGTCACACCGACAGAAGCACTCAACTGGAAGAAGCTCTCCAGAGTATGGTCAGTGCATGCTCTGTGGGCCTGCTTCTGCTCAAGATTGTCTTGAAAAGTCCAAAGAACCTGTGGATAGAGGCACGGAGTTAAAAGTTGTGTTCCATTACAAGACCAAGAGTTCTCAACCAACATACTTGACCCATGACGTGCAGCCATGACATCTGCCCAAGGAACCACCTTGGGCAAAAGACACTATCCACTCTGGGGGAGGCTCTGCCTTCTCTCCTCTCCATGATGAAGCCTCTCAAAAGCCTGCTTTTCTGGACTCGCCTCCAGTTTTTATGCAATTTTTTGAAGGTTCTTTAACCCACCAGCAGGAAATAAACTGTGTATCAAGGAGACCGCTGGTCGCCAATTGTTAAGTTCCTCAACTTCTCTTATCTCATTCTTCAGTTTGTTGGCCTTCTCCTTCACCCAGAAAGGCAAGCTGTAGGAAAAAAAAAAAAAAAAACACCCTGAGTTTGGGTTTGTCTGATGCAAAATTTACAAACACTGTCAGTGGACAAGGCACTATATTCTCCAAAAGTAAGACCACCTCCAGTTTAGAAGATCAGTGTCAAAATAAAACACTATGTTAATTGTTCACCATTTGCCCCTGCCCCAAGCCTAGATCTTTTTTCTGCCTGTCTCTGCCCAGGAAGATGGCCCCTGTAGCTGACATCACCTTGACTCCTCCTTGCCCCCTCCTTTGAGCTGGGTTTGGCTATTGGGAGGCAACAACAGGAGATCAGAAGGTGAGAAGAGAAAGGGTATTTCCTGTGTGCCCTGTCTTGTGAGGTATCCCAGTTCTGCCCACACATCTGTAAATAGTCCCTCATTGAACTGTCTTCAGAATCCCAGCTGAGTGTGCCTTCTGTTTTCTGCTAGGACCTCAGCTAATGCAGATACCCAGTGTTCTCCCGGGTCTGTTGAGATTTGAAATGGCATATGCTGGGCTTCACTGTGTGTGTTCCAAAGGGTACCAGGCAGTGTGATTCCTGGAATGAGTCAGAGCAGGGAGATGAAGAATATTTTTATCTTTTAGCAGCTAGAACTTTTATTCTTTCAGGGAGAAATGTACCATGACTGGGAAAAAGCCCTGATAAACCTGCTGAAAGACCTTACAAGAAGGAAGAGGAGGACCAACGTTTAGGTAATAGAAGGGAGCCAAAGTTATCATTTAAAGCTGACAAACCAATGGTAGAAGCCCAGGTAAGAAAAGCAGGACAAAGAGCAATATACTGACACATATTTCTTTCTAGGTTAGGACACTGCTTGGACAAATGAGGTTCAGAATGGAACTGAGCAAAAATATGAGATCAGAGGAATGATACTTCCTTCAAATACATGAATACTCCAATGGGTTTCTCTCTGCCTCTTCAAACACTAACTATCCTTCCTGGATGTGTCCTTCTTTTCCAACAAACCCTTATGTGTTGGAAGTCAGAGGCTCTGTCTTTTTGCTCCATATAACCTCCCGCTTTAGTGCATACCTAGCACACCACATGGCATCTGGTAGTCTGTCAATAACTGTTAAAAGACATGAGCAGCCCAGCTGTCAGATTCCATGGACAACTGCTTCCAAGTATCTTACCAAAAATCCTCCAGAGATACTGCCCTGCCCACTTGCTGGTATTCAAAACTCCCTGTGTATTGGGTGTCTATGAGTTCTTCCACAGAAGAAAATAATAAATAATTGATACTTTTATAAAGATAGCATAATTTAAAACATGGTGAGATAACTCACATGGGAATTTGTGGAAGAGGCTCAAGTGGAATAAATGTATCAAATTTCTTTTCATAAGGTACCCTGAAAAACAGAAAAATTAATCATAAAATTGGCTTGGCTTCTACAGCATAGGGATCAATACATCACTGTGTTCATTAAAATGTCTTATTTTCTCATTTTAAGTGTCAAGTATGGGCTTCAAAACCGTCAGGGCCATAATTCTTATTATTTTTATCACTTTTAGTAAATATCATTAAATCAAATGTGGTTAATTTTTTAATTAGCATTTTTAATGTAATACACCAACTACTTTTCTTTTCATTTAATAAACCTCTCTTTCTCCTCGGTCACTTCAGTCTAAGTTTAATTCCAAGTGTAAATCAACCCAATTAGTAGTCACTAATCAACAACCTGATTTGGTATGAAAATCCAAGTCCTCAGATTTATGGTAATAACAATAGGAATAAAATTAACAATCACTTTTTTGTAGTCAAGATCTTGTGTATAATTTTAATTATACATGTACATGTGTGCATACACTAATGAATTAAATATGGACTTTTTAGAAATTTTCACCAACTGTGTCATCTTGTGATCTACCCCTTATAATATATAATTTATATGTAGTGAGAAAAATACAATTCCTTTAAAGTTAATTAAATAAACCTAGTATTGACATATACTTACATTGAAAAATTCACAGGTGGGAGAGTTGATCCTGCTTTGTAGAAGCCCTTACTCTGTTCTGCATACATATATGGATTGTCCCCTGGAGTTAACTTTGGGATTCCATTCCTAGGATCAATACCTGTGAAAGATGTTTAAAAATAAAAATCATAAAAATGGCTGAAGATGATCCACAGATTTGACATGACAATGGAAATGAGATAATTTAGAGGTTTGTTATGAGGAATATATAGGTGTCTTAAAGTTCTGTTTGCAATTGTCTCACCTTGAGAAGGAGATCAAACTGTGAGCCTATGTTTGGGACATTTTCTAAAAGGCCTTGTTATGATTATCTCCCCCTGGGAAAGAAGAATAGCTTAAGTTTGAATGGACTGTTTGGTTTAAAATGAGAATGGTAAATCAGAGGTATCTCTACAATGATGAGCAAGAACTTTGACTTAAAATCTTTTCATTCCTGAGCATTAGTGCACTTTCAATCCCTCTAGAAGCAACAATCATTGAGGCTCTGCCTCTCTGACTGAGTGTCAGGAGGAAATCAGCTAATGAGAATCCAGTACCTCCTCCGCTTCAAGGACTGAGACAGTGCAGCAGCAGGAGGTGGCCTTCCCAGTAAAGAGGAGTTAGGAGAAAGTCCACTGCTGCTGGGCACCACTGCTTAGTCAGCCAATACGCTGACACCCAACTCAGCCCCTTCAAGTAACCGGGAACAAGTAACAAATCACATGAGCTCAAAAGGAATCAGGCAGAATAAAATGGTCACTTAAACCCATACATTTGATAGCAGACGCACAAGAGAACAAGCCTAGACTGCAAGACAAACCAACCTTGGGATCAGAAGCAGAGATGTGTGGCTGGAAGCAGGTCTTCCTTTTTAGCCCATACACTCAACGAACAGGACTCTTTTTTTTGTTTTTAAATGTTTGTTTTGATATTACTCAATTCGCCTGTACCCATGATGCAAGCCATAGGGAGAGATAGGCAAGATTTTTAATAAGCTGTTTCCTACCCAAATTCCTCTCCTAACTCAGAGAAGCCAACTTACAATAGGTGGAAGTACTTGAGTTACTGGAGTATTTAAATTTTTTTGCCATTCTCTTTCAAAAGCCTCTTCAATAGCTAAGACTCTTCATCTAAATTTTTTATTAACTCTTAAGTGTAGTGAAATAGTACCAACTACCCACAAGGACTGAGCACCTGCTGGGTATGAGATGCAGAGGACTCAAAGTAAGGAGAGTGGAGTGACCTTATCTTTTGAATCCCAAACTAGAGCACTGACAAGTAAAGGTCAGGTGACAGCAGGAGGTGGTGAGAAGGGTGTGGACTTTGGAGACAGTCATGCCTGAGTGCAAATTCACTTCTGCAATTTCTAGTTCTGTGCCCTTGAGCTATTTATTTAACTTTTCTAAGCCTCAGAATCCTTATTTATAAACTGTTTGTTTTAAATGTCTACTTTAGATTTATCATGAGTACTAAATGAGAATAGTCTGGACACATAATAGGCACTCCATAAATGGTAGCAGTTATTATTATTTGAAATCAGGACTAACCTACTACCACCCCCCTCCCAATTTTTTTTAATCTGGAAAATACAATCGCCTTCTACCTAAGGTATAAACCTTTCCCTAGAAAATCTTAACTAGTTGGGGAAATGAGACAAGTATATAAGGAAATTAAATAATACTATATAAGGCGATAAATGCCATCCGTACACTACAGAACAATAGTTCTAAAATTTTAGCACACCTTAGAATCACCTAGGGAGCTTGTTAAAATGCAGCTTCCCGGTTCCCAACCCAAGAAATTCTGTTTCAGAAGCTTTAGAGTGGTTCTCAGAATCGGCACTTTTTACAAACTGTCCAGTTGATTATAATACAGGTGGTCTGAAGATAACACTTAGAAATCACTATTGTCAAAGATCTCACAGGATAATGTCAGCAAGTAGAAATGGAACCAATGGCTTGTGTGTAAGTAACAGATGTTACTCCTAGGGGAAAATCTCCCAAAAACCACCTCTGAGATAATATGTTTAAGCTGTTAGGTATAATATGGGATCTTGTTATAATTTCTGAATATTCCACAAAAACAGGTATTGGCCACTGTGTATCAATAACTGATAGATCCATAACACAACATAATCAGTTCTAATGTTTGCTTATGTTTAGACAAACTATGTAATCTAAATATAAAGAGGTTTAGGAGATAGGAAATGGAATGTACACATTAAAATCAAAGAACCATATGAAGGAGCAAATTGTTCACCAAATAACATATTTTGCCCCACATTTCTCTACCTTGATGCAGTCAGGTAGAGTTATGTTCTAACCAGTAACCTGTGAGTAGTGATGACATGTGCCACTTCCAGAAAGAAGCATGTAAGAATTGATGTATGACGCTCCAAGCTCAAAAAATAATGTGAGTTGGATACAGAGAACAAACTGATGGTTGCCAGATGGGAAGGGATTTGAGGGGCAGGGTGAAAAAGGCAAAGGGAATAAGAAATTGGCAATTATAAACAGTCACAGGCATGTAAAGTTACAGTATAGAGAATATAGTCAACAATATTGTAATAACTATGTATGATGCCAGGTGGGTACTAGACTTATCGGGGGGGTCATTTCATAAGTTATAAAAATGTCTAACCACTATGCTGAAACTAATATAATATTAAATGTCATCAGTAATTGAAAAACAATTTTAATTTTTAAATAATAAGGAAGGAGAGAATTTCACAAAGAAAGAAGTGTTCAGTGTCAAATTTAACAATATCAGGTGCTGCAGTGAGACCAAGAACTTACAGGGAGACATAATTGGAATGAGGGCCAAGGCGAGACTTGCAGTATCCACTGTTCCCTGTTGAGCCCTCCCCTCTACCAGTGCACTGGGCACAGCACGGACACAGCACCGCCATAGCTGTGATGTCATCAAACTGGATAACAGAGGTCACTCCACCCAGAAGATTCCCTGAAACCCCGCCTCTCCCAACTCACAGCCCCACCCAAGCCACATTCAGGTATATCCTCAGCAAGTCAGGTGCTCCTTGCTGAGCAGTGCCTAAACTCACACTGGAGACAGTTGGCCTCAGTTTCTGGTGTGGCCTTTGGAGGCAACTATAAGCACAGCATCTGTGAATTGCTTGTTGAATCTTAACAGGTGGCTCTGGAGGGGCACAGGCTTGGGCTAAATTTGGCCTGCAGCTGAATCCCTCTCAGGATTGTGCCACTGGACACCTACTTCACAAATCCATACTAACAAGACCAGAAGACTTCAGAGCTTTGCTTAGTACATAGAAACAGACACAGAAAGGCAGCCAAAATGGAAAGACAAAGAAGCAGAAACCATATGAGAGAAGAGAACAGAGATCTAGATATAATGGAGTCAAGTAATCTAACAGATGCAGAGTTCAAAACACTGGTTATAACAATGTTCAATGAACTTTTGGGAAGTGTAGATAAATTCAGCAAAGAGATAAAAACATAAAAATGGAAATGGAAATTATAAAAGGGAACCAGTCTGAAATGAAGAACACATTGTCTGAGATGAGAAGTATATTAAATGGAATAAACAAAGTGAATAAAGAAAAGGATCAAATGCCCTAAATAGAGGATGAGAAAGCCAAGGATACACCATCAGAATGGCAAGAGATGAGATGTCAAGACTATAAAAATAAGGTGCTTATGGGACACTATTAAGCATCCAAATATCTGTCTTATCTGCATTACTGAAGAAAATTAAGATATTAAACAGCTGTTTGAAGAAATAATGATGGAAAATCTTCCGAACCTGGTGAAGGAAATGGACATAAACCCCAGGAAGCTCAGGGAATTCCAAAAGTCAGGGATCCAAAGAGGCCCACAACAAGACACATCATAATTAAAATGCCAAAGGTTAAATACAAAGAAAGAATATTAAAAGCAGCAAGAGAAAAACAGATAATTACTTATAAGGGAACATCCATAAGACTGGCAGCTGATTTCTCAAAAGAAACTATGCAGAACAGAAGGGCTTGGCAAAAAAATATTCCACAAGATGAAGACCCAGGATCTACAATCAAGGATACTTTATCCAACGAAACTATCATTTAGAGTTGAAAGACAGATAAAATGCTTCCCAGACAAAAATAAGCTAAAGGAGTTTATCACCACCAAGCCAGTATTACAGGAAATGTTGGAAGGACTTCTTTAAGAAGAAAAAAAAAAACAAAAGACTCACTTCAGATTAAAAGACACACACAGACTAAAAGGAAGCGGATGGAAAAAGATACTGCTTTGATGGACCTAGAAGGTATTTAAGTCAGACAGAGAAAGATAAATGCTATATGATTTCACTTACATGCAGAATCTAAGGAATAAAAAGAACAAACTAATCAAAAACAGACTCACAAATATAGTGGATAATTTGGTGACAGACAAAAGGGGAGGGGGTTTGGGGGACTGGGAGAATGGGGTGAAGGATTAAAGAAGTACAGATTAGTAGCTGTTGGATGTTTAAGGGGCTGGGAGCCCAGCATAGGGAATGCAGTTAGCATTAAAACATTGGATAGGTGGAGGGTCAGGGGAGGGAGAAAGCAATTGGGATAGTTTTACAAACTATACAGATGTCTAACCAATGTACTGTATACTTGAAACTAATTAAAATAAATAATTTTTAAAAAATAAAATAAAAATGGAAATAAGCAAAAAAAACAAAAAAAGACAATGAGCCTGTATCTTTGATGACATCACTGGGAAACAAGACCATACAGGCCACCTAGATTCCAAGGCTTCTTCTTAACTACCTAATAAATATCTTATGATTTAAGCCTCAAACAATAAGTTTTTTTCTCTTACTTGTAGCCAAGGGCATTTCTAAATAATATGCAGCTAAACTTAGTCCCTTCCTGGTTTTTCTCTGTTATTTGAAATTTAAACCAGTTAAATAAATCCTTCCTATTCTACCCTATGGCTGCAACTCAGTTAAGAGTGGGAAGCAGGAATGTGCACATGCAGGATCACATGACATCAAGACTTTAGTGGAAGGCTTTGGGCCTCGGGTTACTGTCTGCAAACCACACTGTCTGCTGTTTGCCTTATCTCTGCTACTCTGAGAGTTGCCAAATATTTCTGTTGTCTGCTAAAATGTGTCATCCAGTCTGATCCTCAGGAAACCATCCCCCTCTTCAATGAATTATGTGAAGCATAAATTTATTCTCATGAAAAGATCCCTGAATGGATGATCCACAGTGCATCACACTGTGGCCTCCCAGCATTCCAGTGTGAGACCTGTGCAGCTTTCCTCACTTGATCTCTCTCTTTCTCTCATTCTTTCTCTGTCCTAACCTCCACCGCCTTCACAGGGCACAGAAATGCAGCTGTTCTTCCACAGCTCCTGGGTGGGTGAGTCCCCGAGGCCGGCTTTCTGTCCATCCATTGCCCACAGCTATCACTACCCTCTTGCTCAGAGTCAGGGCAGATGTCACTTCCCTCTGAGGCTTGAGATCATCCTCCAGCCCACTCTGAGACAGAAGCCCCAGCTACATTCATGTCCAATCACCCTCTAGATTTTGACCCCAGGAGTTGGGCACGATGCAGGGCTCCTCAAAGTCCCCACATCAGTGACAACTCTCTCACCTCCTCTAGTACGGCTTTTTCATGTATTCTTAATCTAAACAAAAGCCTTGGTTTCCAAAACTATTTGTCTCCAATAAGAGTTTAAAAGTCTATTTTAAAACTCAAATTGAGAACTTTCTATGTCTTTTTCTTTGTATTCCTGCAACAGCAATTTTACAGCCCCTACAGCAGGGGCTGCCTCTTACACAGGTATTTCTGTGGAAGAGTGTGCCATAAATGGTCAGTTAGTATTTAGCAATTCTTTAGGGTCTTTCAATAAATTATGGATAGGTCAGGACAGAGAAATCACTAAGTTACAAACCAAGGATAGAAGTAGATGATAGATAGATAGATAGATAGATAGATAGATAGATAGATAGATAGATGATAGAGATAGATAGATACGCTCATCTCAATTACTTTTAATTAAATAAGCTATGAAATAATAACATGCACTTCAGGCTTAGGTTTATGGGATATTTTCCTTGTGAAGAATATAAAGTACAATTTAAATGCATACGACAGGCATCATCTAATCGAAACATGAATTATTTTCTCCATACTTCAATGAAGGTTTCTATTAATATCTGAGAGAACTTATCTGGTGATTTAAATGTCACATTAGCATTTCATGAAATTCAGAGAAAAACAAAAATGTGGATCAGCATATGTTGTGAGTTCTTTGCCAAAAGTGTAGCCTGCCAACCATCCCCCCTTTCCTATATTCCTGGATACACTAGGTGACATGGTGACCTCGCAGGGCTGCCGAAGCTGCAGAATGCTGGGCCCACAGAATCACAACTCAAGGGTACTTAAGGGCATGGCACAGTCCAGGTCAAAGAGGAAAACATTACCATATTTCTTCCTCCCAAGGCATTTGTCCACCGTCTTCTCTGACTGAGACCTCTTATTGCCGAGGAAGACCCCGTTAAAGAAGCACTGCTTTCCAACATGGTAGGTGTGGATATTGCTGCTAAACCTTGGGTAAAATGTCCACTCAGGACGCTGCCCATCTTCTGCAAGACATCAGAAATCCTTACATGAGCACCACTCCCAGCCTCATACTGCAAAGGGATGACAAAAGGTTATGAAAACTCCCCAGGCACTCTCTGGCTGTATAACCTTCATCGGCATGTATAATTCCTTGGTTCTACATCAGGGCAGTGTTAGTCTCTGTGGGACTAGGCACAAAAGGAAGGGAAGTGGAGAGAAAGCTGTCTAAATTAGAGTTCTCTAATTTTTTTTCCTTTTTATCCTCTCCTCCAAAATTAAAGCCAATTTTATGGTTAGAAGTGATGTATGGGTTGGAAAGCTCAGAGACAGTTTTACAAGCACCTATAATGCAACTTTCACTCTGATAAGTGGGTAGGGAGAAAGGAATAACCATCAACCAGGTTAGGGCTGGGCCAACCATGGCAACTTAACTGAATGGAACATGGTGTTGGCAGCAACAATGGCACACGCATGAACAACAGCGACACCAGAATATATGCACATGTGATTATGGCAAATGAGAAAGGTTGCTGTGAGACCTCAGGCAAATTACTGGACCTCTCACTGTCTTTGTTTCCTCGATACTTTTCCTATAACATTGCTGAAGTGGTTTTAAGCAACAAAAGATCCCCTAAACAGCTCTAGGGTTACTTGAAAAATAGTTGGGGTGCGTGGTGGCCAAGAAAAAACACAGGTCTATAGCCATGCCACCCTGGCTATAGATCCCATCTATCTCAGAAGCTAAGCAGGGTCAGGCCTGGTTAGTACTTGGATGGGAGACCACCTAGGAAGACCAGATACTGTAGGCGTAAAAAATAAAAGAATAAAGGATTGTAAGCTGACAAGGTCCTTGCAATATGTGAGGTCAACCAAGGGTTGGCTTGCCTAAAAAAAATAAAAAAATAAATAAAAAAAAAAAAAAGACAACACTGGCTTTGGAGGCAGGCAAGTTTGACTCCGAATCCCATGACAATTTTCTAGCTATGTGTACTTGCATGGGTAACTGAATTCCCCCAAGCTTCAGTTTCCTTAGTGTAAAATGGGTAGGTCTCTATTAGCCACATGGATCTATATGTATTGACACAGATAGAGGTCCATGATCTATTCACTTTGAGTGAAAATAGTTTGTATACTATTTGCTACTACTGAAAATATGGTTGTATACTATACTCCATACACACACACACACACACACACACACACAGATATACATTTCAAAATTCTAGAAGAATTTATATTTTTGTATGTATGTATGTATATCAAACTGCTCACAGCTCTTGGGCAGAATGGGGATATTATTGGAGAATATTAGAGAAGGGGTTTCTATGTTCTACATACTTCTTTATTATTTCAGAATTTTGATACAGTACTTTTATGGTTTTTATATGAAGGCATTTCATTTTTGGAAAACATATAATGATGCTTTTCCCAGAAGAGTTGTTGTGAGAGTTAGAGATGAAGTGTTTTAAATGTTTGGCACTTAGTGGGTCTTCAGTGCATGGCACCCAACAGTATGGCAGACTTCTGAAAATACCCTGGGCATGGAGAAATATGGAGGAGGATCTATGACTTACTCACTTGTCTGCAACTTAAGCAGGCTGAACTCCTCAGGATATTTATCCTTTTGGACTTCAGGTGATGAGGTTTCAGAGGAGCGATCAGAATGTGAGGAGGAGGATTTCAGATCCAAATCTGCAGCAAGGCTGGAAAGGAAACAGAGGGATTAGATTCTTCTATGTGCTTAATTGGTATTTAGAACCTGATCTTATGTATCTTACACTAGAATTACGCTCACTTATGAGAAGTAGGCCTACTCCTCCATAAACGTACATGAGCATATAATTAATTTATTCACAATTTGAGGGGACTTAAACATGTTCAAAAGATGCATGCTTAAAAAGAGCAGTAGTTCCTTAAAAGGTTAAATATAGATTTATCATACATTCCTAGGCATTTTGGGTACACCCAAAAGAATTGAAAACAGAGACTCAAGCAGATACATGTATGCAAATGTTCACCGCAGCATTATTCATAAGAGCCAAAAAGTAGAAACGACCCAAATATTCATCAAAAGACAAATGGCTAAACAAAATGTCACTTATACATACATTTCAGACATAAAATAGAATGAAGTTCTGATACATACTACAACATGGAGGAACCTTGAAAATATACGTTAAGTAAAATAAGACAAACACAAAAGGACAAATACTGTATGATCCAATTTATATGACATATCAAGAATAGGTAAATTCATAGTGGCAGAAGGTAGATAGGTTGGCAGATTACACTGCCAGGGACTGGGGAGAGGGGAAAACGGAATTATTGCTTAATTGGTACAGAGTTTCTGTTTGGGGTGATGAAAATATTTTTAAAATTGTAGCAATAGTTGCATAACATTTTAATGCCACTGAATTGTATACTTAAAAATGGATGAAAAGGCAAATGTTTGGCTATGAATGTAAAAAAATTTACCATGTTTTTGAAAAAAGGAACAATGTACTGATACACATTACAACATGGATGAACCTTGAAAATATGCGAAATTAAAGAATCCTGACACCATGGACCACATTTTGGTGATTCCATTTACATGAAATGTCCAAAATAGGCAAATCTATAAAGATGAAAAGTAGATTAGTGGCTGTCTAGGGCTGGGAGGATAGTAGACATGGGGTGGGTGACTGCTACAGGGTACACGCTTCTTCTTGGGGTGATGAAAATGTTCTAAAACTGTGGCAATGGTTGCACAGTCGAATACACTAAAATCCATTGAGTTACACAATTTAAATGGTAGATTATATGGTATATGAATTATGCTTCAAAAAAACTGTTACAAAAAAGATACATGTTCAATAAAATCATTAAAGGGAAATTAAAAAACAATAAGTATAAAGAGAAGAGGAAGAAATAATCAAAAACAAATCTAGACTGAATTGGTTATAATAACAGAGGATTATGTTTAGTGCCAAACTTTCTGGCAGTTAAAAGGCCTACCACAAACTATTGTGGGTGTAGAGAAAAAGTAATCACTTCTGGCAACCATCACAACAGATAAATCTAAGAATAATTTTAATTATAAGAAAGTTATTTTGAAGAAAATAATAGGAATTTACTGAGAAATCTGAAAGATATAAATTAATAAAAAAGCATATGATATTTCAGACTGGGCAGCTAGCAGAGTAAAAGAAATCAATTTGAAATTGATTTGTTGGTTCAGTTTAATTCCAATCAAAATTACAGTGAAAATTTCTGATAATTTAAAATTATTCTAAAATTTGTCTGAGAAAAAATAATAACAATCAAGAAGAGCTAAACCATGTTTTAAAAGGAATTGTGACAAGCTGGTTTCCTTATTACCACTTTTTTAAAGAGTAGCATAGATCTGAAAAAAAGAAATGCCAGTATGTGTAATAAATATGTCATAGAAATGGTTCACAAAGTAGGAAGAGGAAAGCAAAGTGGCATAAGAAATGTTGCACTTAACAAATTAGCTACCTATAAGGAAACAGAAAATAACTTAGATGCAGATGTAACAAAATAAATTCCAAAATGATTAGGTAGTAAATAATTTTAAATCAAGATATTAAAATTAGAAGGAAATAGTATTGGCTATTCACATATTCAATAATATTTATTAAATCCCCAGATGGGAGAAAACTTTCCTAGCTTATATGCAATAGAAGAAATCACAAAGCAATATAAGAAAAATAGATATATTTGGCTCTAAAATATTAGAACTTAATATGTTAAAATACAATTTAAAAGCAAACAGAAAAAATGGAACAAATGAGTAAAAAAAAAAAAGTAATCGCTTCTGGTGTAAGCTGCTTTGTATGTGATAGATGGCCTTGGCCAGTGTTTTCAGGTATAGTTATCTGTTATCAAATCCTAGGCTCTTTGTTCATAGTACTACATCACCCTTTAATTTGAATAGTTTCAAAGCAACTTCATATTACTTGTCTCATTTGCTCCCTACTAACAATCTTGTGATGGCCAGTAGAATCATTTCTATTGAAAAGGAAATTAACCTTTAGAAAAGTTAACAATAAAAAACACCTAGACAGGATCAGAGCCAGATCTGCAGTCTTACTCTAGACTATGTGCCCTAAAAATCATAAAGAACCCTAGTTTAATAACTCAGAAGTCTTGTATAGCTTAATCTCCAGTTTTAAATAATATATGTATACTAATACCTTTGAACTTGGTACCGTGTAGATAGAGTAAAAATGCAATAATTCAGAGTCCTTTCCCCCACTGAGTTCAGAACATATGATAATTTTGACATTGGCATGAAATAAGTCTCTCCTAAATATTTTTCAAAAGGTTTTGCTGAATAAACTGTGTAGAAAAAATTGCAAGGATAAAGGAAAATTTCCAAAAGAACTGTAGAAGTATTAACTATTTTGTTTACTCAACAAACATTTATCGGAGTACATTTTGTGGCTGTCACAGTTCCAGACACCAGGGATTTAAACACAGTGCCTGCTTTCAAGGAGCTTAGGGCTGAAGGGCAGAGGTCAGATAAACAGGTGATTGTGGAAGAATGGGCAAATGTGGGAAAAAGCAATTTTTAAAAAGAGTAGTATAATATGATCTCAATTGTATCAAATAAATATATATTTACATGCATAAGAAAGAAATAGAAGTTTCTTATGCATATAAAAAATAATATCAAAATTTTAACACTGATTCTCTAAGAGGTGAATGATTTTTATTTTTAATACTGTTTTTGTATTTTCAAAATTTCTACAATGAACTGAAATTATGTTCACTAAACAAAAATTATTTTTAAAAAAGATTTTCAAAACTCTTACTGTAAAAGAAATATAAATAGAGAAGAGCACATCAAACATAAATACAATTTTATGAATAATTATAAAGCCAACATCCACGACAAGAAACAAAACAAGGCCAGGCCTCCCCTCCCATTCCCCAAAACTATCTGTGTGTCCCTTTCAGGGAGAGGTAACCATTATTGTGACTCTCACTCTCAAGGTATTCATTTCTTTGTTTTTTTTTAAGATTTATCACCTATGTGTGTATGTATGTATGTATGTATGTATGTATGTATTTCCAAAATACATAGTTTTTGAACTTTATAATAGCAAGCATTCACACAGCACTTACCGTATGCCAGGGAGTCATCTAATCACTTTATATGTATCAACTCATTTAATCCTCACTACAATCCTATAGAGTAGTATCCGTATTTTACAAATAAGAAAACTGAGGCCCAGGGAGATGAAATAACTTGCCCAAGTTCACAGAGATGCTAAGTGGCAGAGCTGGGATTTGAACCCAGATAGTCTAGCTTCAGAATTTACATTCTTGCCAGGGATGTCAAGCTACCTCTCTGACTATTGGCTATCCAGTCAGACTCCACCCCACTGTTTATGGCTCTTCACTGGACCCTTACTTACTCTAGGTGAGCAGACACTCTGCAGGAACCAGGAGGCTCACTGACACTTAGACTTGTTTCAACAGAAGATGAGGGGCTGACCCTTTGGGCAGAGTATGTTGTGTTGGCAAAGCATCCCTTAGATTCCAGAAAATCCTTGTGTTTAGTACCTGCAACACACAGATATCACCATCTGATTACACTAATGAAAATACTTCCCACTCTATTGTGTTCCATAGATTATAAATATTTTTTTAAGAAACTAATATTTTTAAGCATTTACTGTATACTAGGGATTGTATTGACATCTTACACATATTTTCCCATTTAATTCTCATAATCACCCACAAATGTAGATATTACCATTCCGTTTTACAGATGAAGAAACTGAAAGTCAGAATGACAAGCAACTTGCCAAAGATCACAGAGAAAATCAACATCTCTGCCCAGATTTGATCACAGTTCTTGTGACACAACAATCCAAAATCCTAACCACTATGCTAGACTGCTTGCCCCCCAACACACATAGTTCGTCTGCCCTGAACTAAGTGAAAGAGAAAGATAAGATCTAACTTAAGCTATATTACTGTACATTGTACTGAGCATCTCAATACAATTTTCCAAAGGGTTTGTTCATAGGAGGACTAATGAATATAGCTGTTAATCATAACCCAAAGAACTGTCTTCAGAAACTTGCACGGGTTCCCCTTACACTAGTGTCGTCATTCGTTTATACACACATCTACCCCACCAGACTCTCTTATTCATCTTAGCAGCACTCACAACAGGACCTGGCACAAAATATATGTTCAATAAGGGTTTAAGTAAATAAAAGAAAAAGAATTATAACTCCCCAACCACCTGTAATTACAAATAAAAGAGTCCTGACAGCCAGTGACTGTTAGAGAAGTGTATCCATTGTCTCCAGTCCACTACACAATCACTGCTTCATGAAAGACACTCTCTTCTCTCATCATTCTATATAGGTATGTGTCTTGTCCATTCACTTTTTTAAAATGTCAGATGAATAGTGCATTTCTTTATGCATAACTTCATAGAGTATAGAAACTCAATAGACACGATGTAACTTCTGGTTATAAGAAAATTACAAAAAATAAGAGTTGGACTTCTCTGACTCTGGAGAGCATTTCTAAACTGACTGCTGTTCCTCCTACATGGTACCATGCTTTACATGTATATGGTATCACCACTTGCTGTCTGCAAATTCCCATCATCTATCAGTAGGACTGCTACTTAGACCATTTTTTATTAATTTCTTTTTTACTCCCTCTCAAATTCATAGAGCAAGTGGATCATATCTTTTCCTCTCTTGTCAAGTCTCAACCCTATCACCAAGCCCTTTACTCTTAAGAGGACCTTGCCTGTGACTCTACAAAGTTTGAAGGTCAGCTGAGCTTCTTCGTCCCCTCACAACCTCCCATTCTGGTGTTTCTCAGGGCACAGCGTAAGAACTGTCTGCATCAGAATGAAAAATACAGATTCCCAAATCCCACTGCAGACCCACTGAATTAGAATCTCTCTAAGTGAGGTCTGGAACCAGCCTTTAGAACGAGTCCCCCTCCACTTGGTAGCTCTTAGGCTCATGTTTGGCCGTGATTTTCCTCCTCTGCAAGTCTAGTTCCATCACTGCACTGCATTCCATCCTGTGCCACCTCCTGATTCCCAAATGCACAGTATTCCCCAAAATTGCCTGGTCATGAGAATCACCTAGGGGTACTTGTTTAATAACATGCAGATTCTAGGGCTCTGACCCAGACCTACTGGGGAAGACCTGGGAATCCATATGTTTAAGAAGCACCTCAGGTCTTGATTTTCAGGGCCAGAAAAGTGTGGAGAAAAGCTGTTCTGGAATATGCCACAGGGCCTAGAGCAGCCCCACAGGTATAGTGAGGTCAACTGGTTGTCTGAGGTGTGAGTAATTGGGATGGAGTGGAGCCCAACAGAGGGGCAAGAAAGGGGCAGAGCTGTGAAGAGGACAGCATAGGTCCCCCGTAGCCAAAGAAGTAACCACCCATATACTGAGCCACAAAAGTAACATCAACAAATATAACACATTCTACACTCTCTGACCACAATGTAATACGATTAGAAATCAATAATAAAAAGGCAGCCAAAAAATATCCATAAGCTTGGAAACTCAAACCGTACTTGTAAATATTTCATATAAAAGGAGAAATCATAATGGAAAGCATGAAGTGCTTAATGATCAATGACCTAAGTACTATATATCAAAACTTGTGGGGTTCAACTAAAGCAGTAATTAGAAACTAGAGCCTTAAATGTATATACTCTATTTCACTGAATATAAGACACCATCCATTGTAATAACATTATTTATGCACCACAAAGAACAAAAGCTGCCAATTAAACTATGACATATGCTTTATCACTTAGAATTTTTCATTTTATACTTATTGAAGCACTTTTAAACTTAGAGATTTTGATTACGTATCACTCCTATGCATATTTAAAGAAGGAAAATATAAGCAAAATAAAGTAAGGCATTCTTAAACGTCACTCGCAGTCAGAAGTTTGATTACTCACTTTTCAACTCAATCACTCATGTCCACATTTTCCACCTTAATTGACCTCGGTGTAACAATAACATGGATGAATCAGCATCTCTTAATGAATGCTCCTCTACTGCCTCTGAAGTTTAACCACAGACACACCTTCTGCATTATTCAGTGCTCATAGAGCAAAGTTTATGGCAAATACTTCACGCCTGCCACTGGGCCCACAGGATTGGTAAGACCGATCTGACTTCAGAGATGCAAACTTGAAAAATGTTCATCTTAGAATTGATGAGTTAAAGTATAAAAAAAGCCAAAGATTCCAAAATTAATGAGCTAAGCTTTCAATTCAAGAAATAAGACAAAAAAGAATAAACCCCCAAAAATAATAAGGAAGGAAATCGTAAAATAAAAGCAGAAATGAATGAAATAAAAAAGATTACCAGAAGCATAGAATCATGGAAAAAACTAATAATGTAGATAAACAAAGTTCAAGAAAAAAATTTTAAACACAAGTAAACAGTATTAAAAATGAAAAGGAGGTCATAATTACAAATAAAATAGAAATAACTTTACACCAGAAATGTCAAATAACTTGTTCAATGTTACAGAGCTATGGAGTAAAATTTATAAAATGTAGTTTAATGTTATAATAATCAAGGTGGTACTGATACAAACCCTAACAGATGAATCAGGAAAACAAAATAGAAGATGTAGATAGAATAAATTTTATATGATAATAGTGGCATTTTATCTCCGTGAAGAAAGGATAGATTATTACAAAGAATTGCTGAAACAACTAATTAACCATGTGAAATCAAAATAAAATTACATGTCTTACCTCAAAATAAGAGCCAAATAAATTAAAGGTTTGAATATAAAACTTAAAATAAAAAGATATACCTAAAAAATGATAAGTAAATGTTTATATAATCTTAGAGTAGTGAAATTATTTCTAAGAAAGATATTAAACACAGGTAAAATAAAGGAAAAGATCTATAAATTTAGATACATATACATTTAAAACTTCCATAGCAAACTATAAACTGGGGGAAATTTATAACATACATGATAAGAAAAAAGAGTTAATAGTTATGACAAATTATGAGTTTTTATAAATTTACATGATGAAAAGAAATACCCAAAGAGGGGAGAAAAATAGGCCAAAGAAATGACTAGATAATTCATTTTTAAAAATAACACACATACAAATAGCCAATATACATTTGCAAAAACGTTCATTCAGTCTAATAATCAAAGAGCTAAATTTAAAATGAGATACTATTATTTGCTATCAGTTTGCAAATACCCAAGTTTGGCCCACCTTGGAGGAAAGGCATTCTTGTACATTGCTGCTGGAAATGTCCCCTCTTACTAAAGAGCCATTTGGCCATATGTGAAGAGCATATGAGCAAAGCCTATGAGAAGAGCAGTTTTGATCCAATGGCTCTACATCTAGAAACATACCTATGTAAAAGTTATGAAACTGATGTATAAGGATGCAGAAAAGACCCACACATGTAGAGAATAAGATCAAGAGCACAGAGGGATGCCTTCTAGGTTGATTCTCATGTGTAAGTTCCGAATTATTTATTATAGCATTGACTTACGATCATTTTTGCCCATAGGTTTTAACAACGGCTGCCTTTTCATAACATGTGAACATTTAAATTGTATATTTGGCACTAGAGGACTTGAGAGTTAACCAAAGGAAGAACTGGTTGCTAAGAATAGTTATCAGAGGGGACTCTTTTGCAAGTTTTTTGCTTTTTTTTTTTTTAATGTTAGGGGTGAAATTTCAAGAGATTACATAACCCTGAGAAAGGAGCAGTGAAATCACATCCACAAATTTAGCATATTTCCTTGTTTGCTTAACAAGTTTTGTGTTGGAAAAACTCTAGAAAGTGACCTGTCACTGCTGTAACAGAGATGGCTTATCTGACTGGCAACTACAAAAAAAAAGCAGTCTCTCTGCTAAACTGGCAAACATCACATTCTCCAAGCTGAAATATCCAACTGACTACAAGATCTTTCTAGAAGTAACTCATCTTCAAACATGACCTGGAGATACAAACATGGCCTCAAGCTGCCTCTCCACTTCTGCTCACATAGAAGTATAGTGCTGGAAGCGCAAGTCTGAGTCCTTCCACTCTGATACTGATGCTCCCATTGTGTAGAGTGACATCAAGTAACTTTAAGCAAGTCAATGACCTCTCCATGCCAAGCTCCCAAAACCTGCCCCCATCTCTCTATGTAGCTCACTAGGCTGCGGTTAGGAACAAATAAGCTAAGGTATATCCTTTGTGAAAGGGTCGCCATTTACTGTAATTGTTATTCAAATACAATAAACATCCAGTAAGCCCTAAGAGAAGAAATTCTAACAAGTCACTAAAACACTATGAGATAAGATACTGCAACCAAAAAGACCAAGAGAAGGTTCTGGTGACTAGAAAGGAATTGGGGGAGAAAGGAGAGTTTAGAAGAAATTCTGTTTCTTTGGTACCATCTGTAGTGTTCACAATAATTATTTCCATTTCTTTGGACAGGAATAACAACCTTACATAACCAAGGCATTTTCACACACTTGTCATCTCAGCTGATTTATACAATAGCACTGTCTGGAGGGGAGAAAATAATACATCAAACTAAATTAGAATAATGTGGATACCCTTTAACTAAACACCCAGTTTCCCACCCCTGCTTATCTGCTCAACAAACAATTTAAGGATCTAGGATGGTGGTTGTTAACCTTTTTTTGGATCACATACTTTCCTGAGAAGTAATGAAAGCAATGGGCTCTCTCTGCTGGAAAAAAATTCATATACACCCACAGCAGTGCATTCATCTTCAACTAGTCTTTGGAGCCCTTCCTTCCTGACCCCCGGGGGGCTCCATGTTAAGCTGAGTCAGGTGTGGCCTCCTGAGTGGACACACCTACAGAGCAGAAAAGGAAGCCATGGGATCTTTGGTTAGTATGGTCTGGGGGTCTCAAGCTGGTGCTCTTCTGGTACTCCCCGCTCAGAAACATGGAACCCCTCTACCTCACCCTTAATAGAGCATCTCCCTCCCTAACCCAGATCAACCTGGAAACTGCAGAAAGTTCTGGAGCTTAAAGTTCGATTTCCAGAAACTTCTTCCCCTTGCTGACTTAGGCATGTTGGGTAATTAAGGGTTCTAACTCCTCCTGCTCTACTGGCCCTGCTTGTAGGTGGGCCTGGTAAGCCATACCTCCCTTCTCTCCCCACACTTGCGAAGGAGGAGATCGCAGGCCTGGAATACAGAAGACCAGGGACCAGGCTAAGATCTGATGGGGCACAAAGGGAACATTTTACATTCCTTTTTGCAACATACAGGCCACTCGCCTATAACAGGTATATACCAACCTGGGCATATACTCACTCCGAGGTTTTCTGAGAGACTGTGGCTGTTCTGCTCTGTGACACTGTTCTTTCAAGGCAAATGTGCCCCCAAACATCTTCCTTGGCCTTGACATCCAATTACAGAGCTGTCATTCATTATTTAATTTAGACCTTTCCTTAAAGTGATCATAATTTCCACTCAACCTGTCCCATCCAATAAACAGTGCCACAAATCTACTAATATTGAGCAAAAGGAAAAAAAAATGAAAGGGCATGGATTTTGAAGACTGGAAGACTCATGTCAAATCCCAGCTTCGTCATTTATTGGCTGATGCACTGAGCAGGTCAAACCTCTGGCTCTCTTACTCATTTGCAACATACCCTGCAGAGAGGTAATTTAGGAGACTCTGCTTGAATGCTGCTCTCTACCTTATCAGATCTTGGGTTAATACAGACATAAGCTACCCAGTCAAGCAGGGTTTTTTTTTATATGCCACCAAACCAGCTTCCTTTTAAACTTCAGATGTTACCTCTTGGCTCTAGCATACTCGGATATGGCGAACAAACCCACACCCAGCCCTCCTGATTTCTTAAACTCAACTGTATGTCCTCTCCACCGTGCTCGTGCCAGAGGCTCCTTTGTCTTGAACCTTCTCCATCTCTCCGCGGCAGGTCACTCTGGAGATAGAGGGGAGATGGGAGCTCCGCGGACTGTTTCCCGTGTACATGGACTCATCTATGCACGTGTTGATTTTAAATATTAAAGGCAACCCAGAGACAAAGAAAAGATCTTCGTAAGAAAGGTAGCAATCAAAACAAACAGAAACTCCACAAGCCATTGAAAGTCATGAGGGCAGGGTTGGCCTCTTAACCAGTTCTCTGGCTCCCCAGAGCTCTGGTGAGTTCTCCCCAGCAGCCGAAGGGCTCACTGCTCCGCCCAAAGAAGGTGCTCCCTCCCTTTCCACCTCTGAGTCTTCTGCCCCCTCCCCCCAGGGGTGGACCAGCTCTACTCCTGAAGGCCTCCAAGAAAGATGTGGCGAGATTAACGCACCAACTGGCAGTCGAACTGCCGGATACTAGGCAAGGAATGGAGAGCCAAGGCCAGGAGAGACGCGGACGCCGCCGCTCCTCCCGCAGAGGCGCTTTCCTGGTTGCTAGGGACACCCACCCCAGCAACGCGCGCGCCACGTCCCACGCAGCCGAGCTTCCGGGTCCTCCTCCCTCTGCATCTTGGAGCTCTCTGCTCCTCTGCTTGTGATGGAGTCTTCAGAGAGGAGCAGAGCTAGAGCTCCCAGCTATGCTGGGCGTTGTGGGCAGGGACCACTGGAAAAGTTGCTCAATGTTTCCGGACGTTTTTTTAACAGTTGTGGCTCTCCCTCGAGCAAATTTCATTATTGGAACTGTAGCCTCTGGTGGCTGTGAAGGACGAGTCCTCCACAAAGCTTGCAGATGTCCACTTATAATTGGTATTGATTAGGCAGAATCACCTACCACTTACATAGCGCCTTTTCTGAGCCAGGCACCCTAGTGGATGATATCTTAATTAAGCAGCCAGCTGCATTTTTCAAAATAGAAAGCTGAATACGAGCAAGGATTTGGTCAAGGTCAACCAGAAAACTGAGATTCATTCCCGAATTTCCTCACTCCAAATCTACCACTCTTTCCATCATACCAACTTGAATTTGTTTCACTAATCCTTACCAGCACCTAATCAGTCTTGCATGGAAAACTTTCCTCCAAGACTAGTTTAAGCTCCTTTAATTCAAATTCAAGTCTAATTTCTCCCTAAGAGAAGTGAAAAAATTTAGAACGTTTTTATTTTTAATAACAATTTTTTACTGATTATAAATGATCATTGTAGAAATCTTGGAAAATATAGAAAAGTAGTGTTAATACTCATAGTCCCACAATCCAGATAAACCACTTTCTTTGAATATCTATTGCTGTACAAAAAGTCACTTCCAAACTCTGTGACTTTAAACAACCATCATTATTATCTCCTGATTCTGGAGGTTGGCTACTCTAAGACAGGCTGTTCATGCTCGGGGTCTCTCACACAGCTGCAATCAGAAAGTGGCTGGAACTTCCTCACTCATATGTCTGGTGACTTGTTTTGTTCATCAGCTGAGACCTCAGCTGGAGCTTTGCCAAATCACCTACACATGGCTTTTCCGTGTGCTTTCTCACAGCGTCTGGCATTCCAAATAAGAGCATCCCAGGAAGACCGGGCAGAAGCTGTACTGTCATGGATGCAGGGAGAGAAAACTTTGACCACACCTCTCCATGGGAGAAATCAAGGTCACACTGTATGAAGAGCCTAGGGGACGGGGATCTTGTGGTCATCTTAGAAAATACAGTCTGCCACTCCACTACTAATATTTAGGGGATATTTCCCACTTGTCCTTTCTCTATGCACATATAAGTTAACAGAATTGGAACTAAAATACCTATACAATTTTCTCTCACTCTTTTTTATTTAACATTATATCTTGAATATTTCTTATTAAAATTTAAGAAAAATACATTTTATATGTTTAATTATCCCATGGTAGAAGAAGTAACAGCTTCGTAATAGAAATGTTAGCGGAGCAACAGCACAGTTATTAGTAGCATGACCCATTATGGCAATGCCAGGAGGGCAGAGATTTTTGTCTGTTTTGTTCACTGCTATTACACCAAGTACCTAGCACAGTGCCTGGCACATATAAGCACTCAATAATCATTCGTTTAATTAATGAATAAATGGATGGATGGATAGATATTAAAATGGTCTGAACTGAGACTCTCCCACTCCTGTTTGCATCCTTCTGGGAGGAAGGAGACCAGGTCCCTAACCTGCACCAGGTTCCAAGACATCAAGATCTATCTGTCAGTCTAGGGATTACAGGGCTGGCAGGTGAATCCCAGACTCAAAATTATCTCATTCTCTGTGAGTCCTATGAACTGACTCATAAACCTCCCATTACTCAGCAGCTTTAAAACCTCCTGGGCCACTTTGCTTTCATTCCTTGGGCAAATTTTAGATGCCTCCTGCAAGAGGCAGCTGGCTGTGAGATTTGGCAGGGCACAGGAGCCATCTGAGGGTGTCTTAGTGGACCTCATGCTCAGCCCACAGGCTCCAGCATAGGTGGAAGTTTCCCATATGCAACAGCCCGGCCGCTGGAGTTGGGAAGCAGAGGTGAGAGTGAGGTGGAGGGGTGCTAGGTATGTCCAGAAGCCTGAGGCCTCATGAAGCTCCCAGAAAACTCTCTGTCTAGCCTCAAATGAGGGCTTGTCCAGGGCTCCCTTGCCACCTGGGGTGGTGCTGATGGCTCCTCCCGTGGTTGTGCACCCCAAACCGAGCCTGGCCCAGAGGTCACCATGGAACCCGCATGGGAATAGAAGAGCCTAATGCCGGGAGTGGGGCCTGTTCTGGGTCCTTGAGGTTAACTAGACCTTCTCTAGGGCCTTAGGGCCCTACTTGAAGCTCAACAGTCCAGGATCCTGATGTGCCATGAGCCTGGGTCTGAATGATCCTGGGAACTTAGGACTCCAGGGCCACCACTAGCACATACAGGGTGTAGGTGCCTAAGCATTACATTGAACCATATGAAAGTGCTGTTTTTGTAGGTCAAAAATGATTGCATAGTGACAATTTCATGATGCAACCTCATGGTAAAAGGCGTATGCTTCTAGCAGTTTCCATGGCAAAGTCAGCAGAAAGTGTGCTGGACATAAGCCCTCATTGACCCGCTCCAGCCTGTGGGACCCCACTTTGTGTTCACTGACCATGAGCTCAGCTCTGAGAAGGGACAACAGACAAAAGGCAGGGTGGTGGAAGCAGGTGGACAGGGCAGGTTGCTGCAGGTGCCAGATAGGGAGGGAATATTCTGGGTCTCTCTCGGGTCTGATGCCTCCTGAGACCCTAGACCCTTGGGAGCAGCTGGAACAACTCTAAGAATTAGGTACCCAGGGATTAGAATGATATTAAACTTTACCGTGTTTCTTTTGGGTGTTTGTCAGACACAAATTGCCTGTCATAAAAAGAAACTACTTGAGCCTAGAAGGATGACATTATTTGATGGCTTAGAATTTAGGGACATGGTAAAAAGCCTCTAGTCTTTGGTAAACCTCAGGAGTTGCAAACTAAATTGAGGATGGGGGTCTTAAACACTATTTCTATCCCCAGCAGCACTACAAACAGTCCCTCTCTTTCCCAATGTCAAGAAAAAGTCACCACAAAACCTTCATTTAACATGCTTGTCCCATAAGCAACCACCAGAGGGCAGTGTAAACCAGGACATTGGAAGGAAATGTGACAGGCGATCCTCCACTGTAGCCTTCAGACTGAGGTATAACAGAGCTTCAGGCAAAGAGGCCACTGGCAAAATGAGTGTTGAGTGGATTACTGACGCAGGATCCCCCTTGAAAAACTTCAGTGGAAAAAAAAAGGAAGAAAACCTTCAGTAGTAGGCAGAGGGGGTCTGGCAAAGATGTGGAGAGGGAGCATAAACTACCTCAGAACCCTCTAACACCATCAGCTCCCAAATCCTCAAAGGGCATCACCAACAGTTCAGGATAGAAAAGATGTCATGTACTTCCTACATGCCAGACATGTGATTCAAGGTGAGTAAAAATCAGTAACTTTCCCCAGTTGAGCACCTATGCTATGCCAATCTCTTTACATGTATTATCTCATTTAATCCTTATAACAGAAAAGCGCTATAAGAATCCTCTCCATTTTACAGATGACAAAAGACAGACTCAGAGGGGTGAAACACAGTCCAGTTAGTAACTGGCAAAGTTGGCATTTTAACCCAGTGTCTCTAGATTCAGAGCCTGGGCTCTTACCACTCTATCAGAACCTTCTTAGTATGTGCTCTCAGCAAGGAGGGGATCCACTTGCCATCTCAGTACCAGCCAAGTGATTACCACTCTCATCACAGGCTGCCAGACTGCACAGGAGAGGTCTAGGTGATGCTCATCCCCAGAAGCATAAAATCCCATTGACTTGGATATCAGAGTAACATAAATAAATGACAAAGATTTTTAGACATATATAACATATACAATACATCAAATAGATACACAGAGTAAGGATGCCAGTATATGTTAGTACAATGTCTGTTCTCTATAGATGTGGAAGGGAGAAGGCCGAATTTGACCCAATATGGAATGTGAAGTCATGGCAAATCCCTCAGCAGAATTACGAGGCAAAAGTGGTACATACAAGCTGTATACATTTGTATTCTCCCTTTGCTCCTCCAGGTTTCCTCCCCACTGTCCCCGCCCTGCTCTGTGCCCAGGAGGCTGATGTGTATGGACTGTATCCCCCAACTTCCTTGGGAGGCACTAGAGGGAGGGAAGGAGGAAAGTGAATCAGGATTTTTATTGCCCCAGATCCTTCCCTATTGGGCCACAGTAGTCTATGCTCCTCTCCCTACGGCCACAGCTCCTGTCAAGGGCCTGCTCCACACAGCTCTCTCTGGGGTCCAGAAACTGCTCCCTTCCCTGGACCCTTAGTGGGGTAGCAGGGACTCCCCACTGTTATAGCCCTAGGCACTGCCCCATACCTCGTTGACTTTCCTAAACTCCACCTGCACCTTTGTGACAGTCCCTTTATTACACTCTTCAATTACCTAGCTTGACTGTGCCCTGTCTTTCCCTCTGGAACCCTAGTGCTCTAGATGGATTAGCCTGATGAGATGGGAAGGCTGCTGTATGAGGAGGAGGGCCTGGCCAGAAGGGACTTACTGGATATGCAAAGCCAAACAACAGGAAGCAAAGACACTCCAAGACTTACTTGTAGGCTGAGGATACCAGATCTCAGAAGATGGATCTAACTGTACATTAGTTTCTATGTGAGCCAAAGAGGAAAGGGGTGACAAGGGAAATGGTTAACTTGATTTTAGCCAAGCTGAGAGTAGAGAAATATTGGCATAATAATAGAAAGTTGAATGAACTTTGCTTGTTACCTGGAATAGGTACTGGGGCTCAAAGTCGGGGACAAAGAGGCATTAAGTAATCCAAATTCTAAAGAGAACATTTACCAGTAGAGGCCAGATTATTATTAGTGTCTGTTAAGAGTCTTCCAAATGTCAGACGCACCAGGCACACTGATAGTTAGGGCTGGGCAGAGGGAGATAAGGCTACTAAGGAAAAGAGAGATGTTGGATGAAATCCAGGGTTATGGAAGCCAACCAAAAAAAGACAGTGAAGGAGGAACAGCCAGTGTGTCAGCATAATAGGGACTACAAAGTGGCAGCAAGAATGTCACTTGTGTGCTTGATAAGGCAGTTCCAAGTACAATGATGGGGCAGAAGCCAGGTTGCCATGGGTTTAGAAGAATCTGAATTTCAGACACAAAGTATCTAGGCAAGAGTTTCAAGAAGTACAGCAGAAGGGGAGTGGAGAGAGACAGGGCCTAGCTGGAGGGGAAGAAGAAGGCAAGAGACCTGAGCACTTTGAATGCTACCAATGGCTCCCTGATACCACTTATTTAAAAACAAAATAAAACCGACAAACAAAACTTCCTAGTCTACTACTATTCAAGGCTCTCCAAAGTTTGACTCAACCAGATTTATTTCCTACTGTTCTCTCACCATCACCCTGTGCTTTGCTCACCGCCTCCATTTTTTGATTTATATTGTTTCCTCCACCTGAAATGACTGTCACCTCCCCTAGTATAGCCCTATCCACTTATACTGTCCATCTGTGGCTGGTGGGAACCCCATGACTGTAAATCCTGAGAATCTCCAGAGCTCACGCTTATCCCATTCTCATGTTCTTTCTAATCTTCTGTACCTATGTTATCTAGATATTTCTCTTATGCTCCCATTTGATATAAATTCGTTGAAAGTATGAGTAATAGCTTACTTAGCACTTATACGTTCTCTTTACACAGTAAAAGTTCAATAAATATGAATAGATAAAAGTTTCAATGAATGTCAAAAAAAAAAGAAAGAAAAAGAGTCTGCCAAATTTCTGAACATTGCTGAATCACTCTTCTGGGAAAAAAAATAAGTAAATAAATGTTGTGGTTACCTTCAAACCAGCCAATACCATGAAGACGAGCATTATGACAGTGGCTTCAGAGCCAGACTCCTGAGTGCAGGTCTTGCCACTACCACTCACTATCTGTGTGCCCCTTGAACAAGTTAGACTCCATGAGACTCAGTTTCTTCATCTGTAAAGGGGAATAATAATAGCACCTACTTCACAAGGTGATGGAGCAGATTAATGAATAAATACATATAAAACACTCAGAATGAAATGCAGATCATAAAAGGCCAATAAATGTGAGCTTTTGTTAAGAGTATTTCCTTCTATGACTCATTTATATCATAATGAAGTACAAACTCAAGTCTGATGCAAGAGGAGCTGAACAGCATTTGGCCTGGTCTCTTGGGGAAGGGGCAAGGAGAGAAAGCAATAAAAGCAATTTTCACTCTTGCAGGTTGTTGAAGAGCTGGACTAGAGGCCTTGGGATTGGATTATCCCCCTTGCCTTCACTACGCACTCTGTGAGGAGGGCTGCTAAATCCCTTTGCGTCTCCACTCAGTTGTTAGAACCAGGACCAGGGACAAAGATCCTCCAGAAGGACTAGCTTTAGGAAGAAAATGAGGGGGACTGCCTCTTAGAGCTGATGGACTCCTTCACACAAACTCTAAGAAAAATGGAAAAATGGCTGAGCAGGGAGCCCATCAGTCTGGGAAATTCTCTCCTGAAAAAGGAGGGTACAAGACAGAACTGGAGCAAATGTATACAGTAGATTAGGAAATAAATGTACATTAGTGTTCAGAGATCATTCTGGCTAAAACCACCCCAGCTGCGGTTGTGATAAAGGTTATCTGGTCCATTTTACAAAGCATAGGTGTGACAGAGCGGTCACCAAGCCCATGGTGGAAGAGTCAACTTGAAAATCGTACTGCCACAGCCCAAGCTTGTAGTAAGATAGGGTGTCCTACTGAGTTCAGCCATCTGCTCCTTTAGGTCCACCTCACCTTTTTCCTCCACAAGCATAAGAATAAACACTTTCCTGAGAAAAAGAGAAAAGGGAAAACAAAAGCCAGCAGGTTGACTGATGCAGGCTGAGGAAAAGCATAACCAAAGATGGGAGGGCTGCTTTCTGCTCAGAGTATCATCAGTGAGAGTTGAGGCCTTGGTCAGATGTTACAATCCATTTGGTGGGACTCCTACATTTATTAAATATCTAGGCTCAGAAAAATAAGATATGTCAACCTCTTACTAAATACCATATATGTTATTACAAAATGGCAGCACGTTTATTGACATTAGTGTTTGAAGGGCTTTATTCTGTGTCAGAATCTCACTTTCACTTACTCCTCATGACAACCCTATGAGGTAGGTACTATTACTATTCCCGTTATCTCCAAATCTCAGTCTGGAGAGATTAAGTAACTTCCCCAAGTTCACAAGACCTTACAGAGCCCAGCATACAACAGGCATCTGCACGTTGGAGGGCTAGTTTCCTGTGCTAATGACTTTGTAAAGTTAGGGAGCATCCCAGCTAGTGGTTAGTGGTACCCGTGCCCACTCAGCACAGTCCCGTCCTTAGATCTCACATGCCTCACCTTTTTATTATTGCTTCAGTGACACATTTTGTGACCATGAGCCTAGGTAGATCCCAAAACTGGGAATCTAGACCCTGTTAAGAATCAAGCTTCTACTCCCTGGAAACTTCCCAGACATTGGCAATATGGAAGAAAGACACCAGAAAGGCAGAAAGGCCCTGCGCTCACCAAAGGCACAGAGGGTGTGTGTGTGTATGTGTGTGTCCTCCTCCTGCTGTCTATTCAGCATCTGATGGAGCTGCAGGTACAGTACTCCTTTCCTCTCATCTCTACCTCTTTTTCTTCTTGGAGGCCTTTCCCTATCTGCCATGCTCAGACTCCACCATCACTTCTTTCTTACTCATACATCAGCCATCTACTTCACTTATCCTTTTACTCTTAGCTTCTGCATTTTGGTCTTTATTAGTCAGCTATTGCCATAATAATGCTCTGTAACAAACTTCCCCAAAACTCGGTGGCCTACAACAAGAATATATTTTGATTAATCATGGGTCTGGGGGTCAGCTAACATCCATCTACTTCAGCTGCAGGTCAGCCTGGCTCAGGGATGCAGCTTACATTCAGATTTGCTGCCTGGGACTTGTCTCATTCTCCTGGGATCAGCAGTTCCCCCAACATGTGATCTTCTCACGTCAAATGGCATAAGTACAAGAGAGATGAGTGAACTGGCACACTGTCACTTCTACCCACATTTCTGTTGGCAAAAGCAAGTCATATGGGAAAACCCAAAATCAGTAAAGTGAAGACACATACTCCATCCACGTCAACAGGAGATAATACAAAATTACATGGCACAGGGTATGGATGTATAGTTCTAATATAGGGAGGGTGTGATGAGCTGAGAACAAGAATTTAGTCCAGTGAATTTCATCTATCCTCACCAGTTCCTCTAAAACCCAGGAGGTTAGGAGGCGTTGGTCCTTTTTATTTTACAAGTAAAGAGAAAAACACCATCCTCTTCAGTCTTCTCCAATTCTTGCAAAAAACTTACTTTTCTGACACCTTGCTCACTAGTTCACTCTACGGGGCTTTTGAAAGAGTAAGGCCTCAATGCAGGACTGCCCACTTCCCCCAAACCAAATGTCCCCAGGATTCTCATGCTCTGGAATAAGACATGGACGTGTTCTCCTAACACACTACAATCCTTTCAAATTCCTATTCTGTTTTTTATTTTCCAGAAACACTCTAAACCAGATAGAGGTGCCTTCCTCCCAGATAAAACAGGCCTTTAAAAGTTCCAAATATTCTTTGCTCTGCTAAACAGAATTCAGATTTAGGGAAGGGGTCAGGGCAGGAAAAAGGCGGAACTACATACTTAATACATTGTTCTTTTAAAAACTCTTGGACACGAAACCTTCATACTTTAGGAAGCAAGTCTTTCAGAGCAGATGAAGAAGAAACAGCCAGAAATCATCACTATTGGAAGCAACATCCTTCAAACATGGCTTCGATTTATTCTAAGACATGGTGTCCACATTACCGCTGAGCCTTTAACTGAATCCACTTAAGAGGAAGGAATCCACTTATTATTGTGACAGGCAAGAGGAGTTAACTGTGAAGTTGGCAGCTCCCATTACTCACACTGGAGACAGTGGTCTGACACTGAAACATGAGCTACACAGCAGTTCCTCATGGCAATGACAGGAAATGAGAGAAAAATCCATAAGAACAGTCTTCAAGGCATCATTGCTGGCTGGGAACTGTCACCACACAGCTGGACATTAATAAATTTACACCAAATAAAAAGAAATGGAAGACACATGGTGGCCTCAGGGCCACAGCCAGTCCACTTGATACCAAAAGTCCACAGCCATATAGGAGGTCCCTGGAGTAGTCAGATTCACAGAGACAGATAGTAGAAGGATGGTCACCAGGGGCTGGGCAGGAAGGATGGAGAGTCAACATTTAATGGAACAGAGTTTCGGTTTGGGATGATGAAAAAGTTCTGGAGATGGATGGTGGAGATGATTGCACAACAACGTAACTACACTTAATGCCACTTAATTATGTACTTAAATATGTGTGAAATGGTAAATGTTATGTCATTTATATCATATAATACAAATAAATAAATGTTTTAAGAAGTCCATGACCATTGGAAAAATCCTTCCAGCAGTTCACGTAAGTGTACCTTTCTGCACCAATTTATACTTCAATGACAAGTTTTAAAATGGCAGAGAAATAAATATGGAAATGAGAGACAGAAATAAGTGTTGTGAAAAAAATAAAACTGAGTAAGAAGATAGAGAATAAAGGAGGGAGAGGCAGGGCTCAGGACACAGGGCTTGCCAGACTAAGTTATGGATTACATTTTCTCTCCTAAGAACATCAGGAAGCAATTTTATACTTTTGCGGGGGTCAGGGGGTGGGGGGACAAGGAAAGATTAGATTAAAATTCACATAACTAGTACAGTGTGCCAAATAGTTACTGCTCAATATATCTATCTATTATATCAAAGAGGGCAATGTTAACTCATTCAGAGTAAATAGAAGCTTTCTCATTTACAATTGAAATTTCATTTCAGGAAATTCAAAGGCTTTTTGTTTTGCAATTTTACTTATTCCATTTTTTGTATCTTTTTTTTTATCTTGTCACAAAGTTTTGCATGAAAAACAAATGTGATAAATCTTTGTTAAAAAATCAAATAAAATATTTATATGTATATATATATGTATACGTATGTACATGTGTGTAAGGAAAATAATTTTCAATAAAACTATAGGCAATTTTTTTGAAAGTCCATGACCATATACTGCTGAACTTTGGCTTTGACTTAGGACTCAGCTAAAATTAGAGCCAGATCTTAACTTTGGGGACTGAAGATGTAAGTAAAAACTTTGGGGTGAGCCCCCAAGGAAGCCAGCCTCAAATCACAATTCAGAAACAGTTCTCATGACTGGCCCCACTCTATCTTTGCTTGCTTCTCTGTGTTCTGCAACTCACCTCTGTGCCCCAACTACCATAATCTGGACTCTTTTTCTGAGTTAATACTGTCTGGGGAAAAGAAAATGTCAAGTGTCTTTCAGGCATCGATATTTCTGCAAGGCTGTTCCAAAGTAATTAATTACTGACTTTCTTTCTCAGTCTGCCAAGTACCATCTAATACCTTCGATTTATCATTCCCTATAGTCCTTTGCCTGGGTAAGGATAAGATCATCATCCACAGAGCTGACAACCGGAGTTAAATAATTTGCCCATTATCTATCAGCCTGTCATTGAGGACAAGAGTGAGAGGCAGCCAACTCTACTTCTGTGAGCACTGTTTTAATCCTCTGAGCTCCTGGCTATTGCTTCGGCTTTTACCACTACTTAAAGGTGAAAGAAGACACTATTAGCTAAAGACCCTTGTGATGCATGGATGATATTCCTAGGTAATATCTGCTTACCCACATCCCAAGAAGGCATGCTGGCCATGGGTGGGAGGAGCTTGGAACTAGAAGGAAAGGAGAAAGGGGGCAACTCAACATGTTAGTTTCATGGGAGACATTTCTCAAGGCAGAGAAGCTCTTCAATGGGCTTTTCAGCTCTAACTTCCTAAGACACAAGTCTTTCTCTCTTTAAGAAAAGCTCAACACCACCAAGAGCTAAAACACCAGTCCTTGTTACTTTATAAGTGAAGGAAGAAACATCTTCCTCTTCAGTCTCCTCTAACTATTGTGACACCTTGCCCACTGGTTCACTCTGTGGGGCTTGCAGGGTGTACGGTCTAGACTGCAGGATGCCTGCTTCCTCCAAACCAAATGTCTGCTCAGCCTGAGGACTCTGTTTGGCTGTCCCTCCAAAGAGCCTTACCTGATGCTCCAAGTCAGGATTGGGTATTGTGCCCACTAGCGCTGATGACGTTTTATATCTGTATGCTCATCTGTCCATGTCCCCCGCACCTCGCTGTGAGCTCCCTGGTGGCAAGGACTCTATGACCTTGCTTGGCACATAGTAGCCATTCCAAATATTTGTGGAAGTTAATTGAATTTACATCCTCCACTTACATCAACCTTTTTCCGCCAACATTTAGAAAGTTTCTGGGGATATTTCCAAATAATTAAAGTTGGCCTCAAAGCTTGCTACTGAACTCTTTCTAAAACGCTTTGAATATTTCTTTGATTTGTTAACATAACCTTTCCTTAATGTCCTGTGTATATTCATTGGCTTGTGAGTATGGGTCCTCTAAGGGAGGTTTAAAATGGTTTTTAAAAGAGAAATTTTCTCTTGCAGGTAACAATACAGGAATGAATAGTCCAGGACGCCCATGGTGACAACTCCACAGGGTCAGGGACTCGAGCTTTTTTTCACCCTTTGCTATTATCTCTGGGTACTTCCCTTCTCCCTACCTAAACCCTAAGACCACATCCCAGTCCATGGAGAAGAAAAGGCGGTAAGAGCAGAACTTGTATGACCAGGTACTTCTCACTTTTGCTCCTAATCCAGGGGCTAAAACTTACCACACAGTCATGCCTGGCAGCAAGAGACTCAACATTGTGGTCCATGGAAAAGTTGGAGGTTCTATTACTAAGAGAGAGAGGGGAAACTGAATACTGCAGACAGTTTACAGTGCCTGCCACGCCCATCTTTTATAAACCTTAATCATGGTACTATACTGTGTTTTGGTGGTTCCTGCAAAGACGACTAAAATGTGCAGGATTAACTCCTAGCAAGGAGCCAGACTGCTTCAGTCTACAGTTCTCCATACTTCTCTTAATGTTATGAGTATGCTTGCTTCTAGTGGCCCCACTTTCTAACCTGCCAAGAGTTAGAAAAAATAAACCCAAGATTTTAAAAAGTTTGTGTGTTAAACACACACACACACGCACAATCAGAGATGCAAGTAGAAATGGTTAATAAGAAAGGCTCTGGAGCCAAGCTGTCTCAGAACAAATTATCACTTACTGTGTGACCTTAAGCAAGTCGCTTAACTTCTCTGTTTTTCCATCTGTAAAATGGGAATTATAATAGTAACTCATCTCACTGGGTTATTACATATAAAGCTTGTTACCTGACACACAGTAAGTGTCTAGTAACGGAGAGCTATTATTATTAATATAAAATATGTTACTGATTCCACAGGCCCTGAGTGTGGAAAAGACCCTCCTTCGAATTGAGCTTCTCGAGCTTTATGGCAGCGCTTTTCACTGCTCAGAGGCCCTTTTCCCTCACTCCCATGCTCTGGGCTGGGTTCCAGATGGCTAAAGCTGATGGAAGCCAGAGGGCTAGAGAAATAGAGCCATTGTAAATTGAAATCAACTTGAATTTTGATATGTTTTATCTCACTCATACCCTGCATGCATTTTTAATAGCATCTCAAAGATGAGTAAGCTGATAAAAAATGAAAATTGCGTTAATGTTAGGATTCCTAATTCTGTGTTTACTTTTCCATTCTCCAGACATCCTTACAGACAGAGGCCCCATTTCAACAAGGGATAAAGGAAGTCTTTATTCTAATTTATTTAGATACTTATTGCAGAAGGACTTCTCATCATAACTGTCCAGACCAAAGCCAGAGTGACTATCTCCATCCTTAAAAGCTCAAACAACAAGAAAGAAGGAAGCCGCAGGGAGATCAGATACTCTGGAGAGTGAGCTAATTTGATTCCCAGGAGCCACAGCCATCACATGATGCCTGCCTTTGTAGCACATATTCTAAAAGACAATGCTATTCTGCAACCCCAAATCCCACCTGCAGGCAAGGGTCTGCCCAAATATCTCTGTGAAAGGGGAAGGATGATGTGATAATACACTTACCTATAGAATAAACAAATAAAAAAAAAAAGCAAAGAAAAACAAAACCAATATCAAAATAGTGTACCTTGATGGCAGAGCTACATATATGACATTTATTAAGACACAAAGTCTCTGTCTTCACTCTCTGGGGCTAGTCTTTGTAGCTAAAATTATGATTGATCAGGGAATGCCACGGCCTTAAAATTTGCCATTTTTATTTCTTCCAAGGAACTGGAAAACATTGTCTCATGTTATTCTATATTCTTTCTTGTATATTTTGTTTATTTAATTTTGAATAGGAAATACATCTACATAGCTTGCAAAATCAAAAACTAGAAAAAAGTATACAAGGAAAGCCTCACTCCCACTGCATCCCCCATCAGGCCAGGCCCCACCCACCTCCACCCATCCCAATAGAAACCACTGTTATTGCTTGTGTAACCCTTCCAGAGTTATACAAGCAAATATGAGTAAGTGTCTTTTTTCATCCCTTTGTGCACAGTTGTAGCATACACTCACATCATGCAGCATGTTTTTCTTTTCACTTTTGGAGATCTTTTCATAGCATTAAAAAAAGAACTTCTTCATAAACATTACACAGGACCCCCAGCCTTGGTCAACTCTGATGAGAGAATAGATTTTTAATTTTACAGCCCTCCAGAAAGCTGCTCGGGCACCTCTACCAATGAGTATTGCTGGCTAACCAAACGCACTGCCGAGCAACAGGGCTAGGGTTATGGACATGCTCTTTGTACATCTTAGTCCCTCCTCCTTCCCATCACAGCACCAAAGCACCTCAGGCCCACGACTTTCCTACACAGCACGACCCTATCATTCATAGCCAGACTTAAATGAAGCTGCTCACTCTTTATCTTTTTTATCTACACATGCACTTCTTCCAAAATTAAAAATATATATATAAAACTTTTTTAAAAATCAGTGAATAACTGATGTTGCTCCATTAACATGTGCCCTACAAGTTTTGAGTCCTCTTCCCCACTGTCTGAAATGAATACATCTAAATTCACCCTATTTCTAATGCATTCACAGGAAGTTAGAAATATCAGAACACTTTACCTCTAAACAGTTCAGCATGCATATTACCAGCTAGACTGAATACTGGTTTAGTTTTTTTTTTTAATTACATATCATGAAATGTTTTGACATGAGTTTTGACAAATGCCTACAATACCTTGGTTAGCCAGAGTAATGATGGTTTACAATTTTCTATCTGCCAATCTGGAAAAGACTGTTCAGTAGGGACTGATGCTATGATAATGAGAGAAAATCCCATCAGACCCAACGTTAGCGACAAGTAGAGACTTGCTTTAGCTCCAAAGATGCATTGTAGGAATAGAGTGCACAGAAAAACACCACTCTCCGAGGTATCAAAAATGGTTCTACATACAAGCTGGGAAGTTAAGTGGGAAGCATGAAAAACTCATAGGATTAAAATCCAGACAGAACCCATAGAGATCATAATGGGTCTGACGAATAGTCTGAGTACTCAACTGCCTGTCTATCTCTACATTCACCTCTTCTACTTTCTTAGCACTTCCCATTCCCCCAAACATGGGTTATTTTATGTGCCTTTGACTCCTGTGTGTAAAGGTGTATTTAAGAAGTCATGGGAAATACCCATGGGATAACTGATTTAAAATGTCACAACCTAATTCACTGTGTCATATGAAGGAAAAAAATCTGTTAACAGAAGAAGATGGAGTTTAGAAAAGAGAAGACCAAGGGTCAAAAATGTGAGTGTCTCTAGCTCTGTCTGGGGGAGAGTATGCTAAGTCCAGCCAAGTGAATCCTCCAATAGGATTTGCAGGCATGCGTCTGGCCACCCTAAGTCTATGATGTCAGCCACTAAACCATCATCCCACTCACTCCTCTTGCCACATTGCTCTGTTCCCCAAGGCGGCTTCTGAAGCCATTTGTTTCTCACGCCCACAGGAGACAGAATGCAATGACCATCTGCCCTACACATCTGATTCACTAGGTACTTTCATATCTCATCATTCTGGTTTGCGTAATACTCTCCTGTGAAGTGGGCAAGCATGATCTGAGCACACATGGAATACTCAAATGTTTTGGTTTCTGGACTGAAATCCTGAGAACCAAACCCTGAGCCTTGGTATTATCATGCCATTTGGAGATCCTGCCCAAGTGGCCAGCTGATCTCCCTTAATTCATATGGCTATCTTAACTCTCTATAGTGTTAGGTGCCTAAAACAACAGGAAAATCAGTAATATATGTAATCTCCTTGTCCAGACAGGTCCATTCTAGATGAATATTCAAAGGTGGATTTTATCCAATTACCCTCCATCTTTCCTACTCTCCATTCCTGGTCCCCTTGATCCTTTTACTCTCCCCCAACCACCCTAATACACACCTACCTCTAGGGTCCTAGTTCTAGGTGAGTTGGTTCTGTAGTTTCCCCTAAGGCCTCTGAATTGCTAAAGGGGTCCTTTCAGCCCTCTAAGTCCTGCATGCTCTAAAGGTGTATCAGTCCAGAGTAAAAATTCTCCAAGACAAAGAATGTTCCCCCCTAAAAAAATAAATGTATTATAAAAATTCTAAACACAAAGAAAGGTTGAAAGAATTGGAAGTAAGCACTCAATATTCTCACCACCTAGATTCTACAATTGTTAATATTTTCCTATATTTGCCTTATCACCTTACACATCTATCAATCAATCCATCCTATTTTTGACACATTTCGAAGTAAGTTGCAAATATCAGAACACTTCACTCCTAAACCATTTGACATGCATATCAACTGGACTCTGTATTTGTTTAGGGTTTGTTTGTTTATTAAAGTATTTTTCACGATTTACTCTTATTATCAAAACTAGTTCAATTCCTCTTGTGTGTTGTTTTCCTTTTAATTACATATTATGATAACACTTCACATCCATTAGGATGACTACTATCAGGAAAACAGAAAATAACAAGTGTTAACAAGGAGATGGAGAAATCAGGACCCTGGTACACTGTTGATGGGAATGTAAAATGGTACAGCCACTATGGAAAACAGTATGGTGGTTCCTCAAAAAATTAAAAATAGATTTACCATATGGTCCAGCAATTCCACTTCTGGATATATAACCAAAAGAATTAAAATCTGGGTCATGAAGAGATATTTGTATACTCACGTTCATAGAAGCATTATTCACAATATCTAAAATATGGACGAAACCCAAGTGTCCATCAAGAAATGATGGATAAGCAAAATGCAGTATATACATGCAACAGAATATTATGTAGCCCTAAAAAAGAAGGCAATTCTGACATGATACAACATGGATGAAACTTGCAGATGTTATGCTTAAGGAAATAAGCCAATCACAAAAAGACAAATGCTGTATAATTTCATACATTATACTTAGTCAAAAGTCATAGAGACAGAAAGTAGAATGGTGGTTGCCAGGGGCTGGAGGGAATATGAATAGGGAGTTATTGTTTGATAGGCATAGAGTTTCAATTTTGTAAGATAAAGAGTTCTAAAAATGGGCGGTGGTGATGGTGGCACAACATGAATGTACTTGATGCCACTGAACTGTACACATAAAAATGGTTAAGATGGTAAATTTTGTGGTTTTTACCACATAAGAAAACTGGAAAAATTATATACCATAAAATGTTTTAACTTGAGTTTTGGCAAATGAATACAATAGTGTAACCTATGAAGAAAGAACATTTCCATCACCCAGAAAGTTCCTTCAAGTCCTTCGTAAATTTATCCAAGCCTCTACCCCCTAGAGACAACCACTTTTTAAAAAATCAAATCTTAAAAAAAATCAGAACAAGAACATAGATTAGTTTTTTTCCTGTCCTAAAACTTTATAAAAATGCGGTCATCAAGTATGTATTCTTCTGCAGAAGACTTCTTTCACTCAGCATGTTTTTGAGATTCATCCATGTTGTGTATATGAATAGTTTTATTTATTTTGTTTGTTCTTTTACATTGCTAATTCCTATTTCATCATATAAATACACCACAATTTGTTTATTCATTTTCCTGTTGATGAACACATCGACTGTTTCAAGTTTTTGGCTATTACAAGTAAAGTTGTTATGAACATCCATGTACGAGTATTTTTGAAATATATGTTTTCATTTCTTTTGGTTAAATATCTAGAAGAGGAATTGCTAGGTCATGGGATAATATAATTCTTGATATGGTTGGATTTAGGTCTACCATTTTGCTATTGGTCTTGTTTGTCCCATTGTTCCTCTGTTACTCCTTTCCTACCTTCTTTTAATTAATTTTTATAATTCCATTTTAACTTCTCTATTGGCTTTTTAACTACTTTGTCACATTTCGTAATTGAAGTAAAATTTACATAACATAAAATTAACCATTTTTAAATAAAACCATTTAAAACAATTAAGTGACATTTAGTACATTCATAATGTTGTTCAATCACCAGCTCTAAAAACACTTCCATCTTCCCAAAACGAAACTCCATACCCATTAAACAGTCACTCTTTATTCTCCCCTCTTTTGATACCTAGCAACCACCAATCTACATAATCTTTATGGATTTACCTATTCTGAACATTGCATAAAAGTATACATCATGTGGCCTTTTGTGGCTACTTTCACTTGGCATGATTTTTCAAGGTTTATTCACATGGTAGCATGTGTCAGTACTTCATTTCTTTTTAAGGCTGAGTGATATTCCACTGTATGTATATACCACATGTGGTTTATCCATCCTTCCGTTGATGGACATTTGGGGTGTTTCCACCTTTTGGCTATTGTGAGCAGTTGCATAATTTTTGAATGTTTGCTCAAAAACAGCAATTTTCAAGTGTTTTAATTTCAGCACCCCTTTATATTCCTAAAAAGTACTAAAGACCCCCAAAAAGTTGTTAGAGATACAAATACAATTAAATTGAAATTTTTTCACTATTTATTTTAATTAAAATAAATAATAAATCCATTACATGTTAACATAAACAACATGTTTTTATGAAAAATATATTTTCAAAAAAAATAGTGAGAAGAGAGGCACTGTTTTACATTTTTGCAAATCTCTTCAATGTCTGGCTTACAAAACAGATGGGTTCTCATATCTACTTCTGCATTCAATCTGTTGTGTTGTTTTGGTTGGCATATATAAAGAAAAGCCAATCTCATATAGATATGTAGTTGGAAAATGGAGGACTTCGCAGACCTGCTAAATGGACCCCCAAAGTCCTTGTACCACACTTTGAGAACCTCTGCTTTAAGGATTACAATATACATCTTTAACTTTTCAGAGAATACCTAGAGTAAAATCATACTACTTCATGTAAAATGTAACAACTTTGCAACTGTACAGTTCTTCTTACCATTCCCATCTTTTATGATATAGTCATATATATTACATAACATAAAGGACAAGAGCAAAAAATAGAACTATACGATTGCAAAATTCTTTTCCTTTAAACAGTTAAGTATGTTTTAAATAAATGGAGAGAAAAAGATAGCCTTTTATATTTATTCACAGTTATCATTTCCAGTGTTCTTCATTCACCTAAAGACTCAGCTTTCTATCTGGTAGCATTCCCCTCCAGCCTGAAGAATTTCCTTGTGGTGTTGTCTGCTGGTAACAAACTCTCTTAGTTTTTACCTAAAAAGTTTATTTTATCTTCATTCTTGAAAGATATTTATGCTGGATAAGGAATTCTGTGTTGACAGGTTTATTTTTTCAGCACTTTAAAGATGGCTTTCCACTGACTTCTGGCTTAATGACAAAGTTTTCTCTTGCTAAACTAGTGACTATCTCTTTAACGTAATTTTTAAATGTAACATGCAAATGGTCTCTTGTCTCTTTTCTCCACTGTAAAGTAACAAATCTTCTAAAAGACAGAGAGAGGAGCCACATATCAAATATGTCATTTTTGTTTAAGGTTTCTGTTTTAAGATTTGAGACATGATGATCACTAAGGCTATTAGATGAGATGAGCCATACAGATTGTGTTTAAAACTCAAATACTGAACAAGATTCAGGACTTTAACCATTTCCCTGCAAACACACTTACTCGTGCATGCCCCCCTCCTTCCATCACACTCAGATGGCAGAACCCCAGGCCTAATTACCCCCCGCTACCCATCTGCTCTGTGCTTGCACCTGAGCACCTAAGCATGGCTAGCAAACATCTGTGACCAATCTCAGTTTAAACTAATGACTTCAAATCTTAAAAGAGTGGCCAACACTGTCAGCTAATCCTACTATATTTCCCCACCTCAATAAATCTTTCCTCTTTCAAGACAGCAATTTCACCTCTTTATCTCTCTGCATATTCACTAAGAAAACAGATGCATGAGGATGAATACTCTCTCGCTTTCCAGCCCTAGATTCACTGACCTCCTGGCATTTGTATCCAAATCTCCCTCTCATAATGGAAGCGGTGCCCCTGCTCATGGCTATGGCCTATCCTCCATACTGTACCAAATTTGTCAATCTCTTCAAATACTTTAAAACTTTGCTCCTGCAATAATCCTCTCATTATCTTGCTTTATCAGTTTGTTCCTTGTACTAGATCACATTCATCTGCATACAAACTAGCCTTAATAACACGATTCTTAAAAATAAATATACTCCCTAGAGCCCACAGCCCCCTTCCAGCCTCTACTATCCTTTTCTAGCTTCTCTTCCTTGCAGAATCCCTCCACATTGTTTACATTTCCTGTCTCTGCCTTCTCACCTCCCGTTCTCACTCACTCCAAATGGCCTTTCCTTCCCACCATCCTTCTGAAACTACTCCCATCTCGCCCAATCCACTGGTCAGGTCTCTGCCCTCTTCTTGCTCAACCCTCAGTAGTACTTGATACAACTGGTCATTCTCTCCTTAAACATCATCTTCTCTTCTTGAGGCACTCATCTCACTATTTTTTTGAAAATATATTTTTCATAAACTCTTTCCAGTTTTCTGCCTGACCCTGACAGCTTTCTCAAGCTCCCCTGCAGGAGCTTCCTCTTCCAGCACCCCAGGATGCAGCCCAGGACCTGACCCTCCTCTCTTCTCCATCCCGCTCCTCCACTAGATGATCGTATCTCATCCAGGACCACTGATGTACTAGTGACTCTTAAATCTATAGCTATAGCCCTTGCCTCTGAACTCCAGACTTTTACATCCAACATCAACTGATATCTCCACTTCAAAGTCTAAACTTAGACTTAATACATCTAAATTAAAGTCTTGATTCCCTTCCACAGACCTGCCCATTCCCCATGTCAATGAATGGCACCACCACCTCTCAGTTACTCTGATCATAAACTTAGAAATTAGTCTTTTCCCTCTTTCTCTGCATCCCACCCATGAGCATACATAGCTCTATCTCCACATACAGCCTAAATCCAACCACTTCCTGTCTCCACTGCCACATTACCTCTCTTCAGGACACCAACATCCTAATAGGCATTCCTGCTTCCCTTCTTGCCCCCATAATCCATTCTCTCTCAGTGGGATGACCTTTCAAAAGCATAAATCAGATTATCGCTCCTCTGCTTAAAATCCTCTAATGGAACATTTTATCTGTAAATATACATTCTCCCTATCTCTGTACTCTATAAAAACCTAGAAACAATCACCAGCCCGGTAACAATGAGCATCCCTAGCGCCCAGTTTGTGGCTTTGAAATATTGTTTCCCACTAAAAGTAATCAAGACTTCTGAAAAAGGCTAATCCCAAGTCTGGAGCAAGAAATGTACAAAGTAAGCCATAAATATCTTGTCAAAACAGAATGCAAGAAATCAATCAATAATTACCAGGATCATGTCAAAAGGACTCAAAGCCAAATCAAAGAGATTTTCACTGACCAAAGATGGCACAATTTGAGTTTTAACACAGAATACTGCTGTCAACATAAGAAACATCGAAACCTATAGAGAATTTTCATAAGAGTTTATCTGAGACAAACTGACAACATATGCCAGGGAGCAAGATCTCAAATGCTCCCAAGAATAACAGTTTCTTTTATGCATTTGAAATTAAGGAAGGAACAAGATTATGTGCTTTCTTGAGGGATAATTCCCATTTCAAGGGGTCTTGCTTCTGGATGTCAATGGTGTATTAATACAGAGGAAGAATGGACAGGGCTGGCTTAAAACCTTTCACTAAAGAAGTTATAGGCCTGGGGCATGACCACCCACCATGACCTGCTCACTTAGGAATTGACGATCAGATCACCTTGTGAGGTTACTTTCTATAGAACCTTTTTTTCAGTCCCTATTGCAATGGATTTAAACAATCAAATATGCTACAATCCATGAGTTCATAATGATATCAAAAAATAAAATAATAGGTCACCTCTGTAGTGATAGGAAACAAATTCATTATCTTAAACACTGATAAGTAAAGGGGAAAAAGTCAAGCATTTGTCCTGCCTTTTCTTGTATTAACTATATCACTAGGAAACAAATAATAAATTAAAGGAAGCACCTCTTTATAGAAAGATTCCAGCAAATGAAAAAGAAATAATAGAATTAATATATTACATGTTGCACCTTCCAATAAATTAACAGTTATAGGCATTATGGATAAGTGGCTGCTAAGATCATAGAAGGACATGCAGACATCAATGTCCCCTCAGCTGAAAGAGCATACCCCTATCTAGAGTCTTGCCAAAAGGATCCAAACCTGTATCTGATCAAGTCTCCAGATCCAGATGCTAATTTGCATGAAAGAGAGAGAAGACAGAGGGACATGCTGAATATGAGTTGAATGTTGAATATGTAGTCAACAAAAATGTAGACTGCGGGAAACTCTACAGGCAAAACCTCCCTGGCTCTGCAACAGACATACTCTAAGGAAAAGAAGGGGATTAAGAGGGAACCTATAGATTAAAAGACTTAAAACACATATAAAGTAAGCATTTTAAAATGACAGAGAAAACTATAACATCTAAGGATGGAATATGAGGACCCAAAAAAGGGGTTCTATGGAAAGTCACCTTACCAGGTGCTCAGATCATCAATTCCTAACCGGGCAGGTCATGGTGGGTAGTCATATGCCAGGCTTATAACTTTAGTGAAAGGTCTTAAGCCAGCCCTGTCCATTGTTCTTGCGCATCTAGGTTAACACACCTTTGACATGCCAGAAGTAATACTCCTCAATGCATACACCCTAAAAGAGAAGACTATCCTGTTAACTATCCTGTAATCCAATCCCTGCCTTGCTTTCTCCAGTCTTCATTATGTCCCTTCCTTAATTTCAAATGATAAAAGCTTCTGCAAAACTGTTATTCTCTGGATCTTTTGAGATCTTGCTCCCCAGCATATGTCATCAGTTTGGCTCAAGTAAACTCTTCTAAAAATTCTCTACAGGTTTGGATATTTCTTACGATGACAGATATTTGGGTGATAAAACTATAAAGACGTGCAAAGTAGTGATTACTATTAAAGTCAGGGGCATGGTCATCTGTAGGAGGAGGAAGGTGGTTGGGTCGAGGGCAGAGTCAATGCAGGGTTCCTGGGGCGGTTGCGAAGTTCTATTCTCTATCTGGTTGATGGATAAAAAGATGTTTGCCTTCTAATAATTAAGCTATAAATTTGGTTTGGATGATTTTTCTACATGTTTTATTATGTGATTTAGTAAAACAAAAAAAAACAAAAACAACAAAAAAAAATTTTTTAACCTCTAATACGGAAGGTGGCAAACTTTTTTCAAATGGCCAGATAGTATGATTTTGCAGGCCAGGAGGCAAAATCGAGGCTATTATGTAGGTACTTATATAACCTTTTAAAATGTAACCATTTAATAATGCATAAGGACAAACTCTCGAAGGTCTACTAATCTTTTGATTTCTAATCCCAAAAGGCTCCCACACCTGGAGCCACATCATCCATGCCCTTGCTTAATTCCCCCGGGTGACGCTCCCCTCCCCTGCCCTGCCTCCAACCCCTGCCGCAGGTTCGCACTGCCTCCGTGTCTCTTAGCAACAGGCGGTGGCAACTGCCACCCTGTTACCACCCAAGATGGGGCGGTGGGGGGGGCGCGGGGGGAGGAGGGGAGGATGAAAAGGAGCGAGTACGCATGCGCACCGGCAACTCTCGGCTCCACCCACATGCTCTGGGAGAAAAGGGTAAAGTCAAACCCTGGGTCCCGGCCCCAGGAAAAAGTCTATCCCGACTCCTCCCACAAGTGCCCTACCACACCCTTGTCATTCAAGGTATGATCTAGTAGACTAGCAGTAGCAACAGCAAAAACTGGGAGCCTGCTAGATATACAAGAGTTCCAACTCACCCCAAACTTCCTGAACCAGTATTTGCATTTTTAACAAGATCCCAGAGATCATCATCCTTATTAACATTTCACAAGGGTTGCTTTCACAATCCATATAAGGCAAAAATACATCAAGCTAAGAACTTTAACCTAGACACTAAAAGACGCCTTTATGATTTATAAGAGGAAGTTCCTAAAGCTGAGTTCTCTATGCTCAGTATCGGTGAAAATTCCCTTGTGTCTCCTCTGACCGTCAGTTCAGGACAGAATGCATAACTGACCTCAGGTTCCTGTTCTCAAAGCCAATGGGGAAATCAGGAAAGACAATTTCCATTCCCAGAGTTAGGGTTTTGCTTCTCACGAAAAACGTGAAAATAGAGGGTTCAAAGAATGGGCACCTTGCACATGCCAGGATATTAAATAGCAACATAAGGGCAATCCCAGACCCAGGGAAGGCAGCACCTAAACCCAGTTGAACAGCTCCCAGGAAACAGACTCCACTTGCATTTTAAACCCCAAAATGAAATTCCTACGATACTAAGTCAGTGGATAAGTACTCCTAAGAGAGGTTCCCAGGTCAGTAACTTTCCAGTCTGGTGACTTCTCTCCATATCCATCTATCTTGGGAAACTGCAGACCTTAAGTTTAAGTTCCTCATCAGATGACAGTGGCAAATCAGAATGGACACATTCTAGTCCTAAAAGAACCACTTTGCTTCACTGGGAAATAGTAAAAAGAAGAGACTGACTTACCAGGAACATCGCATTTAAAGAAAATGACCATTTTGTTAATGGCAAGGACAAAATAGTAAGATGGGGAAATTACGATTCTTCAAACAAAAACAACTCAAAGCACGCATTTCTAAAAATTCATGATACATGTTACAACATGGATAAAACTTGAAAACACTATGCTACCTGAAAGAAGCCAGTCACAAAGGACCATATAGTGTATGGTTCCATTTTTGTGACATGTTCAGAACAGGCACATATATAGATAGAAAGTAGATTAGTGGTTGCCTATGGCTGAGGGAAACTGGGGCATTGGGTTAATGGCTAAAGGGTATGCAGTTTCTTTTAGGGGATAATGAAAATGTTCTAAAATTATAACTGTGAATGTACAAAAAGCCAATGAATTGTACACTTTAAATAAGTGAATTGAAATTCTATTTCTATACAGCTCTTTGAAAAAAAAATATGGTTACATACTAGATCCACATTAGTCTAAAACATGAAGTTCCTAATGTAATGCAAAACCTTTCTGGGCAAAATCTGAAGGAAAAAAGAAAGTCTACATCAGTACTAGGTGGAGGCCCCAGCTAGATTTCTCTAGCAAAACACTCTCATCTCAGTTTAGGGAAGAATTTCACAGTCTTGTCTCAAGATGATCAATCTCAGGGAAATCCCCATCTGGCCTTGGGTTCCTGTTCCAAAAACACTGGAAAAACCAAAACAGGCAAAACACATTTTCAAAACAGCACCTTTAATCTTCATGGACAAGAGGAAAAAGAGGATATGGAATAGATGCTATGGTCTCAATCAGAATAAAAAGTTAAGAATTCACAATCACTATAGAAACTCAAGTCCAAATAAGACTACACATTTCTCAAGGAAACCATGTTTTGAAAGCCCCTGAATAACATAACTCACAAAGAATGGTAGCCAAAAGAACCCACCTGGATGACTGAGACCTTGAAAGTGACCACATTGGCCTCAGCTCTGCTGCCCCTATTGGGCTTTCACCTTGGCAAACTCTCTTCTCAATTTGTTTAATTTCCCAAACCAAGAGCAGAGGATATTATGAGAAGCCTCGTGAGGACACTGACTACACATGAGGCCTCTGTTGGCCTCATGGTCACAGCTGTCACCATAGAGAGAAAGGCAGAAGGGGAGGTGGAACAGGTATCTCTCTTACCCTAAAGCAAAACACACAAAACCCTAGGGCATTGAGAGGCTTGAAGAGAGAGAAATCTTTACAACTATTGGCCAACAGCTTCATACTACTCTGACAACATGGATTCTCTCAAATCCCCAGGTAAATATATTAAAATACCAAATGTTATTAAGCAATTAATAATGGAGCAGATGCTGTCCAGCTTCTGTGTCTCTGCTAGACTTCTGCTCTAAAGGGTCTGCTTCAGTCCCTTCAGAACAAAATGGCCATTTCTAGTGCCACCGGCACAGGGAACTGGCAAGTGCCTAGACCGGTGCCTAGAACATAGCAGGTATTCAATAAATTTGTTGAATGCTTCTTGAATGAATGCTGCCATTACTTCCATTGGCACTCTTTGCCTTCTTCCCTCAGCCAGAAAACACACACACACACACACACACACACACACACACACACACACACACACACATCTGTTCACTATAACTCCAAAATTATTGAACATAATAATTACTACTACAATATAGATTTCTGGAGGCAGGGGATCTTGTTAATTTTGTTACTAACGCACCTTATGTGCCTAAAACAATGGTTGGCACATAGTAGTCTCTCAATGAAAACTTGTTTAATGCCGAATGAATTAAGGGCCTTCAATGTGCCAGGCCGCTGTGCTACACCACTCCTACAGGCGTCCCCTTCATGATCACTTCCACCCGGGCGGTAGAGGCTGCCTTGAGTCCTCCAGCCACCAGGAACCGCTGTAGGAAACGCCGGCTTCCTTCACGTCACCTCTATTCCCGCGGTGGCCTTTGACACAGTGAGGTATCTGCCCCAAATTAAGATGCCGGCGTCGGTGGTAGCAGCAGCCGGGAGACTGCGGCAGGCCATTGGAAGGTCGCCCTCGTGGAGGGGACCCAACCCTCGGCGGTTCTCATCCGAGCCCTGTCCAGCCCAGGCGGCGGCCGTGCGTGACGCCTTCCTGAGCTTCTTTCGGGACCGCCATCGCCACCGACTGGTGCCGTCTGCTTCCGTGCGGCCCCGCGGCGACCCCACTTTACTTTTCGTCAACGCAGGCATGAATCAGGTGGGGGCGGAGTGCATGATTTTTCCAGAGAGAAAGGCGCTACGGGACTGGGCAACAGAAGCAAGGGGCGGAGCTTATAGCTTTTGGGGAAAGACGGCAGTCTGTGGTTGGTTACGTGATTGAAGGCGCAAGTTAGGGTTTGGGAGAGACGACCTGGGAATTTCTGGGTTGGGATTGAGTTTTATGACCAGGAATGGCGGGTGTGGAGTCCCCTGGGGGCAGACTGGTGTGGGAAGTCTGGCTTCATTTATTCATTCTTTAAATAAAGGTAACTCATTCAGTAAATAAATATGTAGTTGAATAAGTGCTAGACTATGTATGCTAAACTGTGATCTCTAAGCCTTTGATTTTGAGCACCAGTTACCTTCTTTGACTTCATTGTCTCTATTTGTAAAATGGGTGGGATGTGGAGGGGCAATCGGTTAGAGACTGTTCAAGATCCATATTAATGCTGACATTGTTAGGCGTGCCCAGTACCCTGTGGTCTCAGTTTTGTACCCTGAAGTTATTGGGTATGGTTGAAAACGCTGAGATGGAGGATGCAGCCATTCAGTGCCCTGTTTCCAGCCACAAACACATTCCTTTTACCAGCAGAGAGTCTCCGTCTCATGACTTATTTACCCCTTGCTTGCCCCAGACATACCAGAGATGGGTGCTCCTAAGTTCCAAAGTTGCCAACCTGGCCAAGACCACACTGAATTCTCAGGGGTACAGTCAGCCTTCAATCAGAACAGCCATCTCTGTCCTCATTCCCCACCTTTCCCTTCTACTGGGGAACTAGAGTATCCTCCGCCCCCTTCTTCATATGTTTCCAGTTCAAGCCAATATTCCTGGGCACTGTGGATCCACGAAGTGAGATGGCAGGCTTCCGACGTGTGGCCAACAGCCAGAAATGTGTGAGGGCTGGAGGACGCCACAATGACCTAGAGGATGTGGGCCGAGACCTTTCCCATCATACCTTCTTCGAGATGCTTGGCAATTGGGCCTTTGGGGGTGAATACTTTAAGGTGAGTCTCCAGGAAGCCCTGGAGTTAGGAAAATGTCATCGATCAGCCAAGAAGGGAGTTAAGGTTAGTCCTGTCTCCACTCCTAGAGTCTGCTTGGCAGGGCCTCGTACCAAACACAGAGGCAAAGTGCAAGATGAACATGTATAATGTGAACGTGTCTCATCTCCCTAATTGGATTGTAAGGGCCTTGAGGACTAGGACTGTGCCTCCTGCCTAATGGCTGGTCAATATTATATGAATAAATAGACAGTGATACTAAAATGCAGGAGTTAAAAATCATCTCAGGCTAGGGCAATTAGAGGATTTCATGCAGAAGGTGGGACTTGAAGGAAGGGAGGATTTAGAAGAGGGAGGAAGCTTTCTAGGCAGGAAAAATCTCAACAGAAATGGTATTGACTTGTTCTAGAAACAAGGTGAGCAGTGGAAATGGTTTTGTCTTAATCTGAGAACCGAACTCATGTGGCTTCATTGACACTTCAGTGGAGCTTTCTTCTCATCCATTTTCTTCCTCTCATATGGGTTTCTGTCACAGGAGGAGGCTTGCAGCATGGCCTGGGAACTACTGACTCAGGTCTATGGGATCCCTAAGGACAGGCTATGGATCTCCTACTTTGGTGGTGACCCTAACATGAGGCTGGACCCAGACCTGGAGAGCAGGGACATCTGGCTCAGCTTAGGGTAAGTCCGCCCTCCATAATGTCCACCTCTGGAGAATAGGAAGCCTGGAAAATAGAGACTACTAGTGCCAGTCCTCAGAGTTTCAGCATATCCCAGGAGACTGTGGGGGCAGCCCTGTTCCTTCTCTTGCTGAACTTGATGGAGTGGTTCCCATGGCAGAAGGGTCCCGGCTTCTGGGTTTGTCTGTCTCCCCACCACCTGCCTGGCTTTCTTTCCAGGGTACCCACTAGCCATGTGCTTTCCTTTGGACCACAAGAGAACTTCTGGGAGATGGGGGATACTGGCCCTTGTGGGCCCTGTACTGAGATCCACTATGACCTGGCTGATGGGGTGGGGCCCCCCCAGCTGGTGGAGCTTTGGAATCTGGTCTTCATGCAGCATAACAGGTAATGGGGTGAGGAAAAATCTCTGGCTGAAAGTGAAAAAGGTGGCGGTCAGGAGACTTTAATCCATTTCTTATAAAAACAAACACTTAAATGGCATTTATTATGTGCCAGACACATTTCTAAACACTTTTCAGATAATAATTGATTTAATCCTAGTCTTTGCCTATGACAGTTTAAACTGGTCACTGCTGCTCTCTGGTCACTGCTGCTCTCTGGTCTCTGCTGTCTTACCAAATGATAGAGTTGAACTTGATGATCTCGAACATTTTCTTCTAGCCTTAACATGTCTGTTTCTAAAGGCAAAGAATTCTGTCCCAGAAAGGGGATGTTTGGGTCCAGGCAAGGGCCCAAGTGGGGCTGAGGGTGGAGATCATCCTTTATGAGAAAGGATAGGACCCAAGGCCATCATTGTCTGCATCTGGAAGAAGGGTGGGGGATTATATTGCCCTCTGGTTCCTCCCACTGTCAGACCCCTTGACCCCACCTCATTTCTCTGACTTGAGTATCTGCCTCACACTTGTAATCCTATGCGGGGCCTCACCTTGCATACCTTCCTTGGCCAGAGAAGCAGATGGAAGCCTGCAGCCCCTGCCCCAGCGGCACGTGGACACAGGAATGGGCCTGGAAAGGCTGGTAGCTGTGCTGCAAGGGAGACATTCCACCTATGACACTGACCTTTTTTCCCCGTTGCTCAATGCCATACAACAGGTGAGCGTACCTCTTCCCTTCCAGAAGCCTCTCTGGCCTGCTCATCACCAGTGCCACTGCTATTGCTTTCCATCTTTGTCGAGAACTCAAGAGTATTCCCACATGTGGGGACAGTGACCAGCCAAGGATATAAGGGTATCAAACATGAGGCTAGGATCCAGATTTGTTACCTAATATTGCTCCTAACTCCTTCCTTCCGTCATTTATTCAAAATATACGTGTTGAGCACCTGCTTTATATTAAGTTCTTTGTGCCTGGTACAAGAGATACAGTAGTAAACATAAAAGAGATCATGGAGACTACATTCTAGCCTAAGAGATAATAAGTAAATGTATTAAAGAACATGATGGTAGCTTACATATTGTGACTAGACAATAAACATGAGTGATAGTAACAACGGCAGCGGGGCAGGGGTACAGAGGAATCTTAGACACAGTGTTTGGGGAAGGCTCACCAATGAGATGATCTATGAGCTGAAACCTGAGAGAGGAAGAGTTAGCCACAGGAAGCTCATTCCAGGCAGAGGGAACAGCAGATACCAAGGCCCTAAAAACAGGAAAGAAACAAAAAGGTGGCCAGCCAGCTAGAATGAAATCATGTGGGATGTAGTTAGAGAATGTGTTAGTTAGCTTTTGGTGTGTGAGAAGCCATCTAACACTTTGTAGCTTAAAACAACAATCATTTATTTAGCATATGAGTCTGTGGGCTAGCAATGTAGTATAAGCTGGGTTATTCTTTTCATCCAGTATGAACTCACTCATACTTCTATGGTCAGCTGCTTGGCAGCTATTCTTCTGAGAGTTGGCTGGCTGTCATTTTGGGGCAATGGAGGTGACCAGGCCATGTGTCTGTCATCATCCAGCAGGCTAGCTTTGGTTCATTCACATCACAGCTCAGCAAGGTTCCAAGAAGGAGAGCAGAAGCACACAGGGCCTTTCGAGGCCTCGGCTCAGAACAGTGTCATTTCCTCCACATTCTGTTGGCCAAAGCAAGTCACAGGCTGCCTGGATTCAAAGGATGGCAAAACAGATTCTGTCCCTTGATGGAAAGCAACTATAAAGTCACATGGCAAACTGGCATACACACAGAAAAGACAAACAGTCTACCACAGAGAGGAAGGCTGGAGTCTAATCTTATGGGATCTTGAAGTCCCAAGTGAGGCTTTCATTCTATCTAGTGAGCAGGGCCCAAAGTGGGGAAGGGCATGATCTGATTGACACTTCTGAAAGGCCATTCCTGTTGCTATGTGAAGGGTGGGCTGGAGGGAGATGAGTAGATGCTGAGAAACCAATTGGGAAGAGACAGTAGGGCATGACTTAGGCTGGTAGTAGTGGAAGTGGAGAAAAGTAGATTGATTTGAGAGCTCTCATGGGGGTAGAAGCAAAGGTCCCACTGATGGATTGGATGGGGAGGGGAAAGAAAGTCAAGGCTGGCTATGTGTTGGACCTGAGCAATGTGATGAATGGCAGGACTGTTTATTGAGAGGGGCAACTTAGGAAAGATTCAGGTCTGGGGCTAGATGAATCAAGCACTCTGCTCTGGAGCATGAACATGTACACAAAGCTTACACCCTCACATCCTATCCCCCATAAAGCTTGTAGAGGTGGGTGTGGGTAACAGAGAGCACCTGGAGTCAGATAGGCCTGGTACAAATCTCAGATCTGCTCCTTATGACTTGTGTGGCCTTGTGGCACTTAGCTCCTCTGAGCCTTGGTTTCCTCTTAAAGCAAGAATAGTAATACCTCCCAGAACAGGATGTTTTGGGGATTAGATGTCATGTCATCCAAGCACCCTCCCAGTTCTAATAGTAGAAATTCAATAAATGATCAGTTATCATCATTGTTAGTGTGATTGTGGGCCCTGTGAGGGCAGATTCTGGCTCCCATTCATCTTTGAAGCTTTTCCAGCCTGGCCATTCCAGATGTGGTCGGCTTGAGGGATGAGGGAAGATGTTCTAGGGATGATTAAGGGCATCCCACCTTGGCCAGGTCAGTCACAGCTAGCAACCATGTCTCCTTCTCTCTTGCTTTCCAGGGTTGTGGGGCACCCCCTTACTTGGGTCGGGTAGGGGCAGCAGATGAGAGCCGCACAGACATGGCATACCGAGTGGTGGCTGATCACATTCGCACACTCAGTGTCTGCATTGCTGATGGCGTCTCCCCTGGAATGTCAGGTGCCCCGTGAGTCTGGAAGGACTACAGACAGGGCTAGAGGCAGCTGGGGCTTGCAGGGGAGAGGAGGGCACAGATGGAGGGTTGGGTTGGGTTGAGATGGCAGGAGGAGCGGGAGAAGGGAGAGGGCTTTGGGGTGGGAGCACACACTTTGGACCTTGTTCTCCCCACTCTGCGTACAGCTGACCAGGGACTGCTGAGGGTTCATATCTGGGCTCTGAACCCCTCTAGGCTGGTTCTTCGTCGGATCCTCCGTCGAGCTATGCGGTTCTCTACAGAGGTGTTGCGGGCACCACCTGGCTTCCTAGGCAGCCTGGTACCTGTAGTGGTAGAGATACTGGTAAGGGCAGAGCTCACTCCTCTAGGCCTCCCTGGGCACTCGGGGAGCCTGCCGATGAGACCAGGCAGTGCCCTCCGCCTAGGCTTCTCACCCTAAATGTCAATCCTAATGTCCTGTCAGCAGACTAAAAAGCTGGAATTGTTTATAGAAAGCAGGGAGCTTTCAAGAGGCCTACTTGCCTAGGCTGCTGAGCCTTTGACCTTGGGACCCCCTTCTGCCTATGACCCAATAGTCTGCATTTTGGTCCCTCCCCCTGCCCATCAGCCCATCTGAGCCTCCATGGTAGGTGTCCTCAAGGAGGCCCAGGTTGGGGAGGTGGAGAGTCAACTGGTTACCTTTCACACCTCTTCAGCCCTCTTCACCTCTCTAGGGAAACACTTATCCGGAACTGCAGAAGAACTCAGCCCAGGTACTGGATTCAGATGGGGGAGGGAATGGCTGACAAGAAAGTGATGGAAGGAGGCTCTCCCTCCAGTCCTGTCCTGCCCCCGGTTCAGATCGCCAACCTGGTGTCAGAGGATGAAGCAGTCTTTATGGCCTCCCTGCAACGGGGTCGGCGGATCATCGATCGGACCTTGAGGCGCCTGGGACCTTCTGATCTGTTCCCTGGTGAGTAAGGTGCCTCGCCAAGGTATGAGGACCTCACCTGGACGAAACAATGCAGTCCAAGGAGGGAGCTCTTAGCCAGCCCTGTGCTTCACATCCACCCCCTCCCACTCAAGTCCCTCTCCCTGTACTCTTCCTAACACCCAGACCCTTCTGTGGTGAGAATGCCACCCTGCCTCGTCCCGTTTCCCCCCCCATTCCCCCACCTTTGTCTACTTTCCAAGGCTGGCTTCAAGCCTAGAATGAGCTTCCCTCCTCCTCTGAAATGACGGGTGCCACAGTAGTACCCTGGGTTACCCCAGCTCTGTCCTTGCAGCACGAAGCCTGAAGGTAACCCCTGTCTTGGGCCTACTGGAATGGAGAGGAGGCACTTGTGCTTGCCACCTTGTGGCTTCTGTATGGTTAGAAAAGCTGTGACCCTTACTTCTCCTTTACTTCTCCCTCTATCCCGCCCCTCCCCACTCAACATCCTTTGTCTTCCTTCCACAAAGCGGAAGTAGCCTGGTCCTTGTCAATGTCTGGGGACCTGGGGCTTCCCCTGGACCTGATAGAGCTGATGCTGGAGGAGAAAGGGGTACAGCTGGATTCTGCTGGGCTGGCACGGCTGGCCCAGGAAGAGGCCCAGGTACAGATTGGGGCACCCCTACCAGGGTTCTGTTGGGACAATCAGCTTCTTCCCCAGCCCTGAGTTCCTAGGAGAGGAGCTGCAGCTATTGAGGGAAACAGAGGCTGAGGTAGGGTCTGTCATTTCACCTCAGGTCCCACCCACATCCCATAGAGAGGAATGCCGGTACAGTGTGCTAAACAGAGGAGTAAAAGAGGAGAGGCCAGCACAGCATCTTAGAAGGGCCTCCAGGGGCAGAGGTGGATGAGGGAGGCCTGATGTTGAGACCCTGCACAATGGGTGGTTCACCAGCCAGCCCGGGGTCTCTAGCAGCCAGTCAAGCCCTGAGAGCTTATTACAGAGGGTCCATACAGCTATGTGGCAGGAACAGGGCTCTGCAGAGGCTCAAGTCCCATTTCACTCTCCTTACACCCCTTCCATACACACATATGTGTGCCCATCCTGCAGCATCGGGCCCGGCAGGCTGAGCCAGTTCAGCAGCAGGGACTACAGCTCGGCATCCATGCGCTGGGGGAGCTGCAGCACCAAGGGGTGCCCCCAACTGATGACAGCCCCAAGTACAACTACTACCTGCTACCAAGCGGGGGTTATGGTGAGAGACTGGACTGAGGCAGGTGGCCATAGGCTTACCTAACCATGATCAAGAGGGACAGCCCAGATGGTTACTGCCAGCCCTATGTATTCCCTGGGGCAGGGTGGGGGTAGCCACCAGGGGTCACTGCTCTCCTCAGCTGGTCTTGCCTCCCACCCAAGTGCCTGTTGGCTTCAAGTAAGGCATAAACAAACCCACATGCACATCCCAAAACCCAGCCTACGACTGATGACCACTCTTTTCCCTGGCAGAGTTCGCCACCTGCGAGGCTCAGGTGCTCCAGCTGTATACAGAGGACGGAACAGCCGTGTCTTCCGTTGGGGAAGGCCAACGCTGTGGCCTCCTATTAGACAAAACCAACTTCTACGCTGAACAGGGGGGTCAGGCTTCAGACCGAGGCTACCTGGTGCGGGTGGGGCAGCAGGTGAGCCCCCTGACATACACAGAAGCTAACATCTGCAGGAGGCAGGCCAACGAGAGGGAGAGGCTACAGGCAGTCACTCTAGCACCTTGGCCCCTGCCCTTCTCCAGGATGTGCTGTTCCCAGTGGCCCGGGCCCAGGTCTGCGGAGGCTTCATCCTACATGAGATGATGGCCCCTGAGTGCCTGAAAGTGGGGGACCAGGTGCAGCTGCATGTGGATAAGGTAAGGACCCCACCCCTGCTATTTTTCACAACCTGCAGCCCCTTTACTCTCCCCACCCCTCACTCTCACCCAGAACTCTGGGTGACAAAAGTGTTTCAGGACTGGCGTCTAGGCTGCATGGAGAAGCACACAGCCACCCACCTGCTAAACTGGGCACTGCGGCAGGCCCTGGGCCCTGGCACAGAACAGCGAGGCTCCCATCTCAATCCCGAGCGGCTGCGCTTTGATGTGACCACCCAGGTAAGCAGGGCACGGAAAGACAGGCTTCAAGTAAAGCAACAGGCTTCAAGTAAGACAGTCTGGTGGTTAGGGAGTCAGGCCAATTCAAGGGCCTGGGTTCCTTGTCACTTAATTACTGTGGAAACTTAGGCTGATAACTTCCCATCGGGCTCCTCCCACACCAGCAAGGGATCAGCTTCTGGAGTCCTCCGTACACCTCCATCCACCCAGCTTCTTTGTTCTTGCTGTCACCCAAGCCATTCTTGCTTAAACTGAGCTGCCCTTTCCCTTCTTTGCCACCCTGTTTCCCTACTCTCCTTGCATATCTGGCTCAAATACTTCCTCCAGGAAGTGCTCACTAACTAAATCCCATTCCACCTGGCTACTCCTGGGTCTTGCATCTCCCCCATCCTGTACTTCTTTTTCATTAGGCTGCCCCTTGTTGTAAGCTCCCTGAGTATAGAGCCTCCATTTTCTGTTTTTCCATCAACTTTTAGTGCCTAAGGAAAGACCTGCAGCTTCTAATAAGTCCAACTCCCAGGTAGCCTTCTAAGGAAAAGAATTGCCTGCTCTATAGATGCAGTATTTTTTATCTGCTAGCCACTATTCTAGAACCCTAGGTAGTTCACTGAACAGTGACTTTTTCTTAATGCATCAGTTGCAGGCATAGGGATAACTGCCTGTCAATTAGTCCATTTCCCCACCGCCATCCCACCAGGCCCCACTGACACCAGAGCAGCTCCAGGCAGTGGAGAACACTGTGCAGAAGGCTGTGGGGCAGGACGAGGCCGTGTACATGGAAGAGGTAGCCCTGGCACACACTGCCCATGTTCCTGGCCTGCGTTCTTTGGATGAGGTTAGTTGGGGGAGGCCCCATGGTGGAGACTGCCTTTTCTCCTACAGGCCAATTAACAGATCTGTCCCTTCTCACCCACAGGTATACCCAGATCCGGTGCGGGTGGTGTCAGTGGGGGTGCCTGTGGCCCATGCCCTGGACCCAGCCTCCCAAGCTGCACTGCAGACTTCTGTGGAGTTGTGCTGTGGGACGTGAGTCACCCTCTTCTGCCTGCCCTGGCCTGGATCTTCACCTTTCCTTGGTCTTTGGAGCCACCATCCCCTGATTTGGAGTCAGGCTACTCTTTTCTCTCCCATCATTTAACTTCCTCTTCCCTCCTTCTACCCACAGGCACCTGCTACACACAGGGTCTATAGGGGACCTGGTCATCATTGGGGAACGCCAACTCACCAAGGGCACCACCCGCCTACTTGCCATCACAGGGGAGCAGGCCCAGCAGGTCAGCACACCAGCAAGCAGGCCCTAGGAAGCTGCTGAGTGTGGGTAGGGTTGAGGGGGCACAGCTGACACTCAGGCTGGGGATGCCTAGCAGCAGAACCAGTGTTCGTACATGAGCACTGATGTGGCCATACCAACTGCTGGCATCTGTTATAACTATTTGGTGCCTTGATTGGTCCTGATTGTTAAATATTTCTAATTTGGCCCTGAGCAGCAATGGGTCGAGAACCCCAAAAGTAAGCTGAGCAGCCCTGACCGTCTTATTCCCTCCCTGCAGGCCCGAGAGGTGGGACAGAGTCTGGCCCAGGAGGTGGAAGCAGCTGCAGAGCGGTTGAGTCGGGGCAGCCGGGATGTGGTGGAGGCACAGCAGCTATCCAAGGACATGGGACGACTCACTGATGTGAGGACCACCCCACCGGGGAGCCGTGCCCGCCTCCCCATGCCTCCCCGGACCCTTCCAGTCTCTCCCCAGCGTTCTTGTTGGTCTCCAGCTAGCCCAGTTTGTTGTTTGTCTGCAGGGTGGGATGAAGTGGATGTGGTCTCTTCTCTGGCCCTCTTGGTCCCTGCCTCAGAGGCTATTGGTCAGGTGGGGGAAAGGATGAACATGTTGCTTCTGGCCATAGGCTGTAGACACTGCTGTGATGCCCCAGTGGCAGCGGCGGGAGCTGCAGGCCACACTGAAGGTGCTGCAACGGCGTGCCAACACTGCTATCCGGAAGCTGGAAATGGGGCAGGTAAGAGGGGGTTTGGCTACACCCATGGGGCAGATACCAGGCACACCCAGCAAGGGTCAGAGACACTAGGATATACACCGAGAAGTCTCAAGGCCTAGCATGGGGGTGGGTGCCAGCTTCTCCCTCTCATACCAACTAAGTATCATCACCAGGCCCCTACTACTCTCTGCCAAACTGTGTCTACTCAACTCCTAAGTCTTCCTCAGTCTCTCCCTCCAGGAACCTGACTGATTTGATTACTCCATTCAGCCTATTTACTCCTTGACTGTACATCCTCCTTCTTCCTGCTCCCTTTTGTCCATCTGTGCTCCAGTCTTAGTCCTTTCATCTTCAGCAAACTATTTGTAAGGTCATAGAGCTAAGATGAAAGAGAAAAGATGAGGGAGGAGAAGAAGGACACAGGTGGGACCCAACAGAAGGAGGCCATTCTAGGCAGAACCCTTGGACCCTCTGCTCCATGCTGAAGACCTTTGCTGGGGAGTAACAGGGCAGGGGGCAGGGGGAATTTCCAGACTGAGCCTCAGAAGTAGGGGCCAATTGCCTTCCAGCCTGACCCTGTGCTATCCTTCCTGCTCCACAGGCTGCACAGAAAACCCAGGAGCTGCTGCAGCGGCACTCAGCAGGGCCCCTGATTGTGGACACAGTTTCCACTGAGTCTCTCTCAGTGAGTACTGGGGTTAGGGCTGGCCCGAGGTCTAGGAAGGGGCAAGTCCTAACAGGGAGGTAGCTGGGAGTCTGGGGGCTATGGGTTCATTACCTGCCCTGCCTTGCCCAGGTGCTGGTGAAGGTGGTGCGGCAGCTATGTGAGCAGGCACCCAGTACTTCCGTGCTTCTACTCAGCCCCCAGCCCTTGGGACATGTGCTCTGTGCCTGTCAGGTGGCCCAGGTGAGGGAAGTGGGAGAGCAGCCCCCCACCCCACCCATCTTCTGGTCCAGCCCTCTGATTCCATGCCTTTTATTCCTCCCAGACAAAGGAGCCAAGGCTGGTTAGAGGTGATCTATGAAGACACCTCAGGATAGGAATAGGGCCATCTCCCTGTCCCTAACTACCACCACCCCCACCAGAGAAGGCACCATGAGATTCCCACTCCCCTCCAGGCTGCACACCCCTTGCAAACAAGTAGCAGACATATATCAGCTTCTGTACACATTCCCAACCCAATCCTCACCTGTCTCCACCCAGTTCCCCCCAACTGTGTACCCAGCTGGGGAGGGGGTACTAATCACCATGACTCCACTCTTGAGGGTACATTGAGTGGATGGTGGCAGAGAGGGCTGCTCTGCATTGCTGTCTCTTCTATTTCTGTTCCCAGAGTGCCATGCCAGCCTTCACAGCAGAGGCCTGGGCACTGGCCGTGTGCAGCCACATGGGGGGAAAGGCCTGGGGCTCTCGAATGGTGGCACAGGGCACTGGAAGCACTGCTGATCTGGAAGCTGCCCTCAGTACAGCCCGAGCATATGCGCTCAACCAACTCTAGCCCAGGGACTCATATACTAAAGAGACAGCAGACAGTGCTGGGAGCCCCGAAGGAGCCAGCAGAAACTCCCCAGAGGCTGAAGCAGAGGACTAGAGGCTGGAGGCCAAGTAGCTGAGCTGAAGAGAGCTACCCTGGGCTGGGTCCTGCTTGGACACAAGGAGATGTGAGCTGGCGAAGGCAGAAGTGGGCCCAGAGAGACAGCCATACTAGGTGAATGTGAAAATGTGAGCTGTCCTGGCTATGATTAAAAAGTATATCACAGAGGAAATGAAGTTCCAGAAGGTTCTTTTGCTTTTTTAAAAAAGAACAGACTTTCTCCTCCTAGCAACCTGGTATGGATACCCCATCACCACTCTGACTTCTCACACTGAACAGAAAGGCCACCCAGCATCCACATCAGAACCATCATCGTCACAAGCACTTGGTCAGGCTGTTCTGTTCTGGGTACCTACAAAGGCCTCCCTGGCCACCAAGATCCAGAACTGTCCTGTGATAGTCATTATGGCAGAGCAGATCTCTCTGCTGTCACTTCTTTAACAATGACTTGTCTTAATGAAGGCCCTGGTGATTTGTTGATAAAACAAGTAACAGGTACTGGTCACTTGGTGAGAATGGCAAAAACTAGACAAAACTTCCTGCCCTTGTGGAGCTTACTTCTAGTGGGGAAACAGGCAATAAAGAGAAAGCAGAGGGTGTCAGATGGTGAGGAAGTCTGTGAAGAAAAAACGGACTGGGGATCTGGAGGGTGGGGTGGTGATACTGCCTCATTGAGAAGTGGCATCTAAGGGGAGAGTGTGAGCCACATGGTTATCTGAGGGAAGAGCTGTCCAGGCTGAAGGAAGAGTCAGTATAGAGGCCCTAAGGGGGAGGAGGGCAGGCAGAGTGAACTGGGAGAGTGGCAGGTAATGGGGTCAGAGAGCAGGAAGCAGAGCAACCCTATTCTTTAAAACAAGTTGCACAACACCTGCCCCACACCTGAGCTGAAACTGGCAGCTCAGAGCAGGAGGAAGTCTAGGGGTAGAGGGCAGCCCTCCTTCCTTACCAGAATGAATCTATCCAGGACCAAGTCAGACGCTGGACCTCCACCTCTTTTCAAATCCCTGTTGCTAGATGAAGGAAAAGAGCTCAGGGGACTCATCTTCAAGTCAAAGCCTCCCTGGCTACCAAGTTCTGGGGCTGATTAAAATTATTAGAGCAGAGCAGGTCTTCCTGGCATTGTTTTCTGTACAATTTCTCATTCTAATTGAGGCACCCATGATTCGTTGGTAGGTCACTGATGAGGGCTTGAAAGGGACCCCAGTCCCTTGTGCCTGGTCCCACGACTGCTCAGCTCTGTGGAGTTGCAAAGCTTTACCTCAAGATCTTGGCAACTGCAGCAGTAGTGGTGCTCACCAAAGGCCCAAGTTTTTACACTTGGATGCTGTGGTGAGCAGTTGTGGTACCACCATTTTATTGATGAGTTAACCAAGCTTTTGAGGTGGCAACTTATCCAGGGTAACCAACTAGTACTGTTGACCCTTGGCAATGTGGGTGGGGAAAGGGAAGTTAGGGCTGCTAACCACCCAGGCAGTTGAAATCCATAACTTAAATCAGCCCTCTGCATATTCACATTCTCAGCTGCAGATCAAAACTACATAATCAACATCAGAAGAGCTGAAATTAAAGCTAAGCTCTGCCTCCCTGTGAAACTTCTCACCACCTTGGTTGCCTCTACCCTCCTGAAAGACAATTTTTTTTCTTCCCAACCGATCCCCTGCAGTTGGTCATACCCCTCTAGGTCACCAACCACATCTTGTCATCCAGGGCTGGGGAGATGGGGGTAGGGCGACACATCCTGTCACTCAAGGCTGGGGAAGGGGGTGGCATCAGGCCTAGGGCTGTGTTAAGGAGTGATATGGAGGCTGGAACCTACCTGCCCAGTGCCAGACATCAGCCTTGTTTACATCTTAGAGAAAAGCAGAAGATGCCACTTTGCCAGGATGCTGCAGCCCACAGCTCTCCTGCAGCACCTGGAGTCAGGAGGCCTCAGGAGAGTTCCAGTAATTCCTGCAGGTGCCTTTCCACCCTCCTCATCTTCCAGAAGAGACTGAGTGCTGATGCTTTTCCTGGACTGTCTTAACACTTGCCATCACCCCACCCCCATTTCCACACACAATATACCAAGAAGGAACAGCACTCCAGTCCAGGAGCCCTGCCCAAGTCCCTAACTCCTCACTTTCCCTCACAAAAGCCTATTCCTAAACATGTCTCCCAGAAAAGAGGTCCCCAAACCCTGGGCGGTGGACTGGTATGGTGGGTGACCTGTTGAGCAGCGAGCAGGCTAGCCAGCGAAAGCTTCATTTGTATTTGCAGCCGCTCCCCAGAGTTTGCATCACCGCTTCAGCTCCACCTCAGACCATCAGGAATCAGATTCTCATAGAAAGACCCGTCTCCGTTGCCAAAAAGGTTGGGGACCGCTGTCACAGAAAAATCAGGCCCAACGGCCACAGTCTTCCCAATGCCAGCACAAGGGCCCCCACAGCGGCTCCACACAGCGACCTCACACAATGCATTAGACAGAAACTTCCTTGCTCATCCCCCTGCCCAGACGTTTAGTGACAAGCATCAGAAGGGCAGCCCTGCGCGCTTGCATCCGGCAGAGATTTGGTGCACAGGCGGGAGGACACGCGCATGTGCACACTGGCCCTCGGACCCGCCCCCTAGAGACGCGGGGCGTCCCTAACGACCGGCACCCGCTGCGAGCAGGCCTTATGGGAAAGCCAGCGCCCGGGCACCTGGAGCAGGTGAGGTGACTAACGGGAAAGAGAACACTTAAACCTGGGGCTCCCCTATCCGGCTGAACTCTCCCTGCCTCCACTCCCTCCCGCAGGGCGTCTTTATCCCATTCCGGCCCGCAGCCCCACAGGTGGCCCTAGCCCTGGCTCCCACATTTCGCTTGTCCAGGTATGGCCGGTCTGTATCTACCTAACCCCCAACCTCCACCCATTTGAGGCAGGACCCAGGCCTCTTCCTTCTCCATAGTCACTGTCTGTAAACTGGCCCAGAGGCTTGAGGTTTTTGAGTAAGAGTTAGGAGCGGGAGCTGTGGGGCGGGGTGGGGGGGTGGTGCGGCGGCCGGTGAGGAGGAAGGGGAATGACGTCGTGGAGGAGAGCAGTCCTACGCCCTGGGCCCTAGTCTTCTCAGGAAGGCTGACTCTCCACCCCCTCACCCTCCTACCCCCGCCCCCATCCCAGCTCCTCCAGGCTGCAATCCCTCCTGCAGGTCCAGAAGCTTCCCCACCTCCCTCACTCTCACAGCAGGGCTGGTTTCCTTTGTTTATCAAGGAGAAGCACGGGCCTCTTCACCCTAGGTGGGTTAGGGAAGGGACTCGCTGGCCTTTGGAGCCGAGTTTCCCTGCTGGGGTGTCTGAGCCTATGGTAGGGATGAGGGATGAGGAGTGAAGCCGCTGGAGTCCTTTTTAAGACTGCAGACCTAAGTGAGCAATAGGAGGGGAAGGGCTAAGGGTGTGATAAGTGTGTTGTTCCACTCCCCAGAGACCAAGCAGGCTGGGCCTGGCCTTTATCAGAGAAACTTTTTTGACCCTTTTTTTGTGATTCCACAAATTTGGAATTCCCAAATGGAAATTTTGGAGTAAACTGGCCTGAGGTAGGGTCTGACATAATGGGCATGAAAGATCAGGAACCCCCAGGGACCTGAGGACAGATGCCTGAGGTGAAGAAGAGGCTGGGTGAGAAGGCACAGGAATAACCAGAGAAGTGGGTGGAGAGCTGGATGCTCTGTGGAGGACTGTATCAGGTAATCCATCAGAGTGTCCAGGAGCACAGTGTTCAGGGTCACAGAGATGCTCATGAGCCTAAAGAAGGTCAGAGGTTTTGGCTTCTCAGTTCAGAAGAAGGGAGCTGAGGACAACTGAGAACCATAGGTGAGATGAGCAGGAAGGGAAAAGGGCTTCCTCCAGCATCTTCAACTTTCCCATTTGGGCAGGTTGAAGGAGACTCTCACCAAAATGGTTAGATTTAAGTGGATATTTGAGAAGGATGCAGAAGGTCTGAGACCTCCTCTGAGAGAAAGGAATGTGCTAGAGATTCGAGCATTGAATCCTAGGTCTGTGAGGAACGTAAAGGGTGGTGTGAGCTGTGAGGCAGGAGAGTACAGCTCTGCATAATTCTCATGGATCCCCATGGGGCCTCAAGTTGAAGGATACAGGCCACAATCCAGTTCTGTGGGAGGACTCTGTGCCTGGCAGTGATTTCGGGGTGAGAGAACCGGGGCTGTTCAGATCAGCACCAAAAGGGGATCCCCAGGCTCCACACTGGTGATGAATCGAGAGAACTCATGAACTGGAGAAAGTGGGAAGTCCACTGGAAAAGTGCTGTGAACAACCAGTCTGGGGCATTTAGGAAGCAACCCCAACATTCCGTTATTTCTTGTAGTTTTGTGCATGGAAGTAAGACAGATATTAGTTCAAACCTCAGCTTCTCCACTTACTAGCTGTGTGATGCTTAGCAAGTTACTTAAGCTTTCTAAGCCTCTGTTTCAGTTGTAAACTGGGGATAATAGTGTTATAACAACAATAATCATCCTCAATAATAAATTTAAAGATTTAATAAAGTTAGGTAAGTAAGGCATCTAACATCTTCATCATAATATCCAACACATATCTTGAGTGCCGGCTGTGAGCCCAGCACTATATGAAATGTCTCACACACATTATCTCCTTAATCCTCTAGATAATTCTGTGATAATTACCATTAATTACCATCTTCATTTATAAAGAAATGGAGGCCTAATGGGGTTCGATGACTTGCCCAAGGGCTCTCAGATGCTAGAGAGCAGAGTGGAGATTTGACCGTAGGTAGTACAACTCCAAAGTCCTTAGGCCAGTTGCTACACAGCCTCCTGCTGTACACATGCTAGTAAAGGCCTAGAGGTCAATAAGTCATAGCTCTACTCTACATAGGCAAGGATATGGTTCCCAAAACGCTTGCCCACCATACATAAGCCATCAAAACTAAGGACAACATTGGACAAATTGGAAATGTCTCATCACTTTATATTACCTGTGTTTGGGCATGTAGAGAACAGACCTTAACACCTAACCCTTTGAGTTATGGCCTAAATGTGATTTCAGGACCCTGGACCCTGGTCCTGAGGACACAGAGTGGGGACCTGGGGGGAGGAGAATTGGCTTTTCCCTAGGAATTGTGGTCCTGGGCTAAGATAGCAACAGGAGGGGAGACTACAGGCTGCTGGAGTGGAAGCCAAAACTGAGGGGCTCCCACAGTAATCAGATGTGGGGGTCCTGAAGGAGAGCTATGTATGACTCCCCAGTTTCTGGTTCAGGCATCTGGATAGACCCTGATGCCCCTGGCCAAGGTAGGGAGCCAGGAGGAGGAGCAGTTTGGGGGAGGCACTGAGTTTTCTTGGGTGACAGTTGAGTTTGAGGATGCTGGGAGGCAGGCCAGTAGACCTGAGTCCAGAGCTCAGAGGAGAGGTGAGAGCTGCAACCCATCACTAGGGGTGAGGCAGAGTGACTACAGCATGTGAGGGGTGGGCAGAGTGAGAGGAGCTTGCGCTGGAGACTTTGAGAGAGAATGATCGGAGATGGAAGAGTGGGGCAGCCTTGTGATGGTTGAGAGGGCAGGGGTCAGGCACACTACCTGCCAGGGAGGGGCCACACCTTACATCATCTTTATAACGTTAATGATAGGGAGGTGAGGAGTTTGTCTTGCTCATATCCTCTTAAATGTACTTTGTTTTGTATTTTATTTGTTTTTAATAATAGATTAAAAAACATTTAGAACTAAAATTCTCCTTAGAAGAATCCTCAGTGTTGGATAATAATTTGCTTGCCAAAAATATTTTTGTAGTATCTCTTTGAAAAACCAAGAAGTTATTAAGTGAAAACTACCAACTCTGACCTTATTATGAGGTTAATGGTTTCAAAATTTGCCTTGCAAATGACATCAGACCTGGTGCTATGGAGGTTTCTATAAATATCACAGGGTGGTAGGGGATCTTTTCTATACCAGCCAGGCACATAGGGCTCATGGAGGGAAGCTCTGTCCCTTTCTTTTCGATGAGGTGGCTCTGGGCTCTGCGACCTATCCCAGGATAGTGTTCTTCCCAGAGGCGGACTACAAGCTCCCATTAGCAGCAAGAGCAATTAGGACCAGACCTCAGGGCAAAAAAATGCCAGGTCCTAAGATAGTGAGGCATTAGGCAGTGAGGCTGGGCTCACCCCGTTCCAGAGGGTGCCTTCCTGGCCCCAGTTGGGGTTGCCCAACACATGGCCTCCCAGGAAGAAGGAAAGGCACCACCACCTATCAGGATGGTGAGAGCTGATGCTATTGTGAGTAATGTCTGGAGAGCTGGCTCTAGAGAAACACCCGCAAACCACCTGGAGCTTCCCCTGCCAAGCTGGGTCCTGCTCCCGTGGATGTGGTCCACAGGGTGTCTTGGGAAGCACCTGGGCCTGAGGAGAGTACAGGAATGTTTCAGGCCAGGACTTTGGAGGGAGCCCAAATATGGAGCTAGCAGGAACAGGGCTAACCTGCTGTCTCTATCCTCTTCTCTTGCCCAGAAGGCCAGGGCCCACTGTCCTTCTATGCAACCTTGAACACCAGCACTGCCACTTTGCCCTTCATCTCTCCCATGGAGGTAGGAAAGGGCCTCACACAAAGATATCATCTCAGGTTAGCACTCAAGAAACAGGTGTCCAGGGTATCCTCTCCCCAGCCTAGGACCCCTGCCCTTCATAGTGCCTTCATCCTCCACATACCCTCTCTAGTACTCTTTTCAAATATTATTATTTAAATATTATTTCAGAGCAATCTCCACAACAGCCTGCATAGGAAGATACTATTATCTTGTTTTACAGATAAGGAAACTGAAACTCAGGTTAAGTAACTTGGCCAAAAGTCATACAGCAAGTCACTAAGTCAAGTCAGAAATGCAAAGTCATCTGAGACCGCTAAGGGGCACCCATTTCCAGCCATACCCTCTGAGGTGACATTAGTCAGAAAGCACCAGCTGGTTATTCCACAATTCTGGACACAATCTGTTAATTTGCATTTGTTTTGCATAAGGGTGTCACAAATACATAGATATCTTCCCTACACTGCCCTTCTCTCTCTCTCCCTCTCTCTCTCTCTCTCTCTCTCTCTCTCTCTCCCCCCTCCCCCCCCACTCTCCCTCCCTCCCTCCCTCCCTTCCTCCCTCCCTCCCTCTCTGTCTCTCATCTCACTCACATCACACACACAAACACAGAGCCAGGCTCTTCTTCCTTGAGATGCCTGGAGGGCTGGGGAGCACCATCTGGTCCCTTCCATCTGCCAAGGACACCTTTGCTGGTTCAGATTGTTCCTTCCCATTGGTCACTACACAGTGACCCAAGTCAGGGAACAAATCTGAGGGAACACTGCCTGGAGGAGGAGCTTCATGCCACTGGGCAGCCCCATGTCTGCCTGCAGTCTCAGGGAGCAGAATAAATGGGGCAGGGGGTATCTATAGCTCCAGATACACGCTCTGTTTCAGCCCCAGATTTAGCTGCCTTTTTACCTCCCACGACTTCCCTTCCTGCTGCAACCGTCTGGAATGCAGGGAGACTGGGAGAACTAGAAGGAAGGCTGGGATGGGGAGACTGAAGGGAGGGGGCCTGGAGCTTGAGCCCTCAGAAGAGAGGAAGAGAAGGTGCTGGCACACTGGACAGGGTGTGGGTCCAGTTCCCCATATCCCTACTCTCTCAGTTTGCACTGTCCAAAACAGTAGCCACCAGCTACTTCAGATTTTGAAGGGTTAGTATGAAAAAATATATATATAATAGCTCGAGAATTTTTATATTGATAATATATGTAAATGACAAACTTTTGAACATATTGGGTTAAATATAAAATTAATTTCATCTGTTTCTCTTTTTAAATATGGCTACTAGAAAATGTAAAATAGTATATGTGGCTTGCATTTTGGCTTGCATTATATTTCTATTGGCCAGTGCTATTCTCAACCCATCCTCTGGGCCAGAAAGTTGCTGTTCTGCAAAGTACTTCATGCAGGGAGCTGTTTTGAACTAAATGGTTCTTCATTATACCTCAGTCTTTGGGCAATAGACATCCCACCCTCACCTTCAGAAGGGCAGTACAATGGATGGGTAAGAATATGAACTTGATAGACTGAGTTTAAGTCTATCCTTGTTAATTTTAAGCTGTGTGACATGGGGCAAGTCAGTTAACCTCTCTGTGCTTCAGTCTAACATCAAAAAATGGGAATAATACAGTGCCTTTCTCAAAAATCCTTTTGTGAGGATTAAATGAGTTAATATGCATACTAAAAAAAGTGTCTAGCCTACAGCAGTTGCTTGTAATTGCTATGTAGTTCTCATTATCTAAAATTTGGGGCTGTTCCTTGCTACAGTTTCATGTGTTGAAGTATACTATGCCTCTTTGGGTGCATTCACTCCTCCCAATCATCTTACTGGTAACTGTTATCCTCATTTCACAGAAAAGGCATCTGAAACTCAGAGAGGTTCAGTAACTTTCCCAAGACCACACAACTAGACAGTGGGATTTGCACCTGGATCTCTTCTACTCCAGAGACTGACCATTAAGAACCACTCTGTGCTACCTCTCTTGGTAAAATGCCCACTGAGACTCTCCAAAATAATACTTCTACCCCCTCCTCTGGCTCCAGGTTCCCACCAGCCAGTCACCAGCATGCAGGAAATCTTAACAACACCGATAATCTCGGCTGGCAGCCGGTCCTTAATGCCCGCCCAGGACCGGTCCTCCATTACAGGCCAAGCTTTGAGCACAGGCCATCGGCTCTCAAAGCCCTCAGACACTCCACCTCCTGTGAAGTCCAGGGGTTCGAATCCCAAGAATGATGTATATCTGATGCGCAGGATCATTGCTGAGGATGCTGAGTGGTCACTGGCCATTGTTCCTCTGCTCACAGAGCTCTGTATTCAGCACATTGTCAAGAACTTCCAGAGTGAGTCTGTCCCTGCCTGGGGCGGGAAGGAGAAGGCCAGAAATGGGGCAAGGTGGGTGGGGACTGGCTGGAGGAGAGGCCTCAGAGGCTGGGTTTTGGGGAAGCCCCTACTCTCCCGACACAGCATCCTCATCACCACTCAACACTTCCCTTTGCCCCTGCAGCCAGGACAGTTTCTCTTGTTATCCCCACTTCCAGGCCCCACCAGACTCTCACCCACACTGTGCGCTCCATGTCTATGCCCTCTTCTCACCTGTCCCACTCTCTCCAGCAAAACCCAGCCCAAACCTTACTTACCTCCTCCTCCAGAAAGCCCTCCCTGGTTGACTGACCTCCACTCTCTTGGAGTCTTCCTCGGCATGTATAGGTTTTTGGTTTGTTCTACACTCTGTGCTCTGCAAATGCTCATCCTTTTCAAAGACTAGTTGCCAGCCTCTTCTATCGAATGAGAGCTCTCTGAGGACAAGCCCACCCATTTTGTCTATAGCCCCTATCACCATATGACTATAAAATATTCACTTGACTTGTTTATTGTCTGCCTCCCTTCATAAGAGGGAGTAACTTCCTCTGTTTCATTCACTCTTGTACCCTCAGCACTTAGAACAGTGTCTGGCCCATAGTAGATGCTCCAAAATTTTTGTTTTGTTTTGAAATGAATGAATCAAATCAAATTGGGAGCCTCTGAAGTCAGGGATTGTATCCTCCACTAGACTAAGTGATGACTGAAGACTGGACCTGAGATTTGTCCTCAGATGCGGAGCTCCCTGAGACCAGAGGCTAAGATGTCAACCTTCAGGCAGGGAACACCCCAAAGTCAGGAACTGTGTTTCCTCCCTCAGAATGAGCTTCTCTGAGAGTAGTCTATTACCTCTCTCAGACTGGGGCTCCCTGCGGGGAGGGGAGGGTTTTCCCTCTCGCAGTGCCCCCAGGCAGGCAGAGGACACCATGTTGTGGTGTCCACAACAATATGACCCTGCTTTCCTTCCACTGTTCCCAAAGACAACCCTATCCTGAAGCAACTGCTTCCAGAGCACCAACAGAAGGTCCTGAATCACCTGTCCCCTGACTTGCCGCTGACGGTGACTGCCAACCTGATCGAAGATGAGAGCTACTGGCACCGCTGCTGCGTGCAGCGCTGGCCCGTGTGCCACGTGGAGGACTATGGCGGCCGCTGGAAGCGCATGTTCTTCGAGCGGCACCTAGAGAACCTGCTAAAGCACTTCATCCCAGGCACCACGGACCCCGCCGTGATCCTCGACCTGCTGTCGCTCTGCAGGAACTATGTGCGCAGGATACGTGTGGATCAGTTTCTTCCTCCCGTGCGGCTACCGCCCCCACCACGGAAAGGGGACCAGTCCGACTCTGGCAGCGAGGGAGAGATGGAGGAGCCTGCCACGGACCACTACCAACTGGGTGACCTGGTGGCTGGCCTGAGCCAGCTGGAGGAGCTGGACCTGGTATATGGTGTCAAGGACTGTGGCATGAACTTCGAGTGGAACCTATTCCTTTTCACCTACCGCGACTGCCACTCCCTGGCGGCCACTGTCAAGGCATGCCACACCCTCAAGGTACCTACCATCCCCGCACCAAGCCTTCCCCCATTTCTCTTTCTCAGTGTCTCTCAGATTTCCTAACCCCTCCTTTTCCTCCACTATCGTCGTCATCCTCCTCCCATTTCCTTATTCATTGACCCAGTGTCCTTTTATGCACCCCTGCACCCAGATGGGTTCTGGGGATGCAGAGAGGAACAAGGCACTGCCCTTCCAGGTCACCAGCCATTTATTCATCCAACAAACATCTGTGCTGCAGTCTCTGTCCTAGGTGCTGAAGATTCAGCACTGAGCAAAATTACACCATTTGTGCCCTGCGGAGCTAGCTGCCTAGTGGGATGAAAGGCGCTAATCAGCAACCATATGAATGTAAAATTGCAACTAGGGTAGGGTTGCCAGATTTAGCAAAGAAAAAAAAAAAAAACAGGACGTCCAGTTAAATTTGAATTCCAGATACACATTGAATAATTTTTTTGTATAAGTATGTCCCAAATATTCTGGTTGGAAGAGGGAGAGCCTGCCAGGAAATCAGAAGAGGAAGAAAAGGGTACATCATAGCATTGTGTCACCAAGCCAAGGCAGGGGTGTGTTTCAAGAAGAGGAGGTAAGCAGCAATGGGTTGGAATGGAGCTAAGGACTGAATTTAGCAAACATGGAGGTCACTGACGGGACACTATGTCAGTGAAGTGCCAGGAGCAGAGGCCAGATTGGAGTGGTTTATGGAGAGAGTGGGAAGTGAGGAAATGGGATGACTGTGATCAGCTTTATCAAGAACTTGGTAAAGGCAGTGAAAGGTATAATGGTAATAGATGAGGGGTTTGGATTTTCTTAAGAAGAAACTTGCATGTGTTAAAAATTGGATGTAAAGTTCCATCCAGTTGCAAGAAAGGGGTTGCGTACAGGACAAAGGCACATGTTCATTGACCAAGGAAGGTTCCTGAGAAGGCAAAAGCAGTGGGACCCTGGAGTGAGGAAGAATGGTTGGCTCAGGGCAGAGGGGAGAGTGGATGCAGTGGATAGCAATGAGTTTGTGTTTGGTATTAGAAAAACAAGGGGTTCTCATTCAATGGCTGGGGAGGCAGAAGGAGATTTACCTGATGAAAGGAGGCTGTAGGATAGCCTCTGAAAGTTGAGGAGGCTGGAGATGGTTGCAAAAGTTGTTGAAGATTATGAGAGAGTATGTTGGCCAGAGAAATAGAGTTGAATTGGCACACAACATTGAGGGCCTTTTGGTGGTTCCGGTGAAACCAACCATCCTGTCATGTGACATTTTCCATCGTGTCAGTTGCCTGGGCATAGATATGCAGAAAATAGAGAGTGGGCAGGATCCAGGGTTGAAATTTTTCCAGTTAGATACAATGAAAATAAGAGTATGAAAGGAGAGGACCAAAGGGTAGTTTACTAGTAGAGAGGCCAGCCACTCTGAGTTATCAAGGAAGAGGGAGGAGTAGAACAAGCTAATGAGAAGGAAATGGGGAGGGGCTCCCATCTCCAATATTCACAATGCTAGTCCTAACCCCATTTAGTTTTTTTTCCATCCCATCCATTTCCTGGTTCTCACCCTTCCCATTTTCTCTCTGGTTCTTACCCTGTCAATCTCCTTCAAAAAGTTCCTCTCCTTGAGATGGTGGATCTTAGCCAGCCGAGGAGGAGGGTGCAGTGAGGAGCTGCAGATCTGGATTCAAAATTGACCTCCACTGCTTAATCACAGTGTGAATCTGGATAAATGATGTGCCCACCCTAAGCCTTCATTTTCCATACATGAAATGGAGAGAACTCATTCTACCTCACTGGTATGCTGAGGGTGAGAGATAATGGTTATAAAATATTCTAGCAGTATGCCCAGCACATAGTAATTTCTTGAGAAATGTAGCCTTTTCCCCTACCACCTGCCACCAATTCTGCATCACTCTGCCATGCTAGGTTAGCCTGCCCTGCCCGAGAGCCATCCAGGTGACCAACACAAGGTGAACAGAAGCTCAGGCCTCCCTGTGGTTCCCTTCTCTGCCTGAAGAAGGTAGGTAGGCAGGCAGGTTATCTCTGGTTGCCAGGTGCTGTAGACCCTTTACCTGCCCACAGATCTTTAGGCTGACCCGCAGCAAGGTGGATGACGACAAGGCGCGCATCCTAATTCGCAGCCTCCTGGACCACCCAGCACTCGAGGAGCTGGACCTGTCGCACAACCTCATTGGGGACCGTGGTGTGCGTGCTGCTGCCAAGCTGATGAGCCACAGCCGCCTGCGTGTGCTCAACCTGGCCAACAACCAGGTGCGTGCACCTGGTGCGCAGTCGCTGGCTCACGCCCTGGCACACAACACCAACCTCCTTTCCCTCAACCTGCGCCTCAACTGCATTGAGGATGAGGGTGGCCAGGCACTTGCCCATGCCTTGCAGACCAACAAGTGCCTCACCACGCTGCACCTTGGTGGCAACGAGTTGTCTGAGCCTACGGCCACACTCCTCTCCCAGGTGCTCTCCATCAACACCACGCTCACCAGCATCAACCTGTCCTGCAACCACATAGGACTGGTGAGCTGCAGCTTCTGGGGCAGACGAGGCCAAGAGAGGCCCTGGGGCTTTGGGGGTGGGGCTGGAATCCAGCTGTCATGGGCTACTTCGGGGTGATTGTTAAGATCACAGGCTACCTGGTTCAAATCCCAGCTTTGCCATATAGCATTTGGTTAAGTTACTTAACCTTTTTGGGCCTCCATTTTCTCATCTGTAAAATGGGGATAATAATAGTATCTACTTCTAAGTGTTGTTATTGGAAGGATTAAATGAGTTATACTTGTAAAACAATTAACCATTGCGAGCACTGGCTAGATCCTCAGTAATTGCTAGCTGTTACTATTACTCAAGATTATGTGCTATGCTAAGCACCTAATATCCATTAGTTTTCCTTTAATTCTCACAGTTATCTAGTAAAATGTGTATTCTTAACTCCATGTTACAGCGGGAAAGTTGAGCCTCAGGGAGGTTAGTGAGTTGCCTGAGAGCATTCAGTCAGTAGAAAGTAGCAGAGCTATGATTCAAACCCAGGACTGATCAAAAGGTTTGATCCTTTCCAACAGATAATGTCTCTCAAATTTTTTTGATCAAGTCTCAGAGTAAGAAATGCATTTTACATGAACACCTAGTGAACATGTACATCGATATAATATAATTGAAATTCATGCTTACTGATTATCATATATGCTGATGTCTTCCTTTATATTCTATATTTTTTAATTCATTTGTATTATATTGATTTTGCAACACATTATTGGCTCACAACCATATAATAGCAGTATTCTGCCTTCCAACATGAAATTCTTTCACATTGGGCCTGGCCCATCCAACCAAAAAGGGGCTGAAGCTATGAAGAATAGTGAGGTGGGCTCTCCATATACTTTGGTTAGGGCCCTGCACCTTCTACCAAATCTCCCCAGAGAACAGTCTTGCTCACACACAATTCCAGGGGGAGTGATCTTGGCTACAAGGAACAGAAAGCTTAGCCAGGAAAAGGCTTGAACAAGAGGAATATTCATTATATATCCCATAATCAGAAGCCATAAGATAGGAGGTTCTTGAGTTGAAAAATTCCTTGACTCACTGCCAGCCTCTATGCTGCCCAGCCCAGCCATGTGGCCATGGCCTCTCTGGTACTCCTCATGTGATCCAAAGATGGCTGCTGTAGCTTGGATGGGGCCATGCTCAGAGATAGAAAAAGACAGAGCACCTCCTCTTTTGTTATCTTTTCAGAGTGAGGAGAACTTTCCCAAAAGCCATTTCCTCCAAACTTCTCTTCATATCTCATTAGCCAGGTTTGTCTCACATACCCACGGCTCAACCAGAGGAATGGAAATACCAGCATTGCCATAGAGCCATGTTTTTCAAACTATTGCGGTTGAAAAATCAATTTAATAATTGATTCTTAAGCACCATTTTTCTTGCGGAATAGGATAGAATGAGATAGGATAGGACAACATAGAATATAAAATGCCAGCGTGCTGCACAAATTGGTTATGTAGTTAGTGGTTTGCAAAACTTTTGTTCCAGTCACATCTATATATAAATGTGTATGTGTATATATAAATGTGTTTGTGTGTGTGTGTGTGTGTGTGTGTGTGTGTGTGTGTATGTGAGATCCTGGGTAGTAATGTAAAATGACCCCTTCCCTTGTACTCTTCTCACAGGATGGTGGGAAGCAGCTCCTGGAAGGCATGTCAGACAACAGGACCCTCCTGGAGTTTGACTTGCGCCTGTCTGATGTAGCACAGGAGAGCGAGTACCTCATTGGCCAGGCTCTCTGTGCCAACCGTGAAGCAGCCCGCCAGCGGGCCTTGAATCCCAGCCATTTCATGTCACCACTCATTGCCAAGGGACCTGAGAACCCTGTGGGATAGGATAGGGGACAGGGCTGGGGCAGTGCCTAGATCTGGATCATTGTACCAGCCCCTATTTCATGCCCCCACCATGCCTGCAGCAGAGTGTCACACAGGTCCACAGGGAGGGGAAAGGGAAGTCCATGAAGATCCTCAGGGTGTGATCAAGGGTTGTGTTGATAGAGATTTGAGGAGAAGGAGTGGCCTAGCATAGTGGGAGAAGGAGTATGAAGTAGGACCCAGCCCCCTACCCAGGAAGGGACTCCCTGAAATGACTGACTTCTTCCAGATAAAGGGAAAGGCAGAGAGGACTCTGAGGGGCTGTGCTTGCCAAGACTCTCCTACAGGGTCACCCATCTCCCTGGTATTCCTCCCCACCATCTTCCTCTCTACTGAACAGATCCTTGACCTCTTGACTTCAAACACACACATACACGCATGCACGCACACAACAGCAGAGCTTTGTGTGACCCTTCTACCCCCACCCCTGCAGATGCCACATTTATTACTTGACTCTGCTTAAGTGACCCAGTTCTACAGGTCATGCCATCCCCTGATTCTCCCCCTCAACCTGAGAAGAGGGGAACAGACCCAGTGGCCTCCCCAGAGAGCTTCTCATGGAAGGAGTAGATGGTGAGGGAAGTGCCACACTGAAAAGGGAAGTCAGTGAGTCATCCACAACTTTATTATCCACCGGTTTGATTTGTACAATCTTTGCGCTTGGAAATCCACGACAGAAAGGCCACAGTGTGATGCACCCAATTGACAAAGACCTATCTTCTCCCCAGCCAGGCCCAGCCCACCCCACAAGCCCTTGTCCCCAGGACACATGGAGCCTTCCAAGTACTCTCCATGAATCCCTGTCACTCTGTGGCTGCCCACCCTGGAGTCACATCCGCAGGAATCATGTCGACCCATGGGGCCATGAGAGGACCTGACTGATGGATTCAGGAAGAGCCCCATCTCCCATCTTCCTCAGGCTCAGGGGCCCAGAACATCCAGATCTGTGCTTCCAAAGGGTTGGTCATGGGCTGCAATCACAGCCTAGGGGTGCCTGCTCCCTGGGGACTCCTTCCAACAAACAAGTGCTGAGCAAAGCACCAAAGGGGACTTGGGAGTGACTGCACATGTGTGCCTGTCTGGGCAATCTAGAGTCTGTCTGTGCCTGATACCCTTTGACAGTTCCAGTGTGCAAATGTGTAGGTGAGAGGGTGAATGTGTGTGTGCACATAGCCACAGCTGCTAGCAGAGGTTCTAATTAGAGAAACAAGAACATTCAGTGTAAAGTTTAATTTTAGAGATTAATTTTCTGTTTTTCCTTTCCCTGCAATCAATAAAGCTACCAAGGAAATGACCAAAGAATTGGTTTCTAAGTCTGCGCATGTGTGGGGTGGGAGGGGACGCTGTCTGTGTGAGAAGACCTAGGTAGAAATAGTCAATACAGGCAAAAATAATAATAGATCCCCCCCTTCCCTTCCTCCAAACTCAGGATCTGTCTCAGAAACAGCCTTGATGGAGGAGGAGCTGAGTTTCTCCTTCCATGGAGCCAGGAGATGGCCAGGCTGCCCACAAACAAGGGCAAGATATCCAGGTGCCAGCTGGCCAAGAACTGTGGCCTGAGGCTACAGCTCACCATCTGTAGCTCACAGATGTCCATCTAGAGGAAGAGGGGTATTCCAACCACTAGGTCCCCAAAGAGCACAGACTCAGGGTCTAGTGGGTTTAGTGTTGGCAGGCAGGTGGGCACTGCTACCCAGGGAATCCTAAAGGGAAGCTGTTCCCACCTGCCTAAGCCTCCTCTTCTCTGGCCTCTTCTCCCTTCCCACTCAGCCATCTCCACAGGAAAATAAAGCTCAACCCAAATGGGCTGCGGTGTCCCCATAATCAGTGCTTCCCAAGAACCCCCCGGGGGGAAGGAGGGCAGGGGAGCCAGAGGAGATGTTGCATAGGTGGAGGCAACGCCTTTGGCAGGTACAGGCCTGGCTAGGCTGGAGGAAAGAAAATGGGAGAGGTTGCAGGAAGGGAAGGAGGAGCTCTGATGGCTCAGGGGAAATGAGAAGCATCAAGGGTGTGCATTGTGTGTGTGTGGGGGGGCAGGGTTACCCTCTCCAGCTTGAAATGTGAGCCCAACCCCTGGGTACTAAGTCTGCTAGGAAAACTTTAACTGAGGGAGTTGGAAGGGCAGGGGGGTTGTACACAGACATGCACACGGAAGCACATCAGGGTGGGTGTGGTGGGGAGAGAAGGCAGCATTGGAACTTTGGGGGAACAGGATGTAGAGCCAGGGCCCTGGGGTGGTGGCAGGATGCCCCTTTGAAGACCTTGGGACACACAGCAGGGCTACTTAAGCTCATGGGATAGGACACAGAGGTTGCACAAGGTTTAGAGAATTCCTGCCTCTGACCCTGCCACTGGAATTGAATATTTCTCCAGCTGGGGCTTGTGACAATGTTCTTGGCCCTGCAGAGGCAATGTATGGAGACAACCACTCTCCACTCCCCCCTAGAAGTCTGAGTGAGGCAAGGGCAACCCACCACAGGCAGGCCCTCCTTTGGAGGTCCTTTCACTCTACCTCCACTACCCTCTCCTCTGACTCCCATCTGCTTCCAGAGTTCCCCATTGCCACACAGATGTGTCTCCCACTCTCCTCATTCACCTTGGCCAGGAATGCCACCTAGATAGTATCTCACCCTCTCTACCGGGAGTGCCTTCCCAAAACCCAGGCTAGGAGGCTGCTGCCTGGAGGACTGAGAAAGAGCTGAGGTACATTGCCCCGCCCCCTCCCCCCTGGCAACAGCTCTTCAGAACCACAGGGAGCAGGAGGGGAGGAAGGGGAGTGCCTCTGTATGTGAGCACAGCCCCTCCAGGACCCAGACTCCAGGGGCCCCGTGAAATAAACAACAGTGGAGGGAGTGGCAAGAAGGAAACCCCAATCTTTGGGGCCCACGCCAAGAGGATAGCAACATTTCCTAGGTTTTGAGATGGAGTATTTGGACTGACACCTGGCCCCGGCCTCAGACCCACTGAATTTATTAGCTGGTTGGAAGCCAGCCCTGCAGTTCACCATGCCACTGCCCCTCCCCCCGCCCCAGCAGAGAGAGGCCCCAGGAGGGACAGGCAGAAAAGGAAGGAAAGCCCCAATTTCCCTTACCCACAGCCTCTAAACCTCCCCAGCTGCACAGCAAGGGCCTCTCAGTTGAGACAAGACCTAATGCGGGTCCCACAGCACAGTTGCCACATAACAGTCAGAAGATCTGTTGAAAGGCTGGACAGGAAATCTCGAGTGTGCAGTGCTGGAAGGGGAGGTGTCCCCTTTGGAACTCATGGGCGGGGCTGGAGGAGACAACTGCCCCAGTGGGCTTCTCCAGGAACTGCTGACCTTCTCCCACCCATCTGTCTCTTTATATACAGGGAAGGCGGAGGTCTCGGCCCCATCGGGGTCTGTCCCCTGCACCCTCGCCTCCCCTCCAGCCCCCGCCGTGCCCAGCACAGCCTCGGTCACCACCGTGACTCCCCCTGCTACACGCAGGGAGCACAGTCCTGCAAGGGACAGGAGGGAGGATAGCGGGCCTGTCGAGGGCCATTGGTCACAGTGAGGTCTCCACACAGGAGCCGTGGCGGTGCAGCGGCCGGTGGCTGTGGCCCAGACACCCCTCCTGCCGGTGCACGATGAGGACCGGGAAGTAGAGGGCGTCATGGTAGGGCGGCGGCGGCCCGGCCTCCTCTTCATCGTCGTCCTCGTCGTCCCCCATGCTAGCCTGGCTCGAGAGCCGCGTCTGCTCCGTGGGACAGCTCGCCTCATTGACGCTCCCGCTCCGGCTGCGCCACAGGCAGCTGCGCCGCGAGCCATAGAGGCGGCCAAGCGAGAAGCGGCTGCCCCCGCAGCCCGGCCCTCCGCCAGGCCCTGGGCCGGCCCGCGGGCTGGCGCAGATGCTTAGGGCGCTGCGCGAGAAGATGGACGAGCTGCTGACAGCGCGCTGGCAGTGCTCGCAGCTGCGCCGGTACGGGGCCACACCCGCCGCGCCCGGGCCGCCCACCCCGCCGTAGCGGCACGTGGGCGCGTAGCCGCCCGCCGCGCCCCCAGCGCCTCGCGACCCTAGCCCGGCCAAGTCCATGAGCACCGCCTCGGAGTAGCTGGGTACCAGCTGCTGGTTGGAGCGGATGTGCCACTCAAGCTCTGTGCTGTCCACCGTGTTGACCCGCGGCAGGCGGTGGGTGAGTGGGGGTAGCAGCTCGTCGCTGGGGCTCAGGCTGCCGCCTGCACTGCTGGCAGAGCCCGGTCCCTCCAGGCCGAAGAGCTTCTCCACGTGGTAGTGCGCATAAGCCGTGCGATACTCCGCCAGCACGCGCAGCGGCCACGATAGCGTCAGCAGCGCCGCGGCCCAGAAGGCCGACGAGCACGCGTACCACGGAGGCCTGGCTGGGTCTGGGAAGGCCACCATGAACTCACGGAAGTCCACGTTCTTGAGGTGCATGCCCTCGCGCGCCTCCATGTAGTCGTCCAGGCCCTCGTTCTCGGCGAAGAAGCGCGCGCGCTGGCACAGGTACGCGTTCTCGGCCTCCACGCTGGCAAAACTGAAGCACTTGGTGAAGCGCAGCCGCGTGGCGGGCGCGCCCTCCAGCCCCACCAGCGCCTTGGACACGTCACGGACGCCGCAGCGCGCGTAGTCGAATTCAGCCTCCGCAACATGCGTATTGACGCGTTCATGGTAGACCTGTGGCGCCGGGGAAGGCGATGGGAGTCGCGTCTATCTATTCACCCTCCTCCGCCCCATTGCTGCTCTTTTTGCCTGGTCAGACCCTAAGCTTATCCTGGTTTTGATCCCAGTTGGAGCGGATACGATCGTCTCATTTGGTTTATAGAGAAAGTGAGGCCCTCTGCTTAATCAGTGAGTTAGAGATGAGAGCAAGACTCGACTTCATCTCCATCTTTGTGCGTTCTAATTTTAATTAAACTCTGCTTACTCTGGGAGTTAGGCCCTCCCCATGAACTGCTCATTCGGCTTGCCTCACCCTTTTGCCACTGTTTCCGTTGTCCCACACTGCCCACTTATCACCACAAACAGCCTCCGCTTCTTCCCTTTCATAGTGTGTTTCCAGATGCGCCCTTCAGAGGAGCTCCAGTCTCAGGCCTTTCTGGTCTCCCTGTTCCCACCTTAGTTATCATCCAGCCTGATCTCATAGACCCCAGGCTTCTGTTTACCCATCCCAGAACTGAGATGATCATCAACCTCATCTTGGAAAATCTCCTTCTCCTCCAGGGCTCTAATATATCTAATCTTGGAGGGTCCAGGCAGTGCCGATTGCCCATCCCCACTACCAGCACTCTCCATTGGGCCTTCCATGCCTACCTCCACCTTTTTGCCAGCTGAACCTCACCTCTAGGAGCCTTGGACTTGGGATCCAGGGCCCTGGGTTTGAGTCCAGCACTACCACTTAGAAGCTGAGACCTTGGACAAGTTCCTGAGCTTAAGTCTCTTTATCTGTGGAAAAGGACTTGGTAGCAGCCATCTCACTGAACAGGTGAAAGTATGCTGTGAGATTGTGCATATGAAGCTGTCTCCAATCATTAAGTACTAACCAGTATAGAGACCCTGGAGCCAGACTGCATGGGCTCAAGTCCCAGCTCCCCCACATCCTAGCTGTTTGACTTTGGGCAAGTAACCTAACCTCTCCAAGCCTCAGTTTCCTCATATGTAAAATGAGGATAATAGTTACATATCTCATTAAGTTGTTAAGAGGGTTAAATAAATAATTTGAGATTTGTGAAGTATTTAGAGCCAAGCCTGGTTGCTGCTAAGTTGTTTACTCTTGTTGTCTTCACTAACTTCCTGTTGCAGTACCCATAAGAGCTCACTGGTACCTCTTCTCCTCCCCCCCAGGACAGTCAGGCCTTGCCATCTGGACTAGCCTGCACTCCTCTCCAGCCCCTCACCTGTGTGGTCGTGTAGGCATCTCCGTTGCGGTACCGGGTGACCTGGCGAGTGCGGCGGACATAGTGGTAGCTGATGGCCTTCCACCAGATGCAGGGTGTGGCCTGCTGCATTCGGCCCACACGCTCCCGAACGCTGCTCACATCAACACGGTGCTGCAGCTCATGGCGGGCTTGGCAGTGCCAGCACTCCACCAGGTAGACGGCATACAGCATGAGCAAGAAGGCCAGGGGGATGTAGACATAGCCATTGGAACAAGGGCTGTCATGGTACATGAGGCTATTGCCCTGGTAGGCGCTGCTGAAGGTGAGGCGGGTCACTGTGGTGACATGGCACCAGGCAACGGCCCCCAGGCAGCCATACATGAGCAGGGAGAGCAGCAGGCACTTCCAGTGGGACTCACGGCAGAGAGACTTGGTGAAAGAGGGCTGGATGGGACGCTGCTGCTCAGAGGGGCAGGGCAAGGGGCCAAGATGAGAGGAAAGTAAGACAGAGTGGCAGGATCCAGCACGGATGCAGGGATGGAGGGGCAGAAGCCAGCACCAGAGATGACAGAGACAGATATGGGTATGGAGAGAGGGGAGCCAATGATCAGAGATAAACACAGAAGTGATCCAGAGTTAGCCATGGGGACAGGAAAAGGGAACAGAATGCCAATACAAGGAAGTGCAAAGAGAGACAGCCCAAGAAGCAGAAGCGGATCAGAGCCAGAGATGGAGGGAGGAGGCCCAGGTGGCAGAGAAGACACAGATGTGTGGGATGGCACCCAGAGAAAGAGTCCAAAGACAGACACAAAGATGGCAGTGAAATAGGAGGAGGTGTGGATGGGGAAGACAGGGGAGGACAGACAGGCATCAGCGAAGGCAGGTCCCCAGCCCCAACCCCTTCCAAGTATTCTACTGACATCACCTTCCCACTTAACAGGTGGGGCCCTCACTTATTCTAGATTCTTTCATGCCTGTGTTCTGGAGGAACCACTCTTCTTTGACCCATCCACCTCCATGTCCATCACAGACAATTAGTCATACCTCCTTTGGAGGGGGCCCTCAGGAATCCCCAGGCCCTGTTTCCTTCCCCACATTCTAGACCCCAGGCCCCTTATGAGTCTCCCCTCCTGCACCCTAATATCCTTCCCCTGTTCTAAGATGGGAGGGAGGGGGCTGGTGTCCCTGAGCAGAAGGCAGTCCCAGAGTAGATATCTAGGAGGGCAGAGGCATGTGGCTGGGGACAGGGGATGTGGGACAGGGGTTGGGGTAGAAAGGAAAAGGTTTGCAGCCCAGCCATCTGTCAAGAGAAAACGATTTTTGGTGCTCTCCCAGGGCCTGTTAGCCTGTTAAAGCACCTGGAGCCTTCTGTCCCACAGTCACCCCAGTAATTTGTTTACATGTCTGGTTCTGCCACTAGACTGGGTGCTCCTGAAGGCAGGCCCTGTCTTCTTTGCACCCTGGCTGTCTACCATGGTGCTAGCACACAGCAGTCACTTCATAGTTGGGTACTGGGTTGGATTTCTGGTGGTGCCTTGGCTTTCCCATTTCTCCCTACTGCCTAGCTTTAGGAATTCCAAACACAACCTCCTGCTGAGATCCTCACTTATTCCTTCAATTCCCAGGACTCGACCTAGAGGCTAGCCAGGGGAAAGAAGAAAAGGGTAGAAAGGAGGGGTACAGTAATAGGCAATGGGCCCTCAACTTGGTATGAAATCAAAGGAACAATCTGGAAGTGCGGAGAGGTAGGTGGGCTAGGAAATAGCACACAGCACAAACAAACCAGATTAGGGCACATGAGCCTTTCAGGGAGTCTTGTCCTTGGGAGATGTGTATATGTGCACCTACCTGGGTGTGCACTTACCCAGTGAGAGCACATCTGAAAGGGATCCAACATGCAGGCCTGTCTGCCTGTGTGTTTCTGCCCTAATGCAGTGTGTGTGTGTGTATGTGTGTGTGTGTGTGTGTGTGTGTGTGCGTGTGTGCACGAGTGACATGGGAGATGTGGGTGCTCCTGGTACTTTCCACAATCTCTTTGTCTCAAGGTTCAGAGGACTGAAAAGTAAGCCCCGCCCCGCCCCAACTAGGGTTATGCTTAGTACCAACACTGAAGGATTCCTGGGCCCAGGGCCTCCTTCAGCGGGGGGAGGGCGGGGGGAAGCAGCTGCGTGGACTTTGGGAGAGAGAGGCGCACCCCCCACACACACTCCTAGTGATGGGGAGGTGTCTCACTTCTGTACACATTTGACCTTCTTAGGACCCCAGCTCAGGTAACACCATTTTCCTCTGATACTCTCCTGCCTCTATAGCCCGTACAAGTTGCCCTTCCGGGCCTTCAGGATAGCATCCCTTACGCGAGATAGGATCCCCGCCACCATCCCCACCCGCATCCGCCCGGGGTCCGCGAGGCTCCGCCCCTATGCCCCTCCCTCTGTCAGGGACCCCCCGAGCCCCGCCTTCGGCGCAGCCCCTTCCCCGCCACCACCGACAGCTCAGGCTGCCGGATTGGGGCAGCGGTGCGGGACTGCGGCTGCGGCGGCCGGCTCGGGGTGCGGGGCGCTGGCCGCGTTGCGGCGAAACCGGCGGGGACCACGCGTGGCGGGGGATGGGGGTCCAGGCGCAGCCGCGCCCGGGAAAGGGGGGCCTCTGGCTCTCACCTCCTCTCGGGCGGGGCCCTCGTCCGCTGCTGCTGTGGGCTCCTCCGGGACCCCGGGGCCGCCACCACCGCCGCCGCCGCCGCCGCCGGCGCTCTCTCCCGCGGCCGAGCCAGGGGGGGACATGGCGTAGAGGGGGCGCGTCGAGCTCAAGGCCTCCCGGGGGGCTGCCGGGGGCCGGGGGCATCCTGCGCGGGCCCTGGGAAAGGGATGGGAGGGGGCGGGGCCCTCGCTGCTCCCCACCCCCCGCCGGGGGGAGGGGACCTGGAAAGGGCACCGGGGATAAGGGTCTAGGGATGGGGAGGCAGGCTGGGGGGCCGGACTGGGGGGGCCGGGGCCGGGGGCGGGTGTCACCTTGAGGCCCTCGCGGCGCCGCTCCGCCTCCCGCCCGCTCCCTCCGCCGCCTTTTGTCTGAGCGAAGCTGAAGCCAGCGCGCCCCCCCCTTCCTCCCAGAGCAGGAGCCCCGCCCCCAGCCCCCCAAACTCCGCCTTCGAGCCTACCTAATAACCACCCCCCAAAGATGAGAAGCAACAGGGGCTCCCCGCACCCCTTCCCCACTCCCAGCCTGCAAACTGCACGCGCGCGCACGAGCGCACGCACACACACCCCACCACCATCCCAGGAAGATAAATACCGCAATTCTCCTATTCTCCGTAGAGGAGGCGCCGGCTGTTCAGGCTACATCCTTCCCCATCCTTGATTCCCACAAGTTCATAGGGCTGAGGGTGAGAAGCGGAAATTGAGTCTTGAAACCCCAAAAAGATTCTTACTCTCAGTTGGGTGGTAAAGAGTTAAGGCAGGAATCAGACTTCAGAGGCCAGACCCAACTGAACCGGGATGGAATACGGTGAAAGGGAAAGCATTGGAGCTATGTGAGAAAGGACTAACAGAGGGCAGACAGGAGGACATTGGAACCAGGCTTCATGGAACCATTGTCCTTCCCTAGAAAAATAGCCCCAGAGAAGCAAAGAAGGGTGTATATTGCCCTAGGCTGGAGATTAGGAAACCTGAGTTCTAATTCTTAATCCTGGCTCTTCCATAACAACTTTAGTGACCGTGGGCAAGTGCCTTACCCTTTATGAGCCTTAGTTTCCTCATCTGTGCAGTGAGGAAGTTGACAACTTAAGGCTCTGGCCTTTCTTATGTGGGTGTAAGAGGCAAAGTCACAGACCAAGGGCCAGGCTGAGTGACTGCAGGTAGCCTACACTTTAATGCCACCCCTAGGACAGGCAGAAAGGAAACTGACATTCATTCATTCCTGGATGCATCTATTCAATAAACAGGTATTGGGTACTTACTCTGTGCCCCATTCAGAAATGAAACACAGAATATCCTACTCTCAAGGAGCACAGTCTAAGGGGGTGGAGATACATGGAAAACAAAAGGCTATGCAAGATCAATCTGTATGTGCACAGTCACTGTGGAATCCTGTGTGTCCTGTGCTACCTTAAAGTTTTTTGGCATATAACTGTTTCCTCCATTTACCCTTAAGGAACTGAGGCATAGGGAGAGTGGTTGACTTACTCAAGGTCACCTGCTAGTACAGAGCTAGTCCTAAAATCCAAATCTTTCCCATTCAAACGTTTATGGGGATATTTAGGGGTAGGAAGTTAGATTGAGGCAAAGCCTGGATATCTGATCTTTGGGGATGAGATCAAGCACACTGATCTGCTGGGATGGTCCTGCCCCCTCATCTGAGGCAGAAGGACCACTACCTCCATGCCCTACTCCTAGTCCTGCCTCGGTTTTCTTACTATTCCCTTACCCAGTGAGGTGAAGGTGACTCTGTCCACTTATTGCTTCAGAACTATCCAGCCTGCGTGATCCACCCCAGGTCAGTGAGTCCATCCTTCCTGCCCAGATAGAGGAAAGGTATACTCCTGAAGAGGCAGAGTTCTCTTTTACTCCCATGGCAGAGGAGGACTCTCACTTGGTGGCTCATTTCAGTGTCTCCCACCCATGCTTTTTGGGAAGTCCTGCCTCACAGCTAATTCTAACCCCTCTACTTCTAGTTTTAGCCCCTTCTACCTAGTTTAAGTCTTCACTGCAGAGAGCAGAGGTCCTAACCCTGCCTTTCCTAATGCAGACAGGATCCTCACACTCCCCATCTAGTTGTTATAATCTTCCTCCTGTCCCCTTCCCCAACTGCCTTCCCTTCCTCACTTTAAGGGCTCTGGAAGAGAGATAGCCCAAGTCTTTTTGGCCAACCCTTGAGTTCCCAAGAGGCAAAAGACTACCCTCTCCCTTCCATTCATATACATTACCCTTCCTTGAAAGCCCAGGAAAAAGAGAGATGAAGGGAGGGGGCTTGGAAGGAGTCAGCTGACAGCTGGTTACCATGGCAACCAGGCCCCATTTCCAAGCCATGAACCTGGCTAGGCCTGGGGTACAACTAAGGGAACGAAAAATCACCAGCAGAGACAGAAGAGTATCACAGGAGCTCAGCCCTGGAGAAGACTGGGGCTGAAGAAGCGAAGTCAGGCCCTGATCGTCCTGTGGCCTGAGTTGTAGTCCTCAGGCCATCTTTCCAGATGACACTGTATGGTCCTTCTCCCCATTCCTGAAGTTTCCCCAGAAGGGCTTCCTGTCAAAGTGCAAGCTAAGTACTGGAAGCAGTGGGCTACTCAATGCTGACCTCGTGTGGCCAGAAAAGGGGCTGCCACATCCTCATGGTTCAGAGCCAGACACAGGAGCTGGATGAGGGCACACTCCTGAGTTCTTGTTCTTGCAGAGGGCTTAGGTACCCCAACCCCTTAGGCCTTCATAAAGGCCTAATTTTAAGTTTTGGATTAGGGACAGGAAAACCTGTACTTTCTGACTGTTGACCTTAGGCAAGTCAACTCACCTCTCTAGGGCTCAGCTTCTCAACTTTAAAATGAGGATGATAGTGACAGATTTTGAACCCAAGTAGTCTGGATCTGGAGTTTATTACTGTACTTTTCCTCCAGCTTTTGAGGATGGGAGAGAAACATGTCAGGGGAGGAAGTTGAGAACATCTGAAATCACATTGACTCCAAGGGAAGGAGATGCCTCAATTTCCTTGGGATTTCCCTTCACGGCTTCTCACAGCCTCATGCTCAACACATGCTTCCCACTTTGGTCCTCCATGGGGATGGAATGCAGTAGGTTGTCTCCTCCAGTCTGCACTACCCCAACTCTTCTCTCTTTATTCACTCCCTCCTCACAGAGACTAGGTACTTCTTCCCAGCCCTCTTCCCTTCCCATTTCCAGTTCACATGAAAACTTCCCTGCCCCACTCACCCCACTGGATAGTTAGCCCCACCATATACCTCCACAGAACCCTGTTTTTATTCTCACTCCTGTCTTAGCACAATCACTCTGTGTTGTAATTGTCAGCGAGCTTTTTGAAGGCTGGGACCATGAGACATTTTCTAGTGGTGGGGTGGATGGTGGTTGGTGGGTATTACTGTTACTGTGATACTTGGTTTTGCTTCCAGCAGAGAGAACAATGTCAGACATATAGGAGAAGCTCCATACATTCTTGTCAAATGGATGAATAAATAGATGAATAAAATGAGGTTGCACAGGGGAAGACTGTAGGAAAGCTGGTTAGTAGCTGTCTATACTCACCCCAGCATTCTTCCCCCAATGCCAGAGATGGAAAAGGACGATACCTTGGGGATCATCTTCTAAATCATTGTTGGCCCATGATCGATAGCACTTGAGGTAGGGGGTAAATCATGGGACACTGGTTTGAGGCTCATCATGTGGTGTTGCGGGGATGGCCTATAGGCTCACTGGGCCCAGGGAAAGCAGGGACAAGGGAGGAGGAAAGATGTGTTGGTACTGGGGTTGGGGCTGGAGTGGGCACCTCAGCAGAGTGTGGCTCATCATGTCTGCCCACCCCCTCCCCAAACCTAGCCCCACCATGAGGAACTAAACTTCTCTGACTTCTGGAGGTAACCAGATGCTGTAACCATTGAAGCTAGTGTTTCACCCCTGTGAGGAATGACCACTGTGCTTTTCTAGACAACAAAAAACATGACTGCCTGCTTTTTTTAGACAACAGTCTGCCTGAGAAAACCTATTTTTGAAAAGCTCTTAGTCATGCCCAATTCTATGTGATCTGGGAAGATGATACAGGAGATCCTCTATCCAAGACCCTAAGGGAGAACCACTTCTTTAAAGACAATGGGTGTCCCATTTCCCTACCCAAACTTTTAAGCACTGGTAGATGAGAAAACAAGAGAAATTGAGAGAAATGGGTAGGAAATAGGAAGCAGTTTTCCCCATCCCACCACCCATGTGTTCTCCCTTCAAGACGCCTAATTTGTACAATTAATACAAAACAAATGAATGAATAAATGAATGAATGGAAACAATGAATGAAGAAATGGAGAGGAAAAAAAGAAATGGAGGAAGTGAAGGAAGGAAAGGAAGAATACATGGAATTAATGAATAGAATGAAGGGGAAAAATGAATGAATTAGTGGATAGATAGATGGATGGATGAATGAATGAATGATGACTGAGTAAATTAACGCACGAGTGAGTCAGAACTGGGTAACCCCTGACTCCCAGCCAACGCAGAGGGCGGGGCAAGGGGGATTCCGGAGGGCGGGGCCTCGGTCCGGAAGCGCCTGTCGGGGGCGTGGCCCAAGGGGCGGGGCGAGAGAGCGCGTCAGGCTGGGCAGCCGGGCTCTCCTGAGTAGCCTCTGCGGTAGACCCCACCATCTCTCCGAGCCTCGCCCTCACTTCTTGCTAACCCCTCGAGCCCCCGCAGCCTGGTAAGGAGGCTACTCCAGCCCGGGCGCCCATTCTGCAAGGCAGACCTGCAACCCGGAAAGGCGGTGCGGCAGAGCCCGAAGCCGGATCCTGCTCGGACCAGGCCCCCGCGGGCCAGCGCCGCGGGCATGTCGGAGGCACGGAAAGGGCCGGACGACTCGGATGAGAGCCAGTATGACTCGGGCATCGAGTCTCTGCGCTCTCTGCGTTCCCTACCCGAACCCACCCCAACCCCAGCTTCTGGGCCCTCTGACAGCAGAGGCCCCCAGCCCTGGACCCATCCTCCAGGAACCGCCAAGGAGCCACGGGAGAAGGAAGACACAGATGGGGAAAGGGCTGACTCCACCTATGGCTCCTCGTCGCTCACCGAACCCCTGAACTTTTTGGGGAGCCTCGAGACCGAAAACCCATCGTCAGGCTCGCCGCTCGCTCCAGCGGGGAAGCTGAGCCCTCAGCAGCTGGAAGCACTCACTTACATCTCCGAGGACGGAGACACGTGAGTATGGGGGCTAAGCTGAGACAGCACCCCTTTTTCCCGATGCTAATTGTAGGCCTCCCCAGGAACTGCAACAGGCCGGACACCCCTCTATACGGATCCCTCAAGGCACCTGCCCTGGAAGTGGGTAGTCCTTATTCTCTCTTCCAAACTTAATTCTCAGGCCACTTTTGAGCTCTGGCCGGGACCATACCAGAGGACCTGGCATCATCTCTCTGCCCTTCCTTTTAGAGGTGGGCAGAGTTGGCAAGGCCCTTACCAAGCACCTGGAACCCCAGCTAGCATCTTGGAAACCTACCAGTAACCCACCACTAGGAAAAGAAAATTCCCCTGACCAGTCCAGTTTTTTTTCTTGTTGGGGTAGAGGGCATCCTTGCTCAATATCTGGGTTTCCCGGGCCCTGACCTCAGGATGCCCTGTCTCAAGGAACAAGAGGTGTCAGTTACAGGTTGCCAATGGGGGCTAGGAAGCTAGGGGTGAGGGTACTGCCATATTGCAGAGCTGAGGCTGACCCTAAGGAAGAGGGGGTGAGCCAGGCTGGGGCACTCTTGCCCCAGCAGACAGACAGGCTGCTGGCTGCCCCAGCTTACTTCCTCCTCTGCTAAGAAAGGGGAAGTGAGGTCTGGAGTCAGCCTAATCGACACCTTTCATCTGAGCCCTCCAAGTCCCCCCTCACTATCCTGTCTGACCCGCTTACTTTTCCATTTCTCCCCCAGACCCAGGTGGAAGTTAGTGGGGACTAGGCTAGAGGGTAGCTGAAGTAAGAAGCAGTCGTGTGGGAGGGGCTGGCCATTTAAGGATTTGCCCCTCAGGAAGAAGAAACAATGTTAGGAGAGAGGGTGGCTGGGATTTGGGGATGAGAAACAGTGGAGGGGGCTGTGGTCCCAGATGAGGGATGCCAAACAAGGGAGGCAGGTGGTGTCTGTCTTGACTTGCTTTTTGGAGATACAAGGGTCCTAATTCTGGGTGGCCTTTGATAAAGGTAGTCTCAGGACCTAGTGGGAGGGAGAGGAGTGATCCCAGGCCTTTTGTACTCTGTGCCCGGTTACCAGCCCTTAGGCCCAGAATCAAGACTTTGGGGACTCCATGTGGATTACCTGTGGCTGACCTTTGACCCAGGGAGTGGGGACTTTTGGCACTGCCTTCTTTTGTTAGCCTATCAGCCCAGCCCTTACCATCTCTAGTTAGAGACAGGGATCTAGACTGGGCAGCGGGAGGTGTCAAGACTCCCCAGAGGGTCCCTGGAGAGAAGAGAGCACTTTCTTCCCTCGGACATGTCTGGGCTGTGGGACATATGGAAGTGGGAAGAGGAAGTGGGAGGAGGGAGACTGAGGGAGAGAGGGAGGTGGCTGCAGGAATGTGACCCAGAGAGCAGGTCCTGGCTGAGGGGATTTCCAGAGCGGTTCCTTCCTCCGTCACTCTCTCCTGGGCCTCTCCTGCTGCCTGGCCGCCAAGCCTGCCTCCCTCCTTCCTGAGCAGCCCCTTCCCCAGCCCAGACAGGCTTTTTAGCCAAACTAACCCCACCTCATTAATGCCCCAAGGCAGCTGTCCCAGCCTAGACCCTCCAGATCTGGCTTTCGTTTTCCCCACCTGATGTGGGGAAACCCCAGTACTGGAACTTCCCCTCCCAGCTGCCCCCCTACCCCTAGGTTAAGGCTCTTTGTCCCCCACCAAACACATCTTCTGCACTGCCCTGACTTCCCCTTGGAGGTGCACACAGAATGGAGGGCTCTGGCTAGACCCACCTAGTCTGTGCTGTCTGAAGAGTGGCCCTCTTGACTCTCCTGTAAGGGACAACAGGATAGGATGTTGCACTGTCTCCTTGTTCCTCATCCAAGAGCTTCTATTTTCTCTCCCTTGGCATTGAGTTGCTGGGGTGGAGGTAGGGGGGTGAGGGGGGACACCCCCCTACCCTCTCTGTTCTCCCTATTGGGGTGGGGGGGAGCTCAGCCCTGGAAACCACCTCTGCACTACCCCAGCAGCTTTTAGTTTGGCTATGGGCTGCAGCTGGCCTGGCTGGACCCTGGGGCCAGAGGGGAGTAGGGTGTGGGCAGGCTGGACAGGAAGGACCTTGGCCCATTCACACCCTGCCCACACTTCCACTGAGCCAAGGCCCTCTTTGAAGGCCAGAGATAGGAACTTGGAGCTGCCACCCCCAGGATCCTGGCTTCCCATACCAACCCTCACTTCCTGGCCCAAACTCTCACTTCCTGCACCTTCTCTATGGGTGGCTTCTTTGAGATGTGTTCCTTCTAACCCAAGGACCCCAGCTCACTCTCTCTGGTCTGGGTCCTGACACTAAACCCTGCCCTGCCCTTCAGGCTGGTCCACCTGGCAGTGATTCATGAGGCCCCAGCTGTGCTGCTCTTTTGCCTGGCTTTGCTGCCCCAGGAGGTCCTGGATATTCAGAACAATCTTTACCAGGTGAGTGGAGGGAATGGGCTGTGCCCAGATACTCATATCTGCCCTGGCAGCCATCCCCAGCAGCCACATAAGTGTCCTTAGGCTGCTTGGGAAACTATATGCCAGACACTGGTCTAGAAGCTGAGGATACAAACATGAATAATACACATCTCCTGCTCACAAGGAGTTCAGGCATGGGGTAGGGAACTTGGGTCAACACCTCATCACACAGGATGGTGACAAGTTGCAATGGAGATACTTGCCAGCTGCTGTGGGATCCGGTGTCTCTGGGGAGCAGCCAGGGAGGGGTTAATACAGGAGTTGACATCTGCACGGAACCTTAAAAAGGAATGTCGCAGGCAAAGACTTCCTATTGCCTCTGTCTCTCCTCCTCCTAACCCCTCACTGTCACTTAGTCTCTGGGGATAACAGAGGGCTCCCCAGAGGGTGAGAAGGTAGACCCTGCCCCTATCTGACCTTTCTCCAAGGGCTAAGGGGACCTACAAGAAGAGCAGAGAACCACTTCCCTCACCCTGCCTCCAGAATCGGGGTCCCAAGAACTTGGTAGGAGATGACAGGAGTAAGAACTTGGTAGAGTTGCCTTGGAAGACCAGGGTCATAGCCTCTATAAACTGCCCTCAAGGAAGGTGCTAGAACTTGGCAATTCCTGTGCCCACTGGAGCATGTTCTTAGAGGTGGGAGCATGCTGCAGTGACCCTGTGACCCTCTGTTTGTGTCTACAGACAGCACTCCATCTGGCTGTACATCTAGACCAGCCAGGTACAGTTCGGGCCTTAGTGCTGAAGGGGGCCAGCCGGGTACTACAGGACCGTCATGGTGACACAGCCCTGCATGTGGCCTGCCAGCGCCAGCACCTGGCCTGTGCCCGCTGCCTGCTGGAGGGGCGGCCAGAGCCAGGCAGAGGACCACCTCACTGCCTGGACCTCCAGCTGCAAAACTGGCAAGGTACAGGCAGCCTCAGGACTCGTGACATGAGGAGGCAACAGGAGACAAAGACCCTACTCTCAGGAAAGGGGGGGGTCATAGCTTGTCCACTGATATACCTTCGGTTCTAAGTACATAGGCACTCACTATATCTTTGCTGAATGAATGAATGAATGAATTTGATTTAGAATTTACTGAGAACATACTGTGTGCTAAACAGAGAGCTAAACCTTGCCCTCAAGATATTCAGTTTAATAGAGATCAGATAAACTCATTAATTCATTCAACAAAAATGTACTGAGGGCCTCTATGTGCCAGACAGTATTCTAGAGCTGGCTTTACATCTGTAAACTTAACAGAACGATTGAGACAGATAATAAATATAGATAGTGATTTTTCTAGTAGGTTAAAAGGCAGTAAGTAAGTGCTATGGGAAAATAAAGCAGAATGAGAACTGGAATATGGGAGATAGGGGTGTGTGATTATATGTGATTAAATAGGTGGTCAGGGAAAGCCTCATAGATCAGGAACATTTGAGCAGAGACTTGAGGGGAAGTGAGGGATGTGAATCTGAATCTAGTTCTCTAAGCAGAAGGGAATCCAGGCCAGAAAGGAGATAGCCAAAGGCTAGGGGAGCACATGGGAGGAGGTGGCCCTGGGGAGTGGGTGAGGGCATAAGGATCCTAGAGACCTCTGAAAAAAAGTGGCTTTAGATAGGGCTTGAAGGCAGGCAGTTAGAATTAGAGAGAATGGGGAAGGGGGGTGGTGAGGGAGAGTGAGTATATGGGTGTCACTCAGCAACCTGACCCCTGAAGCGTGAAAGTTTCAATAACATGACTCTGAAAAGGTGGAAACTTTGCGTTCCTTTCCCCTCAGACTTTTGAGGGGGTTTTTGGGTTTATGTTTTAACAGCCCTGTGATCAGAGGTGTTGAGTGGGCAGCAGGTCCCTAGGGGCTGAGGGATAAGGAGGTCCCTGAAGAACAAGAGAGAGAGACAAGAATGAGAGAGAGAGAGAAAGGGAGAGAGAGAGAGAATTGGTAGATGCAGATTAGCAGCCCCCACGTTCACCCATCCCAGGTCTGGCCTGCCTCCACATCGCTACCCTGCAGAGGAACCGGCCACTCATAGAACTGCTGCTTGAAAACGGAGCTGACATTGACGTGCAGGTGAGGCGGCCAGTCAGGGTGCTGCCCGACCTAGGGCCTGCTCCACCACGTGGTCCAACCCCAGGTTCCCTCCCAGTGTCAGAAGTGGTGGTACTGTCCTTCTTAACCTGGGCCCGGGCCCAGGCCCAGCAAAATTCATCTTGAGGGCCTTGGCTAACATTCTCATTCTCCTCCAGGAGGGCACAAGTGGGAAGACAGCATTGCACCTGGCCGTGGAGACCCAGGAGAGGGGTCTGGTGCAGTTCTTGCTCCAGGCTGGTGCCCGGGTAGACGCCCGCATGCTCAATGGGTGCACACCCCTGCACCTCGCAGTGGGCCGGGGCCTCAACAGCATCTCATCCACTCTTTGCGAGGCCGGTGCTGACTCTCTTCTACGGAACGTGGAGGATGAGACTCCCCAAGACCTGGCTGAGGATGTAAGAGGCATATACTCGGCTCTGCTCTGCAGGACCCACACCCATAGCAGAGACAGGCACTGTAATAGCTGAAACAGCCAAAGTGTTAGGATCCTGGGGGTCCAATCCACAACTCTGCCACTCACCAACTGTGAGACCTTGGGCAAGCCTCTCTCAATTTGTTTTCTTAGTTGATCAGGTTTAGGGAGCCCAAACTTGGACTCCTACAGGATGGTGAAGCAGGCCAGGTGTAAGAGAGTAGAGTGGTGTGGCCTATAGGAGACCAGAGAATATCTTCCTGAGGGTCACTCCATTCAGTTTCAGCAGATGGTTGTAGAGGAGAAATATGGGGCCAATATTTCCAGGTCTTGGGAATTTTTAAAAAGAGGTAAAACCTAGATTTTCTAAACAGTCTCCCATTTTTAAATGTTCAATTTAAAAAATATATGCAAAATTTTTTTTAAGTACCTTTCCCTTATTACCTTCTCCCCCAAAGAAGCAGATACATGGACTGGATCACCTCTTTGGTCCTTCTTATCTGTGATATTCTGGTACTATCTTAGAGAGTGAGGGCTTGCTTGCCTAAGGTCTCAGGGCTCTACCTAGCTCAGAGGAACCACTGTTTGGGAGATTAGTAGAGAGATTTGTTCCCTGATATCCAACTGTCATTTGGTGGGGAGGAAATGGCCCAATAGGTCTACCCAGCTCTTTTTCCCCATTGCAGCCTTTTTCCCCTGGGCCCTGATCTTGCTTCTGTCTATTCTCTTTCTCAGCCCTTTGCTTTTTTGCCCTTCGATGACCTCAAGATCTCTGGGAAGCCACTGCTATGTACTGACTGAAGCCAGGACAGGATCTGGGGTCCCAGAGGCTTCACCTCTTCCCATCTGGAAGCTAGAGCCACAGTTGCTACAGTATGGGCCCAGGCAATGTGCCCTTCTGATCTCATGGGGACTACTGAAGCCAGCACAGTCCTGAGCTGAGAGAAGGGATCACAAATGAGAAAGAGCCATTCTGGAAGGAAGAGCTTCCCAGGTGGACAGAGATCCTTGGAAGACCCCTCCCCCAAAGCCCAAGGTATCCTGGGCGAAGTCTGTTTACTTCTCTGGAAGATGGCAAGGGCTCTTGTTGCTACCTACATTGGGTCACCCTGAAACTGCCAACCAGGAGGAAAACATGGACTCTCCTGAGTGAGGAGAGAAACTGAAATATGAGTGAGCAGGACTCTGAAGGGTTCCATCCCACTGCTATTGAGGACTCAAACACTGTTGTTTAAAGACTTAATACAGAAGGCCCCAAATTGAGCCTTTGGGGAAGGGGAAGTTTCAATAACATGACACTAAAACAGCAAAGACTTTTAAAAAGTCCCCCCCCCCCCGCCGCCCCCTGAGTTGTTTTGCGTGCATGCATGTCCGTGTGCATTGGGGATTTTTAGACAGGCCTGCCCTATGACCTTGTGGTAGAGACAGAGAGAAGAAAATTGTAACCTGAGCAGGGTAGGACTTTGCTGGGTAGGGTAGGTGGGCTAACAGTCCTCAGGCCTCTCTGTCCAGCACAGACCCTTGCCCTTTCTGTGGAAATGCAAAGATATGGAGGAAAAGAAAGAGAAATAAGAAGACACAGGTGGGAGGCATCACCTCTGCCCTAGGGGTTGCCATCTGGAGGAGCCTAGAAGGAAGGACCAGCCTAGGGAGGGTGACACAAGAGAGCTATGGCTTTTTGTTTTTTTCTCATATTTCATATATGTTTGAGGGGCCTGTTAGGTCAGGCCTATGATGAGATGAAGAATACAGGGGAATAAATCAACACAGTCTCTCACTACCTGGATCACATAGACTAGTGAGTGAGATGGCCATTAAAATCATAAATGTGTATTTATATGTAATATGTAAATATGTAATTACATATTGCAGTGGGTGCTGTGAAGGAAAAAATAATGGGAAGGAGAACAATGGAGTGGATGAAGGGCCATACTTTGGGTGGTCAGGGAAGGCCTCTGAGTGTCATCTCTACTTGGACATAAAGGATGGGGGAAGGCATTGGGGAAAGGCCTTTGGTGAATTAGGGGAACTGAGAACAGGCCAGTGGGGCTTTACAGAGCGTGGGTAAATGGACGAGGTAGACTGAGGCCAGGTCATGCGGAGCCTTGAAGGTCATAGGGAGTGGGGGGACAGAACTGCTAGCCCAACCAAAAAAAGGAGACGCCTTCCTGTCAGAAAATGGTAACAAAAGAAAATGCTCGGGATGCGGAACCTCAGTGTCCCCGTCTCTAGGATGCCAGTGGTCACTACTACCTCCTCCACTGGTTGTGAGGGCTAAGAGTGATAACAAAGCAGGGGAAGGCATAGGGCTGGGGGCCCCGCGCCTTCCCTGCCCTGGGCACCAAGTCGCGTCTCCCTCCGCGTCGCGCGGGGGCGCTGTGGCCCAGCAGCAGCCCAGGGCGCTGCGTGGTCGCGGCGGGGGACGGAGGGGCGGCCGCGGAGAGGGAGGGAGGCAGGAAGATCTCGGCACTTCCGCTAGCTGGTGGCTCGCTGGCTCTTTCTGGAGGCGGCGGCGGGAGCGGAGGGAGCGCGCGGCCCTGGGCCCCGCATTCCCCGGCCCCCCCCCCGCCCCACGCGGCCCGGACCATGGATATCAGGTGGGGGGCTGAGGAGTGAGTCCACGTGACAGAGCCCCCGCGTCACGTGACTGCCGCTCCTCTACTCGGGGGGCCGGGTAGGGTCCCAGCTGCCGGGCGGTGGGACTGCAGATCGCTGCCGCGAGCCGGCCGAGCCTACGGGTTTGAGGGCGCGGCGCGTGCTTGAGCTCTTTGGAGGACTTAAGGAGTGTCAGGCGGTGGAATTGGGGAACCCTGGGGCTCCTGGAACCTAGAGGACAGGGTGGGGGAAGGGGGCGCCGTCTCTGGCCGAAGCAGCCGGCGAGCACTGAAGGGAACAGAGGGAACCTGTGTGGCCGGAGGGGCGGGTCCATCCTCTGGGAGGGAGGGAGCCCTGCCTAGCCAGCTCCGGCCCCCCAAGGAGAGAGAGAGAGGCTCTTTGTCCAGCCTGGGCCGCAGCTGAGAGGGGCAGGGAGGCGACTCCGGGCCCTTCTCCCAGTGTGGTCCCCTCTGGAGTGACGAGTGAATGAGGAGCTGCACCCTAATTCTTATTTCCGCTATCCCTGCAGGTGGTGGGCAGTGGTGGTGTTGGCTGCGCTCCCCTCCTTGGGGACAGGTGGGGAGAATCCCGAAGCCCCTCTGGAGTCATGGACCCAGCTATGGTTTTTCCGCTTTTTGGTGAATGCTGCTGGTTATGCCAGCTTTATGGTACCTGGCTACCTGCTAGTGCAGTACTTTAGGCGGAAGAACTACCTAGAGACAGGTGTGTGGGGAAGGGGTTGGGAAAATGTGCTAGGTTTATATTGAGTGCTGGCCAGCTGTCCAAACAGGGATGTGTTTTGGAAAGGGAGGCAGGGAGGAACGGCAGCAAGACGGACAACAGGGCACGCTAGCTGCCCTGGGGAAGATGATTAGGTGTTGGGGGGAAACCTGGGGCTTGACCTTGTATACCTTCTTCAGGCAGGGGTCTTTGCTTCCCCCTGGTGAAAGCTTGCGTGTTTGGCAATGAGCCCAAGGCCTCCGATGAGGTTCCCCTGGCTCCCCGGACAGAGCCAACAGAGACCACTCCCACTTGGCAGGCCTTGAAGCTGCTCTTCTGTGCAGTGGGACTCCAGGTAGGTATGCTGGCAGACTCTGCTTTTATTCCTGGGTTGCTCCTTGGGGGTGGTTCCAGGGATTCTGAAATCAAAGTTTTCACCCTACCAATCTCAACAGTGTGCTTGTTGGTGTGTTATGTTTCCCCCTTCTCTCAGGGGCACACTGTACCACTGTCTTCTTAGATATGGTTGGAGATGTCTATTTCCTCTCCTCTTCTGCGATTTCTACTGTGCCGTTATTACACTTCCCTCCCATCCCCCACAATGATGTGTCTAATATACTGTAAAACCACTGATAAAACTTGGGGGAAGCCATTCAGCCTTCTCCCATACTGCATGTGAGAAGGGCGCTAAGATCCTGACCTGATGGCATTTTAGAGTGGGCACTATTCCACCTTACCATGTTAAACTGACAGGTGTCCAGTCTTCTCTAATTCTTGCCTATTTGGGATGGAGTCAGCTGTAACATACTCTTCCGTGGGTCTGTGCAGTCTTAAAGCACTTGTTTTAAGTGTTTCACACACACTTGATTCCCTGCAAGGTGAAACCAAACTTGACGGGTGGGGAAACTTCTAGTTACTACAGAGAAATCAAAATAGGTATGCTGCCCTATAGTCATTTAAATAGCATTCTGGTGGAGGTTATCTTTTTTTGCCCATTTTCCTTTTCTTTTCTTCACCTCTCTACTCTCCCCCACTCAGGTGTCTTACCTGACTTGGGGAGTGCTTCAGGAAAGAGTGATGACCCGCAACTATGGGGCCACCGCCACATTGCCAGGTGAGCGCTTTACAGACTCACAGTTCCTGGTGCTAATGAACCGAGTGCTGGCACTAATCGTGGCTGGTGTCTACTGCCTCCTCTGCAAGCAGCCCCGGCATGGGGCACCCATGTACCGGTACTCTTTTGCCAGCCTGTCAAATGTGCTTAGCAGCTGGTGCCAATATGAAGCTCTCAAGTTTGTCAGCTTCCCCACCCAGGTGCTGGCCAAAGCCTCTAAGGTGATTCCAGTCATGCTGATGGGAAAGTTGGTATCTCGGCGCAGCTATGAATACTGGGAATACTTGACAGCTGGCCTCATCTCCATTGGGGTCAGCATGTTTCTGTTGTCCAGTGGACCAGAGCCCCGCAGCTCTCCGGCCACCACAGTCTCAGGCCTGATCCTGTTGGTTGGCTACATCGCCTTTGACAGTTTCACCTCAAACTGGCAAGATGCCCTATTTGCCTATAAGATGTCATCAGTGCAGATGATGTTTGGAGTCAACTTCTTCTCCTGCCTCTTCACAGTGGGCTCCCTGCTGGAGCAGGGGGCCCTCCTAGAAGGGACCCGTTTCATGGGGCGACATAGTGAGTTTGCTGCACACGCTCTGCTGCTCTCAGTCTGCTCTGCGTGCGGCCAGCTCTTCATCTTTTACACCATTGGACAGTTTGGGGCTGCTGTCTTCACCATTATCATGACCCTCCGCCAGGCCTTTGCCATTCTCCTCTCCTGCCTCCTCTATGGTCACACCATAACTGTAGTTGGGGGGCTGGGGGTGGCTGTGGTCTTTGCTGCCCTACTGCTCCGGGTCTATGTCCGTGGCCGGCTAAAACGGAGGAAGAAGGTTGTGCTTGTAGAGGCCCCTGTGCAGAAGGTTTGACCTGAGAGATGAAGTGAACTAGTACTCTGACCATATCTACCATACTGTTTTCCTCTCCTACTGTAATTTCTCAGAGGCATCTGGCTCAAGAGCAAAATGCAGGTGTTTTCTCAGTATCACAAACCAGCTCTGCAGTTGGGAGTAGGGAGCCCAGGAGGCAGCCTTCCCCTTTGCCTTAAGTCACCAGTCCTCTAGTAGGCAGGAATTCTGAGCCTTCGGTGTGGAAGGGGGGCCTTCCCCTATCAAGTTCTTTGAAGTCTCGCCCTGTTGGCTCTGCCATCAACACCTCACACCTGTGCTTGTCCCCTACACCTTGAATAGCCACCATTTGACTTCCAGAGACCTGCATTTCTTACTCTGGTGAGAAAAGCACAAGTATTGTAAGCTCTGATGCTGCTTTCCTAGAAGTGAAAGATGGTGCTGTACTAGGGGAGGGGGATGGGAGAGCCCAGCACCACACCATGCTCCTGGATCCCTAGGCTCTGCACCATGAGCCAGTTGCAGGTTTTGGTACTTTGGAAATGTATCTTTCTGCTCATAATTTTATTTTATTAAATTAAATTGCTGCAATGGGCTGAGTCTTGTGTTTTGGTTTGACTGGGCTTTCAAATGCTACACATGGTCCCCAGTGACCCTAAAGCTTTCGATGTATATACATGTACTATTATTAATCTGTACTTGGGATAATGTCAGGTTAAAACTTGGGATAGAAAAGCTAAGGAAACTCAAAGGCAGAATTCTACCCACTTTACAAGGGAGCACAAAACTGTGTAAAACGGCATCTTCTTTATTTTGCATACTTTAATTTCAGAACAAAACAAAAACCCCACAACACACAACATCCTAACCTGATGTCAAATGTGGGAAGGGAAGGTTTGAGGCCCTTGTATCCTGCCTTAGGCAGAAAGACAGGACAGAAAAAAACACTAGACATCAGCAGAGAAAACCAGGTGGGCCAGGCTCACTCAGGGCTGCTGGGGAAGCAATAGAGACACTATACAAAGGGCATAAGACCTGTAAGTAAAAACTAATCTACTTCTTCCATGCGAGAGGCATCCTCATCACCCTCAAGGGGGGGGATTTCATCAGGAACAGCAGCACTGGGCTCTTCTGCTGTCACTTCATCTTCATCAATGCCTAAAAATGAAAAAAAAAAAAATCACGAGATTTGATTCAAAAAGCAGTAAATCCAATTTGTCCCCATGAGACCAGTTCCCCAACTCCTTGCCACATCTGGGTAAATGGGTGCTCACCTAGACCTAGTTTGATCATGCGGTAGATGCGGTTGGAGTGGGTCTGGGGATCCTCAAGTGAGAAGCCAGAAGAAAGCAGCGCAGTTTCAAACAGCAGCACCACAAGGTCCTTGACAGCCTTATCATTCTTGTCTGCCTCTGCCTTCTGCCGCAGAGTCTCCACAATAGGGTGGTCCGGGTTGATCTCCAGGTGCTTTTTGGCCATCATGTAGCCCATCGTAGAGTTGTCCCGAAGTGCCTGGGCTTTCATGATCCGCTCCATGTTGGCTGTCCAGCCATAGGTGCTTGTCACAATGCAGCAGGGTGAAGACACGAGCCTATTGGAGATTGTCACCTATGGACAATCAAAAAATCTTAGGTTTATATTAAACCCAGTTACCACTTTCAAAGCAAAACATGGTATTTTAAGTTCCACTCTCAGAGAAAACTCAGAAGCAATATCTAATCTTTATCAAACTTTAGAGAAATGACACCCTTAAACCTGCCTGGTTAAGAGAGCAAAAGATAAGATGGCTCTAAATAGATTGCTTAAAATCACTAATAGTGCCACAAGATTCTGAGGGTAACAGCCCTGAGGGCATTTATTACAAAACAGATCCTAGTCCCAGAATTGCTCACCTTCTCAACCTTCTTGTCCAAGATTTCTTTCATGAGTTTGCACAGGTTCTCAAACTTGGCCTTGCTCTCTTCCATTTTCTTTTTCTCCTCTTCATCCTCAGGTAGTTCCAGGCCCTCCTTGGTAACTGAGACCAAGCTCTTCCCGTCAAATTCCTTGAGCTGCTGCACACAGTACTCATCAATAGGCTCTGTCATATATACCACCTCAAAACCCCGCTTCCGTACTCGCTCCACAAAAGCAGAGTTGGCAACCTGCTCTTTGCTCTCACCTGTAGGGTTATTAAATGCAACTCAGAGACCAGAACACCTCACACCACGAGTTCCCCAGGCACCCTGAACGTCCCCCCACCACCGCACCTCTTCCCTACACCTCTAAGGAGAGGCTTTGATCAGACCCAGGGTCCAACACACCAGTGATGTAATAGATGGACTTCTGAGTCTCCTTCATGCGAGAGACATATTCTGAAAGAGAAGTCATTTCATCTCCAGACTGGGAGGTGTGATAACGCAGCAGCTCAGAAAGGCGTCGCCGGTTAGTAGAATCCTCATGGATTCCAAGCTTTAAGGGTGAAAAGCGGAAAAAAATATCTTACTTGGAAATACTCTCACCCTTCTTTGTGAGTGCAAAAAATTCCATCATAATTAAAAAAGTAAGCCCCTGCTTCCTTCTTACCTTTAGATTTTTAGAGAATGCCTCATAGAATTTCTTATAGTTCTCCTTGTCCTCTGCCAGCTCAGAGAAGAGCTCAAGGCACTTCTTAACAATGTTTTTGCGAATGACCTTCAAGATTTTGCTCTGCTGGAGCATTTCCCGGGAGATGTTCAGGGGCAAGTCCTCAGAGTCAACCACACCACGGATAAAATCTGCAAAGAGGGAAGAACACTCAGTTTAAAAAAAAGGAGATGGGGTCATCTAGATTCAGCATAACACATTTTCTCACTGAATATTCATTTGCTATTGCAAACCATCCTTAATTACCTATAAAGACTTTAACCCCCCTGAGAATGCTAAAGGCTTCAACAGGACTTCACCTAAGTACATTTGGCCAAGATACTCACTGAGATACTCTGGTATCAACTCATCACAACTGTCCATGATGAACACACGGCGGACATAAAGTTTGATGTTGTTCTTCTTCTTCTTGTTCTCAAAAAGGTCAAAAGGAGCCCGACGGGGGATGAATAACAATGCCCTGAATTCCAACTGACCTTCTACAGAGAAGTGCTGAAAGAAATGCCAGATTAAGCCAATAGTACATTTCAAGGTAAAGAATAGCTTTTAGTTCCAACACCAAATTATCAAACCGTTTAGAACCAAGACTTTCCTTAAGCACTAGATACTCTACAGGCAACCTGTTGAAAAAATTAAGCCCTAATGTCCTAAATCAATCTAGAATGGTACAAGTTGTGTATAATTCTTGAGTTAACAAAAATAGTCAAGTCAGACCTAGGACGTGTGAGATGGCTACAGAGACAAAGTGAGGTCGTTGGGAAGGATGCCATTTTTCCATCTAGTGGAAGTGTCACCAGTTAAGTAAACTTATGTGGCTCCATGACATTCAGTTTCTAGCTACTAAACAGCTGGACAAGTTCAATTTGTCTCTAATAGCAACACCCTTCTACCTGCTCCTATTGAGCCAGCATGCAAGTTCTCACCTTGACTGCCAAGTGGTCTTCCCAGTCATTGGTCAGGCTTTTATAGAACTCTCCATATTCCTCCTGGGTGATGTCATCAGGGTTTCTGGTCCAAATGGGCTTGGTCTTGTTCAGTTCTTCCTGATCGATATATTTCTCCTTAATCTTCTTTGTTTTCTTTTTCTTATCCTTAGCACTATCATCCTCCTCATCTGAGCCCACATCTTCTATCTTGGGCTTCTCTTCATCATCTTTATCTTCCTCTTCTTTTTCACCTTTCTCTTCCTCTGCTTCATCATCACTGATTTCTTTCTCTCGTTCCTTCTCCAACTGGAAGTACCAAAAACAATACTTTCAGAGTACAGAATACCTGAGACCATGCAATTAATTCTCTAGAGCAGCAGACATGCATCTAAGTTTCCAGTTCATACTCACATAAAGAGTGATGGGATAACCTATGAACTGTGAGTGCTTCTTCACTACTTCTTTGACTCGCCTCTCCTCTAAATACTCTGTCTGGTCTTCCTTAAGGTGGAGAATCACTTTGGTACCTCGGCCAATGGGCTCGCCTAGAAAAAAATCAATCACAAGAGTATGAGAAAATGAAACTAAACACGTAACTGCAGTGAAGGATAACTGTTTTACGTATAGAATACTCAAAATATCTACTATACGTTTCCCCAGAATTCTAATCTGGACACCTTTACAGGAAAGCCAACTTACCATGGTCAGCTCGTACAGTGAAGGAACCCCCAGCAGAAGACTCCCAGGCATACTGCTCATCATCATTGTGCTTTGTGATCACAACTACTTTCTCTGCCACCAGGTAAGCAGAATAAAACCCAACACCAAATTGTCCAATCATGGAGATGTCTGCACCAGCCTGGCAAAAAGTTTTAAAAAGTCAAACACAAATTGTGAAAAAATAAACCAAAAACATGAGAAAACATGCTTTTGGTGTGTGTGCCATGGATAAATACCACATACCTGAAGAGCCTCCATAAATGCTTTAGTACCAGACTTGGCAATTGTTCCCAAATTATTTATGAGATCAGCTTTGGTCATGCCAATGCCTGTGTCCACCAGAGTCAGGGTGCGTTCCTGGGGGTTGGGGATGATGTCAATTTTCAGCTCTTTACCACTGTCCAACTTGGAAGGGTCAGTCAGGCTCTCATAGCGTATCTTGTCCAAGGCCTGAAAATAGAAATTGCAATCTTACAATTCTGCTTTCTTAAAACCCACTTCTTCATGTAAAAGGAAACATTTTTTTACTCTCAAATATCTTCAATTCTAACTATTCCTTAACTTGAAGTCTAAAAACGACAGTTACAATATCCCATCTATCCATATAGACAAAAATAACACATCTATCTCCTTCAATAGTACACCCCTCAAAATACCAAACCATCCCATAAGCACTTTTCTGGAATACTTTAAAGGAAAAAAAAAAACAAAAAAACCAGAACACTCACATCAGAAGCATTGCTGATCAATTCCCGAAGGAAAATTTCCTTGTTGGAATAGAAGGTATTAATGATGAGAGACATAAGTTGGGCAATTTCTGCCTGGAAGGCAAAAGTCTCCACCTCCTCCTCTCCATGGTGCACTTCCTCAGGCATCTGAAGAAAGAACGGTCAATAATTTCAATATTACAAAGGAACATGATGGCTCTTAATTTGACTCCTGAAATTCATCCCATTCACAATGGAACACAAAGATTTTTGTTTGTGCCCTTAGTCAGAAAGGAAATGCAGGTGGGGTGGGACTGACAGTCTTCAAAAAAATAAGAAAGCCAGGTTTTTTGGAGGTCAAACTACTATTAAATGATCCTTAGACTAGCAACCCAGGCACCACTTGGTAGCCTGTTAGAAATGTAGAATACTGGCCCCAACCCATGTATCTCGAATGAATCCCAGGTAATCAACATGCACATTTAAATGTAAAAATCACTACAATTCTATTATCCCGTTTTTGGTATTAGGTGTGTGTGTGGGCGGTAAATCCAAGGTCACAAGTTTTATATTAAATAACAATGATCTAATACTGCTTCCCCATCAGTTATCTCCTACCTCAAGGAAATGTGGGACTACTGCCTCACCAGACAGGAGAAGACCACCCGAGAGATCGGTGGGATACCCGCCGGGGTGGGGGTGTACTATCAAGACAAAGAACCGAAAAAGAGCTTAATCGTGACCCCTCAGCACACGTGACTAAAATATAGGGCCAAACCAAACACAACTAAGATGGTGGCCGTAACCCGAAGGGCCGACCCTCGTCACTGCCGGACATGCGTCGGCCGGAGCCACGCGTGGAGGGGAAGCCGCCGCGCAGGCTCCCTGCGTTCCGGCATTCGGGCACCAGGGCGGGGCGCCGGGCTCCAGAAGCTTCTAGAACAATCTCAGCTCTCGGGGAAGGGCGAGAGAGAAGCTCTTGCATCTTCCAGAGCAGAATCCGCCCCCTTCCCTCCTCCTCCCCTAGGACTGCAAGAAAGAACTGGAAGAACCATAGGCCAGGAAGGGTCCAAAGCGTTCCTCGCGCGGACCCTCACGCACTTGAGAAACGCGTCTAACAAGAAAGGTGGCAAAACCAGGCCAGCACCAAACTGTGCTGAGTCACACAGAGCGCGCACACCCACAGCCCTTGTGGACCCTCCAGCACCCTGTAGCCGCGTCCGGAAATGGAGGGGCAAAAATGGCAGCGCCCCGAGACGGCACGGTTACCACGTGCAGTTGCCCCCTACCCAAGCCCACTCTGTGGCCCACCTCGGCCAAAGCTAGTCGCTACCTGGCGGACCCTTGCCGTTTGACCACAGAAATGAAACTACATTCAAGAACCCCCTCCCACCAACCACTAAGAAATGTTATCCCTAAAGCCATCCAACCAAATCTGGGTTTTGGGAAGAAAAGGAAGGACCAAGGCAACTCGAAAGGGCCTTAAAATAAAAGAGCCTGAAGGAGGAGATTGCAGCCTTACCTTAAAGGTGAAGAGTTACAAGTACCACAGAGAAAGATGGGCAGGGACTACGGCCGGCTCACGCACAGATGAAAGCGTGCCCGGAGGTGACTCAAGAGAGGGGATACATACCCCCCAGTCGCTCTATATAAGGCGAAGCACAGCCCAGCTGCCCGCCCACGAATCCCTCCGCCTTAAAGGAGGATGCCAGTCAGCCCCGCACCTGCCGTCGCCCGCCCACCTTGACGTCATGGCCCAAATAAAGGAGGAGGCAGAGAAGAGAAGGAGTAGCCGACCTCAGTCTCTGTATCGAAAAAGCACACGTATTTACTGGTTTCCGTAGCCTCATCCTCCGCATTTCCCAGGCATAATCCCACCAGAACTAGAAATTGAGCATACTAGGATTACATAAACGGTGGATCTAGGGGCTAGAATCCCATTAACGTCCCTAAAATTCTGTAGGGCAGGCGCCTCTCCCGAAGAGTCCCAGTCTCGAGAGACACTTAAAGAAAGGCAAGTGGAGGTGGCCAATCACTCCGACCTCCACTCCAAGTCTTAACTCTCCTCCTAGAATCTGCCCTACACATTCCTATAAAGGGAAGGAGTTCTCTCTGTGGACGGTACAGAACTCCAGGTCCACCTTCAGGCGGGTGCCGGATCCTGACCCTCTCAGATCCCGGGGAGTAGTGGGAGGGGAAAAGGGACAGCGTTTCACCATAAGGCGTGGCGTCGGCTTGGGCTGGCGGAGGGACTCTTTGTGGCGGAAGGAGCAACAGCAGCAGTACTGCGATTATTTCCAGCAGTTTCCAGAACCGAATCTGCGGCCTCCCCCGCCCCGCCTCCTTTTCTCGAGGCTCCGCCCCGCTCGCTGCAGCCTGGGCGGTGTCTCTGGTGGCCCCGCCCCGCGACAATCCTCCGCGAGTCACCTGCAAGAGCGTAGGCTACCCCAACCTCCTGTACTTTAGGAAGCCGCGGGCAGAGCCTTCTAACGTACCCGCGAGACCCAGTTAGCCTGACGCTTCCTCGGGGGTGGGATGGAGCAAAAAGGGAATGAATGATTGGCCGATCGCTTCTCTCCCTCATCAATCACACAAGCACCCTGCTCTGCAGGTGCAGATTTGAGGGAGCCGAGATGGGAGATGGGGTCGCTGCAGAAGGGACCCTCCCACCCTCAGCGGCCGCTCACGTGTGTGGACCGCCAAGACATGCAACCTCCCTTCATAAGCACATCGAGGTGTTCCTCAGTCTGGTTTCTTTTTCCCCTCCCCGCTCCTTCCGCAGCTGCCTAGCTAGACTTGAAGAGGGGAGGGTCTCCAGGGACCTCTCAGGATGGCAGGCCTCTCGAAGGCTTCACGGAGATGCTGGCCAGAGAGCGCCCACTTTAGGCAGTCAGAACCAAATTATTCTTAAGCTGTGGCGACTGATGCTCAGCGAGCTGCAGGATGCCTTGCCTCGCCAGGCTCTGCCACTTTGCATGCCCTCGAGCTGGCGAGCAGTTCTTGCCTTTTCAAGGCCTTGTATTTGAAGCTAGAGGGACCCACAGCTTCTCCAGAAGACAATGGCCACTCTCTGCTCTGTGACCCTGTAGATGTCCACCACCTTCCTTCCCAGCCTACTCTGTCCACCTCTGAAATGCTTGGGAGGGGTTCCCTAACCAACACCCCAAGTCCTCCCTCACCAGTTTTGCACCCAGTATTCCTTCCTCCATATTTTCCTTGTTCATGTGTTGAATTCCAAAGAACAAAGGCTTTCCTTGCCCCACATTCCAGACCTCATCACCCCTGCCACCAGCACCCCAATTTCGTCTCCCCTTACCCATCTACTATCCTTCATTATGGTCTGTGAGAAGCCTGTGGCTGGGAGATGTTCATGAGTGTGGGAAGGGGCATGGTGCTACTGCCAGGAAGCCCCCAGGATTCTCTCTGTTCCTGATTGAAATCTCAAACTAGGAGCATCATCCCTCAACACACTCTCTCCCTTGGGGTAGAAGGGGCCTAGCTAATGAAAAATCTCCCAGTTCAAAAGGAGCATTCACAACATCTCACAGTCCTGCAAAGAGGTAAAAGCAGGTCTGCACATTACATAGACTGGAAAAGAAAGGCTTCAGGGACTCCTGCAGAGTTGGTCAGCTCAGAGCCCTTGCTTCACTAACTCCCTTGCTCCCTGCTCCAGAAATGGAGTAAGAATGCTGTCTTTCCTCTCAGGACCCAGGTTCAAAGAAGAGCGGGATCTCCTATATGGATCATGTCAGGACCAGAGGCTACTCAGGGGTTTCCTAATGGGTAAATCTCAAATCTTGCACCAGCACAGAAATTACACCTTCTCTTCTGGAAGTCTTCCAAAATGACTTCTCCCACTCACTGATGGTTCACTAAGCTCCTACTGTAAGCTTCATCTGGAGATACAGAAGGACAGAGTCCTCAGTCACTGCGGGCTACAGCAGGCCAAGTGTGAATCACAGCAGCGTGGGATAAGATCAGAGACTCCTAAGTTTAGCCTGGGGAAGGGGGCAGGCATAGGGGTATGGCTAGCCAGGTCAAGGCTCAGGTTTACTCCCAGGAGAGAGAAAAGCATGGCAAGGCATACCCCTGACAGAGGGACTATAGCCCAGGAACCCCTGAGGGAGGCAAGAGGAGTTGAAAGTGACCCTACAGGAAGGAGTCAGATCACAGAGGGCCACAAATGCCATGCTAAGAAATTCTGACGTTAACTTAGGGTGGGAGAAGCCACTGAAAGCTATTAAAGATGGTCATGGGGAGAACATAGACAGCCTGGGCAGAGGCCTCCTGCTGCTGCTCGAACTGGGAATTCTCAAATTTTAAAAATATTATCTTTTAATTGTGTTGTAGACATACAATGTGGTGTGTATAATACTGGCTCTTTTGTATTTGAGACTTCTTTTGTAACCTATAATGTGGCTAATATTTATAAATGTTCCATGCATGCTTGAGAAAAATATATACCTAGTCATTGGGTAAAGATCTAAATATGTTATATCTATTGCCAAGACAGATAATTGTGTTGTTCTGGAAAAAAAACAAAACAAAACAAAAACACTTAGAGACTCCATGGGCCATACCTTGAAGAAGGGAGAGGCTGAAAGTAGAGAGATAAGACAGGGGTGGGGAAGAGATGTGGTGTATACCTCTTCTAAGATAGCATGACAGAATGTGGCAGCTGAGGGGGGAAGAATAAATACCACTCTACTAGGTTGGAGGGTTCAGGAAATTTGTTTTAGGCACATTGTGGGACACTAAGGAGAGATGTCCAGGAGGCAGAGGCTGATAGCTGAATTCATGGGCAAAAACAAAGTCACTTAGGAAGTCTGATGAAGCCAGAAATTGTGACCTATGCCATTCTGGAATTGTACACCAGGCATCTTTGGTAACTTGCTCTATTTATACACATATGACTGTGTCTTGACTCTCCAAGGGTATAGCATCAGAGACCTAAGGGGTATGACTCAGTCCCTACCTGCCATTGTCAGTCCAGCCCCAAAATGTCTGTCCTCTATCTGCCATCATGCCTGCCAGGTGTCCCTTTTTGTCTTGGATGTTGCTCAGTGTTCCAGGCTCCCTTTGACGAAAAAAAGTAAAACTTAACCCCAAATCGGTTCAACCCAGAGCAGATTATAGGTAGGGAAAGGTGCAGGGGGCAGGTGGCACCACAGACAACCCTGACCTACTTAACTATTCTTCCTGCAACCTGTCCAGCCCCAGGCACAAGTCAAGTCGCTCCTCAACATTCAGGTCTCAAATGACTGGATTTCTGGGTCATTTACTGGGTCCAGTGCCTGCCTGACCCACCTGCATCCAGATAAAGAACTGGTAGTGCTATTAGGGGAGGATGGGAGAGGGTAAGGCTGGAACTGAGGTTAGAAGTCAGGAAGGACTTTCCTGGTTTCACCTGGAAAGGATAACATGGGAATTCAGAATTCTAGGATGCTTGGGATCCCTGGAAATGTGAAAAGAGATGATTCTGTGGAATGTTTTGGAGGCAGGGGAGGAAGGTGCACCAAGCATGCATTACAGTAGCACAGGATCACATGAAGCCTTGTATCTTTCCATTCTCTTCACTGTCTGGGAACTCTCCCATCTCTGTGTGTGGGCGCCAGAGAGAAAGAGATTGAGAGAGACAGAGAGGGACAGAGACATACTTACCTAGTGCTTTGCACTTCACAAAATATTTTTCCATCATTAACCCTTCCAGCCTCGGTTTTCTGGAGTAAAATGGGCACAGCAATAGTTGACATCTCATAGAGTATTGGGAGATCAGAGAACACATGATTAAGACCAGGACCACTGACAGGTGAAAGTAATGGTTGTTATTCATTATCTCAGCAGAGTTTCACAACGGGGAGAGCTAATCAAGGCAAGTGTTACTACTCCTGCTTTACAATGAGTGGCTCCGAGATGGAAAGTGCCTGGTCCAAGGTCATTTAGATTTAAAAAGCAGTGCAGTCATCCTCATATCGTTTGGTCTCTCTGGCCAGGGATCAGATGCGGAGACCTGAGTTGGGGCCGAGCTCCCCGCCAGGGGGCGCATGGGACAGGAGACATCACCCTCCTTCTCTCCTCCCCCTCGCCGCTGCGCGGAGCGGGGCTGACCAGGGTAGGGCCTCTGCTCATGTTGCTCCCGCACCAGCGCGTCCGGCCGCACTCGGCGGCGCCCGGGCCCTGAAATTCGCTGTCCCGCACTAGGCGGGGACTCAAATTGTGGTTCACACTGGGAATGGTTGCGGTGGGGGAAAATGAGGTTTGGTTCTGGAAGCTTCCGGGGCTGGAGGTACGGAGTAGGGGAACGAACGGCGCGTGGGGTAAAGCAGCAGGCTGCTTAGAGGGGGACTGGGAGAGCACCATGCTGAGGCTCATCCTAATGACTTTTGGCACCGCGCATTTCCAGGGTCCTCACCTCTTGTGTCCAGGCTCTCAGACACGGACTCCTTTAATTTCCTTAGCAAGTCCATACACACGTCACCCCGTTTTAAGAACAAGGAGCTGGGTCATAGATGATGAGTGGTTTGTCCAGGGTTCCACACCTGGTACTTGGCAGGCCCAAGATGGAAACCCATACTCTGAATCCGAACCACCCCGTAACCCCATAGAAAGGCCTGGAAGAAGGCAGCCATCACAGGCAGAGGCCCCCAATTCATGGGGTCCTGCTGACTCATTTAGCACCCACCCTGCAGTCTGGAGCCAGAATGCCATCTGGCTCATTGACAGGGAGCACCAAGACTGCCAAGGCTGTAGAGGACTGAGTGAGTACATCCTCTCCCAGAGGGTACCTACATAGGAAACCAGGCCATGTGGAGACAGCTAGAGGAGCCCAGCTAGGACACAGGCCATTGATGGGTTGGGGGGAATGGGCTCTGCCCACCTCAGGTGCCATCTCCACACTCACTGCCAACTTGACCCAGGAACCAGATAGGCCTGAACACTAGCCTGACCTGTCATATATGCTGGCTGGCTGACTCCCCTCATACCGCTACTCTGCCTGTGTATTGAGACAGTTTCAAGCAGGGCCTGCTGCCCAGAGAGAAAGGCTCGCTAAAGTAACTGAATTTCTCTGCTCACATCCATTTTAAATCACTGTAACTTAACATTCTGAGAATAATTTACATCCCCAGCAATTGGGGTTTCTGTCAAGCCACCCCCACCCACACACATACACTTATACTGCCCTCATCATCCTCTTTACATATTTACATATTTATCTCAAAGAACTGATATATTTATCAGTTATACTTGAGCCTGATTTTACTGGGGCTCTTAGCTTTTCAAAAGTTTAAGGCCAACAATTCACCATAGATTAAACTAGAGGTAAATTTTTGTGTTGCAGTGGCAGCCACCCCAGCTAGGACATCGGCTGAATACAGACTGATGCTTTGACCAGAAACACGGAATGTGAGGACCAGCACAGGTCATGTCAGAATCAGGGCTATTTGGCAGATTCTCATGCCCAGACCTCCCCACCTTAACAGGAAGCAAAATGCTAGGAGGAAAGTGGTGAGGTCCAATAGGGGACCGCTTCCCACAGGTGATTTCCTGCAGAGCGCCCCTTGTGGTCTGGAGCCATCTCTGTAGTTGGGCAGACAGAAGGCCTGGGAGCTACTTTTTCTGACCTCTACTCCTCCCTGTTTCAGGTGGAAACCCTGTGGTCAGAATGGAAATGAGTGAGACTGCAAACTTTTTGTCATTTGCATTAGAAAACCTGCCCTTCTGGGAAGAGTCTAAGAGAATTTTGGGGGGAAATATTCTAGTAATTTTCTTCAACATCAATGTAAGTAGTGACTGTAATGTTTTTTCTTCCTTCAAATCATTGCTGGACTTGACAGAAGCCTACTTAATATCCACATCTAACCCATGGTTATGAGCAGCGCAAGTAAGTGCTACCACACAGCTTGAGTCAGGCATGTGAAGACCATGTGGGGAGGAAAAAGCAGATGTGTGAAACATTGAGTACCTCTGGGAGCCAGGTACTGCACTTGTAGCTTAAAGGGTCAATACATGAATAGAATGTAGACACTAACCTGAAAAACATGAGTCTGCTGGTTGGATTAAGGTAACAGCATGATAAAAGATATGTCACAAAATTACAACAGTTCTGGGGTGCAGAGGTGGAAGAATTGGCTGTTTTGGTGGTGGTAGTGGAAGTTCTAGAAGTGCTTGGCATGCTCCAAGGAGAGAGCCCAGCATATGACTAAATTTGTTTTCAGGTTATCCTGTGGCCATGTGTGGGTTAGGCTGAAGGAGACCAGGGCAGGAGTCCTAAAAGGCCAGGCAGGAGGCCGTGAGATCCAGGGAAGAAATGCAGGCTCCCTGAGGGGCTAATGGTGCTGAGGAAGGAGCCCAGTATGAGTCTCAGGTTTGGGTACAATGGGGACGTCTGGAAGGACAGAGAGAAGAGTACAGGTTTAACTCAACCTTACTCGTTGCCAAAGGGCACTGCAAAGACTAGAGAATACTCAGGGAACCCCTTACTTTTGAATGTGCTAGGAAAGGAATACCTTGTTTTTTCACCAACCTCAGCTATATATGCAGGTTTGATATTGGAGTACATGGACTCATTTCCCATACAATGATATACTTAACTTTAATGAAGCCTGAAGCCTTCAATTAAATTAAAATGAAAAATGAAGCCTTGACAGTGGTGCCAACTCTGGCAACCTGCTGGTCAGGGACCAGTGAGTAGTCTGGGTTGTGTGGGAATACTTCCTCCCCTCTGGGACATGTGCTCAGGGCCAGTGAGTGGGGAGGGGGGAGAGGCATGGGAGGTCCACAGTGCCAGAGCTCTAGTCCCATTTTGTATCAGAAGAGCCATTTTTGATATAGGGGACCGAGTGGTATGGCTCCCTCCACTGAGACACTCTCGTGGTCCCATACCATCCCATCCCACCCCTCCCTATGCCAGAGTTTGAGAAGAGAAGGGGAGGTCTAAGCTTTGGTGTTAGGGCAGAGTGCCAGGTAAGGGAGAACCCTAGGTGTTCTTCTTGCTGGGAGATGTGGGAATACAGCCAAGAGCTGAGTAGGGGGAGTCTAGTAGGGGGAAAGATGGCTAGTTTTGCAGAGCTCATTACTGGGGCTGAGTGAGGGGTGAGGACAGAGTGGAGGGGGTGACAATAAAGACAAAAGAAAGCTAGGGTGCTGTCTCCATCTCCAGTCCTGTGGAAGGAATGAAGCAACAATCCAGCAATTTGAGTGTCCTGGCTCCAGGCCTGTCTCTCCTCTGTAGCTGCAGCAGGGGGCACTGCAGCCCCTCTGAGGCTAAGAGACCTAACTCCCCCCACTCCACCCCTAACCTTAGACCCAGGCCCAGTGCTGGCCAAGACCTCACAGCTGGGTCATGCTCATCCCCCCAGACTCAGGCTGCCATCCCTAAACAGTCTCCAGGGCATGAAGCCATGGCTGGAGGACACAGGAAGCCATGGAGGAAAAAAAAATGGTTTATTTAGTCAGAGAGCCTCTGAAGGCACCTGTTTTGTTGAGTATAAAAAAGGCAGTAAAATGGCAACTGTACAGGGTGCATGATGGGTAGGAACAAGACAAGGCAGAGGGAGCACGGGAGGGACAGGGAGAGGTTGGAGGAAGAGGCACAGGGGGAGAAGGAGGGATTGCAAATGATAGACTGGACCTTAGAAGAGACGGTCCTAGCCCCTAGCCACCCCAGTACAGGCAACGCAAACACACACACACTGAGCCTAGGAACCTCTGCTGTCCCTCTCAATCAAGGATCGGTAAGATCCAAGTGTGGGGGTTTCTAGCATATGCAGAGAATGTGTCCTCTCCCTCAACTCTGACCCTCAGGCCCACAATGTCCCCTCACTGTCTACCCAGAGGCTCCCTCCTCAGGGCCTGGACACTAGGGCCTACCAAAGGCCCTGAAAAAGCAGAAGTTGGCTAGAAAAGAAAACCTCCAGCCCACCCCTGCCCATCCCTGCAGAAGGAAGGGGCAGGAGCAGGCAGCTGGTGCAGTCCTCTGTTCATCAATGGTCACACAATTGCCCGGAACATGAAGGAGAAGACAGCCCCCAGTGCCAGGCCAAGAGACAGAAAGAAGGCCATGATGGTTCCAGCTGTCTCTGCCTCAGCCGGCTTCACTTTCCTAGAGAGGCAAGGCTACCTTAGGATGGGCCCTACTCCAGCCACCCTGCCCCACCCCCACCCCCAGAGCATCAAGGGTGGGGAGATCTGCCTGAGCACCTAATTCTGCTAGCCAACACATCCTCCTTTCCCAACCCCAATCTGGCTTTTCCCTCTTAGGGAAACACATCCTGGGGGCTGCCCTCCACCTAACCTGAGAGCTCCCTCCTACATCCCTATTAGCCTGTGCACCCCACCCCTGCACTTCCCATCAAAACTCCTTCAGCCTAGGTGTCCTTTCCCAGGCATCTCCTCTCTTAGCCTGGAAACTTTAAGCTCCAGGATCAGGGAGTCTCCTTTTACCTTCTCTCCCTCTATCAAATGTCCCCTGCTGGAACTCTAGATCCTGCCTGATGCCTCTGGGTTCCCCACTCACTTGGGCCCGAAGCACATGCAGAGACTGGCGAGGTAGCCATTGGAGAAGGCGAAGGCGGCCACGAAGATGATGAACCAGGCATCGTGCTCAAAGACCACAGTCATGTATTGGCGGGGCTGGACATTGCACAGCAGCAGCAGGGGCACAAACACCAGGCGGGCCAGCACCAAGCTTGGCAGCAAGAGGCTGTCCTTCCCAGGCTGTGGGGACCAGGCAGTGCCTCAGCTGGGGCCAGCCCCCAGGGCTCCATTTAGAGTCACTCAGGATCTGAATTGAAACCTCAAAGCCTGGATTCCTTTAGGGGTACTGATTGGGAGAGGGGAGAGTAGAACCTTCTGGAATGCTGGAAATGTACTTCCTCTAGTCCTGGCTGGTGATTATACAGAGGGAGGGTGTGTGTGTGTGTGTTTGTGTGTGGTGTACTCATTAACCTATACACTTAAGACTTGTATACCTTACTATAGATGATGTCTGGATTTTTAAAAAAGCATAATCCCCTTGCCACCCACCATAGGTTCTTGGTCTCAGGGTGGACTCTTCCCTCTCACGGGAGCTTGATTACCCTCTTCCACTTACCCACATGAATATGGCTGTGAGGCTCCGGCCCAGCCAGTCAAAGACATTGAAAGTCAAGAAACAGGAAACAGGAATGAAGTAGTTTTCTGGAAGAGGAAGACTACATTAAGGGATGTTTATTAGGTCCGCAGGCAGATTTAACCTTGACCCTCACTGGGACTCAGTTTCCCCAACTGTAAAGTAGAGATGCTTTTAGCCCAAGGAAGGGCAAATGGAACAGAAGAGTCAAGCTGGGGAGATGGTAGCCCAGGGTCCCCTCTTCCCCAACCCCAGTTCAGCTCAAGTCCCTGTCTGTCCCCATCCTGGGAACCTATGGTGTTCTCACCCCAGGTACTGGTGCCTGCAATGCTGGACTTGACCTCAGCGGTCACGGCAGGAAACAACCCAATGGTGATCGTAAATATAAAGCAGACGGAGAGAGCCGGGACCAAGATCTGGAGGAAAGGAACCCAGGCCCATGTCTTCATGGTGGCTGTACATCGAAGAACCAAGAATACACACACGCACGCACGCACGCACAAACAAGAATCCAAGAGAGTAGCCAGTCTCAGATCAGAAAGGGATGGGATGAACGGTGTCAGCGGGGTTGGGATGAGGAGAGAAAGAGGCTGAGAGGTAGAGGGCAGGACACCCATGCCCCATTCCCCACGCACATTTTTGAGGATGGCTAGGATTGAGTGGCTTTTGTTGGTGGTCTGAGAGTTGGGGGCTGAAACTCCAGGCTCCTCTTTGCCTGCTCTTCGCTGTTCTCCTGGAGGGTGACAGGTTGTGGAAGGTTCTTCAAGTTGCAGGTAAGACAGAGTAACAGGAAAAGACACACACATTCCCCAAAAGGGCTGGAATTAGTTGGGGGTAGACACCCTTACAATGTATAGCCATATCCTAAAACCTAGCACAGACCTTCTCTAAATCCCCACAGCACCAGTCCTTACACCCTGACCTCTCCCGGGAGCCTCAGCTCATGTTTGACCTTGTACTGTACAAGAATCCGAAATTGCTTCCCACTGTCCTCAAGCATTCAGGGTAATCCAGGATCACTGTCCCCCCCACTTTATTTTTCCCAACTCTTATTTCTCATTGTCCCCTTCACTCCACCTGTGGTGCCTCTGGCCTCTGGCTCATCTCTGCCAGCAAACAATATACTGGTTCCTGCCCTCAGCTGTCCCCCTGCCAGTAGGCTGTCCTCCACCCAGCTTCCTCAGGCTATTCAGACCTTTACTAATGAGGTCCAACTTGGTCTCCTGTTCCCCAGGCCCTTCGAGCTTGAGCTGCTGGTAGTAGCGATAGAATTCCTATAAAGTGAGGGAGATGGGAGGTGGATTCAGAGGTGGTGTCTCCCGAACCACTGCATCCCCCTACAGGTTTCAGCCTCAGAACACCCTTGGTCTGGAACCCTGGACCCCCTGCCCCGACCAGGCTCCAAACCCCTTTTTTTCTTTTGCTCACCAGCTGGGACAGGCCAAGGTAACAGATGATAGCCAAAACAATGACCACACAGGCTGTGATAAAATAGCCGAAGGCACTTTCTGATAGTTCTGAGCCACCTGGGGGTGGAGGATATCTGTGATGAGACAGGCCCCATCCCCATCCCCATCCCTCCACAAAAATCAGAGCAACAGGCAGAGACAGCAAGACTTACTGGCGATGGCACAGATCATGGCCACTGAGGCGAAGATGCCTGCCAGGCCCTGGCCACTCATGATGGGGGCCGTGTAGTTAGCAGGCAGGAGGCCAGCCAGACCAAACAGGCTGCCCTGCAGGATGGCACCAAACGCTGGGGGAACAAGGCACGCATTAGTGAGGGGGCAGGTTGGGTTTCATGGGAAAACAGGTCCCTGTAATTCCTTCTTTCCTCCCAGTGAGTCTTTGACACTCAGTGGCCCTTCTGTCTGCCCAGACTCTCAGCCCTGGTCTCTGCCTGTTCAGGCCTCTGAACCCTGACTGCCCAAAGCATCCATTTCCTCTGGGGAATGGTTGCCTGTGGGTCTGAAAGAAGGGTGGGGGTACGTGAAAAAGTCTTCGCCCCAGATCCCCTCCCAGCCCTGCTCACAATTAATGAGCATGATCTTGATCATGGTGATGATGAAGAAGGGCAGGGCATCCAGGTGCACCTTCACCAGAATAGCAGTGATCAGGAACACCAGCAGGATAGCCACCAGGCTGCCCAGGATTCGAACAGACTGGGAGATCCTGCAGGAGAGGACGAGGCGGCAGATAAGAGTGGTTAAAGCAGGGACTCAGCCCAGGGCACACAGGAGGCAGCCAAGGGTCAGGCTGATTCTGGTGCTCACTTCTGATGCAGGAAGGAGTTGAGGCAGGTGAAGAGCAGCAGGGGCAACATGGCACACAGGGTCATGACATTGTTGAAAATGGCACTCAGAGAATTCCGCTTTGGAGAGGGTGCTGTGGTGGTGGCCAAGGCCTGGATATCCCTACTCAGTTCAGTAGAGGACGTGTTCTGGTACTGGTCCAGGCGGTTTGTGAAGTACTGTGGGGGATGCAGGGAAGTGTTGGAACTTCTCCCCCTGTGCCCACGAGTACAGATGCAGGCCCTACATGCCCAGAGGACATACCCCCCAGGGCCCAGTCCCCTCAGTCTCACCTGAGTGGCTGTCATAAAAAAATTCCAGGGGAGCAGGGTCCCCAGACCCAGCATGAAGAAGATAAGCCAGACGGCTTTGTACCTGCGGATGGGAAAGGGAAGAGGGACCAAGTGACCCACCATCCCACCCTCCTCCCCAGATCAAACCTGGGGAAGCTTGTCCCTCCCTTTTAGTCTCTCTGGCTGTCCCAGGGCACAGGGCATCTGTGTTTGTGTCCATGTGCATGTGTCCTATGGGTGTGTGCAGAGGGGGAGGTGTCCTAGGATATGGAAAAGGGCCCAGTTGAGTCCAAAGCGGGAGGTGGACCAGGGACACAGGGCTGAAGGGCATAACCGAAGGACGGTGGTTCTCAGCCCCCAAAGACTCAGGGGAGCCTGCAGCCTTGGGAACTAGTGTGACCCACACGTCCGGAGGTGGTTTTAGAAATCTTGCTAAAGGCTGGGGGTGGTGGGTGAGTGAGAAAGCAAATAGCCAAGTGCCTTCCACCCCCGGCAGGAAGGCTGGAAGTGATTATGATTATATAGTCTGGGCAAGGACTGTGTGGCTCCCCAAAGAGGATTCTGAGGTCAAGAAATTCCCGGACTATTCCAGACCTAGTGGGATAGGCAGGCGGGGTGCCTTTGGGCAGCTGGTAAGTAAGAGCTGTTTTTTCCGGGCCCAGACAGAACCGGCTTTGTAGGTCACACCACCTAGGGTAGGCCAAGAGGTATCAGGCCACTGGACGTCACCTGGGCCCCAGAGTGTAAATAAGTGCCACCCCAGCTTTGGCCAGGGCACGGCCCCAAGCCCTATACCTCAGGGCCTGTCTAGGATGGGCCAGCTTCCCCCAGGCAGCCCTGGGCCCTCCCACTGGGGTCTCCAGATGTGTTAACCATATCCTCCCAAACAACATCTGCTTTCCCAGAGAGACAAGGACAAAGTCCAAGGCAGTGAGAACAGGGCCTGACCTCACACAGGAAGGGCCTGGGTGAACACACCAACTGGGCAGGTCTAAGCCATTACAACTGTTATCTCCCCAACTCTCTCACATCCTCCCCACCTTGAAAAAGAGAACTAAGGGTTTGATTCAGAGACCCAGGAAGAAGGGAGAAACCCCCAGCCAAGGTCACACGGGATAGGGTAAGAGTGGAGGCTGCATGAGTGTAACAGGTGATGGTGATGGAGAGGGGCTCAGAGAACGGCTGGGAGTTGTGAGACTGAGAAGGGGCAGGCCAGCAGCCTGGGAGTGGAGATGAGGGTGGGAGCTAACCTGGAGCCTGTACGCCTTAAAGTCTGTCTCCTTAAATTCTCTCCCTCCAAATAAACCTTGCCTCTATTTTACAGATAGAAAACAATCTTGGAGAGATTAAACTAAGTGCCTAAGGTCTCACAGCCAGAAGTGGTTTAGTTCTCTAGTCTTTGGCATAGGAAGGAGACAGATCGGGCAGGGAGAGGTGAAGGGGTCAGGGGCCTGAGTCGAAGAGCTTTGGACCTGAGGCATGACTTTGTCACCTTCCTTGGGTCCTAGACTCCTTGGAGAACTTAAATCAAGCTACAGCCTCTCACCCTAAAACACATATACACAATCACAGTTACAGGTCTAACTTGAGGCAGTTCACAGGCTCCAGAGGTGGGGAAGTGAGAGGTCAGACCAAGGACTGGGGTATGAAGAGGTCGTCTAAGGCAGAGGCAGCCCTGAGGGAGAGACAGTTCTGCCTGATGCCCTCCAGGATGAGGGGTGCTGCCAAATATCTCCCCATGGTGATGGCAGGAGCTGGAAGCTTCTGGCTGGCCAGAGAGCAACAGTGGAAATACTGACACAGCTAGGGAGGGGTTGCCATCCACCCACCTTTGCCCTCCCCACAGACACCCCAGCCAGCAGCCAGCCAAGGCATGAATAGCCATCACCCCAGATGCAGACTTGACTCACAGCTACCTGGCTAGGCCAGTTAGCACTGACAACTCAAAATTCCAAAGGATACCACACCCAGCCCCCTGGAGACCCATTTTACTCCCCTGGGTCTCCAGCCCAGGTCCCCCAGTACCTGTCCTGAGGCTGGTGACTGGTTGTCATGGTGACAGCGTTCTTGGTTTTGCCTGGCTGACAGCTCCCTCCCTCTGAGGCTTGCTGGGGGCAGAAGCAGTATGAGGCCTTGTCTTCGCCCTGTTTCCCCACAGGCCTCTTCAGACTCTTGGGGGGCAGGACCGGGCAAGGCAGACTAAGCTGGCAAGTCCTACAATCCAGCAGGACCCTCTATCAGCCCTGTCTCTCAGGACTGCTCGATCTGACCCCTCTGGACAATCCTGCTGGGCACCCTGTCTGCTCAGGCTCTACCTGGCACCAGGCCTGGCCTGGCTGCTGCCATCGCTATTTTTATCCAGCAGCGAAGCAGTTTGTAAGCGGGAAACCAGAGGGTAGAGAGCAGGAGGGAAGGAGGAGGACTCTGACTGAGAGGGAGGGAAAGACAGGCAAAGGCAAGGAAGATGAGACGGGTCAGGGACAGTGATAACAATGGAAGGAGGGAGAGGAGGAGGGAAACAGAAAAGAGAGAGAACAGAGAGGGAGAAGTCGGGGGAGGAGGGAGGCACAAAACAAACAGATCTGTAGTAGCAGCAGCCACAGGGATCAGGTCCTCTCTGCAAATCTGACCTCTCTGCCCTCCCAGGGAGCCCCTGGACTCATGGCTAGAGTGGGCTCTAGAGAGCCTGTTCCCTCCTAGAGGCACCCCAGACTCCAGCCTCTCTGCTGGTGGCACCTTAACCTTCCTTTCCAGCTACTGCCCAGGGGCTTCCTAGTTCCTAGTCAGTTTTCCAGGAAAATACTTTCCAATAGGTATGGGACACAGCCTTTTCTACAACCTAGAATGGCCTCTCCCCTGACCTCCAGTCCTGGCCCCAGAGGTACGCCATCCCCCCTTGGTTCCTCTCTAACTCTCTCGGGCCCCTGTTTTCCTTCCCCTTCTGAGAGCAAACTTAGAGGGAAGATTGGGGGGTAGGGGTACAGGCCTGACTAACTGCATAGTCCCAAAGCTCCTAGCCTCCTCCTCTGTGTCCCTCTCCTGCTCACCCCTGTTATTTCTGTAGCTAGGACCTCTTTGGAACCAGCAGATGAAACAGCTTTCCCTTTAGATGGCACGGAAAGGCAGGTAGGCGTGTCCTGGTGCATCCCTCATGTGCAGGCCTAGCTCTGGAGCGAGGACTGGCTTTCCCTCTTGCCTACCTGGGCCAGCACTCACCAGATGCCCAGACTTGCCAACAGAAGGGTGAGAGCAGAGGGGGCCTGGGGAGTCCCTGGGAGGTCGTCCTAGCTCCGGCTCAGGCAGCAGGCCTTGTCCATGGGCTCCTCCTGGATAAGGGTCCAGAATGAAGACAGTGGCACAGGGCATATGGGAAGAGAACCCCCCAGGCCTTGCTGTGGGAGGAAGTTTCCACATTCTGAGAAGCCTCACAAACACTCAACCAGAAGATAAAAAACTACGCCTGTAGCTTGGGAGATAAGAGACCCAACTGTCTCAGCAGGGGAGCTGAGGGGGTGGGTCAACTCAGGTGCAGTCAGTGCTCCAGATCTGAGCCTCAAGACAAAGAGATACCATCCAGTACCCCAACCATCAAGGGGTTTTTCTACCTGTTCCTGTAAGTCTTCTCAACCCTTCCTGGGTAAACTCCAGACTCTCCAAAAGCTCTCTTCAGTCCCCCAGCCCACACCTGGGTTGTAGAACAAGGGAGGAGCAGACCCACAGGCCTCCAGATAGAGGCAGAGGGCTTCTTTCATTCATCCTTTCAACAAATATTTACCAAGAAACTCTGCATGCTAACCAGGTTCTAGGCACTGGGAACAGAGTGGTAAACAACATGTTTTTAGATTTTCTAGAGGGATGGGAAAAGAGGGCTATACCCTGAGGGGTGGATAGAGAAGGCTCAAGACAAGTTTTCTATTAAGGAGCAGGGAGGAGAACCCTGAGCTTCCCACCTCAGCATACTGTGCTCCACCCCCACCCCACCGGCAAAGTTCCTGGCAGTAAAGAGCAGATGGACGCAGTTTCAAACCAGACCAGAGACTGAGTGGAGAGAATAGGGTATGTCTCCTTCCTTATTGAAATCTGCCTTAGGCTTAGAGAAGTATTAATTTCTGCCCTCTCTCCCAGCTACATACCTGTTCTTTGTTCTAGCTAAACCCACCCCAGTCCTGGGCACAATTCAACTCCTGGGGCAGCCCCCTCCCCCACCCACATCTTGACACTCAGCAGGCCAGCCCAGGTGTTTTATTCTTGTCTACCTTTGCCCAGCAGCAAGCAGGGATTTGACAACAGCTCAGAGCATCTGGTGTCCCTCCAGCCATGCCTTGGCCTGCCGAGATGAGGCCCTGAAAGCAGCCACCAAACTGAATACCTCCCCACCTCCATGCTCCTAACACCTTTCATGCATTCCAGCTTCCAGACAGACCCTTGTGGTAATATCAAATTCTCCACTCCCCAGGATTCCATATGGAGCCAGCCACTACCTGCAGGTACCCTCTCTTCCCTCACAACCACCCATTAGCTAGTTCTAAATTGTCCCCATTGAACAGATAGGGGCAGCTGAAGTTTAGAGAGATTGAATCACTTGCCTGAGGTCACAGAGCTAGTGGTGAATGAGTGAGCTGGAATTCAAACTCTACATGTAGCTTATTCTACGCTCCTTCTGGGGTGAGGAGGGAGGTATAAAGGCTGCTACCCGACTAGCCCAGTATACTGGGAGGTGGGGGTGCTCTACTCCAACTAAGGGAGAAAAATAAGGTGAAGGCCCAGGTCATCTCCAGCCTGACATGGGTGTCACGTGTAAGGCAACCTTCCCTCCCACATCCTGGCATGGACAGTTCACAGGCAGGACAAATGGAAGGGCCTAAAGGTTACCAGAGAAATGGGCAGAGGGGAGGCTCCAAGAGGGGCGAGGGACAGAGTGGAACCAGCCCTCACCCACCACTGCTCTTCCCTGGGAAGAACACCTGGGGTGTGTGTCCTTGTCCTTTCTGTATTAAAGAAGGGTCCTCTTTCTGGGAATTAATAAGGACCTAGGAAGGGGTGGCCAGGGACATGAGTTTGCCAATAAAAGGCGGGGGTTAAAGAGAGCCTCTCCAGCTCGGTTCTGTGTGCTCTCAGCCCCATTCCCCTCACCCAACGCGGTTAACGGCGCAGCCCCTCCCCGTACCAACCAGATTGATCGCTATTAACCATCTACTCGCCCGCCCTTTGCGGAGGTCAACTCGGCGACACCTGGTTCCAGGCCCAGGAGGCACTCTGTCCTGCCCCGCTCGGGTTCCGGTCTCTGCAGGGTCCCTCTGAGCCCCGACCCTTTGCACGCGACGTGCTGCGTGGCTCCGCATGCTCCACGCAGGGGTGCCCCCACCCGGCGTCCCCTCTCCTAGCTGCGCAGCTGCCAGGCCCGGCCTCCCTGCCCTCGTGGCAGGCGGGAAGCAGTGCCTTACGTCCCAACTCTCCCCAGACCCCCGGCCCCCCAGCCCCCGACCCCGGGCAGCACCTGCCAGGAAGGAGTCCTCCCTCCAACGCTGATATCCGCGCGCTTTCTAGCCGCTTCCCGCGCCCGCCTTCCGCTGGGCCCGCCCCGGGCGCGCCCCCACGCCGCTGGCTCTCTCCGTCCCGCCCCCCACCCTCAGCCGCCCGGCCCTGCCCCGGCCTGCCCCTGCCAACAGCACAGCTGCTCCGAACCCGAAGGGGCCCACATCCCAAGACCCTGCTCCCCGCATCGCCGCCTGGCCCACACCTCCCGTTATTTCTGTAGCTACTACCTCACTGGCCCCACTAAACCCTGCCCCATCAAGGAGCACGCGGCGCTGGAGAGTACAGCCCTACACCGGTACCCCTAGTTTTCTGCGCGCCGGGGCTACACAAATCCTACAGAACTCGTCTGGGGATTTCCCAGAGACAAACCTGCTCAAACAGGCCCCGACGCCCCCACGTCCACCCATACTGTATCTCAGATGTTCAGCCATCACTCCTCAAATCCCCTCCCACGCCACTTTTTCCCACAGTGTACTTTCTTCCTTTGCAACGACCTTTTCAGTGTCACTTTTTTCCTTTCAGACCTGTCTTGTCCTCTGCTCTTCCTCCCACCCCCACCCTTCACACGCCTTGAGATTCCTCTGACATATATAATCAGTGACCAGCATGGTGGGTTTTCCCACCTCTAACACACACAGCCACCCACAACTGTGACTTGGAGGGGGATGTGTGGCTCTGTGTGAGGTGATAGAGGCACGGCCCTATAGCCCCTTCATGATTCACTCTTTCTAAATCTAGAACTTTGGAAAGACTGAAGCAAAGAGAAAAGACAAGGGAACAGCCTTATATCCTGAGTGAATCCTATAGTCCAAATACTCTGAGGCAGAAGCCTTCCCCAGCTTCACATCCTCCACTAGTAGAGAAGGAAGCAAGGTATGCTAAGGAGTGGTCAGTCCTTCTAGTACCTCCAAGGGAGGGGGAAGGGATTCCTCCGTTCTTTGTTGGTTAGTAAATTGGGAATAAGGGGAATCTCTGCCCCTACAGCAGCCCTCAGTGCTGGAAGATAATCCAAAGTCTGGAGAGGTACTGAGGAAAGAAAATCCAATCCAGCACTCCCCCCTTCCCACACCAAGAGGCCTGTTCCCTGGCGAAGCCACAGACACTAATTAACAATTAGGAGTTCTAACATCATAGGGATAAGGCAGTCACACTATCTCCCCAGAGAACAGATGGGTCCAGGGGAGGAGAGATAGCTTTTCTACTTAGGATCAGCGGATGCTCCAGAAAGGGTGTTCCCAGCATTCCTACAACTTGTCCCACAGAAACATGACACAGCGTCATCCGAAGCTTTAACCAAGCCAAGGGCAGGAAGAAGGGTATTGGTGGTTATTTTTCTAGGCACTAACCCACGGCTTGAAAACGGCTTCATGTCTGGGTCAACAACCCCCCCAATCCCACTCAGTGTTTGTCCAGTCTTTCTCTCTTCCTCTCCTGGCCCTCCTTTCCCCTCTTCTTTGGTCCCTGCCTCTCTCCCCACTGTCATGGCCCAGCTGTGGGCCTATGGGGGATGGCAGGCCTTAGGGGTCAGACGGATCCGCCAAGCATGGCCAGGCTGGTGGCCAGTGGCTGCAGTTGTGTGCCAAGGGAGCTGGAAGTGGAAAGAAACTGGAGGGAAGTGGTGAGGGTCCAAGGCCATAAAGGGGAAGAATGGTTCCTCTCCCCACCCCCGCTGAAGCCTGGACTGCTCTCTAAATGGCAACAGCCAGGGCTGTTATTGCTGGAGAGAAGCCCATCTGGCACTCACCCTACCTGGGCCACCAGCCAGCACCCACACCCCTCCAGAGCTACCTCCCCGGACAGAGATGTTTTCTGGTGCTAGGGCCCTCTGCTGGACAGCCTTGAAGCCCCAACTCACAACAGCCTGTGCCTGGAGTTTTTCTAGCCAGGCCCAGGCAGTCCTTGCCACCTCTACCCAATCTTATGGTTCACTCCCTCCCTGGTCTCCCTCAGGTCCCTGGCACAGGAGTGGGGTGAGAAGGGCTGATCCAGCTGCATCCCACCATATTTGAGACTGGCTTGCCCCAGACTCCCTCCTCCCCGAGCCCCAAGCCTACCTTACAACCTCACAAACAAACAGTCCTATCTTCCCCCAGCCTTGTGTCCATCTGTTTGCTGGAAGTGTGTTTGCTCAGCCCAGCGTTGTCACCAGTACATGTCTCATGATTGTGTGTTGTCAGCTGAATTAGTGGTTATATCTTCACAGCCTCGTGGCAGGACTGGGACTAGGGTGAGGACAGTGAGGCACTTGCCTCAGGCACAAAATTTAAGGGAACATCAAATAATTCAGGAATTAAGATAAATAATATTTTAATGCAATACTTTAAAAAATCAAAGTTATTGCAAAAAATCCATGATGAACAAAACATCAACATTTAAAATAGAGACAAGATCACTTCCCTCATCTTCCTTTAGAGTGGGTATGGATTCTGTTAGCTAGGTCTGGGCTTGCCCTTCTAGTCTAATTTCTCAGACCTCTGCCCTTACACCCTGCTCTGGGCTGGCTGGCCTCTGACATTGAGTGATCTGTATGTGGTTGGGGTGAGGGGCAGTCATCTAATGGCGGCCTTCAAAGTCCCAGAAAAGTATCCACTCCGCCAGAAACGGCAGAAGCCGACTCTTTTGATATCCCCACAGCAAAGAGTGCCCTACCAGCACCACTCTCCGCCCCGCCCCACCGCACCGTACTGCCTGGGAACTCCGCAGACACCGCCCAGCTCCCCGCGGCTCCCGCCTCTGTTCCCCGCACGCCTGCGGAGACCTTAGAGGTGCATCCGAAGTTGCAGAGAAGAGACGGAAATTTCCAGCTCGTCGGGCCTCTGGATGCCCTCCTGGACCCCTCACCTCGGGGTTGGGGCCGTAGCCGGAAATCGCAGTTCGCGCCGCGTCTGACCGGTCTGAGTTGCCGAAGGAGGCAGGGGGAGGGGAGAGTGAGGTGGGGAAGGGGCGGGGCGGAGAGGGGCTGCAACCGGCAATCCCGCGCCCGTCCGGCGCTCTGCGGCCGGCTCTGTCCTGCCTGCCGTTGCTCCGGAGTGGGGCGCGCTTTGGGGGAAGCCAGCGGAAAGGGAGCCCGGGAGCAGGAGTCAAAAAACAAATTGCCCGTAACTCGAGAGGGCACTGGGTTGGGAGGCCAGGAGCTCACACCCGCTTCACCACCTCTGCCCCCAGGCCGACTTCCCGTGCGGGGCGAGCATGTGCACTGGCTTTTGAGGACATGGGGAGGAAGCAGATGGTCGAGCGGTGGTGAGGCGGGTGGGGGGAGGGAGGGTCTGGGGAAAAGCCCCGCAGGGCTGGGATGGGGCCGCACAGCTCTGGTCTCAGGTCTTACCCACGCCTAACCTTATGACGGGTGTGGGGACCGGATGGGGGTACTAAAAGATGCCTATATTCCTTACTATCTCAGACCCCGGAGCCCGAGACTCGCTGGTTATGAAAGGGAGGGAGGACTATTGCAGGGGAACCCTAAGCAAATTATTCAAGGCCGAAATGCAGATACCTTTGACAACTCATATTTGACCCCTGAGGGGCCTCCTACTGGGAAGGTATGTAAAGCAGTGAATTCCTCAGGCCACCCTCCCCAGCATCTCTTCAGGGACAGAGTCCCTCTCGGGAGCATGCATTTTTGCTCTGCTCTCCTGGGGACTGCCCACAGGGGTCCCAAAGCCAACAAATAAATCTCCCTCTTCCCAACCATCATTAGCTGAGAAGAGACTCCAAACTCAGTCACGGACATTTTCCTTCTTACCTTGAGCTGGATGACCAAACTCCAAGAGAGCCCCAGGACTGCTGAATCAGAGTGTGCTTACTGACTGAAGTGAAACAAAAGACCTTCCAGGAGATGAGGACTGACAGGGACATGGAATAGGGGATCAGAGAAAGCCTTGAGTTGTCCTCCACCCCCACTCAGGTGCAGTGCAGGCGGGGCTCAGGTATGGGTAACAGACTTTCAGAGGAATCTCAAGAATTCAGAAGTATTTATTGAGCACCTCCTACATGCTGGGCTTTGGGGGCAAGACTGATTCTCTGGGGAATCAGGGTCTTATTCTTTTAAGATAAATCCTGAGTTTGGAAGACAATCTAGATTAAAACCTTGCCTCTCCACTAAATTGTAAATTCTCTCTGGGTTAAGCATTGTCTATCATTGGACCTTATGGCCCCACTTATCTGGGGGTGGGGAGAGGGGGGAGAGTCAATTCTTTTCGCTGCTGAGGCCCGAGGTGATTCAGAAAGGTCTTGGGAGGAATGCAGGGAGGGAGGGGTAAAGATGGGGTCTTCTCTAGATCCAGGGCATCGTTCCAGGCCTTTCTGCTGCGAGCCAGGAGACGTGTCTTAAGTCGGACCCATCTCATGCTCAGCCCTGAACCATATCTTGATGCCTACTGGGCAGGCTGTAGTCAGTGATGGTGCCAGGACTGTCTCATTCCAAAAGAAAGCATTTAGTTTCTGCTGCTACCAGGACTCGTGGCCTCATTTTTGCCGGGCTAGCCTCTCCCTCCTCTCTGGGTGCGCCACTCTGGAGGCCTCCTCAGCATCTGGCGGGTGTCCCTGGCTGAAGACAAACAACAGACAGCCCAGCAAAGCCTCTCGTGTGTTCTGGGAGCCTAGGCGGCGGGCCAATCGACGCAGCAGGGGCAGGAGGTGCTGGCGGGCCAGGCGGGCAGCGGGCAGGAGCAGGCGAGACAGCAGCATTCGAAGCAGTAATGGGAGCAGTGGAACGGGCATGGCCGGGTCAGCGACTTCGAAGGCAATCCAGGCTCTAGGCTTGCCTTTCCTGCTCCCTCCTCACCTGGTAAAGACATGGGATGGGCAGGATCTCCCCACCACACACACTTTGGTTTACATTCTCTTTCTCCCCAGACCTCAATTCACAAGTCACATTTGCTTTCCTGAAGCCCTTTCTCTTGGCAGGTAGCCGTTGGCAGGAGGGTTCTCACTACATAGTAAAGCTGGGACTCCTACTGTTTCCTGGACCCTCCCCTCCTCTATCATCCCATCCTCTTCCACATCCTCAGTCTCCTGACATTCTCCATCCCTTCTCCCTCAATCCAGCAGGAGTTCATCCCCAGGCAATTTTAAATTTTCTTTAGCAGGCCCTTAATCCACGCTGATCTGACACTTCTTACCCTCCTAATCACCCACCCCCATCCATAGGCAGCAACTCTCACCAGTCAGAACCACTGCTCAGAAGCAATCTCTGGTTCAATTTGCCTGTGGGGACACAGCCTCAGAGGACATTCAATACACTGGGCTGCCCCACCCAGCTCAGCCCCACCCAAGACAGCTTGCCTGGATAGGGGGAGCAAGCAAGAAACAGCTGCTTGCTGGCACCTGGTATATGGGGGAGGGGCAGCTGGGCTGCAAGAAATGGGAACAGATGTAGGAATTCCCCCTGCTGAGTGCAGACCTTAGAATTGAAACCCAGACTAGACTTTCTAAAGATGTGACCATAGGCACATTGATTCTTTGGGGCTCCAATCCCCTTCTTGGTTACCTCAGTAACTAGGGGTAGCTGGGAGGAGTAACTAACTGGAATGAGACTGTGTCTGAGACCCACTTGCCCAAACCTCAGAAGCAGTTAAGACTGCAACCCAGACACACCAGGCATGCTCTGAATGGCCAAGGCAGGGAGAACAGGACCTGGGGAGCCATTTGGGGTAGAGGAGTGAGGTTGCAGCCCAGCTCAGCTGGGCCCAGTTAGATAGAGCTGGGTATCACTCCCACTTAAGGACAGGAAGAGAAATACATACTTCAGGATCCTCTTCTCCACTTTCTCCCCCCACTCCCATCCCCTACCCCTGCCTTGAAATTAAATGAAGTTTCATGTGATAGCAAGATATAGAGACAACCTGGGTTTGTTTTGTTTTTAAATACCTCATTCTGTTTCATAAAATGGAAATAATGAGGTAATGGCAGTGAAAATGTTTTGTAAACTTCACAGCCTTAGGAATATGATCATTTATCATCATCCCACTACCAGCCTCCATTAGCATCATCACTCCTCCAAAACCAGTGAAGATCTTGAAGAAAGAAAACTTAACCATCAAAAAGTTCTGTTCCACTTCTACCAGGAGGCAGCAGGACCTAGAATATAAATTTATAAGCATTATGTTCCTCTTTTTCCAGTTGCTTCCTGAAAAGATATGATGGCCATTTATCATCTCTGAGCTGTTGTGGGACGTGTATTTATCTAAACGAATGTACCAAGCCTGTGAGTTCATGATCTTACTCAATCCTCACCATCACTCTGCAAGGGAGTGATTATTAACCATTGTACACATAAAGAAACAGGTTCAGTGTGGTTAAGCAACTTATCTAGAATCACACAGCAAATACATGGCCTGATCTCCCCGCAAAACCTGCCTCTCCCTCAGGCTTTCCCATCTCTGTAAATGGCAACTGCACCTTTCTAGTTAGTCTGGCCAAAACCTTGGAAAGTTATGTTGACTTCTGTCTTCCCATTGCAGTTAATTACTCACATTAGTAAATCCAGGTGGCTCTACTTTCAGAGTACTCAGAATCTCACCACTTCTCACCAATGTCACCATTACTACCCTTGTCTGAGCATTCATCGCCTCTTGCCTAAATTACCATAGTAGCTGCCTAACTGGTGTTCCTGTTTCTCTTTTCCACACAGTGACTAGAATAATAATCTTTATAAAACGTGAATCAAATCCTGTTTGTTTGTTTTTGTTGTTGTTCAAACTTTCCAATGGCTTCCATTCACTCAGAGTTAAAGCCAAAGGCTTTAATTATGATCCACAGGGTCCTAGACAGTCTGACCTTCCCTGGCTTCCTGATTCAACCTCTGGTTCTTGCCTCTCTCCCTCTGCTCCAACCACACTGGCCTCCTTGCAGCTCTTTAACTGTATCAGACATGTTTCTTCCTTAGGGCCTTTGCACCTACTATTGCTCCTGCCGGCAAGGCTCTTTCTCTAGGTAGCCACATGGCTCCATCTCTTACCTCCTTCAAGTCTTTGCTCAAATATTATCCGTCCATTCTATTTGAATGGAGTCCTTCCGCTCCATCTCCTACTGCCTCCTCTCTACCTCCTCCTCTGCTGTCTCCATAACAAATCACAGTCTGCAGTGCTATGTATTTTACCTCCTTATCTTGTTGATTATCTGCCTTCCCAACTAGAATACAAACTCCATGAGAGTATGGACTTATGTCTTTTGTCAATAAAGCTGCTTCTAGTTCCTGATTTAGCCTTTTATAATGGATCTTGCCTACACCATCCTGACCTCTACCCCTTTCCTCTGCTGGCCAGGGAGTGGCCAGGAAACTTTGAGGAAATTGGTCATACCTCCTGTGTTTTAAAGTCAATTAAAAAAAAGTATCTGGAGGCCAACTCATGAAGTGGAAACCTGTGGGCTGGGCAATAAGTGACCCCTGGGGTCCTCCTCCCTGGTCCTCTTTCTAGATCCTCAGAGCCATCTAGAAGCATCCTGGGGACTCCTACCACCCCCATACATAGGTATCAGTTCATCAAGCCATTCATGTCAGCAGTAAGCCTTGAGTGCCTATTGTGTGCCAGGCCTGTGCAAGGTGCCAAGGACAGGATGGACAGACCAAGAGAATCAGCAGGGTAATGGGCAACCAGATGGGTAAACTGAGGAGGGGGTGGTGAGAATAGTAATAGAGCTAAGAATTTTTGCAAGATCTGGGAGCACTGGGCCTCCTGCTCCTCCCACCTCTTTCTGCTTATCCCATTCAGGGGTCCAAAGCACCCTACAACCTGGCTATCACCTCTGACACAGTACCCACCTGCACAAGGAGGTGAAGAGTGCTTCTGCATTGCCCACTTGATTAAAGTGCTGGCTCTGGCACGCTGTCTCAGGGTCACTCTACTGCATGAGCAGATTCAGACTACAGATGGAATGACACTCTCTAGAGTTGTGCTGTGTGGTAGTCCTCTTCCCTAAAGTGGGGATGATCATAACACCTACCTCGGGCAGGATTCAAAGATGGGAGAATACTAGGTTTGGAGCTTGGCTCCTAGAAAGTGTCCAATAAACAGGAATTTTTTTCCTTCCATCATTTTGCGTTTTCCCAATGGACTACTCCTCAAAGCCCTGATGCTCATGAGCAGCCACCAGGAGTTGATGCTGAGGCTCAGTTAATGCTTGAAGAATTGATAGAGACCCTGGGACCTGGCTGTCATGTTTCACTCTCCTGTCATTCTCCCAAGGGATCAGAACTGGCCTGCAGAGCTTCCTGGTTGTGGGAGGCTGAGGGCAGTGCAGAACTCCAAACAAGGAGTTCTGAAAAGAGCCAAGAAGGCCTCATCAAGGGCAGGGAGTGCTGAGAGGCACAGTACCTAGAGCAAGTGTGGAGGCCAGCCAGGTAGAGGAAGTATCGGCGGATAAGGCAGAATACCAGCCCAGAATCCAGCGTTCAGCTTGTTACTAATCATAGCATCAGTAGTCCTGAAACCACCTTCCTGAGTGGGGCTCAAAAAGGTGGAAGGAAGGAGTGGGGCTGTTGGGAGGATCCAAGGCCTGAATGTGATGACAACTGAGAGAACACTTTGTGAACTGCATCTCCTCTGAGGTAAGAGATTATACATGCAGAAGGGCAGGCCCTTACCATGACCGCCATTCCTCTGCTCACCAATGCCAGGCAATGGAAGACCCATGAACAGGCAATGGGGCAGTAAGACACACACTAGACATGCTCGTAAGACCCAAAGAAAGTGGGTTAGGGAGTTGGATGTTGCCTAAAAGAGCTGACAGGTGGGCCCACCCTATCCACCAGAGCAGTTGCCATGTCTGGGAAGAAGGAGGCTCAGAGAGAAGCCTGAATAGAATGCAGCCCATTGTCCCCACTGAAACAACTGTCACTGTCCCCAGACTCAGCTGACAGGACTCAAAGTGGGAATGTGAGCCCAGCCCTTCTGTCAAGGCCTCTCAGGAACAGTCAGCTGTTGGGTAAGACAGCTGCTTCCCAGGCAGTGGAAAGGAAGAACATGGACCAAGGGGCTGGAATAAGGATAAGGAAGGACATGCCTGGCATATTTGATTGGGGGAGGGAGAGCAGCAAAACCCACAGGCCCCGGGAATAAACCTAAGCAAGATTGAGCAAAACCTTCATGGAGAAAACAAACAAAATTTTTGCAGAAAAAGATCTAAATCTTGGATGGGTGTGCCAAGGTGTCAGGAAAGTATAGTTACAAAGATGTTAGTTCTTGAAATTTATCTGGAAAGTCAATGAGGTTCCAATTGAAAACCCAACAGTTGTTTTTTTTCCCTTTTCTAGAATTGGATAAACTGATCATAAAATTTATATGGAAAAGGGGCCAAGAATGGCCAAATCAATCTGAGGATGAAAAAAGAGGGGGTGCAAATCTGGCCCTATAGATACCAATCTGGTCATATGGGAATGAAAACAGTGTGGCAAGGTGCAAGAGTAGACACAGTGACTAATGAATGAAATAGAGAGTTTAGAAACAAGTACAAGAATATATGGGGCAGAGGTGGAGGTTGTGTTTAGAGGAGAAAGGACTAGTGAGAAATCAGAGTTGCGACAGTCGGCCATCCACAAGGGAAAAATGGGTTTGATCCTCTGACACACCAACTACAAAAAGAAATTCCACTGGCATTAGGGACCTGTATGTGGAAAGTAAAAAATACAGGAGCTGATCTTTAGGAATTTGGGATAGTAGAGAATTATTTGTTTTAGAGATTTTTACAAACTTCTTGTTATGGTAATTTTCAAAATTACACAAAAGTAGAGATAATAGTATAATGAACTCCTGTTTATCAATCACTCAACTTCAGTAATAATTCCAAAACTTTAAATTCATAAAAGACTACACACAAAGTGAAAAGACTTTAGAGACTGGGAGAAAAAAATTGCAATCCACATAACCGAAAAAGATTTAGTATCAATTATAAATCAAGTACTTTTATAATAAATAAGAAAAGGACCAAAAAAAAAAACAAACAAACAAAGAAAAATAAACAAAGGATATAAGTGGGTCATTTCCTAAGGAGGAAATATGTGTGGCTCATAAATGTGAAAAGTATAAGCAATATCTTGAAAGAGCTACCGTTTAGTACCCCTGAGCAGTGGAAATTCATGGAGTACTGGAGGGAGGGTTAACGGGCACATCATTTGGGAGTGCAATTTGGCAATATCTGGTAAAGCTGGAAACATTTCCTTGGAACTCAACAATTCCATTTCTAGGTGTGACTTTAGAGAAATTCTCACAGATGTGCACAGAGAGATGTGTACGAGGATGTTCTTTTATGATTTTTGTAATAAAAAAAAGTGAAACAAATGTCCACCAAGAGGAGAAAAGTAAATAGTCATAAACGGAATACTCTACAGCAGATAGTATGAATGTACTAACTCTCACGTATCAATGGGTATAAGTATCAAAGATATGATGTTGAGGAAAACCAAGTGGCAAAAGAATTAGAGCCAAATGATGCCATTTATGTAAAATTTTAAAACACGCGAGCAATTGTACACACACACACACACACACACACATATATTTGTGCATACATACCCATGTGGTAAAAGTAGAAACGGATTGGAAAGACATACAGGACTTAGGAGAATTGCCCCCTTTAAGGGAAGGGAGACAAAGGAAATGATGGCCCACAGGTAGGGGGAAGGGATATAGCTGTGCCTGTAAAATATTATCCCTTTAAAGAAATGAAAAAAGCTAAAGGAAATATGGCAAAATGTTAACACTGTTTAATCTTGGTAGTGAATACATGGAAGCATTCTCTTATATTATTTGCTGTCCTCTGTACTTTATTATTATTCTGCATATCATTTATTTAATAGTGAAAACATGTATTGATTTTCCTAACCTCTTACTCTTTTTTTCTGGACCTCCCTAACTTTCTTCCATCTTTTTTCCTCTTTCCTTCTCTTCCCTGTCTCCCACAAGTTTCCGGCCCCCAGCAGTAAAGGCAGTGTTGCCTGGAAGTTAGGAAGCATGGTGCTGGAAGGCAGGCCTCTAGCTCTGGCTTGTCCCTTGGCAGGCATCCTCCTTTCTGTCCTCAGTTACTCCTTGGGTGTCCAGGGCTAACCCCTTTCTGCCTTATCTCGCCCCCATAGGCAAGAGTTGCTGCTTTGTGCCAGGGATGAGGCTGGCATCAGGGGAGTAGGAACAGGACAGGCAAAAGAGGGAAGCCAGGGGAACCTACTTATGTGGAGGTGACCTTGCCACACTACCCCCATGGCAATCCAGGGGATCACAGCCTGCTCCCTGAGTCACAGGCCTAGAAGGATTGCTGGTGGCCTCCAAACCTCTGCTTATCTCCCTTATCTTGCCCCTCGTGAATCCAAGTGGGGACTCCACCCAGGCCTCCCCTCCCTCACCACCATCTCCCTCTTGGTTAGGGAATTCTGAAAATATGAGGGAAGGGACTAGATACCTCATCCTGAGTGGTTGGAGGACCCGGAATGGTAGGTGTGGGAAATAAACATCTATCAAGACCACTGATGCTAAGTCCTTGTCAATTATGAAAAAACAGGTGCCATTAGACTTCTCTGTGTTTGATTCAACTGATGAGTATTTATTCTATTTGAATCTGATAACACAAATGTTGAATAACAGAAAATATGGTTCTTTCTAAAGAGCTACATTTTGAACATGTCTTCATTCTTGGGATACATAAATGATGATCTACACAAAAATCTACCTGCAGAGTTTATATTCGAGTTAGAATCATGCTGGGAGAGGTCACACGACCCAATTAATTAATTAATTGAAAAGGGAAGCTCTCAAACCAAATAATACTTCATTTATCACATTGCCATTTACAAAATATGTGATTCATATGGTCTTTATAATTTTCCTCTGAGTGTTCTTGTCTCTGGACAGATGAATAAACTGAGGTTCAGAGAGAGGACCTCAGTGACAGTAGGACGAGGGTGGTAGGAAGACAGTTGAAGTAGAAGAGTTTGCATGTCAGACCCAAGAGGGTTCTACTTCCAGCAGGGACACCTTGGCTCTTCAGGAGGCATCCTCCATGGAGAGCTTTAAAGGTTTAAATCGTGGGGAGTATTTGCATTAGCCGGGAGAGCATTTTGTTTTCTTAGTCAACAAACTTGTTTAGTGTTCATCCATGTATCAGTGAAAAAGATAGTCCTGTGCCAATATGTGGTCAGCAGGAGAGATAGAGGAGTAAACAGGAAATAACAATACAGAGGGATAAATGCTCTGCCAGAGAAAGTGACTGGTACCTTAGGAGTCCCGGGCACCTGGCCAGCATGGGACCCAGGATGTGTGTCTGCGCATGTGTGGAACTTCTCAGAGAAGGCCTCCTGGAGAATAGATCTTCTGAGCTGAGGCTTGAAGGAGGAGTGACCAAGAAGGGGGAGGACTCAAGAGGAAGAAGAAGAGAGGCAAAGGATGCTCAGGGGGCAGAGGATGGGAAGAATGCGACACGTATTGTGGGGAAACCTGCTGCATGGTGGGGGACAGAGTCCATGCAAAGAAGAGCATGAACAAAAACAGAGTGGGGGGAATTCAGGAAATATTTGGTGTGCACAGGCATCAGGCCGAAGCGATGTTTGGGTGAGTCCTGGACATTCCTGCTGGCCGGTGTCGCTGATAGTAGGAAATTATGATCATTTTGGGGAAATGGGTTGATGAACCCAGATTTCCAACAAGGTGGTCTGAAGATTTGATTAGACATAGAGTCTGATGTCTCTGGCGGGCAGTGATGAAGCTTAGAAAGGGTTGGGGTTGGGGGCGGGCAGGAGAAAGGTGGATGGTCCAGGAGAGAGGATGAGGCTGTTGTGGGGATAGGCAGAAGGGAAGAGTTCCTGCTCGTGTCACCTGTTCATCTCCTTTTAGAGACAGAATAAGCACAAGAAGAACAATCCAAGAGGCAGAAAAGTTGAAGTTATAGACTCCCATGGGCACTGGGCACATATAAGAAATTTATTTTGTACTTAAATAAACACGCACACACATACACATACAAACATTCATAGGCATTGATAAATAGGAAGCAGTTATCCTGGGAGGTTTTCTTCTATGTGTTCTCCTGTATTTTCCATGTTCTAATGAGACTATGTGACTCCTGAAGCAGACAAGGACACAATAAATGTCATTTAAACACAAGAAGAGTCTTTAGTATAGAGTCAACTTTCACCAGGAAAAGAGAAACCAGCTTTAGGATGTGGCTTTTAGAGGGAACAGGTTGCCCGGAAATGGCAGTTCTGCTAGAGTGAAGGGGCAGAGTCCATGTAGCAGACACTAAAAATCTAGTGGAAAGACAAATGACAATGAAAAATATTTGCAGTCCCTATGCAAAGATCAAATCTTCCTAAAATATAACTAGCTATTAGAATTTTATAGGGAAAACTACAAAAAGCCTGTATAAAAACAGGCAAAGAATATTAAGAGAGAGCTTGAAGGAAATGAAATGCAAACAAAACATGAATATTTGCTCAGCTTCACTTGCAATAAGAGAAATGCAAACTACAAGGACACTGAGAAAACATTTTTCTTCTAGCAGATTAGAAATATGCAAAAGTTTGATTATACACCCCACTGATGAGGCTATGGGAAAATATGTACTCTCTTATATTGGTGGGATTATAAATTAGCATGATCTTTATGGCAGGGATTTAATATTCATTTGAATTACTAATGTACATACTCTTTAGCTCAATATCCCACTTTTAGAAATTTACCTTATAGAAATATTTTCCCTGTGTAAAATGACATATATAGTGTTGTTCACTGTAACATTCTTTATAACAGAAAAAGACTGAAAACAATCCTCAATAAAGATGAAAATTCACTACAGTGGAATACTATGCAGCTATAAGGAATCATAAGGAAGCTATATACTAATAGAAAACTATCTCTAAGGTATATATTTTAATTATTTTAAAAAGAAACTATGTATTTTAGAATAGTTTAAAATTGTGAAGTTGGTACAGAGAACTTTTTTATGCCCCACACCCAATTTTCTCTATAATTAACATTTTACCTTAGTAAAGTATATTTTTTATGATTAAGGAACCAATATTAATACATTAGTATTAACTGAAGTCCGTACTTTATTCATATTTCCTTACTTTTTATGCAAAGTCCCTTTTCTGTGCCAAGACCCCTTCCAGGATACCATATTACACTTAATTGTGTTATTTCCTTAGACTCCTTTTGGCTATCACAGTTTCTCAGACTGTCCTTGTTTTTGATGACCTTGACAGTTTTGAGGAGAACTGCTCAGATGTTTTGTAAAATGTACCTCAAGTGGGATTTGTCTGATGTTTTTCTCATGATTAGACTGGAGTTTTGGAGGCATAAACCACAAAGGCAAAATGCCATTCTCATCACATCATATCAAGGATACAGTCTATGAATGTGACTTACCACTGTTGATGTTGACCTTGATCACCTGACTGATGTAGTGTTTGTCATGTTTCTTGACCGTAAAGTTACTCTTTTCTCCTCCTTTCCATACTGTCCTCTTTGGAAGGAAGTCACTACGTGCAGCCCACTTTTAAGAGGTAAAGAATCATGTTCCACCTTTGACATAATCCATCATTGTGGGTTTTTTCTTTTTTTTTTTTTTTGGTTTTGCTATTTTTTTGAGCATTTCTTTACTTTCTGGCAGTAAAAGATGACCCAGGCTCATCTTGTGCATTTCCTGCCCCAGTCCTAGAATCAGACATTTCTCTAAGGAGCCCTGGTTCTATTTTTTAGAGAATGGTATTAACAATCAAGTACTGGGCAGTAGATGTGTCCTTTCTTACTGGGGTGTTGGTTTTGGGCCCTCTCAGCTGACAGAGTAAGGAAATGCATGTGTGTATAGCAACCCCTATATGTTCACGTGTCTATATAACTTTATTTTATGTAACCATCTCTATCTTTATTAAGGTCAACATGAATTCATATTACTATCTCCAAATCTAATCAATCACCACATGGAATGTTCTAGCCTCTTCCCCTTGCTTATCTGGAATCTCCCCAAGATATATATATATATTAAGTAAAAAAAACAGAGGGTGCACACTGATATGTATGTTATCTTTTGTGCAAAGAGGGTAGAGAAATAAAAATATATATTTGTATTTGCATAAAGAAACTCTAAAATCTACCAAGAGAATAGAAAATGTATGTTCCCACAAGAATTTGTATGCAAATGTTCATAGCAGCATTAGTCGTAGTTGTGGTGGTGATGGTTGCACAAAATGTGAATGTACTTAATGCCGCTGAAGTGCATACTTAAAAGTAGTTAAGATGGTAGATTTTATGTTCTATTAAAAACTACCATTTTTTTTTAATATGGAAAAAAAGTTATTGCATTTATTTTGCTTTACTGTTTTCCACTCAGTATGTCTTTAGGCTATATAGCAGTTGCTGTGTGACATCTAGTCCATTGCTTCTAACTGTGGCATGGTAGTCCATGGTTTTCCTAGCACATTTCATTTATTTTTTTTATTGAGATATAATTGACATATAACATTATATTAGTTTCTGGTATACAACATAATGATTTGATATTTGTATGTATTGAGAAATAATAACCACAATAAGTCTAGTTAGAGAAATGATAACCACAATAAGTCTAGTCACCATCCATTACCATATATAGTAACACATTTTTATTTATCGTGATGGGAAATTTTAAGATCTGCTCTCTTAGCTACTTTTGATTATGCAATACAGTACTGTTAACTATAGTTACCATGCTGTACATTACATCCCCAGGACTTATTTTATAACTGGAAGTTTGTACCTTTTGACCACAATCACCCATTTTGCCCACTCATCAATCACCCCCTGCCTCTGGCATCTACCAATTTGTTCTGTGTGTGTATGAGTTTATTTTATTTTAGATTTCACATCTGACTTATTTCACTTAGCATAATGCCCTCAAGGTCCATCCATGTTGTTGCAAGTGGCAAAATTTCCAGCACATATTAGATCTCACTTTTTCAGAGACCAGAGGATGAAGCTATGGATGTATTCTGTGGGACTAAAGAAATCGGGTTGAAGCTGTTCCTCTGATGTGGCCTTGTTGCTTTTGCAGGGAAATTGGAGGCTGCGGAGAAAGGTCTGGAGGAAATGGGGCAGCAGCTATTGAGAACAGCAGTTAAGAGATGAAATCTAGATTGCCAGGTGAGTAGAGGCCACCCCAGCACGAGCTGTGGAGGGTGCAGGCAGCATGGTTTAGTACCCTTCCCTAGCAGAAGAACCCTGCTGCCCAGTACTGTGAACAGAGGAAGCTACCGGTACTGAGGATCAGAAAAGAGCAGAAGTGTTGTTACAGACCCACGGGAGATAGCAAAGACATAGTGGGAATGACCTCCCAGGGCATTAGGCTGGGCAAGGAGGCAGGTGAGGTTGAACTGGGCTTGAGTCAGAAGATGCTGTAGCAATGATGGAGGTAAGGTGCAGAGACCAGATTTGGCAGGCAGAAGAAAGGAGCAGCCAGGCCTGGTTGTAGCTTGGGGGAAACTTTTGTTTTATATTTGGATGTGGAGGAATGTGATGTATGCATGTTTGCATATGTGTTGAATGCATGTTTTAATTAGATATATTTATTAAATGTATGCTAATTTATCTCACATCTCCAATACAAGGCAGCCATGTGGTAAAACTCTGGGGAGGGGGTGCCCCTCACATCATAATCCTGATGTATGATGCCACCTTGAGTTGCTCAGCACACAAACTTTATATGTGGGACTTTGCTGGAACCTAAGGGTGACAATGATGAGCTTCCCATCTATGAAATCCTTACTGTGCGCAAAGCACTGAGCACACTGCTTCATTATCTCAGTTGTCCCCACAACACACCTCTGAGATAGGCACTGTCACCCCTAATTGATAGATGAGGGAAAAGACTCTGTTAGAGAAGGAACATAACTTGTCCAAGGCCACCCAGCCAGAAGTTGGCTTTGGCTGTGGAACAAGCACTAGGTTTCCTAGAACCAACTGGGACTGCTGTGGACCTCTCAAAAGCTCAGAGGACCTGCTGATATTTGGGCCTTCCCAAATGATCCCTGTCTCTGCTCCTGGAGACCTTCGCTCCTTAGAGAGCAGCTCTGTGGAGAAAAGGTGGCAGAAGACAAGGGTGGCACAATCAGTCTTTAAGGTGCTTCTTAATAGAGTGTGACTTTCTCTGTCAGATAGAAAAGCAGAGGGGAGAGGAAGGCAGAAGGCAGTGGCAGGGCCGGAAATGATTCCTCAGGAGGCGGTGGGGGTGGCTCTGGAGGGAGCGCCGCGGACTCGGTTTAGTCTTTGAAGTTGTAAAGGAGGCAGGGGGCGGGGCTAGTGCAGAGTCAGTCACCAGATCAAGAGAGATTGGAATCCCACACCCCAGCTAAGCGTAAGCGAGGCGAGTGGATTAGTGCGAATTGAGGGGAGCCTCTGGGCACTACTGCGGGAGGAAACGCGAAGCCGGCTACCCCCGGAAGCCGGAAGTGTACACAGACCAGGAAGGAGTTAGAGTCCTTTGGGGTTGACAGCTCCCTAATCGAAGGGAATTTGGAGGCTGTTCCTATCCAAGAGGTTGAAAAGCTCTCATGTCCAGGCGCCAGTGTCCAGGCCGGAGAGACCAGAGCTCTGGAAGCCATGGAGCGTTCAGAAGGACAGGAGACGGACAAGTGTTGCGAAGCAGCTGCCGCAGGTGGTCTCCATCTTCTCACTGCAGCGGGAGGCTGGGGGTGGGGGAAAGCGCGTCTGGGGCAGAGATTCCAAGATCAAAACCTGGCGGACCAAGACTCTTCAATACTCTCTGTAAGGGCACTAGTTTGGCAGGAGCAATTTTCTAACAATAATAATGATTTTAATCTAAACACCTCTGAGGCAGGAATGAACTCACCTGTTTACCATAGCCCTCACCCCTCCCAGCCTCCCACCCACCTAGGAGGGTCAGTTCATATCTGACATGCTGGCTTTTGTAGCTGTTTGAATTTTGACGTTTGAGACATCTGCAGTGCTACCTTTGGAGACCCCAGTTTGAAGGGGAAGATGAGAGAGGAGGCTCAGGAACCCGTGGACCCCTAACTTTGCTCAGCTCTCAGTCGATGCTGCTGCACTGTACTGCTCAGTAGTTTATAGGGACTGCTGTACATTTAGCATTACTGGCACTGCCCATAAACGCCAACTTTTGTGGCAATCACATTCCTAAATGCTCCTCTAGCTTTTGTGACAATCACATTTCCAAATGCTCCCTGCAGGTTGGGTGGTACACCCTGGCAGCTACTGGACAGTCCTTTCCGGGCATAGAAACATAGAGACGTGGAAGCCAGTTGCATGTGTTGTTTATTATAATAATGCCTCTGAGCGAGAGAGAGAAGAGAAAGGCTATGCTGGGGAGGGATGGACAGCAGGACAATGTGGGCAGGACAGAAAGTGTAGTGAGCCTCCCCAGCCAGGGGACATTGGGGAAGTGTCACTTAATCTCCAATAAAATATACAGAGAGAGAGAGAGAGAGAGAGAGAGAGAGAGAGAGAGAGAGAGAGAGAGAAAGAGAGAAAGAGAGACCGAGGGGTAAGTTTAGCCACCGGAAGCCAGGCTGGGTAAAAAATGAAACACTTTGAGCTGGGGGGTGGGCAGAAGCATGGAGGTCTACTGCTGGAGTAAGCATGACATCTTGGGCCCAGGTGTTGCTACCTGGAGCCCATTCCATCAGCAGAGACAATAGAGCTGAGAGCTGCAGAGAGTACCTGCCCCTTCAGGCAGAAGCCCCCTGGGGCTGGTGGTGGTGGTGGCAGGGAGCAAGGCTCCTGAAGCCCCTTTATCCCCACATGGTTATCTGCAGCCACTGTCGGTAAAGAAGAAGCAGATGGGAGAGGTGGGATGGGGCAGGATGGCTGGGGAGAGCAGAGGAGGGTGGAGCCATGGGTGGGTGTATTGTAAGATCCCTTCCATGTACCTGGTTCAGGTTCAAGCAAATATAGCCAGTATTCTTGGGGTCCATGGTTAGAAAGTATGCTGTTTGAGGGAGGAGGCAAGGGGAAAGGGGTTGACAGCTGAGTCAGACCCATTTCTAACTAGGGAAGATGTCAGAAAGGGCATAAGAGGTTATCCCTTGATGCTCCCCAGCTAAACCCTCCACCCCCTGCCCCCACCAAGCAGGGGACTGATGATAACAACTCATAAAGCCTTGCTATGAGCCAGATCCAGTTCTAAGTGCTCTCCATATGCTAACTCATTTAATCTGTACTTCTATCCCATGAGGGCAAGACTATTATCCCCATTTTATAGGCAAGGCAATGGAGGCACAGATAGATAAAGCGACTTGCTGAAGACACCGAGCCAGCAAGTGGTGGAGCTAGAATTTGAACCTAGGTCACCTGTGACCTATAAGGGGACGTGGCTGTGAAGCAGAGCCCCTCATGAGGATATGTGGGAGAAGGCCAATAGTCTGGCTTAGGGTGGAGAATGGCAGGTGCCTGACTTACTGAACATGGCCTTCAGTCTCATGAAACAACTGATGAAGCTGTCGAAATCCATGATCATGTCCTCATTTGCATACCTGGCCACCAGCACCTGCACTACCTTGTTACTCACCTTGATGCCTGTGAGAGAGAGGAGTGTGGAGGTGGAGAGTCCCGCCCTCTGACCACTGCTTCCCCCTTCCCTGCCCCAAAGCCCCCTTCCGACCCCTGGCCACCTGCTTTCTCAATTGCCAAGCGCAACTCATAGGAGTTCAAGGAACCTGAGTTGTCCTGGTCACACTCTTGGAAGATGTCCTGAAGAGACACACAGATGAGGTAGGGCCATGTGCATGGCATGGTGGTTGAAGTAATCAAATACTTCAGTATGGCTGACTTACAACTGCTACTCAGGAAACCAGGGGCTCCTTCCCCTGGTCTACCTGCTGAGCTCCCACTATGTCTATTATCTGTTGACTGTAGGGTAAATTCCAGGCCTCACAGAGGGCCTCTGGCACTGTGCCCAGGGCTCTCTGCATGCATCCCTTATGCTGGCCGATAGCAAGATTATACTGCCTATTAAATATTTTGACTAAATAATACATCAACACTGCAACAGATCCTGTGCTGTGGTGTGTGTGTGTGTGTGTGTGTGTGTGTAGTCAGGTGCTCCAGTTCTAGCTTCATCCTTACTAGTTCTCATGCCTCTTGAGGACCTTCCTTTCTCACCCCTTAAATTACCCCCTCAATACCCTTTACCGTCCATTTCTTGATTTTTTTCCACAGGATCTGGAATTCCAGAAGTCCCAGCTTGCCAGAGCAATCTTTCTGAAGGATGGTCAAGGATATTAGAGAAGGGAGTGGGGGAGGGCATCCTGCGGGCAGGGGAACAGAGAGACTCACAGACGGGGAACAAAACCAGGGTGTCCTGTATGGTAACTATGATAACAGCCAGAGGAACTGGCATCTTTTGCTGCCCCAGAACCTATGCCCCAACAGGAAGGAGGGCATGGCTGACCAGAGAAGTAGCCACCTCAAGGCCTGGCTGAGGGGTAGTGGGATAGGGGTGGGGAGAACACTGGACAGCACTGCCCCCTGGGCAGGAAGATACATCCATGATGTTGATCATGCAACGGCACGCGTCTAGGCTAAAGCCCTTGGTCCTGATGTTTTTGACTGTGAGGGAGGGAAGGGGTGGAAAGAAGAGAAGGAGTGAGTAGGGGGTTGTGGGGGGTGCAGAGTGGTCAAGGTGGGGTGAATACTGTGGGGGAAGGGCTGTGAGTAGTGGGGTGAAAGACTCACGTTTGTGGATCACCTTGTTGAGCAGCCTTTGTAGCTCATACATGCCTATCTCCTTGTCCTAGGGAGGGGGACCGTAAACACTTGCTCTGGTGCCTTCAGCTCCCATCCACCTCCTTTCGGCTTCTGGCTCTCAGCCTCTTACCTCTCCTCCTGCCACTATCTCAAACAAATGTTTGAACTCCTGGTCTACGTAATGCTCAGAGATGTTTTCCTGGAGGGAAAGGAGTGAGAGAGGGACACAGTCCAGGAAGTTCCTTTACATACCCTAGAGGCTTCCTCCAGTCCCCCGACATCAGAGCCTCCCCTCACCTCTTGGAGTAGCTCAGCACAGTTGACTTCATCCATTTCCCTGGGCAAAAGTGAATGAAGCTTGGGGGTTACCAGGGGTCAGGGAGACATGAATTTCAGTGGGGTGGTTGGAGTGGGGGGGCGCATTATATCAAATATCTGAGTCTGTATGGAACGGGTTCCATGGCATTTGGGTTCTGGTTCTGGCTCTGCTACTAACTGGGATTCCGCTCCATGTGCCTCAGTTTCCCTGACTGTAAAATAGGAACAGGGTTGGGGAGGACCAGATGACTGCTTCCTGAGCCTGACATCTTACAGCTCTTGGGCATAAGGCCTTGGAGCAGTGAGGTGGGGGCCCTCACCAGGACATGCTGTGCTTCTCTGTGAAGACCCGAAGCAGAAAGTCAGCATCCCTGTGCGGCTCAAAGGTGGAGGGAATGATGATATATTGCCCTGGAGGCAGCTGGAGATAGCTGCTCACTTCACGTGAGTTCGTGAAGATCTCTGAGAAGCCATGGTTCTGATACTTTATGAAGAAGTCCTTCTTCAGGTGGATATCTTGTATGTTCTGCAACTATATGTACCCTGGAGGTGGGTCCAGGGCCGGCCTGGGAGGGCTGGGAGAGAGGGACCCCCAAGGTGAAGCCTGCTTGGGCAGAGTTGCAGGGAGACACATCCGCCAACTGACTGGGCCCGGATCCTGTCCAAGTGGCAGGTAACCCTGGTGTGGTCTCTTCTTTCCCTGAATCCCACCCAGGGCCCGAGGGGGCTGGACTTCTAACCCAGTGGACCCCAGAGCCCTTCGCCAAATTCCACCCTTTGCCCATCCACATGCGTCCTGGCCAGGATCAAGCCCTGTGTCTTCTGTACCTCCTTTGGGACCTAAGAAAAGGAGAGAGAGAGAGGGGTTAGGTCCCCCGGATGGTGAAGGAGCTCAGGCTGTGAAAGCCCAGTGGGGTATGCATATTGTGCATAGCGTGTGTGTGTGTGTGTGTGTGTGTGTGTGTGTGTGTGTGTGTGTGGTGTGTGTGTGTGTTGAGCAGGGTTGTGTTAAGGGCACTGGGACACTGGTGATGGGGTGAGGTATGGGCTCTGATAGCTAAAAGTCCTAGCATTAATAATTCCTCAGCTTTGGACAGGAAAGTACGCTTTACACAGAATTTTGCCAGGGGGAGATTTTCACCACTGCAGGCTGAGGACAGGCAACAGAATCCCTATGAGGTAAGGTAACTTTGCCCAACTTCACTGCTAAACAGTGACATATCTGGGATAAAAACCTAGGAGAGCATTTTCCTGAACATGATAGCGTTTCCATGCAACACTCACATCCTGCAAGATGCTAATAGGGGATTATGAAATTGAGGATTGAGCACAAATAAAGTAGTAAAAACATGACTTTAACCCAGATAAATGGGTTTCTGCTCTCCTGCAGGAATGAACAGAACCTTTAACATGCTGACGGCACTGTAGAGTTCTGGGTGGGGGTTGGAAGACAGCTGGAAAGAATGCATCTAGCCTTGGAAATGTCCTGAGGCGCGTCTGCTAACCTGGTGGACTTGCAGCCTAGGAAAAGGGCCTTGCTTGCATCTGTTTTGTTCACTATTAAACTACTGGAGACTGGACTGGGGCCCGGCATACAGTAGGAGTTCCATAAATCGTCATTAAATATATAAGGGAAAGAACAAATGGCCATTTCTAGGATTTTGCAAAGCGCAGTTTGGGAAACACTTGTTAGGGATTTCTCTTGGCCCCTGGAGTCAAGGCTCTTGGTGGGACGTCTAGGGGTAAGCTCAGCGGGGCTTGTGCAAAAGTCTTGGAATGTCTGGGAATCAGGACACAGGCTCTGCTGCTGACCCTTGGATGTGTGAGCTTGAGCAAGTGACCTCATTGCTGTGGCTCTCAATTTCCTTCCTGTTAAAAGGAAACTACTGGCCTGTTTTAAAAGCACAAGGCACCACTCAAGCAAGAGCCAGGGCTGTGGATCCTGTTGGAAAGGTTCCCACTCCCAGGTGGGCAGTGGCCCCGGGAGGGAGGACAGGGTGAGGGAGCAAGAGTGGCTGGAGGATCAGCTGGGGCGCCCACCGTGTAGATGATAAAGCCAATGGTCTGTAATGGGGTTCCTTGGGGTCGTGCCTGCCGCCAGTTCTTCTGCATCAGGGCTATCAGGCAGGTACAGATGGCTTCCTCATCCTCTGGGTCATCCTCCACGGGGAGAGAGATCCTAAACTGGGGGTTGGTCCAGAATGTGTCTGTAAAAGAAGCAGGTCGGGATGGCTCTGCCCTGCCAACGGTGCAGTGGCTTCTCAGCCACATGCCCACCTCCTCAACAGAGCCCAGTGGGATCTGACAGGCCCCTGACTTTGGGCACCCTGATCCCTGTGACCCTCCGTCCCCCAGGTAGGGTTATACAGGTGACTCAGGGATCCATCCCTGGCTTCCTGCCCCCTGAATCCCCTCACCCACCGAGGTGGTTTCTGCAGCCCCCCGCAGTGCTGCCCCGCCGCCAGCTGCCCTCGTAGAAGATGATGTGCCAACAGCTCCTATAGTCCCCAGCGAGTGCATCAGGCGTCAGGCTGCAGATCTCCAGGGATGTGAAGTTCTTCAGGAAATCTTGGTAGGACATCCTGTGGTGGAGGGGGTGGGTACTAGAGCCTGTCAGCGGCATACCCACACCCATAGGAACCTTCCTCCCTGTCCTGTCCCAGGAGGCTCCATGTCCAAGGTGCAGGTGGGAGGGGGCAGGAGAGATGAAGGGGTGGAATATGGGGTGGAGAAGGAAGCCCATCCAAGCTGCACTGACCAGAACTCCCCATCCTCCATCTTGTGCAGCAGCTGCTTCTGGATATCTGGGGACACCTCTTCCCACTCCACAGAGCTGGAGCAGAGATAGGCAGTGAAGGAGGAGGAGGGGCTGTGGGTCAGGAGCCAACTCCTTTTTCACCAAGCCATTCCCTCACCCCTGATGCCTGCCTACTGGGCGTCCTGAGTTAGAGGGAGAATCTAGAGGAGAGAGATGTGCCCAGGTGCACCAGTGGGTCCCTCTGTGGCATGGCCTCGTTCATGGGCCTGCTGTGTGCTCTGCCTCTCACCTGAGAACACTGGTCAGGGCCACCTACTTGTCACTCCAGGCTCCATTCCACTCAATCCGGCCCCAGGGATTCCGGACCCGAATCAGGGTTTCCGTCCTGCCTTGGTACCAGATCTGGGTGGAGAGTGTGTAAAGGTCAGGTACATAGAGGCAGGAGGAAGTTCTCTTCCTCCACTTGCTTCTCAGGGTAGGATGCAGTTGTCAGACTCACATCCTGAAGGCCAGTCACTGAGTAAGCATGTCCTCTCACCAGCATCCTCTGGGTCATGGATTCTAACTCACTGTTGCTGGTGATCTACAGAACGGAGAGGAAGGAGAGCAGTTCAGAATCTGGTCAGAGGGACTGGGGCAACTGTAGAGGGGGTGAACTCTGCGGGCTCATTTCTTTAAGATTAAGCTTTGTATTTTCAAATAATTGTAGATTTACATGCAGTTGTAAAACCCGATACAGAGAGATCTCATGCACCCCATATTCAGTTTCCCATGGCTGTAACATCTTTCAAAATTATAGTACAATATCAAAACCAGGGTGTCAGTGTGTATGCAATTCACCAATCTTATACAGATTCCCCCAGTTTTACTGGTACTCATGCGTGTGTTCTATGCAGTTTTATCACATGTGCGGTTTTGTATATTCACCACCACAGTCAGGATATAGAAGATGTCCATCACCTCAAGCATCCCTCCTTTTATAACCACACCCACCTCTTCTTAATGCCCTCCTCCCTAACCTCTGACAACCACTAATCTGTTTTCCATTTTTTTTCCATTTTGTCATTTCAACACTGTCATATAAATCAAATCATATAGTATGGAATCTTTTGAGATTGGCTTCTTTAAATTCAGCACAATTCTCTTGAGATTTTCCCAAGTTGTTATATGTGTTAATAGTTCATTTCTTTTTATTGTTGAGTGTGTTCCATGGTGTGCACACCACTGTCTAACTATTCACCCTTTGAAGGACATCTAGGTTGTTTGCAGTTTCTGGCTATTACGAATAAAGCTGCTATAAACATTTGTGTTCAGGCTTTTTGTGTGGACATAAGTCTTTGTTTCTCTGGGATAGATGCCCAAGACTGCAATTGTGGGGTCATACAGTAGAACTCTGCATTCATTTATTTATTTGAACAAATATTTGTTGCATACCAAGCCCCATCCTAAGTCCCAGGATCCAGCAGTGAATGAGACAACAGAGTCACTGCCCTCATTGAATGTGAAAACTGTCTGGAGAAGATAGGCTATGAATAAATACATAGATAATTTCACATTATAATTTCAAAGTAGAGAGTGGATGGGGGTAGGAACAGCTAATTTAAAAGGAAGAACAGCTAATTTGGGAGGCAGGGAATACTAGCCTGAAGAAAGGGTATTTGAATTGAAATGTGAATGAGAAGGAGCCAGCTATTGTGGGTATTTGGAGAAAGAACCTTCTAGATGAAAGCAACAGGAGGTGCAAAGGCCCTGAGGTAGGACCAAGCATGACTTACTTCGATGGAGCAGCCCATGAGGGAGGATCGATCTATGGCCTTCCTGAGCATTTTTAGCAGGTTCTTAGGGGGCCTCTGGAGTTGGAAGTTCTGGGTCACTCCCCCTGTGAAATCTTCAAAGCCTTCCACGGTGTTGCCCCCTGCCAGTGCTTCGTAGGACCCACTCAGTCTGCAGGCACAGAGAGGGCACTGTTCAGGCTCTGGGATAGAGATGTGAGCTTGGGCATCAGAAGGTGTGGTGAGGGAAGAAAAGGATGCCCTCCCATGCCCCTCCCTGCCTCTTTCTTTCCTTGATTCTGGCCGCCCCCATAGCTGCCACCTAGTGGGACAGGTTTGAAGGCAAGCTCAGTTCATTGGCTCAGGTCACTTACTTGGCGTATGCCTTCTCCAGCAGGGCACTCCAGAACTCAGTGCGCTCGCCTGAGTGCACGAATACCAGCTTGCCATTCTTTGTGGGCAGCAGGTCATCCACCACCACATCTACCCACTGCCCAAACTGCCAAATCTGCGGGCAGTGAGGTGGACTTCATCAGGGCATGGGGCATCTGTCTGCCCCAAGATCCCCTTCAAGCACATGCATAGTAACATGTACACACACGCTCGCGCACGCACGCGCGCACACACACACACAAACACACATCCCACACACCTTGTGTGAGAACTCTGTTACACGAGCGCCTCCTGGTGGCCTGGTTTAGTGACATGCCAGTGTCAGGGAGTCCACTCCCCAGAATGGCGAAACAGTGAGTGAAAGGCAATGGAAAGCATGAACCTCACTCCCAGGCTCAGTTCCAGGTCCTGCCATGGCCTACAGGGGGACCCCACCCATCTTTTGACTTTGGCAGGACTTTAGGATTTCTGAGGTCTTATGATTCTCAGAAACATTTTATGACACAGGGAATTCATTCACATGTTGCTAAATTTAAAGAGCAGATTACAAAAATTATGTGACAGAGACTCCCAATATCACACACACACATATACATATCTACAGAGAGACAGAGAGAGAGAAGGAGAAGGAGATCCATAAACTGATACTTATTTTTGGAAGGGGGTTAAAATATTAGTGAGCAGATTATGAGTGATTTCTTTAGTTAACAGCTATTTGCCTGATAATAGAAAAACCCGCACTAATAACTGTCATTTTTCAAAGAGAGAAAAAAAGGTAAACTTCAAAGCACATACTAATTCTCTCTTTCCCTCCCCCTGTTCCTCTACCCCACAAAGAAACTCTGGCTTTCAAACGGCCCTTCACCTGAAAATGGAATATGCCAGCATAGTTCTTCTTGAAGCTCTGGCCCTTGGGTACCACGCGGTACAGCAGTTTGGGGCAGGTGGTAAGGGAGCCGATGGCAGCCAGCAGCCAGCAGTCCCCTGGAAAGACAAGCAGGGGCTTCCTCCTGAGTACTCTCATGTTTATGTAAGTCCCAGAATCTAAGACCTTGAGGAGCAGGAGTGGGTTCTGTGGTCCTCTCCCCAGCTGGCCTTCCTGCTAAGGAAGCAAGCAGGGAGAAGCAGGGATGAAGGAACAGGCTCCAGGTCGGGGTGGGGTGAGGAATAGGGGTGTAAGTTTCTCTACCATTTCCGTTAGGTGAAAGATTTACAAATGAGAGCCAAACGCTTTTGCTTTGGGATTCAAGGAGGAGCAATTTTTAAACTTGGCCTCGCTCCTCACTCTGGAGCTATTTTCTTTGGGAGAGAGCCAGTCATCTCCCATCTCTCAAACAAATCCAGTCACCTTCCCCCATGGCTCCCCACCTCCACCCCAGGACTACACTGGTGTCATGATCAAGATGTCTCTCCCTGATGTCATCCATGTAATATTAGAGACCCAAGGGGCTCAGTCTGTACCCCAGGGTTCCTGGGCTGGGCTTTGGGCACAGGGGCTTTATGCCTGGTCTGAGGTCATCTGTTGCCATCTCTCTCCTGGGGATCTCAGACCCCATGGGCTGAGGCAGTGGGGCAGGTGGTGCCTCATGTGAGTGCTTTGGGCCAGGCTGAGGCTGAGGGCACTGGGACAGCTGCTGTGATTACCAGTGGCCTCTGGTTGCCTGAAGTACCCAGGAGGGAGGCAGAGAGTGGGGAAAAAAGGGTTAAAGACACTGCAATCCACCACTGCCAAAAAGGAACCTAGAGAGAGGCTATTTTTTTCCTCCAATAGCACGGGCTGCTCCAGCCTAGTGAGCCTCAGCGGTTGCTATGGGACTTGAGGTCTCCTTGGCCTCTGCCCTTCCCACACCCCGCTTCTTTCTCTGCCACACAACCAAGACAGAATTCATCCACAGAGGAAGCCTACCCTGGCCTTTTCCCTAAAGCTGCAATGAGGGGTTTGGAGGAAACTGTGAAATAGGACCAGGCTTAAGGAGGAAGATATTTCTTGAGACTGTCCCTGGGTGCCTGTGGGGTACTTGATACCCCAGACTGAGGAAGTTCTGGCCCCTGCAGTGGCTTTAACATATGTCAAGTTCTTAGACACTCCTCTGCTCAAGAAGTGGAGCCTCCTTCCTCTCCCCTTGAGTGTAGGCCAGATATTGCACTTGCTTCTAACAAGTAGAACATGGCAGAAGTTATCTTTGTGTGTGTGTGTGTGTGTGTGTGTGTGTGTGTGTGTGTGTGTGTGTGTGTGTATTCGCCTGAGACTAGGTGGTAAGGGCATTGTGGCTTGCTCCTTGTTCTCTCTCTTAGATGACTCCCTCTGGGGGAAGTCAGCTACCATGTGTGGACACTCAGGCCTCCTGCCATATGAGCGCACCATCTTGGAAGCCAATCCTCTAGCTCCCGTCCAACCTTCAGATGACCTTCAGATGACCACAGCCCTGACTTGCATGTTGACTGCAGCCTCATGAGAGACCCACACCTCGTTATGCTGCTTCTGAATTCCTGCCCCCCAGAAACTGTGAGATGATATCACATTTGTTGTTGTTTTAAGGCACTGAAGTCTTGGGGTAATTTACTGTGTAGCAGTCAGTAACTAATATACCACCTCCCCACCACCACCCCCAGCTTACTCCCAGACCCAGATTGCAGCAGATGGGGTGGAATCTGGATTAGGGGAGGAGCAGTAAGACCCACCTGACACTCTCACCACCATTTCCTCAGGAGGGGAATGACAGGCAAAAAGAAGAGGTTGTCTGAATCTAGGGGTCCCAGTTCTCTAGCCTCAAAAGACACTTTGGCACTCCCCCACCTCATCCCTCTTCCCCAGTTCACCTACATCCCCCAGTGGAGACCAATTTTTCTGTTTCTCACTCACCAAGTATCCCCTGGCAGATGTCTGTCCGGGTGACACCATCCACAATGAAGTGAGGATTGCTTGTGATTTCCTGCAGTGAAGTAATCCAGGTTTCAGGGAGCCCAGGACACCCCCTCCCAACCTCCCTTCCATCTTTCTTGGAAAATGATGCTCACCTCAATGTCCTAGGGGAAAACGTGAATGTGGGGAAGGGAGAGGGTACGGTACTAGCTTGGCACAGTTGTAAGTTGTGATAGCAAAGGTTAGTGAGTGACTTCCCAAGGGGTTATCTGAGAGGTTTTGCTTAATCATGTCCAGAACTGTCCCCAGCTCTGATGGAGGTGGAGCCTAGTGCCAGGGCCAGGATAGGGCTGGGGGGAATGGAGCTTATCAAAGGCATCACTACAATCTGCCCCTTCCCCACCCATGAGTCCATGCCTCCCCTCCCAGTGCCTACAATGGGACGCTGCCAGAAGATGTTCTGCACATTTCTGGAGTCGGGTCCCAGTTCCCTGAAGCCCAATGAAGTGGGTCCGGGAGGGAATATGGGGTCCTGGAACAGTTCCCCCTTCCTCAGACAGAGTGCTTGCAGCTCCTCAAAGTTCTGGTCACTGTAGTTCTGGGCATTGTGGTGTTGGCCCAGGCCACTGGCCTTGAGTCGGTTCTGGCTTATGTGAGCTGCCATTCCCTGATCGGTGAACATGGTCTCCACTTAATAATAAAAAGAGAAATAACCCTGTTAAAAAATGGATCTGAATAGATATTTTTCTGGAGAAGAGATACAAATGACCAATACTCACGTGAAAAAAAATGTTCAACATCTTTAAGTCACCAGACAAATGCAAACCAAGACCACAATCATATACCACTTAACACTCACTGGACCCACTAGGATGGCTATAATCAAAGACTGATAATAACATGTGTTGGTGAGGAAGGGGAGAAATTGGAATCCTCATATACTGCTGGTGGGAAGGTGTGGGAAGGTAAAAGGGTGCAGCCACTGTGGAAAACAGTCCGGTAGTTCCTCAAACAGTTAAACATAGAATTATCATATGATCCAGCAATTCCACCCCTAGGTATACACTCAAGAGAAATGAAAACACATGTCCATTCAAAACCTCATACACAGATGTTCAAAGCAGCATTATTTACAATAGCTAAGAGGTGAGAAAAAAAAAATTCCTGTCAGCTGTTGAATGGATAAACAAAATGAGGAATATACCTACAATGGAATATTTTTCAAAAATAAAAATAAATGAAGTGCTGACACATGCTACAACATGGATGAATCTTGAAAATGTGATGCTAAGTGAAGAAAGCAATTACAAAAGACCATGTAGAGTATGATTCCAATGGTATAAAATGCCCCAAACAGGCTAAGCTATGTAGGGACAGAGAGTAGATTGGAAGTTGATGGCTAATGGAGATGGGGTTCCTTTTGGGGAAAAATCAAAATGTTCTAAAATTAATTGTGGTGATGGTGACACAACTGTGAATGTATGAAAAGCCATTGAATTGTACACTTTAAATGAGCATGTGAATCATATCTCAATAAAGCTGTTAAAAAATAACCTACAGACCATGCAATGGACACTTCTTTTTGGGGAGTGTGGAAATAATGGAGTGTATAGGGCAGGAGGGCAGAGGGGAAGCGGCCTCTCACAGGGAGACTCCAGTTAGGTAGGGTGGCTGAGCCTCTGAGAGGAAAATTCGGGCTGTCTGACAGATCCTGAGCCAGCCAGGCATCAGGGGACCCAAGATGCCCTGCCCTCACCTCCACCACAGAGGGACTGCAATCTGCTTACATCCTTTCCCAAGTACAGGCCCCCACCCACAATACGTGAGACTGACTCCCCTGTGTCACCAGGATTGAACCCAGGGGAAGAGCATGACTGAGGAAAAAGAGGAAGTGAGACCACAGAGCTGAGGTCAACTCTGAATCTCCAGTCCTACCCTGTATGCACTGGGCCTGTCCTCCTTCAGCCTCCCCACATTTTCAGCTGACTCTGGAATAAGGAAGAGCTTAAGGGGAGGAGAGGAAGGATGTGATCTAAATTTTAAAAAGCCCTGTTGGGGCTGGGGTGTGGGAAGAATCAGAGTGAAGAAAAGAAAGGGGCAGCTATAGAGACAGGCAAGAGGATTCTGGGCTGTCCGGAGGTGAGACCCGGACAGAGCCCACAGAGGGCTCAGATCCTCAGAGGCAAGACAAGGGGGTCTTGTCATTCTTCCTCCAGCTAGCAGACTAGGAGAAGAGTTACAACAGCAGAGCTAACTGTCCTGAGCGCCTGCTCCACGCCTGGCACACCAGCCCTGAGATGGGACCATGCATGAGGAAGCAGAGCCCCAGAGATCAAGTAGTTTGCCCGAGGCCACCAAGCGCCAGTTGGGCCTGTGACTAAATCTGACTGTAAACCCTAGACTAGGCTCGTGACCTTCACCCTTACACTGGCTCCTAAGGGCTGAGCCTCTCTCTCCTCAGTAGGAAGGCTTGTGAAGCCAGTGCCATCTTCCCCAAGTAAGGGGGTCACAGGCCGTTTGTGGCTGAACTAATAATCCGATACCCCCTTACTCTTCCCGTTGCCCCAGCCACACAATCTCATTTTCTCTTCCAGCATCAGCGTCTCCCTGGGACCCCATAGGTCCAGTAATGACCTCTGTTGTCTCCTCCTGTTAGCCTGACAGAGCCAAAACAGGCTCAGCACTTTCACATGTAGGCTGCCCTTCATTCCTCAGCTACGGCGAACTGTTCTATCTCTGTGCGTCCACCTGGAATCGTTACCGATTACATGCACACATCGTGTCTGCTGGGAAAAGTTCTGCTTGGCCTTCCAGTTCCTGCTCAGTGCCACCTCCTCTGTGAGGCCTCCCCGACACGATCCTGCAGTTTGGAGCCACCTGAGTGTCCAAAACTTGTCCTTTGTTATGACACCCATCACTGCCTGCCTGCTCTGAGTTGACCTGCCTGTGAGCTCTCAAGAGTGGAGGGGATCCCCAGTCCACCACTGGGTTTCCTTTGTCTCATAGGGTACCTGGCCAAGCAGAGGCTTGGGAAGGCTTACAGTGGATGGATGGATGGATGAATGAATGAATGAATGCCTTGCCTTGCACTAGTAACTTTTCAACTATATTTACAAATCTATGTTTTCTGTCTCCTGCTCTGCCCTCCCCAACTCCCTGTCCCACTCGAGTCCCCGATGTACTATATATTTTATTATTTTCCTCCCTCACTAGATTGAAAACTCATGAGAAGAGGGAATTTTGTCTGTTTTGTTTGCTGCTATATTGAGCACGTAGTAGGTGCTCAATAAATGTTTTGAATTCTGTTTCCTGTTCCCTGGGAGCTTCCATTATGGAGACTCCCCCACCTCCCCAGAGCACGTGCCCAGTAAAAATGGTGAGACCTGTAGATGCCAACTTAGCTCTTCCAATAAACTGTGCCAGCTTAGCCCAGGAAAGACAGAGCATTGGTGTGGGCACTGAACAGTGGTCCTGATCACAGCATAAGGTTTTCTCTGGGATTCCCTTGGGGCCCCTGGGACCTGGAGGCTCCCGGCCCCACTAAGGAAAGTTCATTGGCACAAGGATTAAGGTGAGTTTGCTGAAGAAATATTTGGGATCCTGCCCTTTGCTTCTTCCACAGAGCCCGTGGCTTGTAAGAACAAGATATTAGGAATCCTCCCTCAGTTAGTAAAGCAACTAGCACTTACATAACATTTATTAAAATAATAGCTAACGTTGTTTGAGGAGTCATCACACGCATGGCATAGTTCTAAACACTTTGCTCATTAAATCCTCACCACCCCCTATTGGTTAGGTTTATTATTATTATCACTCTGCTACAGAGGGAGAAACTAAGGCACAGAGAGGTTGAAGTTCCTTGAGGTTGCACGCTTGGCGGGCAGCAGAGGCAGGGTGACACTTAGACAGGCTGGTCCATGCTGTCATCCATCATACTCGCTGCCTTACTGAGAGGGAGCCTTGGCGGAGGGGCAGAGGCTGTATTGGAGAGAAACATAAACGGTCCATCCCTTCCTCCATTTCACTCCAGCCTCTAGGTGGTCTTTGTTAAACACTTCCCCTCAGTCGAGAGGGGCAACTGAGGATGGATAAGGTATTGGAAAAGGGTTCAGGGAGGCAGCTGATTCATCTTTAGCAGAGCTAGTGCCCTGGGCCGCACAGAGCTAGAGTGAGTAGCTGTGTGACCCTGGACAAGCTGATCTATGTCTCTGAGCCTTGGTTTTCTCATCTGTATAAAGAGGCTGCTATATCCTACATTGAAGGGTGTTTCAGGATTAAATGATACTACTTATGTGAAAAAGACTGGCATTCAGTTCATGCTCAGAACATGTTAGTTGCCTTCTTCGCACTGACTTGGTAGGTTGACTAACATTTATTGAACTCCTACTAAGATTATACGGCCCCCTGCTCGCCCCTCCTTCACAGGACTTAATGATGATAAAGAAAGCAGCAAAACACACTCAACCTATCTGTGTGCTTGTGTGTCTCTGCCACTAGGTTTGAGCTCTTTGGAGCCAACCCAAAGCTCTCTCGGCTACCCTTTGGGAGCATTTATTCTGTGCTGGGCACTGAGGAGTCAGAAATGAACACTCCCCCATGTGCAGCTCTGAGGACCATCCCCAAGCTGTTTCTCCTCAGGGTCATCTCCATGGGCCACAGAGAGAGGGAGAAAGTGCCAGGGCTGGGGATAATCAGGGAGGTTCTAGGGAAGTGACTGCTTCCTTTTCCCTGCCTTAAACTCACCCCACTCCCCTGGGGGTGGGGGGAACCATGAGTTCCTGGTTCTGGAGGAGTCAGGGCTGGGGGGCAAGGAAGAGGGTGGATGAAATCAGAACTTGAGAGTTCTTACCTGCTCCCTTTCCTTCCACCCTCTCCCAACCCAAGCCCTCTGGGCTTCTCTTAGAAATGATTGAGGAAGCTCCTTCCCACTCCGTCAGAGCAGGTGTGTGTGTGTGAGGGGGGAGGATACATGACTTATTTCTTTGCCCAAAGAGCCAGGGGAAAGGTTGTGAAGGGAGACCCCCAGAGGAAAAACAGTGGAGCCCCCTTCAGATGAAAAGGGTCTAGAGGGGAGGGTGAAGAGCAACCCTGAGAAGGATGAGAGCCGAGAGCTTGTTTGTTTCATTGCCTGGTCCTCACCCAGAATGGCCAGCAGGGCAAGAATGACTGTTCCTTCTGACACAGGTGCAACCCAGGGCCCACTCAGAGAGGTTAAGTCATTGGTTCTCATCTGGGGACGATGGTGACACCGGGAACAGTTGGCAATGTCTAGAGACATTTTAGTCATCAGAACTGGGGAATGGAGTGAGAGATGCTACTGGCATCCCGTTGTTAGAGGCCAGGGTTGCTGCTAAACATCCTATAGTGCATAGAACAGTCTCCACAACAAACAATTATCCTGCCCCAAATGTCAAAAGAGTGTGTCAAGGTTGAGAAACCTGAATTAAGGGAATGGCCAAAGGCACACACATGGTGAGGAGAGCTGCTCTGTGCCCAGTCTGTCCCCAGGAGTGAGTGTGCAGAATTCTCCTGGGAGTCTGGAAGGACCACAGAAGGTGCTGGTGCCAAGAGAACATTGGAGGGCAGGCAAGGTGATGAAGGTTAAAATCTCACTTCCTTTCTCTCCCTGGAGTCCCACGTCCCCTGGTCTTCACCCAGCCCAGGGAGCCATTGCTCTCTGTCCTGATTTCAAACCCTGCTTGAGATCCTGCGTATCTAGTCTGCCAGGTCTGAGCTTGTTACTCAGCCAGCTGGCAGGAAGGACACACACACACACACACACACACACACACACACACACACACACACACACTCCATTATAGTTATCAACAAAATGTCTCCAGAGAAAGAGACAGACCCAAGTTCTGTCACACGGCCTAGGTAGGGGCATGGTGGGCAAGACAAAACTGGCTGTGGGAAGGACAGGCAGATGGCCAGAGCATGAATTGGTGGGAAGCGTTTTGTCCCAGGTGCATATCCTGTCTCCCCATCATATTGGGAGTCATCTCTGAGAGTGCGGGCTGCGGTGCCTCGTCCCCATCAGACAGGACCTGTGGATTTACTGACCTGTGGATTTATAGCTCTGAGTTTCCAGAGCTGGGAGGAAATGAAGACTTCTCGATTAGGGAACTTCTCAAGAGCCAGGACTGGGTTGGGATCTTCTCCTAGGGTCAGGCCTATACTTCCAGAGCTCAGGAAGACGTGAGGGCCTGAGAAACCAGGAGGCCGGGTCTAGGGCACACTTACAGCAGAAGCCAGCTGCCCTCCTAGGCTGGCTGAGGAGCTGGGCTGAGCCCTTCGCAGCTGGGGTAGGCTGCCTCCTGCCACTAGACTCTCACGCCACAAAACAACTCAGCTCCGCCAGCCCCCCTCCCTTCCCCCCAAGTGCTGCCTCCCCTAGGTCCTGAGGTCTGTCCCCACCTGCCTACATAGTCCTGCACCCTCAGGCCTCTTAAGATATGGACTTTCTGCACCAAGGGGCCTGGGGAGCGGTTCTCTGTTCCCTGAACTTTATTTCTCTAACTGCCACTGAGGCTTCTCTCACGCAAGCCTTTTCCTCAGGCGACTGACAGTGTGGTGACCTGTCCCTCTCCTCTCCCAACTCCAAACTCTCCACGGAGATGAGGAGGAAGGGCTAAATAAATGGGAGCAGCCTGTTCTTTCCCAAACTCTGAGGAAGAGGCTCATCACCTGCCCCTACGGAGAGTCACCCTCAAAAGGACACACCCTTTTCCTGGGGAGAGGCCCAATACTGCAGAGACAGGAGCGGGATAAGGCCCCATCAACACCTACCTGCAGAGTACAGTGTTTTGGTGGCTAGTATGTGCTTGACAGTTGAAGGTTCTGGGAGGAGGGGGAGCAGGACCCCACCCCCACCTGGAACTCTCCAGTTGCAGTGGGATTCCTAGGTCAGTGGCACGTTTTAACAGCTATCTTCCTCTTTTCTACTCCTTGCCACTGGTCCCCCACAGGCTGGCACTGTCAATAATCTAGCCCCTTTCAATCTGCCCAATCTCTACCCACGAGCTTGAGGGCCATCTCCCTGCAGGGATGGGAGACTCAGTCTCTCGCATTCAAGGCGGCCTCCGCTCGGCTGGCTGTCCTGACCTTACATCCAATCAGGACAAGTCCAAGTGCCTCTCCTTCAGCCCAAGGCTTACAGGAAGGAGGTGTCCCTGATACCCAACCTGATGTTTTATCCTGAAAGCCTCCTCATTTCCCAAAGCCACTTTTCTACTGACTTGGCATTCTCTCTGTGTGTCTTTGTCTTCACATGGCGCTCTCTGTGTCTCTTGACTCTTCTTACAAAGACACTGTTTGCATTGGCTTGGGGACTCACTGTACTCTAGCATGACCTCTTTTTAACTAATTACTTCTCAACAACCCTATTTCCAAATAAGGTCTCATACTGAGGTCGTGGGGGTAAAAACTTCACCATATCTTTTTTGAGGGGGCACAATTCCACCCATAATAGTCTCCTTGGCATGATTAGGCCACCGGCCCGACTGTTGTGTCTCGCAGGAGAAAGGGAGAACTCTCAGCTGGGAGGTCTGCCCTGTAGTATAGTGTTGTAGTACAGAATGCAGAGCCACTGAGGACAGGGACTGTCGAGGTTGTGCTGGTGCCCTGTGGCCTTGCCAGCTGGTGCTTTGGGTACAGAGCAGATGCTCAGGCAATTGGATGGGTCCCAGAGCCTCGTTCCAAGCTGACCTTGGCCAGATGCTCCCTGCCCCCTGCTCTGGCTCTCCATTTCCTCATCTATAAGAATATTAACAACAGTTTATTAAGTCCTTACTACATGGCAAATACTAAGCTAAGGACTTTCTTCTTCTTCTTCTTCTTCTTCTTCTTCTTCTTCTTCTTCTTCTTCTTCTTCTTCTTCTTCTTCTTCTTCTTCTTTTAGGAGAGGCAACCCTTGGTTGACCTCATAGATTGCAAGGATCTTGCCAGCTTACAATAACTTATTTTTTAATTTTTTAATTTTTTACACCTACAGCACCTGGGCTTCCTAGGTGGTCTCCCATCCAAGTACTAACCAGGCCCGACCCTGCTTAACTTCCGAGATCAGACGGGATCGAGCTTGTTCAGGATGGCATGGCCATAGACTACTTCTTTAATCCTTAAAACCGCTCGAGGACATGATATTGTTAGTTCCATTTTGTGGATGAGAAAAGTGAGGTCCAGAAATGATATAGTAAGAAATACATATTTGGTCTCTATCCCTGGTTCTTGACACAAAGCTTCTAAATCCCTTCAAATCTCTTGAGTGATAGGAGCATCTTTTGTTTTAATGAGGTGACACTTGGAAGCCTCCCAGATAGCCTCAGGATGGCGGCTGGTCACCAGAAGGACCAAACCATGATTAAGAGTTTGGAACTTTGAGTTCTAACTTTGATCTTCCAGGGAGGGGAGAGGGGCTGGAGATTGAGCTAATAATTGGTCATGCCTACATGATGAAACTTCCATGAAAACCCCTAAAGTACCAGATTCAGAGAGCTCCTGTGTCTTTGAAGACATCCACATGCCGGGAGGGTGGCATACCCCATTTATATAGAGACAGAAGCTCTGTGATCCCTTCTGGACCTCACCTTGTGTACTTCACCTTGCTCTTCACCTCTACCTTTTATCCTATCCTTATATAATAAATTGGTAAATGTAAGTGTGTCCCTGAGTTCTGTGAGCCGTCACACATAGCAAATTATCAAACCTGAGGAAGCGATTGTGGGATTTCCCTGTTTATAGCTAGTTAGGCAGAAGTGTAGGACTTGTGATTGGCATCTGCAGTGTGGGCAGTCTTCTGGGACTGAGCCTTTAACCTGTGGAATCTGATGCTATCTCCAGGTAGGCAGCATCATAACTGAACTGAATTATAGGACACCCAGCTGGTGCCTGAAGAGTTGGAGCATTGGTTGGTGTGGGAAAAACCCACACATTTGGTGTCAGAAATTCTTTGTGTGTAAAGGGCAAAAGGAATTCTTCTTTTTGTATAGTATGAGACAACTTTCCCAAGGTCACACAACTGGGATTTGAACTAAGGCCTCAGCTCCTATCCATTATCCTCTGCTGGCCCTGGCTGTAAAGACAAGAAGTGAGGTGGACTTTGGGGATCCCCGTGGCCTACCTCTCTCTTCCATGTTTCCACCATTACACCTTTTGCATCCTTGGAAGCACCCAGCATGGAGCTGGGCACTCAGTCCTTTCTCAGGAAATGTTTGTCAAATGACTATGTTATAATTTCCCCTCCTGACTTGGGCTCAATGAGGAGAAGGTGCTAGGAGTAGCGTGTGGGTGAGAGCAGGCTTCCTCATCTATTTATAGCCTCCCACCAGGGGCCCGGCTCTCTCCAAGACCTTCTCTCTGTCTACTGTTTGGGCATTATCTGGAATTTCACGTCTGGAAACATTCAAACCTGGCTTTGGGCTCAGGACCTTCCAGAAGGCCCTGTAACGTGGGGTTAGGGGATACTCCTGACCCCAACAAAGGAGGGGGAAACATGCTCAGCAGTGAGGAACCGAGGGATCTAGGATGACCAGAGGCCCAGGCTGAGGTCTGTCCAGACCATGCTGTGCAGACAAAAGGGCTTGCCAGACAAGTGGCAGTAGTGTGTTGGCCCACTCACATAGAGACAGGCTTCAGGAGCCCTGAGGAGCCTCCCAAGCCGAGGCTCTCAGTTCAAAACTGCTCCTGGCTGCTGTTGCTTTTTTTTTTTTTTCCTGGCTGCTTCTTACATCCTGTCCTCCAGGAGCCTGTTTGGTCCCACTCTAATCAATACCAGTGGTCATTTCTACATGATCAGTCTCCTGAACACATCTGTTTTTTTCCTTCCTCTGTTTATGTTCTGAAGAACTGATCTGGAGCCCATGGGACCTTCAAAGACTGACCCTAGGCCCCTGGGGCTCCAGGACATTTCCCTCAGCCTCCACGGACAAGCCAGCCAGTCCTTATCTGGGACACTCACCTCCTTCATTCTGTTCCCCTTGCCCCAGTTCCTCAGCCTCACTTGGCCTTCTGGACTTTTCTGTCTAATCTGATGAGGAGTTACCTCACTGCCCCACCCCCATTCCCAGCCTCAGGGCAGGTAATGGGAGTGACTGTGGTTTAACCCAGTGACCCTGAGGAAGGATTGTGGGTCCTTGTCATTCCTTCTCTTTAGATGTCAATTTTCTCAGCTAAACAGTAAGAAGTTTGAAAGAGGCAAGATGTCCTTTAGGTTCCCATAACATCTTAAGACTTTTTCCCTCCTGTCCTACTCCACTGCATACAAGTTATGTTAGCTGGGGTAAGGGACCTCATTGCTGCATGCCTCAGGTTCCATATCTGCGAGTTTGGGACAAGACTCCTGTGAAGATTCAATTAGTTAATTTGGGAAAGTGCTGAGAACAGTGCTGAACTTGGCAAGTGCTTGGATTCCCATCTGTTCTGCCCACTGGGCTGTGGGTGCCTAGGAGGCAGCCTTGGTCCTCACTGTGTCACCAGCACCCAGCTCAGGGTCTGGCGCACGGTAGGTGCTCAAAAGGGTTTGATAGATCAAGAGTGAGACTGCTGTTCATGGTCTCAGAGGCCTGCTGTGTGAGCTCCCTGCCTGAAACATGGCAAATTTCTGCCCACCCACTGGCTGGCATTCTGCCAACCACCCCCTTCCCCACGTCTGCTCTTGGCCTAGCAGCTCCTACAGCCCTGGGACTTTGGGACTCCACATTTCGCAAGTCCACAGAGCTGATCCATCCTGGCCTTTATCTCCACTATATTTGGCTCACTCTCTGCCCACAGTCAACTACCAGGAAACACTGGCTCTCTAAGCTGTGTTGTGCAGGTAGCATCTCTTGCCCCGAGTAGTTTGCTTCCTGCCCCTTACCGGTGTCCAGGGGGCAATCCTTGTCAGGCTTTGTGCTGTATTTGCTGTCCCCACTGTTGGTTGTTACTAGTTGACAGAATGCAGGCCTCTGTGATATCTGTTTCTTCTCCTCTGAGCTCTCTTCTCCCCTCTGGGAGACCCTTGACTCACTTTCTCACTTTTTTGGGTCCTGCTGGTGGGTGGTGAATGAAAGGTGGGCAGGAAGATGCCCCAGGGCCTTAGGGTCTCCTGGGCACATTCCTTGATTTTATTGGTAGGAAATAAGCCCAGGAGGGGACTTTCCTGGGGTTGCACAGAGAGTTAGTGACAGAACCAGGCTTTGGGGTCCTGATCTCCTGGCTCCTGCTGCACACATAGTATATATTCAGTGTGTGGTGGGAAAAGGGGTGACCACTTGGTTCTGTGGGCCTCTGTGTGCTTCTGAAGGGTGTGCTAGAGTGGTCACAGGACATTTCTCAGAGGTGAGTTTGAGTTGGGTCTTAGAGGATAGAATAAGATTTGGCTGGAGGGTGGGTAGGGGGCTTTTTGGGGAAGGCCGTGGACATTCATAAAATGGAAAGGGACAGAAAGACTGGGGACCAGCTCACTGAGATATTCAGCAGGACCTTTCAGGATCCCTCCCAGGCATACCCCATACCTTCTCTGAGCCTGTCTTCATCCACACAAAAAAAGAAAATCATACTTTGTAGGTACTGTTAATGATCATAGTATTCATTATAATTGATGTTTGTTGGGTGCTGACCATGTACTAGGTGCTGGGCCAAGCGAACACTTGTCATAAATCGTCTCGTGCAATCCTCACAGCAAACCCACACCTGACCCCAGCAAGCTGAGTAAATACATTAAATCATTTAATTCAGTCATTTAGCATAATCCCAGGCACATAATAACCACTTGATAAATTGTAGCAACAATAAAAACAAATGATGATGATGGAATTTTGTTGACTACTGTGGCCCCATGTTCTTGCCTCTTCCCGCTCCAGAGCAGCCCACCAAGTCCCTTTCTGGAAGCAGCTGTCCTGGCACTTGTCCTCCTTCAAGAAGCCTTCTACGGCCAGTGTGGAACCTGGCTTTCCATGGCCTTTCTCTCCTGAATCTCTGTCCTGTTTGTGTGTGTGGTTCCCAGGGATTCAGAGTGTGGGCCTGTGTCCCTGTCCCTAAGTCTGAGTGGTCCCATAATTTCCTTAGGTCAGGGGGTGGAGGCAGAGGCAGCAGATGCAGGGGAAGGTAGTAGAGTAAGTGGGGGGAGGGGGCAGTGCGAGCACAGCAGGCCTCTCCCCAGAGATCCTCCTTCAGTTTCCTGCCCAGGGTCATGTAGGCACTCTGCACGGGTCCTCTGGATCCACAGAAAAGTGGCCGGACCCCACCCGTGTGTCCAGGGCAGCAGCACAAACCAGATATCTGCCTCAGAGCTTTTCTTTTCATTTTTATTTTAAAGGAAAAAACAAAAACAAAAACAAAAACAGTGCAAAAACCCATTTTCCAGTGTCAGCCACCCCCCACCCCAGGTCACCCCCCTGGCTCAGGCCTGACTCTTCCTCCCACTCAGCACCCCTTCCCCTCTCATGCAACCCAAAGGGGCTGGAGGCTCCACTTCCCTGGAGTGCCAGATCCCAGGGAGACTTGGGGGGAGAAGAGAACTGGGGGGACTGCCCTGATCCACCTGCTCCCCCAGGTCTCCAGCCATGGCACCAGGTACCCCTCGTGGCTTTCATTAACCCTTTCCTGACTAGCTACTAGCTTGCGGGGCACTGATCTGGGGGAACTGTGTCCACAGCCTGCTGCCCCGGGCCGGCTCGGGGCTCTCCTCACTGAGGTTGGGGGGCTCCCTCCCTCCCTCCGTGGGGTGGGGAAGAACGGCAAAACCCCCATGTTTAAATACCTTAATGAAAGCAGGGGATGGGGAGGAAGGGCTTTAGATCTAATAAATTATTAGCGTTTTTTTTTTTTTTTTTTTTTAGTGTCCATGGGGGGGCAGGTAGGGTGGGGCAGGGTGTGGCCTCCAGGGCCCCTCCCTCCCCTTACTGGTGAATTTCATTCTCTATGAGGCTGTCCTCGCAAGACTGGAAGTCTGTGTCCGTGAGGCCACCAGGCGGCATCAGCAGCTCCTCATCTTGGGATGAGGATGATGGGGGCTCATCCCCCGAGCTCCCAGGACCCCCATCCCCATCCCCGTCCACCTCTGAGTCCTGCAGCACCTGAGCGATGTATTTCTGAAAGAGTAGAAGAGTGGAGTGTGAGAGTGAGCAGCTGACCCTCATGGGGAGGGGGTGATAGGGAGTCACAGGGCCTATAGGGGGAGGGGCAGTATCCTCTGCCCAGGGGAAGCGGGCAGCCCCAGGTAAAGCTAAGTCTCTCCCTGTCCCTATTCTCCAGTTCGTGGGGTCCGGAACAGACTTCTCCTTCTGGAGGATAATGGGACACCCAGCTTTGGAGCTAAGTCTCAGAGGCCTCTCCCCACCCTTAGCCATGGAGTGGGGCACTCACCGCAGATTTAGGGACAGCAGCAGCAGTGGGGGGGCGTCCATTGCTTCTGGGGTCCACGGCATCTGTCTCCGTGTGCTCAATCTTGAGGAGCCCAGAATGAGTCAGGAAGTGGGGGAAATGCCCTTACCCTTAGCTGCAATCATGACCCTACACCTTTTGGCACCCAATGCCCCTGCCCTCAGATCCCAATCATTCCCGTATCCCCCGCCCCCCTTCCCCCACACCTTGTAGTTATGGGCACTGAGGTATTTGAAGTGTCCGAAGCAGACGTGGCAGAGACAGATGACAATGGTGATGACCAGGACCACGAATGTGAACATAGACGTTGGGGCTAGGAACCCTGGTATGGGGGGACAAAGAATGGGGTTGCTACCTCTCCTCTGGGCTTCCCTCCTAGGGGCCCACCACTCCACTTTGCTACCTTCTGAATGCAGTCCCACACTCTCATGTGCTGCAGCTTTTCCCAGGCCCCTTGTCTGCAGCCCCCAGCCATCATGGACCTCCAGGGGCCTGGTCTGGAGGGAGTCTCCCCTGCCCTACCCCAGCTCCGAGGGGGGCCCTCACCCGTGCGCATGGTGGAGAAGAAGAGCAGCCAGAAGAGGCAGAGGATTGGCGCGGCCACCACCTGGTTCACAGCCCCGGAGTGGATCTTCTTGTCCAGCTTGGCCGGCAGGTAGGCGTAGTAGAGATTGTACCTGTCTACCAGGTGCTTCAGCAGCATGTACATGAGCCCTGGAGGAAGCCACATGGGCTCTGACCTTGAAACCAGTGCCGCCAGACCTCTGTGTGTGTCTGTCACGGGCTGTCTGGTCCTAATGAGGTCACTGAAGGGCTGGCCCCCATTACCCTGCCCCAGCCCCATTCAGGATAGTGGCCTACACCCTCAGCAGGACCAGAGAACCTGTTTCCTCTGCTTCAACCCTTTGATTCTGCAGCCCCTCACAGGAATAGAAATCTATTAATTTGGGCCAATGAGCATCCTTTTAGAACCCATACCACTTTTTCTATCCCTGTTTCCAAATAGATGAGTATGAATTAGGTAGTAAGTTCTATTTTTCTGGAGGCTGAGGGAAGGAGAGCTTTCTAATGAGGACAAAGAGGTTAGTTTGGAGCCTTCGATAATCAGGGAGGGTGGTTAAGGGGTTGGGATGTTATCAGGGGGAATGTAGAGGCCACTAGTGGGGGTATTTGTTGCTAAATTTTAAAACTGCTAAATTTTAGAAGAAAGAGGGACTTGCCCAAGTCACCCAGCTCAGTCATAGCAGGGCATCTCCATGAGTAGCAAGGACCCAACCCCACCATGGAATCCAAAGGTCCTTCCTGTGTTTACAGGGCTGTGTACAAATGTGCTCATGGATCCTGTGTAGAAGTATGTGTGTAAATACCTTAGTAGGTATGTGACTGTGTCCTAGTATATCCAGTTGAGTGAAAGCACTGGTATTGGCGAGTATGGCCATGTTGGTGTGACTTTGCCCAGGGGTCCAGCACACCAGCTGGGTCCAGCCTAAGCTGGGATGGCTTTTCCCTTCTCCCCCCAGGCCGGGCCCCAGACTGAGCCAGGAACCGGGCGGGAGGCCCGAGGGGCCGGTCTCCCAGCCGGGGCCCTGTCCACTCGGGGTGGCCTGCCTTACTAGAGTGGAACAGGTGAGGTCCTGGGTCCCCCCGAGCAGGGCCCAGGTCCCGGCGCGGCGGTGCCTACCGAAGGGCACGATGATGGGGCAGGTGATACTGTAGGTCATGACCACCGTGAAGACGCACATCATCCAGGCGTAGGCTGCGCCAAACTGGAACTCGTAGGCCTGATGCTGGGGGGGAGATGGGCAGGAGGGTGGCTCAGGGAAGGGAGGGACATACTGGAGGGGCACAGGGCAGGTGGGAGGGGAGAGGGAGTCAGGAAAGAAGCCAAGGGGAAAAGGAAGCCCATGACCAGGGTAGTGCAGGGCAAAGCAGATGGAGAGAGGGGCCAAGGCTGAGAAGGTGGTCAGGGTGGATAATGATGGGGCATAGAGAGGGGCCTCTGAGGGATCAGGGGCTGGCAGGAGGTGGGCTTGGGAATAGGATGCCCAGAGCCCTTGTGTGGGGTTAGGGCCCAGGGACCCTAGGTGTAGGGACCTGGACCTCCCCCAACTCCCATCACAGATACTAGACTGTCAGAACTGGCCAGGGCCTTCGGTGTTATCTATGTTGATTCATCGCTGCGCATATGGGGAAACTAATGGGAAGGGGCTAGACCAGGGCCACGGAACTGGGCTCCCCAAGTCCCAGTACCCTAGTGCCCCACACCCTAGCACACTGCCGCTGTTTCTGGTTGGGCCCACCAGAGGGCGCTGTGCGGACCGCTGCGGCCCAGGCGGCCGTACCCGCTTCACGTTGCGCCTCTCGGCGGCGGAGCGCGCCAGGCAGAGCCGGATCATGTACATGAGCAGGCCTGGGATGCGCAGCAGGTCCATGGCGTTGCCGATAAAGGCTGAGGCAATGACGTAGTTCACGAAGAAGGCGCCGTTGTCGGGCAGGAACACGCACCTGCGGGCACCAGGTGCTCCAGCATTGCACCCATAGGGGACCTGGTGGCTACCTGCCCACTGCCAGCATTACAACGCACCACACCTTCACCCCCAACATGCCTTTTGAACACTCATGTGTCTCTAGGTCGGCCCTCAAGCACCTGTGCCCTAGTCCCCTCAGAATGTGAGCCCCAGAGGCGGACACCAGAGTGTCAGTAGACACCTCCAACACCCTCAGTGTTCGTGGAAAACACCTGAGAGTGTGAGCCCAGAGGTACCCTGAGAACTTGTGACCCATAAAGACTCATGGAGAGAGTGCTTGAAACCCCTAAGGCCACCAGTGTTCAGGGTATGACTCCCTGAGGTCTCCATAGATAATCCTGTGAGACCGCCAAGACCCCCAAGGGTGTGAGCCCCAGGAATACCTAGAAGGCTCCCTTAGACCTTAACTTAACCCAGAGTTACCCCAGAGTACGAGTCTCAGTCATCTCCAGAACAAAAGCCCCAGGACCCTCCCTCAGAGATCTTCGGGGGGGGGGGGACCTTAGTCAATGCTTGTGACACCCCGAGTGTGAGCCCAAGATTACCACGGATGGCCCAGAGGAAGAATCCTAGAGCTTGCACCCACATGAACAGCCATGGTATGTGCCCCCTAAGAAACCCTCACAGGGATCCCAAGGGAAAGAAGGTGCCCCAGAAAGAACTCCAGTCACACCTATGAATAGGAGCTTGAAACTTCAGAGGTGTTCCCAGAACTTGTGCTCCATAAGCACCCCAAAGTATGAGCCCCAGAGCCCCCCACAGACACTCAAAAGTGTGGGCTTCAGAGACCCTCAGGGATACTTCTAGGAACTCCCAAGTCACTTCCACAGTATGACCAAGATCCCACTACAGACACCTCTCCAAATCTCCCGAGTGATACTTCAGACTCCAGAAGTTTACCCCAGAATATGCACCCAGAGCCCCTATAGAAACCTCCCAAGTGGGGCCCCCAAATACACCTTGAGGGTGACCATAGAATCCAGAGAGGTTCCCAGAGTGTGAGCTCCAACACAGATCCCAGGAAAATCTCTCAGGTATATACCTGAGATATACCCTGTGAATCCTTTGGAATGGTGCTACCACTCTGATGTCAGCCCCTCTTTCTCCCCACAGTGGGGGTGGGGAGCTTTGCTGCTCCCTCCCATGGGGAAGGAAGTGTCTGTCGGGCATACCCACCCCACCATCCAGTCTCATTCCCCAGGGGCCCGGGTCACTCACTCAAACCGAATAGCTGCCTCAGCCAAGAACTTCTTGTCAAAGAGCCAGCGGAAGAAGAGGTCCAGGCTGGAGAGGAGAGGTGTGGTGGGGGGCTGGAATGGGGAGGGAGAGTCCCTGCCAAGAGCCCCTGGGAATGCCCCCCAGACATGGGGCCCTTGGCTTTGGCAGGGGAGGTGGGAGCCTGAACTGCTCCCTCTCCTATCCTGCAACCCACTCCCCAACACCCAGTTCTCCTCCCTTCCTCTGAAACCTACCTGCTCAGTCCCAGCGAGGGCAGGAGCAGCACCATGAAGATAAGGAAGGTGTAGCACTTGTGCATGGTGGTCCTGTTCTCTCCAGAGCTGGGGCAGGGGGCACAAGGGCAGAGATGAGGTGGGCCAGCCCCCATTCTGTCCCCTAGTCAATACGGTATCCTAGGAGGGTCCCCTGAAAAAGGGGGGGGGCTTCCCGAAGTTAGGATGCAGCATCCCCATCCCTTCCCTGCCAGCTCTGGGACCACCAGGGCAGGCAGTCTGAATGGCAAAGGGCTGCCCAATGGCATGGGTGTCCCCAGGGGGCCAGAGCGGGGTGCCATGTATGTGAAGGTGTCTCACCGTGTCCAGTGAGCTTCAAAGAAGGCAGAGTAGTAGACGATGGTGGGGAGCAGGGCCGAGAAGCACCACAGCAGCAGGGTGGGGAAGAACTGGGTGATGATTGGGTTCTGCAGCGGGTACGGGGGGATGTGTCAGGCAGGGGCAGTCTAGTGGGCTCAGCTTGCTTTGCTTACCTGCCTCCTTCTCCCACTGAGCCTGGGCCTCACGGTTCTCAGGGCCCCATGTCAGAAGTCCAGAATATGTGGAGGGCAAAGGTTGAAGGTGGGGAGATGGGGGCCAAGGCCACATGTACAACCCCAGGGTGAATAATATTAGTTAGCATTTACTAAGTACCTACTATGTACCAAGCACTGATCATGTACTTTACATGTATTTAGCCTCACAACAATATTACCCCATTTTACAGATGAGCAAACTGAGGCAAAAAAGTGATTCAATAATTAACCCAGCTAGTAAGCAGTGGGGTGTAGATCTGAACCCAGGCAGATTAAGTCTTATCTGTTATGCTATTAACACACAGTGATTTTCAATCTTTCACTGAATTTTGAGGCTCCAAGGAGGTATGCTGTGTATGTGGTTAGAGGGGTGAGGAGACCAGGTGAAGTGGCTCCCGCTTTGCTGCCATCTGAGCAACCTTGCTTTTCCACATTGTGTTTCATGCAACAATCCTTTTGATAAAGGCATCAGACTCTAAGTTTGGAAGACAGCGATCAAGTCTGAACCCTCCAGTCTTCTGTTGGGGAGAATGAGGGATGTGGAGAAGGGACTTAACCCATGTCCCATGGCCAGTTAGGGCCTGGGCTCTCTCTGTGGGTGTCTCTCTAGGTGTGTACACACCCAAAGGTGGCTGCTCCTGAGGGAAGGTGGCGGGGAGCCAAAGCAAGTGCACAGAGGCATTTGTGGCTCATGGTCCTGTGGGCACTTTCTGGTGGGGCTGGACGGGAAAGGCAGTAGAGGAGCTGGACTAGGCAGAAGGCATTTTGGTTTCCCCCATCCCCAGGAGGGATCTGGACCAAGACAACCCTTGTGACACAGTCTAGAAGGGTGGGGTGGGGTGTGGCCTCACGTTGAGGTACTCTACGGGCTTGGTGACGTTGAACTTGTCCATGGTGGTGATGATGATGGCCGGGGTGGTGAGGAAGAAGAGGAGGATGAAGAGGACGACATTGATGACCAGGCAGCGCAGCCACCAGATGAAGCCGCGGATGGAGAGGTGCTCCCTGAGAAGGCAGGGGAGGCAGTCACTTCTGGGACCGGACACCCGATTGGTCCCTGGTGACATCAGGAACTCCCTGCCATCCACCCTACCCACTGAAGCCTGCCCCTGCCATATCCCTTTACTCACCAGTAGATGTTCTGGGGGTCGGGGGCGTAGGACACGGTCCAGTTGGAGATGTGCAGGGACTCACTGCATGACGAGGAGCGTGGCTCCCCACGGCAAGCGCAGCCCTGGCACTTACACACGTTGAAGTCCTTCAGGATGCTGGGGGGAGAGACACTGTTTACCGCAGCACTAGGCACTGGGGACCCCATTGTTGACAGCTGGCCATGAGCACAGGGACCTAAGAGTCCCAGTGGGTCACTGGAGGACTAGGGCCAGGGTGCACGGGCCGGGCGTGGGCTCACATGGCGGTGATGGTCTCATTGTGGAAGGTGACAAAGGCCATGCCAAGAGGCTTCTCGTTCACCTTCTCCTTCTCCCGCTTGTAGTCCTCCTTCAGCTTCTGCTCCAGCTTCGTGTAGTACTCAATGGCCTCTACCTACCAGGGAGGGCAAGGCAGGCTCTGGGCCAAGAGCTGGGTTGGTGCCCGTAGCACCAGCCAATACTGACCCAGAACTTCCTATAGGCCAGGTAGTGCTTTAAGCTTCCCGTCTCTCACAAGAATCCTATGAGGTAAGTATAATCAGCTCTATCTTACAGATAAGGAAACTGAGGCACAGAGCAGTCAAGAAACTTGCCTAAAGCCACAGAGCCAGTAAATATAGTATAACACTGATTTGGGGTTTGAAAGTGTGGTCACTGTAGGGACAGAAGACAACCCAAAAATGGGAATAGGGCTTAAAGGACTGTAAGAACAGGTAGGGACCTGCTGACAGAGGGGCTGCACCCTACCCCCAGCCCTGGCTCCAGCCCTGGCCTTGCCTCCTCCATGGTTTGCTTATTTTTGGGTTTTATGTGCAGGCCTATTTGTGTGTGTTCATGGGGCTGTGGTACATGCACAGTGGGGAGCATCCATTTCTGCTGTGACCTGTCTCCCCAGGATCTTCTAGCCCCTCCATCAGGAGCTCCTAGGCCCTGAGGTCTGAGCCAAGGGTGGGCATGCCCCGCGGCCAGCCCACCTCATACCTGTTCACAGCCTCGAACCACGCAGCAGCAGAGGTGGCCACAGGGCTTGGGGTTGATCATGGTGGGGACATTCTCCTTGCTCTGGAGGTTTGTGAAATACAACTTTCCCCGCTCAGCCTTCTTCCTGTAGGACCCAGGTGCCTAGTCATCCACTGCCTGGCTGGGGCTGGGGCTAGCTGAGAGGATGGGCAGAAAGCCCAGCTCAGGGGTCATCTAGTCAAAGATAGGAGCTATTTTGCTCTTGGGTTTGTTTAGGATACATGGTTCAGACACATTCCTATCCCAGGGTTTCTCTACCCATCTTTTGAGGGCCAGAAATTCTTCCTATAATCTGGCCTCAATTTCTCATACTATAGCTGAGGAAGTGTCCATCCACAGATGAGATGGGGACAGTGGGCCCCTTTCCTCTTGCAACCTACTCTAATCTCCAGGCCTTGCTCTCTCCAGAAGTGAATGGTTAGGCACTCTAGGGATTGAATTAAAATCAAACGCCTTGGGAAACACCTGGAAGGGAAGCCAGGAGCCTCTGTGACAACCAAGATGCCCTGATGGGCAGGGGGCTCTCAGATGTCACCCCCCACCTCCAGTTCCCAGCCCCATTACCTCTCTGCATCGAGGAACATAAGACGAGCCACATTGTAACATGGGCGGGCTTCCAGAACCGTGCAGTTGGGGTAGGCCTCCCTGAAACACAGCCCACCATCATTTTCTGCAGGGACTCTGCCCTTCTGCTCCTGACTTTCATGCATGACCTCATCAACTTCAGGACACGCAACCCCCCCCCAATTCAAGCTCCTTCTTAGTCTACAAAAATAAGAGTTACCCTTGAATAAAATTTTGAAATTCCCCTTCATGCTTATCTGAGTGGGGGGAGTATGTGCAGAGATGCATGCGGGACTGTGTGAGTGCAGTGTAGGGCTGATGACCCAGGATGTGGGTGCACATGGCATGGTACCAGGCAAGCCACGACTGTGGTCTGATTCTTGTCCAGGGCTGTGGACTTTAAGTTGAGAGAAACTGTTTCTAGTCATGGGTTGTTTCCTTTACCCTGTTCCTAGGTCTGGGTATAGTCCCACACTATGCAGTAGACCACAGACTGACTCCAAATAATCCACAGCCCAGTCCACAGAATGACCTCTGCCCTAAGACCAACCAAATAACAATCCTGAACCCTGACTTGAGATTGACCTCTAACCTTGGACAGAGCCAGATCCTTTACCCTGATCCAAAGTGACCCATAACCTAGACACAAGATTCTCTAACCCTGACCCCAAATTCACCCCAAACTTGACTTAAGACTGACCAGAGATAGACCATTCCTGACCCCCAGTACCTGAGGGACACCTGCTAATTCAGTGCAGGAGCACTTCCTTTTCCATTCTGATCATACACTTGCTCCTTGATCCTAGTCCCTAATCTAGACTGAGCCCCGTTTTTAAAAAAATTTTAATGAAAGACTACTAAGTGTTAAAGATGCACAATATATCATTCTAAAGTAACAAGACAGACTGGACAAATCCATGAGAATTTGGAAACTGAAATGTGGGATGAGGTCCTTGAAATAACACTTTTTTAGGAGACTACAGACCTTTGCCGTGACACTGTTGTTGCTCAAATCATTTTAGGATTCCTCTTTGGAAGGTCCTCACCTCTGTGGCTGGCTGAGCCCTCAATCTCATCTGACTAATCTCTGATCTCTTAGTCTCCACCACAGAGGCTCCCAGATTTTGCACACCAGATATTCCATAACTCTGCTGGGTGAGTCCTCCAATGCGGACAGACTCCAGACCTGGGCCATAAGCCCTGCCCATACTGTCACCAATCCCAGGAGCCCCATGAGGACAAGGCTGCTTTTTGTGCATCATATACCCAGGCCTGAGCCAACAGCTTGTACACAGTAGGTACTCAATGAACATGTGCTGTATGATTGGATCAAAAAAATGGCTGTTCCATAATGTTTACCCCGCTGATCCCAAAAACTCCAATTAGGACCACAGTCTCCCTGACCTCTGCTTATAGGCTAACTACTAGTTTTAATCACAGACTGTTTCCTAAACAAAACCATAGACTGACCCTGAAACAGACAACTTGGACTGTGAGCTCCCCACGGACAGCCATCGAGTCTGGTTCTTCTTTGTCTCCTTGGTATGGTGCACATAGTAGGTGTACAACAAATGTTGCTTGACTAGTAGGGTTCACTCCCCCAGTGCATGCAGCTCAAACGTCATCCTGTCAGAATCCCCCGGCCCACCTCATCCAAACGCCCCTCCTTCACTCTGTCCCTTTCCCTGCTTTGTCTGTCTTCTTAGCACCTACCCTTACTTGACACAGTGTCTGTAAATAGTTCATTTGTTTATTGTCGGCCTCAGCCCACTAGAATGTAAGCTGATGAGACATGGGATTTTTTCTTCTGTTTACTGCTATTTCCCTAGCTCCTACTCCAGTGCATCAACATAGTAGGTACTCAATAGATATTTATTATTAAAAGACTTTTCAGTACAAACTGACAACTGATTCCAACTGGACAGTAATATTAAGATGTCACCTAATTCTGAGCACATTGTCTTTAATCCTGACCCAGAATGCCTCCTAATGCTGATCACAGCTTGAACTCCAGATAGGATCCCAAGTCATTCTCTCATACTGGCCAATTTTGATCTAATTTTGACTGTTATTCTGTAAATTGTAGGAGGGCAGGGCCTGTTTCTCATTTATTTATGCCTGGGGAATAGAAAGTGACTAATAAATGTTGAATGAATGAATAAATACCCATCCACTAATACTGATCACAAGCCAGTCATTTTCCTATAACACAGGAGTCTGGAATCTGATCCTGACTAGACATTCACTCTCAATGTTGTCCTGATCCAGAACAATGCCTGACCTCTGATCCAGGCCAACTTACAGTAGATTTAGGCCTCAGAAAATCCTGATCCTGACCAGAGGCCGAGCCCTGATCCAGAATACCAATGTCCCTTTATCAAGACCATTGGCCAACTCCTACTTTTGACACAGAATGACCTCAGACCAATCTCCAATCAGACCCTGCATTGGCTCCTAAAGCTGACCTCCATACTGTGAACTCCCTGAGAGTTCGATGATCTTTAATTCACCCTTATAGTTTCAAGATCCACCACGGTAACTTATGCCTAATAGCATTTGCGAAAGTCTGCTGAGTGGACAGATCAATGTATGCTAGGATCCCTCATCCCAGACGCCTGGCACTCTGGAGGTGTATATTCCCCTCCCCACTAAGACAGACTTCCAGAGTTGGAAGAACCTCAGAACACACAGCCCAGGTTCTCCTGGGCTCCTTAATGATCCATTGAAAGCCATGGAGCTTCTCCCTGACAGTCTGCACACAAATTCCAGAATGCCACATATAATTTCGAAGAAGCTACTCACCATGGACCCTGGGGCAACAACCTTTGACCCAGTTCAAGCTGGAGAAGAGGGAGCAGGGTATGTGGTACAGACTGGACTCACTTTTTAGGAATCTATTCGCAAGTATTTCTCTTGTGTTCTTAGAGGGGCCTGTCACCCAGCCCAAACGCTAGACCATCCTGGACTCAGAATTCTTTCGTCTAACCTTCACTTCCACTGCAGCCCAGACCTCCAAGTGAGAGGTGTGTGAAGAGGATCTTGGGAGTTGAAAGGCAAAGAAGGGTCCACAGGGCCTGGGGTTGGGAATAGGAGTGGCTACTCACTCAAAATGCTTCTTGATCTTTTCTGACTCTGCATATTTGGAGATTCCATTGATGAAGAGTGTTCGCTTCACCTGGGGAGAGGGGCAGGAGGATGCAGGGAAGGGGTGGGGAATGGGTGAGCAGAAAGAAGCAGATGAGGTAGAAGGAGGCCTTAGGGATAAGCTGGGTCCCAGAGGATTTCTAATAAGAATCAGGCAGTGAGCCTAATGAAAGACCCATCTGGCCCCTTGCTCCTTGAGAGGTCTGGGGTTGGGGGAGGAGAATAGGTTACTAGTCTCTGATCCTCAGGCTATGAGGACCCAGGACAGTGGCTGCCATGGAGCAGGTCTTCACTACTAGTTTAGAAAATAAATATAGAAGGGGAAGGAATTTCACTATCATATCCATCAACCACTATTTCCTGAGTGCCAGGCACAGCACAGGGTGCTTTCCACGCTCCGCTCACTTCACCTTCTCACCAACCGTGGGAGAGGTACTGCTGTTACCTCATTTGACAGACAAGGAAACCGAGGCTTGGAGAGGTAATTAACTCTTGAGCTGCTGAGTCAGGATTCAAACCCAGCTGGACTAACCCTGGGGCCAACACCCTTTATGGCTGAGGCAAGAAAGGCCTGGAGGGAAGGGAAGAGGCTGGAGATAGGGTAGACCTGTGCTCTGCTCCACTCACCAGGTCATCCTCCTTGTAGCGCATCTTGGAGGTGTGTCTACGCATGCTGTAGACGGTGAGCAGCAGGTACAGGAAGGCGAAGGAGGTGTGCAGCCATAGCAGGTTGTTCCTGGGCAGAGCAGAGGATATGGAAGCTACCAGGGCTAGGAAAACACTCAAGACACCCCCGCACCCAATCTCTTAGTGTTAATTAAACCTTGATCCAGAGCTCTACTGCCACCAGTCTTTTGGCTCTGACACTCCACAGGGCAGGCCCGACACTCCACATCCTCTCGACCAACCCTCGGGCCACAGTCTGATACCAGGCCATATAGCAGGTGAGGGGCTGGCAAGCAAGCAAAGCTTCATTTGTATTTGCAGTCACTCCCAGCGCTACTATCATCGCCTCAGCTCCACCTCAGGTCATTAGATTCTTATTGCACTGGTCTCTGGTGCCAAAAAGGTTGAGGACTTCTGCTCTAGACCCTAACCCTGTTCTATTTCAACTGAAATGTCTTGTGTTCATCTCTTCATGCTCTACCTGCTGGCTACACTACCCTCTACCTGCCCCCGGTCAGTCTGGCCTGCCCGAGGTTGCACCCTTCTCTTATCTGATCATTCCTGGTGATCCACAGCAGGGATCTACCTCCTTTGTCTCCAACCCAAGCCCTCATGACCACACGACCATCTCTGCAGCCTCAGCCACCTGTCACCCTTTCCTCTACTCCTCATCAGGGCCTGGACCCTAGCATAGACCCTGGCCTTACTGACCAAGTTCCCAAACTTACCCTGATTTCAAGTTGGCGATGGTGGTTCTCCCGAAGCTGTAGGCATTGTTCTCTAGGGGGTGGGAAAAGGGAGAAGACAGTAGTGAGGTCAGGGCCTGTCCCCTCCTGCCCCCTTGTCCACCCCACCCATCCTGGCCCTCACTGACCCAGCAGGTCCCCTGAGAAGTTGACAGGCAGCACAATGCCTACGGAGAGGACACCCACGACAACCAGCAGCCCAATGATGTGCCGCTGGAAGGACAGGTAGTGCACGGCATCGCCCCCACACTTGTCCCGGATCTCATCATCTCTGTGGTGTGGCAGGAGAGAGGAATTAAGTGAGGACCAGGGTGACAGAGGGGCCATGACTTGCCTGCCCTTGCTCACCCCTCCCCCCATCCACCCTAGCCCTTGCCAATCTGGCAGCAGTGTGGGGTTGAAATGAGGTCTCTGGATTCCCTATTTTCTGGGAAGAGAGGGGGAAGAGAGGGAGAGAAAAGGGGAAGGAGAAAAAGAAGGATGCAGGGAAAAGAGGAGGAAAAGGAGAAGAATAGAGAAGGAGAGGAATAATAGAGAGGAACAGGAAGGAAGTTAGGAAGGAGGGAAGGAGGAATAAGAGAAAGAAGACTGCAGAGAGAGAAGATAAATGTAGAGAGAAAAGAGAAAGGAGAAGAGGAAGGTGGGAAAAGGGAGGATGAGGCAAGAGGAGGAGGAATGGTGACAGGAAGAGTCAGAAGCAGGAGACTGGATGGGGACTAGAAGATAGGAGTTCAGGCAGCAATGGCACCTTATGGGTGCTGCTGCAGCACAGTACATGATACATTTGGGGGGAGGTATCTGGGGGGCCAGTGGCAGAGGTGGTGCTGACCTGTCCAGCTTCCTGCCTCTCTCAGTGCTCACTGCCTGCCTGTCGCACCGTGGCCCGAACTCCTGATTTCTGCCTGCTGGATACTGGCTCCTGCCTGCTGCTGGCTGGCTGCTCCTAGCCTGCCTGTTGCCCCCACCTGCTGGCTGCATGGAGGCTCTGAGGTGGGGGCTCCAGCCTCTGTTCTCACGGCGTGGCAGGGGCAGGAAGAGTTGTGAGAAGAGTGGCCCTCCAGGCAGAGGGGCACACAGGAGACTGTCGGGGGGGTAAAGCGGGGCCCGCTCAGAGGACAGCAGAGGCCAGAGCCCCAGGACCTGGGCTCCTGGAGTAGGCAGGAGAGTGTTGGGCTGGCTAGGAGCGCTAGGGCCCTCAAAGCTCCTGGCCTCAGATTTTGTGGGGAGATGACAGGTTCTGAAGTTTCTGTTTCTTCCTTTCTTTAGGACCTGAAGACTGTTCACTTACTTTATCCTGAAGATGGCTGTCAACCAGGAACAGAAACCCTGGGGGGACAGAGAGCTATCAGCTGGAGCCCCCAGCTCACCACCCTGAACCTCCCTTCCCCCTCAAGTCCCACCCACCCAATTCTCATAATTACTCCGGGTTTGGCTCACCCTGGTGCAGCTTCCACAATCCCCTAAAAAAACTAACTCACCCCAGAGAGGGGGAAAGGGAAGGTGCCAGCCCTCGAAGAAGAAAAGAACTAAGACCAAAGTGGGTTATCTGTGTGCCCTTGTGCCTAGAGCTACAGATCTCCACAAATACCCAACAGGACAGTAGAACCAGAGGTCCTGCAGTTGTGTGTTCCAAGATGGAGATAGGTGGGATTCAGGGTTCTAGGAAGAGTAGTGGGGACCTCCAGACCTGTAGCTAATAAGAAGAGTTTGCAACATGGCTGCCAAAAGCAGAGGGGTGGGCCATACTGCTTGAGTTCCTCTCATTTATCTTCTAGTATACCCCAGAGAGGCCAAACCCCCCGGGTCACTATGAGCTGCAATCTCTGATCACAAGCCTCTAGCCCTATCTTCAGACAGAGACCTCACTCAGAGCGGGGTGGGGATATGCCGGGGAGGGCTAGGCAGGGAGAACTCTCCCTGACCTCCCTACCAGGAGAACGTCCAGGCTTAACACAAGCTGGGGGAGAGAGGTGCCTTCCAGCCAAGATGTAGGACAATACTACCTGTTGTCAATATCACCTGAGTCTGAGGACCATCTGAACACCTCTGGGTGCTAGGGGTGATAACTTTGCTTAGCTACTTACCAGTATGAATCCAACTCAGGAAGCTGCTAGGCTTCTTCTGCTACAGCTGCTATACAAGCTACTACCCTTGGGAGCCTGAGCCTAAGCTGGACTGACTAGGGCCATCCTAGGGCTTGAGGATTAGAGTTCTGACCAGGAATCTCACCCTGGCAGAATGACAGGGGGCCAAGTGTTGGTTCTGATGGGAAAGGGGTCTGGGGACTGCTGTGAATCACCAGAAACAAGCCTTGTCCATAGGGGCCACTGTCACTCAGCTCTAATTCACAAGCAGGTCAACTTGCTCTACCTGCTCAGCCAGGGGCTGCCAACTTGCAACCTCTGAACAACACAATGGATTCTGTATGTTTTGCTAGGTGGTATGGAAGGCTCGTTATTACTGCTAAGACCATGTCTAAGGAAAAAGAGGTCCTTAGAATTAATCAACAGAGGCAAGCACAGAACTATACTGAGGGACAAAGTTTGAAATCATGGATGTTAGGCTAGTGCTGGTTTGGAGGCTGACATGGAGGACAGAGCCAGGGGCTCTGGGTGTGGGTGGTCACCCTGTGGTTCTTAGACAAGCACTGCCCTTGGCTTAGGAGAAGGCTACACTCCATGGGTACCTGACTACATCTCCCTGGAAGTTAGAGGCTGCTGAGTTCACCTGCTCTAGAGGAGGTGGGGTGGCTAAGAAGTCTGGGGAAGGCACTCACATTGTCTCTTTGGTCAAAGTCGACGGAGCTGGAGACAGATGTGAGACGCTCATACCGGTCATGACTGTCTCCGTGCATAGCTGAGGCCACACTGGGGGTGGGGAGATGAGAGATGAGAGAGCCTGGTGAGTCAGAGTCCCTGGGGAGTGGGGGTGAAGTGGATGGGCTCCCCCTCCAGAGTTCCAGAGGTAGACAAGGCACAGAAAGCGCAGAGGCTGAAGCTGAGAGGAATGACTGCCCTCTCCCTGCCTTCCTTAAATCCGCCTCTTGCCTTCAGAGTAATCTGGGGGCACAGACTCAGGTGCTGGCCGAGGGAGGAGGTTGTCTTCATCATCGCCCCCTGGAGGTTGAAGTAAGAATGTGAACGGGCCCTGCAGTTCCAGAGCCGACCAGCAGGGGGGACAGCGGCAACCCAGCCAACATCATGCACAGGGCAATAGGGAGGTGAAAAAAAAAGGATGGACTAGAAGAGCCCCAGAGGGTGGGGGTAAGGAGGGCTGGGAGATGTCTCCCACGTGGGCCCCTACCAGCCCTTTTCCCTGATCCCAGCAGCTGCCACAACTCCGACACCAGCCCTATAGACAGAGACCGTGATGTGACACAAAGGGCCAGACTTGGGGCTCCTTGGGCAGCCCCCCTCCCAGGCCTCCTGAAGAAGTGAGCAGGGAACCCTGGAATATGAAGAACTAGCTGTTAGCGAACAGGAAGCCACTGGTGACACCCAGCCTTGTCTCTGCGACCAACAGGGTGAGTGTACTGTTTCAGGGAGGACGGCCCCTCCACTCCAGCCAACCAGGGCCATGAAGGCCAGGTGCACAGAGAGAGACTTTTCCCAGGCAGAGAGCCAGAGGGAGAGATGGGGGGTGGGGGAGGTCAGGCAGAGACAAGTTGGGGAGCCCCCTGCTCTGCAAAGCACACCGCCTGCGTTAATCCGAAACATGAGCCTGCAGAGGAGAAAACTGCAAAGAGAAACCAGCAACTTGGCAGGAAGAGAAGAGAAGCATGAGAGATGAAGAAAGGGGAAAGCTGGTTCAGTGGGGATGAGGGGGCTGGTGCCCCACATACTATTCCTGTTCCACTCGGTCCCTCTCCTGCCGCCGAAGCCTGGGGACAGAGAACAGATAAAGTTAGCAGGGGTGGGGGAGGGTCCCTGGAGACTGGTAAGGGACAAAGGGCCAACTGCGGGCCTTCATACCCTCCATGCCTGCTCTGGGACTGGTCCCTCTTCGTCCCCCCAACAGAGGGGGATGAGAGAGGGCTGGCTCTTTCCTATCCCTGAGGAGTGTGGAACAAGTTGCGTGCGTGCGTGTGTGTGTGCGTGTGTGTGTGTATGTGCGTGTATAGGGGTGGGGAAGAGTCTCAAAGCTTTACCTGTCTGCATCTGTCACCAAAGCCAGCCGCCCATAGTCCCACGCCACCTTCCGGAGGATGGAGAACAGGAACAGCAATGCCTGAGGGAAGAGGGAGTGGTTGGCAGGTGGACAGACCACCTACCCACATGACTAGCCAGGAGGGCAGGGGCAAAGGGGCCTGAATCTTGTCTTAGAAGGGGAAGGCCTCAGGGACATGGTGGGTCTGCTGGTTAGAAGTCACACCTTGGGCACCGTAGAAGGGGGAGGCCTTTGCTTGGGTGAATGGTCAGAGGCTAGGCTTGGGGTGGTTGATGGGGATCCCATCAACAGTTAAGCCTGCGGAGTCAGGGTCAGGTGAGAGTGGTTAGAGCTGCAGGTGTTGGCCAGCTACATACAGGGTGTGGGTGCCAAGGATGGGGGTGGCATGTGGGCACTCACAAGGAAGCACATGAAGTCGAGAGCCAGCACGGTGGGGACGCCCCCAAAGGGCAGGCCCTGAAGGACAGTGCTGCGGATGCGAGCACTGTAGCAGTAGTCCTTGGGGTTGCTGTTGTTCAGGGCCGTGGTGCCCAGTGTGGCCAGCAGGAAGGGCAGCATGGCTGCTACTGCCGCATGGTCCTCCTGGGTAGAGGGCAGATCAGTCAGCTAGGCTCAGCCCCTATACCCCTTATGGCTCCAGCAGGGTGGGTGTGGGGAAGGGGCAGTGAGGGCAGATCACTGGGCTGCTTGGGTGGGTGAAAGATCTGACCTCCAGAGATAAGAGCCTAGGAAGTGGAGGGTTGACTCACATGGAGTTACCTTCACTGGCTCTTGGGCTGTGACCTCACCCTGGGTTTGGGGAACGTGGCCCAGATCTGGACTGGGGAGACTGGTTTTACTAATTTGGAAGTTGTCTGTAAGTCTCTAACATCTATCTCCCACCACCTCCATACGTAAGCAAACTCTCCAAAATGCTTTCTCTGTCTCTCCCTGTCTAAGGCAAGGGGCAGAGCTGAGCCTGAGAGAAAATGGGGAGGGAGGGGTCCTAGACCTGAGGATCTAAGGCTAAGAGGAGGAGTTTCTAGGTCAAGGGAGGATGGTTCAGGGGCCAGTTACGTCTCACCCTGATCTTCTCTTTCCACCCTTATTAGAAAAATGACATGTTTCCATTTGCTTAGTTTTCAACCCTCTTAATCACCTTCCCAATACACCTGGCTTCAAGATAAGACTTCAGAGCTGCCCCCTCTGTTCCCAGAGTAGGGGTCTGAGAGTAGGGTCAGAGTGGGAAGCCAGTTAAAAAGGACTTCTAGATTTGCATCATTTGCCTAACCCATCACTCCTGCTTACTGTCATTCCTTTTCCCCTGCCAAGGCAGCAGCTGCATCTCTCTCCAATTATCTCTGCACAGGAGCCACCTGAGTGGTGTGAGGACTACAACTCCCAGAGTGTCCTGCCCCTGCCTCCAGAGCAGGGCAGGATGGGAACGCCGTGCCTCCAGCGAGCATTTCCATTGGCAAAAGAAAGGAGAGTGGGCGGGGGCCTCTGAGCCCGCCTAAGCCCCTTGAGCCAGGGTACCGGCTTCCAGCTACTGTCAGGCTGTCCAGCTCTCGATGGTTCAGTGATCCAGGTGGATGGGGTAGGGAGGAGGAGGGAGCGGGCAGACAGCCCTTTTGCCTGGGTTCTGGAAGTGCCTGGGGACGGGGGCTAAGCACGGCTCTGGGAAGGCTCCCAGGGCCGAGAAGTGTGGCCGTGGCATCATCGCCCCACCCCCATCCTGATGGAGGGCCCCTGGGAACCCCTTCTGCTGACAACACTGAAGCGCTGCCTTTGCGGGGGGGGGGTCCCCAGGGAAGAAAAGAAACCAGACAAAGAGAACAACAAACCCAGAATTGGTGACTGCAACTCTGGAAGCCAGTGTCTTCCAGCCCCCCCGGGGTGACTCAGAGGATTTCTCCTGCCCACCAATCCCTGGTCCTCCCGCCCCCTCCCTAACATTTCAACTACAGGGCAAGAGGCAACAGCTCTCAGGTCAAGGGGGTTGTTTACATGTTTCTCTTGGTCTTGGGTAGTCTCTGAAAAGCCTGTATCAAGAAGACTAAAGGAGTTACTGCCCTGTGTGTTATGCTTCTCTCTTCCTTTCCAGCTCAAGTTGCCTTAAAAAAAAAAAAAAAATCCCCACCAATTTAGTAATTGTAGCAGTGCCCACTGTTTCAAGAATACATGCGTGATTTCATTTAATCCTCAACCATCCTGAACTGGACGTCATTGTCATTTTAAGATGAGGGCACAGGGGCTCAGAGAGGTTAAGCAACTTTCTCAGCCACACTGCTAATAAAACAGACCTGGGATTCAAACCTAGGACAACTTTTTCTAAGCTAGAACACTTTTCAGGGCCCCACGATGCTTTTCTGATGTGCCTAGAACAGGACTCCTAAGATCATAGAAGCTTCATATATGCTCATTAAATGTTTTCTGGCTAAACACCAGAGCACTGTGGGCATGCATGTTTTTAGGCATGTAAATACATGTTGATGTGTGTATTTGCATGTGTGTATGTGGTGGGGAAGCTAGGTGACTGCATAGCAGTCCATGGATATGAAGTGAGTTGTCAGTATCTAAATGGGGATGCATATATGGGTTTATCTGGGAGCCTGGGTATGTAAACATAAGGTACTCAGAACCATGGGGCACCAGAGGACGTTAACGGTAGCTATAGGTATCTTGGGTCTGTGGTAGTTGGAAGGCCTCTACATTAGTCTCTCCTCCCCCCACCTTAACTCCCAACTCCAATGCACTCCAGAAATCAAGAAAGCCCATTCCCACTCCTTGCCTGTTTCTCTCTCCAATGCCAAGGTTCCACCAGCCCACAATGTAATGGGTACAAATCCCTGGAGCACCATTCCCCTTCTCATCCTCTCTATCTGGAAGTTAGGTGAGACATTCTGGGGGCTTCGACATTAAGGGGATTCAGTAGGGTGAGTGAGGGTCCAGATAGATGCTTAGTAACTGGAATCATCATGTCCATCTGCTATTTCACTTTTTATAGTCATAAATCACTCCCCTCCACACCTGCATTGATCTTTCCACCTACACCAGGAGTGAAGCAAGGCAGCCTTGATCAGATCATTATCCCCATTTTCAGCGACTCAGAAGAGAAGAAGCAACTCGAATGAGGTCACAGGTCAGGTAAAGGGTGGAGCCAGGGCTGGTGGCTCTGCTTGCTGACTGGGTTACTCCAAGCTCTTAATTGTGGGGGTGGGGTTGCTGGGCTGAATTTCATGAAGGGCAGCTGCTCTCAAAGCCCTCACTGAGCAGCTGTGAGGGAAGAGAATAAGAGATTTTTTTGGGCGGGCCGGGGGGAAGAGGGAGGACAGTTCCTTCACTTTGCTGGGATTGCCTGAGCCAGGTATATCTCAAAATTTCTCTAGTCTGACATGAGGCTTTTAGCTAGGAGTATGTAGAGACAGTGATGGAAGGTTTTATTTCTAGCTAACTGAAGATGTCATTTTACCATTCATTAAGAAGTGTGTGCATGGTAGGGGTGGGGAGTTATAAATTACCAGTTTTTTCTTACGGAGTCACTTGGGAAGATTTAATTTAGGTCTTGGGATCACAAGAAGGCAGTGTGGTCTGATGGGAGGAGATGAAGATGAAGGGTAGCTGTTACTATGTAACCCAGGACTCAGTCTTCCAATCTGTAACAGATATTAATATCCTACTTTACCTCTATCAACTTCAGAAGGATAGGCAAAAATGTATCCACAGATGAGGATAATAGTAGTAGGAAAAGAATGCATTTATCAATATTTAACTCTTATTCTGTGCCAGGGACTGTTCTAAGCACTTTACAAATATTAACTCATTTATTCCCCATCACAACCCTAGGAAGACACTGAGATACTGAGAGGGTACATAACTTACACAATGTCACACAGCCAGTCTGTGGTAGAACTGGACATGGACCTAGGCAGCCTGGTTAGAGCCTACGCTCTTAACCCTGTACTTTGCTACCTGGGCCAACAGAGGAGCCACTTCCACCAGGGAGCTGGGGGCTGCCAGCTACCACTCTTGAGGAATGCCACACCCTATTGTTTGTCTTCCCTCTTGGAAACTTGTAGCTCCCAGGCCTTGGGTTTGTGACTTTAGGTTCTAAGGCAGGCAACAGGGTCTGGTGGTTAAGAGCACAGGCTCTAGGATGAGACAGATCTGGCTTCTGACCTGGGCAAATTCACTATCCTGGGCTAATAATTCAATCGTGTGGTTGGAGGATTAAACAAGATGACTTATGTAAAGCTCTTAATACAGTTAAAGGCAAATAATGGGTTCTAAAAAATTAACTACTGTTATTAATAAAGTGTGGAATAAAAGGGGTTGGTTTAGTGGAGGAAAACTGGTAAAAATCAAAATAAAACAGAATTTGATATGATAGAGCTCCTCAGTCAGGATGGGCTTCTTTAGACCTAAGGGCTTATGCTGCATTTGGGACTCTGCCACTGAGAGGCAGGGAACGTTCCTAAACCCTTCAAACATACCTGATCCCTCTGTAGCAGGCTGGGAGGTGGGGAATGGGAGGGTGATACTATACCAGGATGGGTCAGAAGTTCAGAAGAAGAGCACCTGTTATTGATCAGCTAACTATCAGGCAGGGTGCCAGGCTCTACCTGTATTGTCTCGTTTGATCCCCATGATAAATCTTGAAAGGAAGTGATAGTAAACACATTTTTTAATTGAAACAGGTTCAGAGAGGTTAGGTAACTTGTCAAGGTCACACAGCTAAAGAACTGCAGAGCTGAAATTTGAACGGAGGTCTTCAAGATTGTTATAATTGGAGGGAACTTTCAGGATGTCCAAAAGGGGGTTCTTAGCTACCCACCACCTGCCTCTGCCTTGCCACATCCCCATCCATCCACCCATGGGCCAAGACTGAGTTGGGTGAGCCAACAGCAGGCCTCAGCATGTGCCACTTGGGGCATGATAGGGCTTGGACCCTCTGGTGCTCTGGAAGACCATCATGCTGCTAGCACAGGCCCTGAAAACCTGGTAGACACTCCTACTCCCCTCCTCACATTTGTCTGGGAGGCAAGGTTGTGGACCCCTCCTCAGAAGGGGTGGACACAACCTGATCCTTCCTAGGCTGCTGTAGAAGCTAGAGAGAGAGTGAAGCTAGAGAGTGGTATTGAGTGGAGAACCCCCGGGGGAAGTGGAGTGCGGAGCTGCCAGACCTCCGCCCAAGAGATCCAGGCAGGTGGCAGCACAGAGCCCCAAGGGCAGCTGGCCCCTCTGACCTCTCCTTTCCACTTCTCAAACGCCCTTCTCTTCTGGGGAACAAGGCGCCAAAGCTTTGGGACTGTCCTCTCTAGGTGATGAAGAAGGCCAGGAGGGACAAACCGCGCCTCCTCCCCTCAAAAGGGCCTTTGCCCCATTGCCGATTCCCCGCTGAATCCTTTCCCCACCGCACCCTCCAACGCAGGCCCGGGCGGCTCATGAATGAACTGCACTGTATGGGGCGCAAGGAGAGGACACGCTCCCGGAGCCAGACGCATCTCCAGCCCGCCGACCAGTCCCCCAGACCCGCTGGGGGCAGCGGCCGGCCTCGTGCCAGCACCCACGAAACCTGCCCTTCCCCGAGCTCGAACCCCTGCCCTGGGCCAGCTCCGGGAGCAGGAGAAAAGATAAAAGACACTGAAGCCATCGGACTTAGAGACCCTGAAATCCAAAACTCAGGGGCGGGGGCGGCAGGTCACCCACAGCGACAACGGGCTGACGGGGTGCAGCCGGAACCCCAGAGGGGCGCGGAGGGGACGCGCACCTGGACCAGACAGGTGGGAGAAGAGTGGCTCTAGGGGGCCGGGGGCAGGGGTCCCACCCCTCGGGATGTCCAGAGGGGTGGGGACAGAGGGCGGTACACATTTGGACCCCCCGCAGGGGTCGGAGGACTCACATTTGGCTCAAGATGGTTCGGGGTTGGGAGCAGCGCGCGGCACCACTGGGTCCCGCGGGCCCGGGCACCTCTGGGTCCCGCAGGAGGTTGAAGGGAGAGGACGCGCAGCTGAGTCCGGGGTTTTTCTTTGGGTGGTGGTAGGATCCTCAAAGAAAAGAGAGGAGGCTGGGGAAGGGTCGCGTACTCACCCCCAGGCGCAGACTCGGCTCCAGCTCCGAGCCCCGGGTTGGGGCGGGGCGGGGCTGGGGGAGGGGGAAGGGGAATCGCTGGGCCGCTCGAGCTCCGGGCTCCTGCGGCGGCCGCGGCAGTGACGGGGGAGGGGGAGCCGGAGGAGGGAGGGAGAAGAGGGGGCGGGGCCGCACAGATCCCACCCCCACGCCAGAACACGCACGGCGCGCGCGCACTCTCAGATCACCGCCCGTCCTGCTGAGTTCGGCACGCAGGCGCAGTGGGGAGGCCGCGTGGGGTGCGGGGGAAGGCGGCGCTTGGCCTGGGAGGCCCGCGGCGGGATATTCCGGGGCGGCGAGAGCGGTATGAAGTGGGGGTGGGGGCGGGAGCATCCGACTCCCTTTTCTTCCCTGCAGCAGGGGAGGCGCACTCCCTGGGGTGGGTGAGAAGAGGCCAGAGTGGGCAGATAGTGGGTCCTTCGGTGCACAGGGGCAGTGGGGAGGGTCCCCGCGGGGAGAGGAGACTTCTGGCCCGGGACCTCCTCCCTTTCACTTCCCAAGAGCGGCGGGGGCTCCCGTGGCCTCTGTGCCTCAGTGCCCGCCCCCGGCCAGCGCTCACCTACCTTTCCAAGGATGTGGGGTCGGCCTGTGGAATGGCGAGCAGCGGTCAGGCTTTCGCTAGGTGGTCTCGGCCGGTCCCTCTAGCGTGGCTCCTCGAGTTTGTCCGCTTCTCTTGGTCTCCCTCCCCTTCCCAGGTTGGGTCTGGAGATGACTTTGTGACTTTGTTTGTCAGGTGCTTCTGTGGTGAGGAGAGTGAGTCCACTGCCGATGAGTGGCTTCCCCAGCTCCAGGGGGTTCCCTGATTTCTCATTTCACCAGAGGCTGCATCTGCTAGGGATTAAAGCTGGAAAGATGGAGAGAGGGTGAGAGGGAGGGAGATAGATGTGTGTGTGTGTGTGTGTGTGTGCCCACGCGCATGTGTCTAGCACCCATACAAAGACGGTGACCTGAACTCCCATTCAGACTGAGTACCATTGGTTAGTTGGAAATAATTTGAATGCATCACAGCCGTCATTTAAAAAAGCAGTCGAAGATGATAAGTATTGTTTCTTGACGCTTGCTTCAGGTATATAAACCTGTGTGAATGTGTTAAAAGATGTGAAACAATGTATTTCTTTCAGTGTGTTACAGAAAAGTTCGAAAATTGGTCTCCTATATCCTCCTTTGCCCTCTTGCCTTCCACAACCTGAATTCTCACTCAGAATTGTCCAGCAGGATTCATTAGCACACCAGGAACAGAGTGGGTGGGTCTCTTTCTTCAGCGAGGATACTGCCCAAGAAGACAGTTCACTTTTCACTCATTGGAAATACCTGCAATTGAAGATTTTGTTGTGGTAGAAAGTAGGTTGGCTTACTTAGGAAAGACAGAAAGGAAGATAGGGTGAAGCTGTCTTTGGTAGACCGATTGGTGGCAGGCGTCTTTGTAGGTTTGGATTCTGGGAATTGTTTTAGGTAGGAATGAGCAGTTAGATGAAAAGGGATTTATTCTAGTTGTTTTTTTTCTTGGATAGAATTGTCCATTTTACCCTTAGAGCTTCTTTGATGTATATTTCCTTGGATCTTTTTACATAGTGAGTTGATTATATGGTTGTAAAGCTGATGTGATCCATTGATAAATAGCACTTGTAATGGTTATCTGGAAAGTGGAAATGGAGGCCATAGTTATCTGGTTTTTGGAGGATCCCTCTGAGGATCATTGAAGGCATGTCTTATGTATTATTATTTTTAATAGTTATAAATCTGAGCATGTGGATTCCTGATCCATTTCTGCCTGTGCCTGATTAGGGTCACCACATGTTAACAGAAGGAAGAGAAAACATTCTAGAAAGCCTGAAATGAGAATGGAATTTAGTACACTGTGGAATCCATGAAATAACAGTGGCCAAAAGATTTATTACTGCACTTGAATATGAATGTTAAAAACCTTCCCTGGAGTCCATATTTCAGGAGGTACTCTGTTGGGCAGTGAACATTATTATTTAGATTCAGCATCTAGCATCTTAGATGATGCAGGAGTCCTTAAAGCCTATCTTGCCCCACTCTTGTCTTGGAGGATTATGACACCTGGATCCACATGTGATAGATTTTTGTATTGTTTAGTTTTTATGACTGTGTGGGAGCTTGAGAGGGTCTCAAAAACCAGGTTACGATTTAGCCGTCCTTTTTAAAGGCTGATAGTTTGTTCTGGGTTGTAGCTTGTCCTGGTGTTATTTTATACATGTACTAACAATGACAACCAGCGTGTAAGAGAGGGCTAGATTTAGATACCAGAAATGTTACTCTGGGTCAGGTAATATGCTCTCTTATTAAGAAAGATTGCTTATTATTCACTAGTGAAACAACTCAAAGTGGGAAAGTCTGCCTATCAAAACTTTAAAAAATTATCTATGCCTTTAGAAAAGAGAGGGAGCACTTTCTATGTTTTTTAAGCTGAAAAGCACTTTTAGGACTGATTGATCTTAAAGAGATACCTGTAGTTCTGCCCTGAGAATCAGGGAGTGAGGCTGTTATCCCTGTTCAGGATTTGGGAAACAAACTGCTTAACCTGCAGATCTGGCCCCTACCGGTTAATTTAGAAAGGGATTTCCCACTTTAAAACAATCACTTACATGAGTGAAGCTAAAGGACATTCACTTCCATGCCTCTTTGTTCCTAATTACCCCTGCTTGGCAGAGAGTCATAGAGGCCTGGAAAAGTTGATTCCAAGGTCACAGACTTAGCAGAAGGTGAGGGGAAGATGGGGTGGAGGTACACTTTCCATCAGCAGCATTCCTGTTTGAGTCCAGGGACTACCCTGGGCTCTTCCTTTCCCCCACTGCCCCTCTGCCCACCTTACAGCTCCATAAGCCTGGCTTCTTGCCCACTAGAGGTGATAATAGGATGGAAATATGTACACAAGTAGAACTTTGTACAATTTTCACTCTCTGATTTTCACCATTACTGATTGTTACAAACTTATTCCTGGACTATAGGTGTTTGTGAAGTGGGGATGAAGGGGGAGCAAAGCCAGAATAGATAAAACTTACGCATTGAAAAATCAGCTCGAATAATTGAGAATTATCAGATATATTTAAGACCCACTGCTTTAAATATTTTTTAAAGGTAGGGCATGAGGTGAACAAATAAATAAATATAGGACAAAAACCATGGAAACATTTTCTTTTGTGAATCAAGTTGAGAAATGGGGTCCTCAGTGGCAGCTGTGGCAGAAGCTATTGAGGAATACTTTGCTTATTGATAGTGACACTACGAAGGCTCACCTTGGCAGGTGAATCAGATCAACTTCAGCTTTTGTTATCGATTGTGCTGGATGTAGTGCAGGTATTTATTGAAAATAAATTTTCCTGAGTTTTTAAAGATTATGTGACAGGCTTGATAGAGAAGAATATACACTTGCCCTGTGTGGGGCTGTTTTGTTTTTTTTTTTTTTTCCTGTGAAGTTTATTAGTGGTTAAAGTAGCATCTTATCTGTATAGGTATTATGCAGCATGTACACATCTTGGATAAGTCATTAAATTGCTTATTATTTCAGACTTCATTTCTACTCTGCAAAATGGTACTTTTATTTTGCCCCCAGAACCATTCAGAATCCTTAGCTGATTGAACCCCCTGAAGACTGTTGCTCTTTTTTTTTTTTTTTTTTTTGGTCTTTGTGTTTCCATTGGGTGCTCAGGAATGAAATCATCCAAGAAAGTGATCTGGGTGAAAGTACTTTGAGAATTTGTAACATGTTATACTTGTATGAGGTTAAGAAGAAGAAAAAATCCTAGGAGAGGATCTTTGGACACCAAAACAGTAATGAGTTTTTAAGTAGCAATAAGGTACTTAATTTGTCCAGAACGATTGGGGTGAAGGCTGCAGGAGATGGCAGGGGTTATGTCTGCAGGACAGTACAGGGTTCTCGGATTTCCTTTTTTTTGATTCCTTGACACTCCTTTTTCCTGCTTTAAGAAGGACATTTACTTCCTCACACTTGGCAGTTTGTCCTTTTTGTGTCTGGGCGTTGCATTTGATTTCTCTTAGTGTTTCTTTTCCCTGCTGTTAATAACAGCACCTCCTTGAAGCACTCTTATCTCTTCTGTAGAGCCCATTTCCTCTTGAAAGTCTTTTGAAATGTATGTAACATGGTAGCACCTAACAGATGGAAGGAAGTTTTCATGTGGAAATAATGTATGATTTTACATAAGTCTGTGATACTAAATACATTTCCGTGAACCTCAAAGCTCAAGTAATGTTATTTTCCAGGTTTCCACAAAGCATCAGAGGTGTAGGCTCTTTCTGTTTTTTTTTGTTGTTGTTGTTTGTTTGTTTGTTTGTTTCAGCTCAGCCTCTGTATATTAAAATTAGCTTAAAATGAGCTCTCAGTAAGAGGCTCCCCCAAGTCACTGGGAACCTGGGAGAAGGGCACAAGAATGACCAACAACGACCTCCCCTCCCCCAGCATGGAGCCTCTCTGGAGCTGCAGGATGAATTGCAATTGCAGATTAATTTTATTCATTTAACAGATAGTCATTGAGCTGCATTTCTGTGCCAGACACTGTTCTGGGTTCTGAGGATGCAGCCAGGCAGGCATGGCCCCTGCCCTCATGGAGTGTCCTTCCAATGAGACCTATTAGGTGATGTCAAGTGAAAAGCTCACTTTTGTGTCCCTGAAATGTACAGTTCTCTCTGGCTTCCACAACTGAAGAGAGATCTTTAAAGTTAAATCAGGATGGAAAATGAACATGGATCTTAGATTATATTAAGTAGTTTATCGTTTTCTTCCTCCCTTCCCCCCTCCTCTCCCTCCCCCGTTCTCTCTCCTCCCTCCTTCCCTTTCTTACTCCTCTACTCTACTCTTCCTCCCTTTCTCCCTCTGTGGAGAGGTTTTGATTCATACTGTAAACCTGGAGGGTAATACTCAGTGTTGATCAGGAAGTGGCATGAAAAGCCATCTCTGGCATTGGAGTCTTCGAACACCTGCCCTCCTCTGAGTGAGAATGTTGTAGAGGAGGAAATATCATTGGGATTACTTTCTATGCAAACACAAAACTGTGTTGAAACAAAGCATTATATATAGACTACATCTGAAGTGAATCAGGGGCTGTGTCTACAGGATGGATTTATGCTAGGAAATAACATCAAGGCCAATCAAAATTGCTTTGAAGTAAATTTCTGCCTCTATTACTCTTTTCTGATTCAAACCGGTTATTTAGTGGTGAGATGAGGTGTTTTTCCACAGTGGGCAGTGTAGACACCAGGCCTGGAAGATGATTCCAGGGATCTGTATACATAGCATGGGCTAATCCTCCCACAACCAGCACTGTGGTTCTCCTAAAGCATGTTTGTGTGTGATATCCTGGTTCCTGAGAGATAAGAGCTCAACAGTATGTTTGGAGCCATGAGTAGGGGCTATCTTTCCATTGGCTACCTCATTTATTCAACAGATGTTTATTGCAGTCCTCAGTGAGGACCTGCCGGGGTCTTTTGCTGGAGTGGGGGTGGAGGGAATCACAGATTTTTTTTTTTTTTTTTTTTTTGAGGAAAAAAGAACATACATCCAGTAAGTGAATATATTTGTTTTTTTTTGGTGCTTTCAGGTTCATAGGAAGACTTACTATTGTACATTTGAGTTAAGTCCTTTCTTTGCATCTGGAGGTCACACCATTAGAGCCATCAAGCTGTTAGCAAAAAGTGAAAAGTCTTTGGATTGGGCCCTTTCTTGTGAAAATGGAATTGCTCCCTGGAGATGGGAATGTGTTAACTCTTGTGTTTGAGGGCAGTACAGGTAATCCTCATGATCTGAGTCTGTGTGATTCCTGAGTTTCTATAGTGAGTTCAAATGCCAGATTATCAAGATTTCTGTGGTTTCTGAGTTTGGGATAGTGAGAAGTAAGAACTAGAATGTTAAGGGATATCAGCCTTATCTTAAAGAAAGCATTTAACTTTATTCAGTTTTTGAGTTTGGATAGTGAAAGTTGGAGCAATGAGAGTCCCTTTGGCACAGGTCGCCCTGATGTCCTCCTCAGTGTGCAGGAGGGGTAGCAACTGATGGTGCAGTTTACACAAGGCTTCATGGAGTAGATTAATTTGGAGCTGGGTCAGATTTAGCTGGGTAGAGATGGGTATAGGTTGGGAGGGTACAGCTTGTGAGCAAGCGTGGAGAAGGAGGCCTGGGTTTGGGTTTGTGCATAGACTGCCCTGCAGAGTTTAGGGAGGTGCTTTGAATGGTGGGGTTTGTTATACCCAAGTCAGGAAAGTTCTGAGAAGCCCCCAGGTACTTCTGCAGTCCTTGGACTAACATAAGTGTTATTGAGGAAGCAGTGCTAAGTGGAGAGACAGGGTGTCACCATTCTCAGAGAGGAAATGTGGGTGGTGCTGTGGAGGAGCTGAGGAGCCTCTTCTCTCCCAGTGAACGAGAGCAAGGGCCCGCCAGCATCAGATGGGAAAGCTTGGCTGAGATTGAAGGTAACTGCAGCCTGGACCAGAAGGACTGCTTTTCAGAGCTATATATTTTTCTTAAAGCCAATTTTCAGTTATTGTTCATAGTATGGAGCTCTTCTTGCCACCTACACTATATAAATTGTCTTCAAAACTTAAATGGGATTAAAGTGAATAATTTTCACCTAATCTTTGTGTACACTTAAGGTGATTCAGGAAACATTGAGTTGGGTATGAGTAAAATGTGCATGCGATGTCAGTATTCTTGATGGAACAAAGACGATTTAACAGTTGGAAAAATATTAATATTTAAATTAAAGTTACCATGTTAACTCTTAACTAAGAGCATGGGTTCAAGAAGCTTGAGTACTGAGGTTCAAATTGCAGCTTTGTCACTCCTGTGTGACCTTGGGCAAATTATCTAACCTCTCCTGGGCCTCATTTCTGCCTGTATGAAGTAAGGCTAATAATAGTGCCTATTTCATAGGGGTTTTTTTGAGGCTTAAATGAGATGATAACGTAAAGCACTTAGTCTAGTGCCTGATACATAATAGCTACTCAATATAGTTTCATAAAAGAAACAGAAAAAGACCAGATGACCCTTAAAGCTACTTCTTAACCCTGTGTGAAGTGAGTTTTGTGTGGCAGAGTGAGACTGTAGAGTGTGGTGAAAAGTACCTTGAATGGAACTGGGTCCAATTCTGATTCTGGTTCTGCCTTCGGCTAGTTGTGAGGCTTTATATAAGTCACATCATCTCTTTGTATCTCAGTTTCCTAATCTGTGAAATAAGATGTAATGTGACTAGATGATGACAACGATGATGATGCTGCTGCTGCTGCTGCTGCTGCTGAAGATAGCTAATAGGTCTTGAGTGCTAGATACTGTTCTATGCTTTGAATGGCTTATCTCATGATCACCTTGTGACTAGGTGTTACAGATGAGAAACTCTGTGTTAACCGATGGGGGAACCCTGTGTTATAGATGGGGAACCAAAGCTCATTTCTTGCCTAGGGTGACCTAGCTATAAAGGTGAAGCTGGCCTCATCTAACAGTGTTCAATTCTGTGTGTCAGATGTTAGTTCTATAAGTTAGTTGCCTTTTTTTTCGCATTTAATTTTCTGATCATAATTACATGTTGGCCAGCGCCCCTTGGATTGCCTTACGGAAAACATTGGGAGAGTAAGCTTGCAATTTCAGGCTAAATTGTCGTTAATAAGCATTTCTTAAAGGTCTAGATATTCTTGTGGAAGTAAATAGTGGGTGTTCCCCCACCCTTATTAAATAAAACCTTATCAGAGGAGCTTTGAACTTACTCAAGGCAGTGCTATGTGTAAACACTACATTGGTAGAGACCTTTCTCAGCAGAGCTCTTGAATGAGGCCCTCTGCAGCCAAATATTTGGATGGAAGAACAAGCATGTTTTGCAGCTAGAAATACTAGGTGGCTGTAGGTTTTTCTTCAGTGTGCCCCTAACTCATGCCCAGGTGTTGCAAGAAACTGTGCTGGGGAGCCATAGGTTGAGGTTCAGAAAGCTTGAGTCACCAGTGTTGGGTTTGTGATTGCTCTTTTACCTCTAGCTTACTTTCCCAAACCTAGCTTTTAGCTATAGTATGGGGTAGGTAGTTTTTCTGTGTTACAGTATTATTTGGGAGATTGACTCAAATCGAGACCTTCGTCAGTGACTTGACAGGGGCATCTTTTGGCTCTTCATTGCTAGCCTGGCGCTGTCCAGGTATTCTGGCTTTTACCTTTGGGGGAGAGGTGATGTGGTGACAGACAGCTTGGGCACTTGCTCAGATTATCTGCTTTCTTTTAGGGAGTAAAAGTTCTGGTTTCAGGAGGCCATGAGTGTTAACAAGGGCAATAGTTTGTGAGTTTTCCTCTGTGAGGGACTTGGAAGGTAGTCGCTGGCCAGGGATGTACCTGAGGATTCATGCTTTCCCTGCCTATGGAAGTGATGTCATGATGAAGGGACCCTCTGCGCCGTTGCATCCCTTATGGTGAGAGCCATCGTGGGCTGTTCCAGCTTTTTGATCTCAGTTAGAATATGAATCAGCAGAATTGTAGCTGGAGTTCCAGCTACTCATCTGTGTATCTTTTAGCCACTAAGATTTATATTTAGTGACTAATGATCTTGTGCTAGAAGTGCCATCTCCCACACAGTCCCCAACAGTCTTTTACAAAAAAAAAAAAAAACAAAAAAAAAAACACACAAAACAAAAAAACACAGAAAAACTGGCTCTGAGTAAGGATACTGACTTAGAACTAAATCCTTTCCTCCCTCTTTTTTCCTGCAGGATTTGCCTTCTGGGGATCCCATGGCTCTCTTTACTGGACTCAGGGGCCCTTTCACACATGTAAGCAGAACACTCAGTCAGCGCTGTTTCAGGTAACTTTCCCCATCAAGTTTTTAAAGCTGTGTCTTTGAGTAAGCCTCCCTTCAAGGCTGACATTATGGTGACTAGAGTGGACATGGAAACTCAGGGAGGTGGGCTTGGAGTTGAAAAGGAATCAGACTGAGCTGGGGTTTGGTCAGGTTGAGTGAAGGGCATAGGTAAGGAGGTGACAGTGCTGTTGGAAGCGGGATAGAGAATAGCATATGGTAGAAGATGAAACTTCTCACTCCTTGCCAGACTTGTAGTGAACCTGACATCTCTCAACCCTCTCCTTCTCCCAGTGCATTATTAAAACTTTCTCTTTTAAAAATAGAATCATTTTAGAAAATTACGTGCTTATTACCAAAAACTCAAGCATGGTAGAAATGTGACAACCTCCCCTCCTTTTAGATGTTAAGCCAGGGGAGAGCATGGGTTGCATTCCTGTTGGCAAACATGCCTTTTGGCCTCATTCATGCACTCATTTCGCAAGCGTTTACTAAGCACTGTGCCTAGGATTGGTCATAGAGAAATGAATAAGAATCGCTTCCTGCCCTGAAAGAGTTCTCACAGTTGGCTATGGGAGCAAACTTGGAAACAAATAACTAAGAAAATGTGACAAGTATAATAATAGAGGTTTGTATGGTGCCCTGGAAGGCCTGAGCCAGAGCTGCTAATGGAGGACGAGGAGGAAAGGAGAGTGAAGGTGGCCTTCCCCGAAGGGAAGAGGGGAGCAGGCCCTGTCTAGGCCTCCAGAGGGGCTGAGAGGCATGGCATGCTTGGAGAGCTCCAGGGGTTCCTGGCTACTGGGGCGCAGAGTGTGTGTGTAAGCGGTAGAAGATGATGCGCCTCAGAAAGCAGGTAAATTGGGGCCAGGTTGTTGACATTGTAGACAGCGGGGAACCATTGAACAATTGTAAGCAGGGGAATAGCCTCAGTTTTGTATTCTAAAAAGAGCTCTTGGTTGGCAGGGTGAGGTGCACTGGGAACCAGTTAGGACACTAATGTGACAATCTCGGTGTAAGTGAATGAGCTGCCGTATTCAGGAAGTGTTGATGGGGTGGAGGGAGAGGACAGAGGTGCCTAGGAGGTGGTATTTAATAGGACTTGGCAGCAGTAGACATTGATGGAGAGAGAGGTATATGGCTTGGGAGCTGGAGTTTTTGGAGAAGCTGTTATCTCAGTAAGAAATCCAGCTGCAAGAGGAAGATAGTAAAGGGAGGCAGTGAGGTTAGTGTGGGACCTCCTGAGTTTGAACTATCTGTAGGACATGTAAGTTTAAAGTGGAAATACAGGACTAGAATACAAGAGAAAGGTGGGGCTGTAAATGGAATTTACTGGTTGGAATCAATGGGACTAGATAAAATTACCCAGAGCAGGCATGTGGAATGAGAGGAGAGGACGTGGGATTACCCTAGAAAGTAGCAGAATTTAAGGTGGTAACATTAGGAAAATAGAAGTTCCACTGTTTTCAAATTGCTTAATAATAGTTTATCTGCCTTTAACAGGTACCCTTTTAAAAATTTCCTTTCTAGTGGGGAAAAACACATTAAAACAAAAGATTGTTACCTTGACTTATTTCTAGTTTTTGCTGTATTGTGTCAAGGGACTCCCTTAGCAAACCTACTCACTCATATCTTCTGGCTCCCAGCAACATAAAGGTGAGAAAATTTGGCAGTCTGTATTCTGGGGGAGCAGGTTTTACAGGCTAGGCAGTGGGTGAAGCCTGGCTCATAAGATATTCCCTTAATTCTCAGAGTCCTTTTGGAAACCAAAGGCTTTACATTAAGGCTACCATGAAGTTTGTTGTAACAGAAAATCAGGTTGCCTTTAAAACCCATCCAAATCAAGATCTTGACCAGGCAGCAGAAGCTTTTGGCTGTAAGGAAATTGTCTTGGGTGCAGAGAAGTCCTTACAAGCCCCTGACTCTGTGTCATGGCCCTGGGTTGTGCTGTGTTCAGAGCGTTTTTGCTAATGTGTGCTCTGTCTCAAGCCTTGCCCTCTCAGAGACCTCTGCACCCTGATCAGGAGTGATACATACACACCTCAAACTTTTTTTTCTCCCACCAGCACTGCCGGAAGCCTCAGTGCAATTCAGAAGATGACACGGGTGCGTGTGGTGGACAACAGTGCCCTGGGGAACACCCCGTACCATCGCCCTCCTCGTTGCATTCATGTCTATAACAAGAATGGGGTGGGCAAGGTGGGCGACCGGATACTGTTGGCCATCAAGGGACAGAAGAAAAAGGCACTCATTGTGGGGCATCGCATGCCCGGTCCCCGGATGACCCCCAGGTTTGACTCCAACAACGTGGTCCTCATTGAGGACAATGGGAACCCTGTGGGGACCCGAATTAAGACACCCATCCCCACCAGCCTACGCCAGAGGGAAGGCGAGTTTTCCAAGGTGCTGGCCATTGCTCAGAACTTTGTGTGAGCAAAGCCCGGCTGCCAGCTGCTGGCTGCAGTGGGACTCAGGAATGGAGTAGTTCTGAGAACTGTGCCTTTGCCAAAGGGGAGTTTGGGGAACAGTGTCCTGTGGCAAATAAACATTTTCACATCTGTTTTCTTCTTGAGCTTTTTGGAATGGTTGTGAGATAGATGGTACTGAAGCAGTCAGAAGGTGGCCAATCCGTGTCGGGCCACATAAGATGGCAGTCGTCTTTATAAGGAGTAGCCTGTGAGCTCCTCCAGGAGTGTCTGGTTCTGAAAAAGGAGATACAGACCAAATGCTCATTTGTACATGTACAGTGGAATCTGTCGCTTCTAACCAGGCAAACTTTTTTTTTTTTATACATCCAAATTATCCTCTCCCTGTTGCAGAGGGCTTGAGATACCAAATGGTTATGAAGATTACTGGATTAGCATGAATACAAGCAGAGTGACTTGTTTAATCTAGTGGAATGTTGCGTTTAGGCTCTGACAGAACTGACAACCCAGACAGTAGTCCTTTCTTTACTGTGGAGTACCCTCTGCTAGTGACCAAAGCATTCCTCTGTGCCTGTAGCAGAAAGCTTCTTCCCTTGACTTCTGGAAGAAAGGACTAGCTCTTCTGTTTTGCAGCTGACCTAATCATGGGCCTGTGCAGGTGAGTGAGAATTTATTTTCTGTTTTATTTGTTGGTCATCTTGGGGAGGTTTGGGGTCTCCCGTAGTTCCTTTGATAGAACCTCATCATTTATGAATTCATTTATTCATTCAAAATATCCTCATTAAACATTCTAGTGGCCTCAGAGAGGCAGAGTAGCTTAAGGATTTTAAGAACATGTGCTCTGTAGCCAGACTGCCTGGATTTTTATCCTGACTCTACCACTTACCATATAGTGACTTTGGACAAATTATTTAACTTCTCTGTCCCTCAGTTTCCTCACCTATAAAATGGGGCTATAATAATGATACCTACCTCATAGGGTTGATGTGAGAGTTAAATGAGTTAGTACCTGTAAGTGCCTGGTGATAATAAGCACTCCACAGATATTAGCTGTTTTGTCACTAAGCATATGCCAGCAGTGGGAAACAAAGGTGAGTATAAGCAGATGTGGCCCTTGTCCTATGGAGCTTATAGTGTCCTAAGGAAAATGGACATAAATCATATATTTACTCAAATTCAAATCTCTAAGTGTAACAAGTGCCTATTATAGAGGGGTTAAATTTTCTCAGTGGGATTGGAGGCATCTTCCTGAGAAAGAATTGTATCAGCTGCATTCCGAAGAATGAACAGGCATTGTGATGGAAGAATAGTGGTTAAAAATAAATGGCTAGACATTAACTATAAGTGAGAAAGGGAAAATGTTCCACTCAGTGCAAAGAGCATGTGCAAAAACTCTGTGGCAGAAGGGAATGGAGTACGTAACAGGGACTCGAAGAAAAAGTCACTGTGGCTGGAGGAAGGAGAACCAGAGGAAGCATGGTGTAGCTCAGGTGAGGCTGGAAGAGCAGGGCCTGACTTTTCAGGGTCTTGTAAACCCCGGGAAGGAGGTTTCCTTATCTGGAGGGCATTAGGATGTTGTTGTAGCAAGCAATGGTAGGGGTGGTGGGAGGGGAGACATGGTTAGATTTGCTCTGTGGAGAGGGGCTGAGGGAGGCCAGAATGGATGGGCATAGGCTTTGTAGGAGACTGCAACATGATGACATGTTGGATTAGGTGGTGATGGTGGTGATGGAGGGGACTAGAAGCCTTTAGGAAGTGCAGTTGGAAGATGGAGTTGATTTGACTAGACTTGGTAATGTGTTAATATGGTGGGGAGGGTCAAGAATGGGTCCTGGTTTTCTGGCTTCCACTCCTGTATGGTTTGTGTTGCCAGACCTTGAGCTGCGGTGCCCGAGGAGAGGCCTGAGAGTGGGGGAGGAAGAGCAGTTGGGTGCATCTGAATGGAGGTGCCTTTGAGACATCTAACAGATGTCAAGTAGGTAGCTGGATATAAATAATCTCTTAAATTGCAATAGCAGTATCTATTTTGAAGGCATTTATGTATACACATATTCTTGGTGTTCCTCGCAGTCCTTGAGTTTGTTTGTTACATGAGGACGCCAAGTTTATGAGGTAACATTTCTCAGGGTCCTACAACTAATAAGTGGTAAGACTGGTCTCAAAGCCCAATCCCATGACTTTTAACTCAGGTCTTCCCACACAGTTATGGGGTCTTTTGCGGTTGATGTATCCTCTCCATCTTGAGATGATTTCTCACTAGCTGTGATCCTAGAGGAGAGTGATTCAATTTTCCTGTATTCAGTGGGTACACCTTGGAGCCTCTTGCCCACTAAGCCTTGACTGCAAGGAAGTGAAAGCTTTTAGTTTTCTGTCTTCCCGGTTGAGGAGTGTACTTCTCCCTAGGGCTCCTCTGACTAAGCTTGATTCAGAACACCTCTGGGTATTTTAGGAGCTAATATCCCACTTCATCTGGCCTCTGGAAGGGCCGATAGAACATGTAGCTGACTTGCTCTGCTGCAGTGGCAACTGGCTAAGGAGGAGGAATCACACCCAAACCAGGCCTGCTTTGCCAGTGGTGAGTGTCTCTCCAGCTGCAGCAGCTGGTAGTCAGCAAGCTCTTAATTTCTCTATTTTCTGGGCTACTTCCCAAAGGGTGTGGGAAGAAGAGACCCCTGTCCTGAGATAAAGGAAAGGTGGAATTGGTATTTTCAGCCTGGCACCACCTGCTCAGAGGCTGGGCCTTTTCTCTGACAAGTGCACCTTGGCCTGTGCTGCCCTCTAGCTTTGTAGGTCATTTGCTTTCTGAGGTCAGGCTCACTTCTTCTTCTATCCTTAGCAGAAAGTTTGTTCATCCTTTCACGAGTATGCAGGGGACTGGCTGCTCTGCTGCATCCCCTCACCTGCCTCCCAGTTCTTGAGGTTTACCCAAGTCATTCAAATGACTGCCCTTGCTGTCCCTTCCTCTGGTCTTCCATGGGCTCAGCCACTCCCCACTAGGTATTCTTGCTGACTGCTGGAAGTCTGTGGTTTCCACAAAGCCAGTGGCCAGAGCCCACGCTTCATTTGTGATGCAGGCCCTCGCAGTACACAGCCCAGAATAGCCTCAGCTTTGCTGCTGTTCCAGCTGCCCTATCATTTAGCAAACTGGGATCTAATTTGCTATCCACCCTCTCCACCCCAGCCTCCCAGCCAGTACTGCTTTCTTTGCTCATGAAATATTTATAATCACAGATTATGTTTCCCTATGAGTATAAACTTGCTTTTGTTTTTTTCCCTTCCATGCCCTGAAGAAGCTGCCCCTGACAGATCAAAGAGCCTCATATCTCTGGGTTCACAGACTTCATCACAGTGTCTGCTCAAGTCTCCAGCTTCACCCATGGTTTGATTCTCTCTGCTCACCACGGTCAAAGAAATGTGGTAGAAAGGGTTGTGAATTGGTTATTGTGGTTGGGACACCTGGATTCTAGTCAGGCCTGTGCTACTAACTAGCTTTGTGACTTTGGGAAAGCCACATATTTGGGAGTTGAGGTAGGGGTTCCATGGGGGCTTGGTGCTCAGGGGACTCAGCAGTGGGGTACCTCTGGAGTAAACCAGGCATGGCTTTGACTAGCCCTTGCCTCAGCCACCTTGAATGGTGTGCCCTTGGCTGCATATGGGAACCTGGCCAAAGAATGTGTAGAAATCATCCTGTCACCATCAACACTCCTGGAAAAACAGTGAGAAGCCAACCACCTCTGGCAGGGGTGGCCAGGCCACTTCCTGGATGACAGGCAGTTCCCTCCTGAAACTCAAATTCAGCTTTGCTTTCACAGGGCAGCTGAGGACAGGGAGAGAGCCCACTGTTAGGTAGAATTTATCTGAGGCTTGCCTTCTCTGGTGTCCCAACAAGGAGGGGAGCCCCTCCCTCAGCAGGAGAAAGCCCTCAGGCATGGCTGGGCCAGTGGGTTTCTCTGGGGCCCGCTTCTCTACCTCTGACCTCACCTGGGCACAGCCTTCTTAGCTTCCATGCTCCATCCTCTCATTGTCTGTTTTGGCTCCTCATGTTCCCATATGTTCTTTGAGAATTCTTGTTTTTGATGAAAATTGCATGATGTTGGAATTAAGTACTTAACTGAAATTCAAATCTGTCTCAGCAGCTACGTTTCTTTCCTTCCTCTAATTTTGTAATTCAATCTTTAGCGAAAGTTTCAGGATTTTGTTTTATTCTTTTCCACCTGGACAATGGTTATAGATCACAGTTCACTTCCCCTCAGCATTTTTGGATACTTGCTGAATTGTTTTTCCAAATAGTAATAATTTTTCAAAGTATTTGGGCTTCCTAGGCTCAAAGCAATCATCAGTTTGTTTCTCAACTTTCAGTATCAAGTCAGTTTCTTTATGATTTTTTTTAAAGCCAGTGATTTCTAGCCAGATTCAGGAACAGTGATAATCTGTTTTCATTTGCTTGATATTATGATAGGCTATCTGATAAGACATATTGTAGCATTTTTTAAAAATGAAAGTGAATTTAAACTTATTTTGAGAATGTCTCAAGAGTTCTTGAATAATTGGGATGCCCTCGGATATTATGAAAGCTTGACTGGCAGTTGATTTTAGGCCAAATGTTTACATGCCAAATAGAGGCAATTCTTGGTCAATTGGGGGTGGTAAGAGGCATCCTCCCTGCTCCGCACACCTGCTCCAGGCTCCCTGGATTTGTCCCACCTCCTGAGGTCAGGGAGGGGAGAGAAAGAGAGACCTCTCCTAAATGCTGGCCTTTTCAAGGGATGTTTCACTTGGCTTCCAGTGGATTTCCTTGGCTGGGAGTGGGCTGTGCCGCCCCATCCTCACAGGCTAACCCAGTGCCCTTGCTGGCTGGCACACTTAGGCCAGGGAATGGAGCTTTCATTTGTCTACATACCTTACTGGCAATGTCCTTAGCCAACTGAGTTAACTTGTCATTTTGCTGCCAGCTCTGGTTAAAGGTTTGCTGGTGAAGAAGCATGACACCCTTGCTTTAAATGAGGTTTCAGAATTGTCTTTGAATTTTATTTATTCAGGCTGGTCTCCACAGTATACACATGATTGAGAATTAGTTATATAGTTTTCCATTTATTTTGAATAGCCTTTGTTGCAAATCTCCAGTCCTATAAGCTTCCCTTTGGACTTAATTAAACTGCATGCAGAGAGACTATGTATACATATTTTTTCTTCCTTTTGTTACATATAAAAATTAATTTTAGTCTTACCCTAAATTTCCTTTATTTATAAGATCATGTATTTCTGCTTTTAAAAAGCCTGATGCCGAAATACTTAGGAGTGAAGTGTCATGATGTCTGCAAAAAAGTATTAATTGATGAAAATAAATGAGAAGTATATGGCAATTGGACTATTCTTTCAACTTTTTTAAGATTTGGCACTTTCAAGATAATGTTAGGGATCAAAAAAATAAGAAAGAATATTGCCTCTTCGTGTTTAAATTCTGATGATGAAACCAAACCTGTGATTGATATACTTTCCCCTGGACAGGACCTACACAGCCAGCGGCTCTGCGCTGGCTGATGGAGACTGGACAGTTCAGAGATCAGGAGCTGTTGGCTGCTGAGCCCACTTGCTGCTGCCCCCACTCCAGCTTCCGGCTCAGCCTCTCACATGGCCTTTCCCCTCTCCCTGTGGCTTGGGCTTGAGTTGTATTCTTCCAGTTTAGGAATGTGACTACCATATTTCTTTTAACTCTCTGTTCCCAGCTCCTGGCACATAGTAGGTATGAGGTAAATGTCAAGTTAATAAGTTACTTCTGCTCACTTGTGTTGTGAGTTTCTAAAGGAAAGGAGAACTTTGCACCTTCTAAGTAATCATTGCTAGTCTGGCGTGTATTTCGAGTATTCCCTTTGGTGACATGAGACTGGGAATGCATAGGGTGCCTTTCTCACCAAGGGCAAGGGCATTTCAGGGCTAACCCACCTGTGGCTTGAGTTTATTTCAAGACAAAACTGGTATGGTTTGAACATTTCACTATGACCATGTAGACTTGGGGGCTGAGGAGGCCCCCAAATTTTACAATGAAAGTAAGAGATTCAGGATGAGAACGCAGATTTTCAGGTTCCTAGTCCGGTTCTTTTCAGTGTGAGCACTGTTTTTCACCACTGAGTCTAAAAACATGATGAACTTTCTGGAAAACACTTTTGCATAGAGCCATACCTACTCAGCCATACCTGTAGGGGTGGAGAGCAGCATTGCTTGTAAGGGATTGGGAGAATCTTAGCGGAGTGTGCAATTTCCTGAGGTACAGTGACAGGGAGGTTTGGTTGTGTGATGGTGATGGGATGGGGAGGAGCAGGACGTTTTGCTGCTGTGGTCTGAATTCCCCTTCATTTCCCACTGGGTCCCAGAGCTTCGGAGCTGGCCTCACTGCTTTCTCTTTCTTCTCCTGAGTAGCAGGGCACTTCCTAATTGGGCTCCTCATTGTTTCTGAATACCACTGCTGGCAAGCCTCTCCCTCTGTAGAATGCTCTCACCTTCGTGATTTCACCTCATGCCTATTGCTAAGGTTTCCTCCAGCCTCGAACTTCTGTGACTCTAGCCTTGGTGACAGTTCTGGGTGGTAGGTAGGACTGATGTCCTTATTTTATAGATAGAAAACTCAGTAAGTATGCAGTTGAGTTGGACCCAGTGTTCTTTTCTTTGCTCTGTAGGGCCCCTGCTGTGGCTGGCACCCTCCAGCATAGTACTTTCACACCTCTGTCACTGGTTAAGCCCCATGGGCTCAGAACCATGTTCGTCTTGTTCACTGCTGTCCCCTTCATGCTCAGTAGGTGCACAAAAAATATTGAGAGCTCAGAAGTTAAAATTTGGATTTTCAATTTAGAAGTGTGCATACAGATGTCAAATATAGGAATTAGCAAAAATTAAGACATTGATGGAGTATTTCCAAGGACTGGTGCTGGACAGGGTTGTATATCTCTATGTAGATCCTTTCCCAGTGGATTTTACCCACACTGGGTAGACGCCCAGTGTTTCCAGCTCATAGGATGCCTTTCCATGACAGGTCTAGACTGATAACCCTATTAAACTGGAGTTCACATTCATGTCCAAAGAATCAATGTGTGCTTTCTTGGAGAGAACCCATGATGAGATGTGGCTTTCGGTCATACCTTTGGTGTCTGTCCATGACTAGGCAGTTTGAAAAAGGAACATTTAACTGGAACTTGGTTTCTTTCTTTTCCAAATATGAAAGACTGTGTTCTATCCTAAACTTGCTTTCAATCATAAAAATTTTAATACCTTCAAATACTCAGGCAAAATTTTAGAAAAGTAATTGCAGGTGGGTTATGAGGCAGTTTTTTCTGCAGGGGTTCAGAGGGCAGCAATCCCTTCAGGTTGGGTAAATACGGAGTGGATGGAAGGGGTAAAATAAACTTAAACAGCTCAATCTTTGGCTCATGTTCATTGGGTTTAAATGTCTCTGGAAGCAATCAGCAGTCCTTGGGCTTTGGCAGGGAACAGAAAGAAAGGGAGTAAGAGCAGAAAAGAAATGGGGAGAGACGCATGTGATGGAAAGTGACAGTATGTTACCATAAATTGGCTTCAGTGTTCTTCAGTGCCCAGGCTGTTGGTTGCTTCTTGGTGGCAGAACTTTACAGAACTTTACCACCCTCCTCGATCATGTCTCCTCCAACTAACTCATCCAGAAGGATGTTGAAAACATGCTCAATAATGGGCTAAAGTAGAATTTTAAAAATCTTTACCACGTTTAGGAGAAAAGAAAACTGCAAGGGGTAAGGCATTGGTTCTCAGCTGGGGACATTTAGCAAAGTCTGGAGACAATTATTGGTTGCACAACTAGTAGACAGGGACTAGGGATGCTGCTAAACATGCTGTGATGTACAGGACAGTCCCCACAACAAAGAACCATCCCATCTCCAGTGCTGATACTGCCAAGGGTGGGGAATCCTGGCATAAGACTAGGTGAGACCTTTATGTATAAGGGGACAGAGGGCAGCTGAGAGTCATAGTGAACCGTTGGTTCCTAAATAATGGTGTAGAATTATAGGAATGAAACCCACACTGAAATCCATGAAACTGCACTTGACCACTCTATCTACCCATTGCCCAGACTTGAGCCTTAAAGGCGGAGCAGGTAATGAGGAATTTAGAAAGGCTACAGCTTACTGAAGAGTTGAGAAATAGACTGACAGAGTCAAGGCCATCAGAGGACGTGGGCATTTGGCTCACAGAGTGCAGATGGAGAGACTTAGTACACATGAGAGGTCTGGGCTGGGGCCGAAGTCAAGGCTACAGGTTGGGTTCAGTCACTTGCTCATGGATTGGGTCAACTTGGTTAGTCACTTTTCTTAGAGCTTTGGCTTCTGCCTTTTTCCTCATTGCCCACGACTGCCCTAGCAGTGGGACCAGAAACCTTCCTACTTTACAAATCTTACAATTTTGGAGTCACTTTTTGATTTGTCCTGCTTTTCCCTATCCATCTTTAGTTTTCAGAATGTGTGGTCCATTCTCCAATGGGAGAAGCAGTCTTCTCTCTGCTCTATCACAGAGTCTTAACCCAGGCTTGGCACACTGCTGCTGAGTTAGTGTGACAATCTAGGCACCCATCAATCATCTCCATGTAGAAATCACATCTCTTTCAGCCTGGGGTCTGTAGCATAAGGTTATAAGAGCAGAGAAGAGAAAACAATGTACTGAGGGCTTACTTTGTGCCAGTTTTGTACTAGACATATTACATGTTTTGTTCTAAGTACTCACGATGACAGGTCATTGTTGTGCCTAATGTATGAGTAAGAAGCCCAGCCCAAGAATTAGGGGATAGGTAGTAAGTGGCAGGCTGGGCTCCAAAGTCAGGCCTGTCTGTGACATCATTGCTCCTGCTCTTTTCTGCTGTACTGACCTGTGGTGGAAATATTTCTTGGTAACGTGCCCTCCCTCAGCTATAAAATTGTCTTCCGGAAATATCAGTTGGATGACCACTGTAGTTAACTCACAGTTGCTTCCAGTTCCCTCTTAGGTCAGCTCCTTCCAGCCAGCCAAGGGCAGTGCGTCCCGCTGGAGGCCCATTCCCTGACTTATTTATCAGTGCTGTTTCCTGTCCCTCTTAACTTGAGCATCTACTCTGACCAAGGAAGTGGGTCTCCGCCTTCTAATCTTGGCTCACTGTGCGGCCCTCAGCACCCATACTGAGTGGGTTCCCAATGTTTGATGAATGTGTGTCCTCCACGTGCCCATGTAAGGCTGCCTCTGCTTCTCCAAATCCATCCCTCAACTGGAAAACCAGGCCAAGGAAGTCCTGTATAGGCCAGCTAGACAGCTCTGCTCACCTGGTCCCTCCAGAGTGGCAGTGGGGTTTGTTCCACTCACTCTTTGTCTCTCCAACCATGTGGCCACGGCCACACAACTGCTGCTGCCTCCACACCCAGCATGAGCCAAGTTGAGTCCACAGCTGTGCCTTTGTGTCTGGCTTGGAATGTCCTTTTCTCCGGTTGAGGTAGTCATTCATCCTGTGCAGCCCTGCTCAGATGTCTCATCAGTTAAATTCTCATTTACTGACATTTATTAAGCCCCAGGATTGGCATCTTAATTTGCCTTCATGGTCCTTCCTGCCCCTTTCCAGCATGCTCCATTCCCAGGAGACTGATCTATGTGAACTACATCAGGGGGCTCCTGTGCGCTCTGACTTCCAGTTGGGTGTGGCCAGCGGAGGGGGGGGGGGCCAGCAGAGCTGGAAGGACAGGAGGAAAGAAAGGGTGTGGGATATTTATCACTGCCCCTGACCAGTCCCTGCCTCCTCCCTCCCCCCACTTCCTGCTTTCTCCCTGTAGGACCATTTGTATGTCACCACACTCCTTTCAGGAGCCCCAGGGCACTGAAATACCCACTGTACTGGCCCAGACTTTTGCAAATAATCCCTTTGTTAAACCCTCCTCAAATTATCTTAACTGGAGTGGCCCACCTATTACCTGCTCAGAACCTTCCTGATACAAAAAAACATTTACTGTGTGGACCCAGAGGGGCAAAATATGTTTTCTGCCCTGGAGAAGCTCCCAGGAGGTGACAGAATTGGTTCATTCTGCAGTACGTGTCAGGATGCTGGTATGCCATGGCCATCATTAGCCTGGGAGATTCAGAAAGGCTTCCTGAGGAGATGTCTGAAAGCTGGAAAATTAGTCAGAGTTAGTCAAGTGACAGTCTAAGGTTCAAGCATCTTTCATCCCAGTCAAAGCCAGAGGGTGACACCCAGAGATGGTGGTCCTAGACGACTGTAGTGAGTGAGGAGGCAGATGGGTATCACACTGGGGCCAGGTCTTAGACCTTATCATTGCCCTGCCTTATTTGTTCAGTGGCTTCTCATCCCAGATGTGCATTTGTCAAGATTGCCCAACTGCTGTACAGAGGAGCCGCTACTAAGGGGATGGTGTGAGGTCCAGGCAGGTGGTAGGGAATCTCTAAGTTCAAGAGATGACCAGAGCATTAGGCCAGGACAAGGCAGGGATGGAAGATGGCAGTCAAGAAATATTTGGGGAAAAATAGATATTTAGCAGGTTGAGATACTTTGACATAGAGAAAAGTCTTGTTGGGAGATAGAGTAGGGGTCCAGAAATTCAGGTTAGCACAACCAAGCTATTTGGGGATAGGTTATTGAAGGGTGAGTCTTGTTTTCAGAGGAACCATGTGGTGGCAAACAGTGAAGGAGGGTGACTAGGGTGGGGAGAACTGTACATAGGGCAACCTGCACGTGGTGGAGGGGAGCTTGATCAGCTCTGGGTGTTAGGTGGTGGCCTGGGCTGAGGAGGGAGGGGGCAATGCCTGCCCCATCCCCTTTGGTGGGGGGAGGCGTGGTCAGACTGCCCTGTGACGAGTTGTGAGGCTTGCCCCTCCTCCACTGCCCTGTGCATTTCTTCAGCCCCGCCTTTGCACTCAGGGGCTGCCCCTCCTCTGAGCTGCGTCCTTGAAATAAAGTGCATCCATGCATCCTGCACCTTGAGCATTAAAGCTGCTGGGCCACAGGATTGTAAACTTCCCCAGCAGTGGAAAGGGCCAGATCTGGTGATTGATTGGAGGTGGAAGGAGGCCAGGGTGCCTTCTTCCTAGGTCTCCTGGCTTGGGGGGCTGGTGGGGCTCCTCGTGGGGTCTGGAATCCTTGGAGAAGAGCAGGAAGGAGGGAAGGGAGTTCTTTTCTGGTTGTTGAGTTGTGTTTGGGGGACAGTGGGCTACGCTGAACACAAGGTCAGGGGAGAGAACAGAGGGGGAGATATCAGAGGCATCAGTCATACATGGTTCTTGGCCACGAGGTCACCTGAGGAGAGGAGAGGGGGAGAGGAGCAGTAAGACAAGGGCAGAGCCCTGGAGAACACTGATGTTTAAGAGGTGGGTGGAGGAGGAAGCTGGGCAGGAGATCAAGAAGAAATAAATGGTCAGGGATGGAGGAGGAGGCCTGGGGAGTGGAGTCCTAGAGGCAGGGATGTGAGCTGTGAGGAGGAAGTGATCAACCTGGTCAGATATGGCAGGGGCCCTTTGAAATGAAGTCTGCAGAGGAATAGGTGACGTGACCACATGACTGTCATTGGCAGACATCTGGGTCAGAGGCTTTCCGCCTCTTACCTGAGAAGAGGATGGGGCAGGGGACTGTTACTGGTAGTGTATAGGACTTCTTTAAGAGCAGATGGGCTATAGCTAGAGGCTGACATAAAGACTGTTTAAGGCTGGTAGAGACTTGAGCAACTTTTTGTAGATACATGGATTCTTCCCCTTTCTGTGATGGTGGGAGGCAGGGGGAGGGGGTCTTTGGTAAGGTACTAGCATGTGTTAAAATCAAAAACAAATGGAGACCAGTCTTGAAAATTCTCTGGGTAGACAAAACCAGTTGTCATATAATCAAAACTTAATTTAGCTTAATTTGGAAGACTACCTTCACCTGTATCATTTCTTATGCCTCTGGAAATCATAAGCAAAATTTAAACTGTTGCCTAAGGTTGATCAGTATCCATTGACTGATTTCCTATCATTTAAGAAAATTCTAATATAACGAATCTCTGTGAAGAATAGTCACTGCCTTCTCACTATATAGGCTTTTTCATAGCAATGTACCCCTGGGCCTCATTCCATGTTTTAATTTGAGTGCTTTCGGTTTTGCAAACTATCTTTTTGGTGTGTGTACAATAAACTTTTACTAATTACTACTTCAGTGATTCATTGGTCTAACTTCTGTTATTTCTGAACTTTTGACACATGGTAAGTGCTAAAAGGTCAATATTAGCAGCATGAAAAGACCCGTTAGCAGAGGCCTTGGGTGGAGAAGGGCAGAGACCCTAGGAGGGATGAATTTGGGGATTCATCAGACTTAGACTGAAGGATAATTTGATGGGAAAGGTAAACAGCCACTTTGTGCCATTCCCGGACTCTGCACTCCTGCCCACCTAATGATTGCTTAATGGTGCCTTTGTGCCCTTTCAGGTATTGTGGGTGTTGCCTAGGGGGTAGAGCAACAGCAATCACATTTAGTGAACACTCCCTGCCTACCAGCTCCCTTCTAAGCATTTTAAGTGCCAGTACCACCTTGTCTTCCCAACACCTTAGGAGATAGTTTCTGTCAATCTCACTGGGTTTTGCCCTGTGCTATAGATACAGGAACTGAAGCTCAGATTGGTGGAGTAATTGTCTAAGGTCCCAGGGCCAGGACCTTAGCCTCTGCTGCAGAGGTGAGAGGAGGCTACGGTGCCTGATGGAAGGAGACCCCAGCAGAGGGAGTGGCAGGGGAGCAAGCAAAGGGCACCTGGGTCCCTAAGCCTGGCAGCAGACTGCGTACTCGGGGAAGTCAGTGTGTGTGTGTGCACGCGCGCGCGTGTGCGGGGGAGGTGGGCAGGATGTTGAGGTTCTTTTACTCCTGAAGGCCTTCGGCGAGGGCAGTTCTCCGCTGAGAGTGGGTGTAAGGGTGGAGAAGGTGCGGGGACCAGCTGCCCAAAAGTAGGGAGAGCTGAGGATGAAGAAAGGGTCATCACTGTACTGGGGCGCTGAGCCTCATGATTTCTCCCTGTGCAGTGGAGGGGGTTTGTCTAGCAGGGCTCAGTGGCCACGTGGGGATGGGGGCATGAGAAGGTGGCTGGGTTGACCTGAGTTGGGGTCAACAGGGCCTAGCAGGGTAAGTGTCCCCTCCCCTCTCTCTGTTGGGTTTGTGGCCCCAGAGCAGAGTTCACTCCACCCTCCTAACCTCTCTCTGGCTCTCTGGGCCTTGAACACACTTCTGTTCTTGGGTGTCACATGTGGGGTTGTGCTTGTTGATTTAAGAGTCTGACTCCAGGGGAGTGTCATATCAGACTCTAGAAAGCAAAAAAAAAAAAGTCCTTTTCTATCTTCAGCATTTGGCACAGTGCTGGTACTTGGATATATTGTTTGAACCCATCTGTCTTATTTTTGTCCCCTGTAAGTGCCTCAAAGACAGGAGCAGTCCTTGGTGCCTGGTAAGTGACTGCAGGTTTGCTCCAGCATCCCAGAATCTCCTCAAGGGAAGGAGCTGGGGCTTCTGCCTCTCAGGAAATCCTGGCCCCACTTTGGTCTCTTCCTCTCCCAACACACACACACACACACACACACACACACTCACTCACTCACTCACTCACTCACTCACACTCAGAGCTGCCCCTGAGCAGGACCTCTTCAGGTGCAGGACCTGTCCTGGGGCCTCCCAGTGCTCACCGGGTTGCGACCCAGAGAGGCTGGGTAAGGATTCTGCTCACAGCATAATCACTCCTATATTCGTCCATGGCAGATTTAGGCTCTGAGCCTAAGGGTGTTATGGATTCTGGGTGAGCCTTGGTTCCTGCCCTGGAGAAGGTTCTAGTTGTCTAAAGGGCTTGGCCAGAAGGGAAGGAGGCCAAGGGGAGGGACACGTAGTAGCACCTGCTGCATGCTCTAGATGCTTGGCACAGGTGATTTCATTCACTCTTCATACCTATGAAGCAGGTATTACTCACCTCACTTTATAAAGTAGAAACTGAGGCTCAGGTGTTAATTAACTGCCCACAGAGAGGGGTGGAACCAGGACTTAAGCCGAGGTCTGGCTTGAAAGGTCCTCTCAGCCTTGGATGGAATCCTTGTTGGCAAAACCACCAGGAAGGAAGAGGCTTTATGCTGTCCACCTTGTCCTTCTGAGCACATAACATGGTATATGAAAGCACAAAATTTACCATGGGTCAGTGCTTCTTAGCTTTTAGGGGGCCCTTTGAAAACCTGAAGCCCTCTGAGGGTGATGGATCCTCTCCCACAGTAGCCCACAGAAGCAGAGGCACGCATAGAAAACTTCATGTATGATTTCAGGGGTTCAAGGCCCTGAGGCCTCCAGTGGCTCCCAGGTTGAGTATTGCTGTGAAAGGTGTTCCTTGACAGTGTGACAGATAAGAAGAGGTGCCCTGGAAAGGGCACATATCAAAGTACACAAGGAGGTCTGCTTGTCTATGTTCATTTTAGTCATTTAATAGCAAGAACTGGAAACAATATGGCCATCAGTGGTGGGCTGATTGAATAAACAAATCCCGTCCATGCAACAGAACATCACACAACAGTTCCAAGAAAGGATGGCATAGGTATAAAGAGATGTAACTCTCCCAGACATATTGTTGAGTGGGAAAAAGTATGTTGAAGAGTGATACACACATATTTATGCAAAATAAAACAAAAAGAAAGCACTCGACAATATTATTTCTTACATGTAGAAAAATACATGTGAATGCATTTCTAAAGGGCTGGAATGATATCAAGACACTGCTAATAGTGGTGATACTTTGGAGAGGGTGGAAGGTCCTGGTCAAAGGCGATACAGTCCTATCTATAGTGCTTTAATTCTGTTATAAGGAGACTATATCCCTGTATTATTTATTACTTAAAACTAATTTTAAAATGCAGCACACACACTGGATAAATGGGGGAAGGAGGGTTGGAGGAAGGGGTTCTGAAGGCGGTGGCATAGGATAGGGGAAAGTCTTCATGTTAGACAACCCTGTATTCCAGTCTTGACCTTGACAATTACCTGCAAGTCATTAGGTTTGAACTCCGAGTTCATGAGGCTTGAGGCTGAACACTCTGTGCCTCAACTTCCTCAACTGTGAAACAGGATGATAATGTCTGCCTTCCAGGGCTCATGTGAAGACAAAGTAGGAAAAATAACTCTTTGCACATAGTAGGTGCTCGATGAATCATAGCCATTATTGTTATTTCAAATTTCAGTTCAAAAGATATTTGAGCTCTTACTAGCTGACACTTAGGTTAATGGCTTTAGCACCACACCTGGTTCAATCTAAGATGACTTCCTGGAGGAGGAGGAGTTTAAGCTACTTGAATGTGTGGGAAGCAGGGCATCAGAGAGAGGCTATGTGCAGAAGCCTGAAGGGATATCACAGACAAGGACACTTGTAGAGTATAAATAAGTTGCCCATAGACACATAGCTAGGAAGTGCAGAACTGATCACATGGAAAAAATGGGCTGAGGAAGAGAACTTGGGAACGTACAGAAAACTGGGGTGGTTTTGTGGTAAGGAGAAGAGGGAAAGAATGGGCCTTGGCATCAGAAAGACTCCTGAAGACAGGGATGTAGGGCTTTTAATGCGCCAATGTGGCCTTGGTAAGCACTCAGTAAAGGTGGAAAGAGCAAGCCTAGGGAAGACAGCAGGACCTAAGGTCTTACATTTGCAAGATGCTCTTGGCAGAGGGCACCAGCCAGCAGCTCTCCAACTCCCCTAAAGCCCAAGCAGAAAGGATTTGGGAGAGATGCCAGGCTGTGCCATCGTGGGAGGCCAGTGTCCTTTTCCCCAAGAATGCTCCAAGAATGGGTGAGTTGAGAGCTGGCTAGCAGTGCTACATCACATTAAGTCAGCATGTACTCTCTGACCTGGCATTTCTGCTCCCTAAGTCCTCAGACAGCCACGGGGTCATGTGCAATGGTGCTAATGGCTGGAATGGCGAGGGGTGTTGGAGGGAACCTGGTTGCCCTGCACACTCAGAGAGAGGAAATAAATATGGAGGGTGCCTACCAGGAACTAAATGTGCCCAATAGCAACATGGATGGATTTAAAAAATACTGAGTATAAAACTTGAAAAACATGCTCATGTTTTACAGAAACATGTACAAATGGTTGGCTGTGGGGGCGGGGTGGCGGTGAGGAATGGGGATAAAAGAGAGAGAAATACAGAGGGGATGTGGTGAAAATTCAGTCCCTCTGGGTGAGAGGAAAGGCACACTAGTCAAATTTACATTTCTGGGTGTATCTCGCCATCTAGTGGGCATGAGGGCTCCTAGCTCCCTGGGTCTCAGAGTTGGGTGATCCTGGTGCCAGGGAATACTGGTCAGGGTCTGCCTGGCTGGGCATCTGGAGCAGAGGCGTGGGAGAGAGCTTCCTGGGGCTGGCTGTGGCAGGCTTCAAAGTCTGGGCGGATCCCACACTGATGCCGGGTCCAGGGTGGGGAGAGTTCATACAGGCTTGCCCTGCCTCCCCAGAGGGGCTCTCTGACATCAGGTGAGCTTCCCATCTCCCTGTTGCAGGCAGGCAGTTGATTCCTGAGGGGGCAGAGGCTGAGGCACAGATGCCAAATCCCCACATGCAGCCCTCACTTCTGGCAGGAATCGGAGCATCTGGCAGGATTGTCATGAAAACAAAGAAGGGTGAGAAGAGAAAGGGCAGAGACACTCAGAGCCCATGGAGAACAATGACTAACAGAAGGCCCAGGACAGAGAGTCTACACACAGACCCTGGCACCAGATTGCCAGGGTTCAAAGTCCCTGGTGCCATAGTTTCCCCTCCTTGGAACACAATAGTATTTACCTTGTAGGGATGTTGTAAAGATGAAATAAGTAAAAATAAAGCACCTAGAACAGGGCCCCTCTCAGAGGGAGGGCTGTTAAGGGTTGGCTGTTATTAGTATTTGAGGCTCACTCAAGCCTGTGAAGCTGACACCCCACCCTTTATGCTCCCCAGATAATGGAGTCTGGGGGATCTGAGGGAAGATGATGGGCCTGGAAGTTGTGGAGGCATGAATGGACAGCCCTAGGCTGATGGGGGTCACTGGCAGCAGGGCTCAGGGCTAATGGCTAAGAATGGACCAGGGACCTAGACCAGGCCTGGTGGGGGGCGGAGTGCGGCAGGACAGCATCCCGGGGTGTGGTGCCTCATTCTTGGGATCTGCAAAAATACCTCCTTATCTACTGCCTGAGCTCCTCTGTTCTCCCAAATACCTCCCTACCCACTGGCTTGTAGAGGTCTGGGGATTAGCAATTGTCTTTGGGATCTGAAGGGCCTGCCCTGCTTCCCCACTCCATCTGCAGTTCATGATTCACCACTTCCCTCCTTCCTCTCTCCTTTCCTCATTTATTTTAGCTGTTCCTTCCCTCCAGCCCCATTCCTTCCTGGCTCCTGCACCAGAGGCATCTTCCCAAGACACAGAATAGCTTAGCCTGTTGGAAAACCTTCCCGGGCTTTTCATTGCCCAGGAGTCAATTCAGAAATCCTTGATAGTCATTCAGGGTCTCATGTCATCTGGTGCAGCTCGCCTTCTCACACCTGTCTCCTGTGACTTCCACGCTCCACAGCTCATTGCCTCTCACCCCCCAGACAAACCACATGCTCTTTATCTTTGCCTTTGCTCACGCTCTCTCCTTGCTTTGAATGTACTTCCTCCCCATTTGTCCACCTGGTAAAGTCCTCCTCATCTTTAAAGGCCTGATTCAGTTGTTAGCTCCTTCATGAAGACTTCCCTGGCAAGCTGACCACCCCATGCTCCTGTCATTAAATCAGTTGTCATTAGTCACTTACCAGTGACCACATTCGGAGCAGCCAGCCCAGTAGGTAGAGGAAAGAAGACGTGGACTTTGAGGTGGAGTCACAGCTTGGCTACTCACCAGCTGTGTAGCTTGGGGCAAGGTAGGTAACCTGAGTCTCGGGTTTCTCATCTGCTAAGTGGGGATAAAGCTCTTATACAATGTACCTTTCTTACCACAGCCTGCAAGGCCTTGCCTGACCCATCTCCTCCCTCTCACCTCCTGGTTCCCACACTGCAGTCACAACGGTTTCCCTGCTCTTCCTCGAAAACGATAAGACCTTTCTTGCCTCCTGGCCTTTGCACTTGTTGCTCTCGACCTAGAACACTCTTCCGTCTTATCCTCCTCCACTTCATTTCTAATGCCACTTCCTCAGAGAGGTCCTCTGCAAGCACCATCTAAATTGTCTGCCCCTTTTGTCATGGTCTCACCTTCTGTTTATTTTCTTCTCCAGCTTATCCCTTCTGTACTTTCCCTACTTTTTGACTTGGTTATCTCCGTGAGAATGGGGCTCTTGTCTCTGGAATTGTGGAGCATGAATAGACTTCATAAGTGTCATTCCTGGACTTGCCTCTTCTGCCTGATCATCTGGGAGCCCCTCAGAGCAGGGGCTGTGTCTCTTGTCTGTATTCTTAGCACTGAGGACTGGGGCTGGCCCAGACTGGGCCCTTTGTATTTGCTGCCTGATACTCCCACTCTTGTTTTTCTCCCTTCTTTTCCTTTCACACTCCTCATGGTCGATAATGGCTTCTAATGCATGTCAGGCTGAGCCTGGCATCTCCCAGAGTAGGGTATGCCAGGCAGGTACCAGGTCTCTGCCACTGACTCTGCTTCCAAGCCAAAGGATTTTAAGCAGGGAGTTTGGGGTACATTCCTGGCCATAGTGTAGAGGCCTTGGGTAAGCCAGCATCACCCTGGCTGGTAGGCCAGCGACCTAAAAAGGTCTGATCTAACCTGAGAGATTTGGAGAAAGCCAGGAAGTCCCAGTGATGTCCACAGGCCCCTCTCAGGTTGGGGAGCTTGGGCTGTGAGTCTCCCTTGAGGAGTGAGGTCTACACAGCCTAACAAAACCTTATTAGGTTCATAGGAACTTTGTTCCCTGAATACGGCTTGTCCCTTCTTAAGCCAAACTGGAGGTCTGGTAAATGGGAGAATGTTGTGGCTCCCATGTCACCCACTCCACTGCCGAAAGACATGTCTCTTGCGCCAGGACATAGGAACCAGTCTGCTGGTATGTGGGGGCTGGCCCTCGAGACTGTGGCACTTGGCCTGAAATCAGTCCACTGCTATGGGGACAATGGGGAGGGGCTGAAGAGAGCCACCCCGGCAGGGACAGACCCCCAGAGCCTTGTCCTCCTCATACCCACTGAGCAAGTGAGGCAGGATTCACCCTCTGCCTGAAAAAGGAGGATTGGGGGATGGGCAAGTTAGAGCTATGCTCCTCAGATTTCAGGATTTATCAATAAAATTTCAAAAAGTCATTTTGGGAATTGATATAAGGGTTGCTGACAACTTATTTTGTTAAGTAAAGACATAATTAAAAAAATTAATTTCTTATTACTATATCCTAAAAAATGAACATTTTAATGCCAAAAATATAGAAACAAAGACTAGTTAGTCCTTTTGAGAAAGGTTGATTAGCTTCTTACACTGACATTTTGAACTGTGGATAGGTGGGAATATGGGCAGGGACCAGTTCTTTGTAATTATTGGCTCAGGGATGTGTGTGTGTGTGTGTGTGTGTGTGTGTGTGTGTGTGTGTGTAAAGGAAAGTGGTGTAGAAGTCTAAGCCCTGTGAATGGAGAGGGAAAAGGAAGTGTTCCTCCATCCCAGATATTTTTTGGATGAATCTAGAGATTCTTTACTTCCCTATATCACTTAGGCTTTCTGTGGGTTAACTAGTTTTCTTCGAAAGTACAAATATCCCATGGGAAGGATCCATCAGGAAACCTGGACTAAGTGCCTACGGTGCATACAGCCTCCAGGAAGGTGTTTGTCCAGGTGAAATTGGTTGCGCTAAATGTCAAGGGCATGTGTGGGTACGGGAGGGAGGGAAGAGACCGGCTGTGACTGAACCTCACTGTCTGTCAGGTACTATGCTTGGGCTTTTCCACGTGTGTTAACTCATTGAATTTTGCCCAAGACATAGAGAGCTGCTGCTTCTTATTCCATTTTCCAGATGAGAAAACTGAAGCCCAGAAAGACACAATGTGTGTCTGAGGTCACATAACCAGTGGTGGAGCCAATATTTATATCCACCTCTGTCTGAAGCTAAGACCAGAGCTTTAGTTTCTCTGGTGCATTGAAGCACAAAAGTGTTTAAGACTCTGTGTCAGCCACTCCCAGGCCCAGGGAAGGAATGTTGAGAACTGGTCTGGTCCAGGCTCCACCCTTAAGTCACTTAAAAAAAACTTTTTAGGAAATTGTATTAAAGACACATAACGTAAAATTTACCATTTTAACCATTTAAATGTGTACAGTTCAGAACACTGAAGTATGCTAAATTCAGTAGCATTTAGCACATTTGCAATGTTGTGCAACCATCACCACCATCTAGTTCCAGTACCCATTAAGCAGTCACTCCTTATTCCTCCTCTCCCAGCCCCTGGCAACAACTAATCCACTTTTTGTGTCTGGATATTTCATATAAATGGAATCATACAAGACATGGCCTTTTGTGACTGGCTTCTTTTATTCAGCACGATGTTTTCAAGGTTCCTCCACGTTGCAGCATGCATCAGTACATCGTTTCTTTGCGTGGCTGAATAATGTTCCATTGTATGGATATGCCACATTTTGCTTATCCATTTATCAGCTGATGAACATTTAGGTTGTTCCTACCTTTTAGCTATTATGAATAGTGCTGCTATGAATATCCTTGTCCAAGTTTTTATCTGAATACCTCTTCTCAATTTTTTGTGTGTGTACATACTAGGACTGGAATCATTGGGTCACATAATAATTCTGTGTTTAACTTATTGAAGAACAGCCAAACTGTTCTCCAAGGCGGCTGCATCATTGTACATTTCCACCAGCAGTATATGAAGTTTCTGATTTCTCCACCTTTTTGCCAACAACTTATTTTCCTTTTTATAGGCATCCTAGTGGGTGTGAAAAGATATCTCATTGTAGGTTTTGTTTGCATTTTTAAAATCAGGGGTCCCCAACCCCTGAGCCAAGGACTGGTACCCTCTGTGGCTGGTTAGAAACCAGGCTGCATAGCAGGAGGTGAGCAGTGGGAGAACAAGGGAAGTTTCATTGTTCCCCAGTGCCAGCATCATCACCTCAATTTCCCCTCAGATCGTCAGGTATTAGATTTTCATAGGAGCACCAGTCTCTCTGGTACCAAAAAGGTTGGGGACCGCCGTTTTAAATGACTAATGATGTTGATCTTCTTTGTCCCTTAACTCTTCAGGGGGCCTCAAGCAGGTCTCTCTCACTCTCTCCATTGCTTCAGTTTCCTCATGTCTGAATTAGGATACTACCTAGGGTTGTTGTGAGGATGAAACGACTGCAAAAACTTAGCATGCGTGCCAGGCACATGGTAGGGGCTCCGAAGTCCATCTCAGGTAGCCACAGCCTGCACTTGCTCAGCTAGGAGAGAGGCCACTGCGGGGACCTTCCTGGCTCTAACCAGCTGGGACTCTGTGGGGTAAGTTAGAGCTGCTCCCCTCCGCCTGGCAGTCCCCATCTCCTCCACAGCCTCTAACACCCTGTACTCCTCAGGGAACCATGACTCTTCAGAGGATGGGCCAGGACAGATTTCCATTCAACCCAGAAGATATTTATAGAGTGTAACAGAGCCCCCGAGACCCTTTTTCTATTTCTGTGCTTGCTCCTTGCCCTCTGTGCTTTCTCTTCTGTGTGTGTGTTCTCTGCAGACTACTGCACACAGAAGTGCCTGGAAGTTTATCACCCAAGGTGGCCCTTAGACAATGACTGGGGTACAGGTGAGAGCAGGCCCAGCTTCCTAACCTCAGATGGGGACAACCCTGAGGTGTAACTTACACTGGGGACAGGCCGAAGGAATCCTCTTCACCTTGTTGCCTCTTCTTCTCCCATCCTGTTTCTTCTTGTCCCTCTTGTGTCCCAAGGAGCACTTCCCTACTGGGAATCCCCATCTCAGGGTCTACTTCGGGGAAACTCAGCATAAGACACCTACTGTGTGCCAAGCCCTGTGGCAAATGCCAAGAAAGACAAAGTTAGACAAGATGTAGTTCCTTCCCCAAAGGAGCTTGCAGCTTGGCTGAGGCTGGTCCTGACAGTAATGCTAATAGCCAACACTGCACACCTACTATGTGCCAGCCTCCAGGCTGAATGCTTTAAATACATTACTTCATTTAAACTTAGTAACAAGTCTACGAGGGGATGGTGTTATCCCCACTTTACAGATTAGAAAACTGAGGCCAAGAGAGGTTAACTAATATGTGGTCTTGGGTTGCACAGCCTAGAATTGGCAGCACTAACCTGGAGCCTTGGTTTTGTCTGCCTCCGAAGACCATGCTCCTACTCACTGTACCAGATGCCATTTTTCTTCAGAGGGACAAGCTTCCAGGAAGGGGAAGGGGAAGGGGGAGGAGAGGGGTCAGGGGAGAGGGAGGGGGATGCCCTCTCTGCTCTGTTCAACAGAAGACAGATTCTTCAGGCTGTACTCTGTCTGGCTGTGAAGGGGCTTCACAAGTAATTTGTTCCTGATGTTGGTTCATTTTCTGTGAATGATTTTAATTAAGAAAAAAAAAAAAAAGTAAATTCAAGCCCATCTCTCTGCATTCCCTGCTTACTTTCCTTCCACTCTGTTTTCCTGAGCAAGAGAAGAGTGAAGGTCCTGCCCACCTGCCAATGATGGCTGCCCAAGGTAAAGACCTCATCCCATGTGTTGTGGTGTAAACAGGGTACCAGTTGCTGCCTTGCCTAGTCTTCTCGCCATCTGAGCTCCCATAAGGCAGATGGAGAATGGGTACCTCAGCTCCCATGGGAGAAGGAGGCGTGGCTATTGACATGTACCCCTTTGTGATAAAGCCCTTCACCCCCTTCCCAAATGGCCAACAACCACTAGACCCCTGGGGAATCAGAAGTACTGTCTCAGAAGAAGCCAGGTGGTCACTCTCTGAGAGTATATTGGGGTAGTTAAGAGCACAGACTCAAGGCAGACTGCCTGGAATCAAATCCTAGCTCTACTTTTTACAAGCTGAGTCACTCTGAGAAAGTTACTTACCCACCTGGTGTCTCAGTTCCGCCATCTGTAAGTGGGAACAATAATAACATTGGCCTCTTAGGATTGTTGTGAGAATTGATTGAGATAACATTCATAAGGCCGATAGAACACTGCCTTGTACATACAGCAGTGTCCTATTATCCACAGGGGGATATGTTCCAAGACCTCCAGTGGATGCCCAGAACTAAGGATAGTACCAAGCCCTGTATACACTATGGTTTTTCCTATATATACCTACCTATGAAAAAATTTAATTTATAAATTAGGCACAGTAAGAGATTAACAACAATAATAATATAGAATAATTATAACAATATACTGTGATAAAAGTTGTGAGTGAGACATTATTAAGTAATAAGGGTTACTTGAACATAAGCACTGCGGTATCGTGACAGTTGATCTGATAACTAGTAAGTGACTAATGGGCGTGTGGCACATACAGCGTGGAGACTCTGGACAAAGGGATGATTCACATCCCGGGTGGGATGGAATGGGATGGAGCAAGATTTCATCATGCTACTCAGAATGGCGTGCAATTTAAAACGTGATCTGTTTATTTCTGGAATTTTCCATTTAATATTTCGGACCGTGATTGCCTGTAGGTAACTGAAACTGTAGAAAGCAAAACCACAGATAGAGGGGGACTACTGCAGCAGGAACTCTACAGGTGTTGGTTATTATTATGACATTCATGAAAGGAGGGCCCAGGTCCAGCTAAGACTCCTGACTTAGGAGTCACCCAGCAGCCCCTGATAGAGCCCCTGAGCCTGGAGATACTCTCCCAGACAGATGTCTTTGGACCCCTCTGTGTTCCTGGGTTGCAAGATAAAGGCTTCTGCCTTCTTCTTTCCCCAGACTTCCTTTCCTTGGTTTGCATCTCGCCTGCTCAGGGCTCCTGGTGGCTCTGGGAGTCAGACTGGGGCCTAGAGGGGCTGGTCCCAGGGACACCACCATGGACTCTGTCTACCAGCCTACAGGCCTCATGGTGGTGGTGGCAGAGGGGGTGGGGTCGCTGCTGACTCAGTGTCCTGCACCTGTGAATAAGCCAGCTCTGCTGCTACCTGGCTGTATGATCTTGGCCAGCTCCATCCCCTGATCCTGGTGACAGTATAAGCATTTATGAAATGTTGCCTCATTTAACCCTCAAACTCACCAGTGATTGTGGTCCTTATTATATATACTCAGAAGCAGAGGCAACAAGAGGTGAGCAATCATAATAAGAACAGAGACTTGGTCAGGGAGGGGCTGGGCCAGTGAAGACTTCTCCCCACTCACAGGAGCGGAATTCACTGGGTGTTTCCTCTGTTCCAGGCACATGCTGTTAAGGTGAGAAGCCTGCGGCTACAAGCTGGTGGAGCTGGAACCAGAACCAGGTCTGTTTAGATGCAGGTCCAGGGCCCGACCCTTGATATGATAAGGGCCAGGACCAGGGGCTGGCGCCTGGCCGGGAGGGTGGGCTAAGAAGATGCAGCGAGGAGGCATTGCCACCCAGAAGGCAGGGGGCTGTGTTTCCCCATCACAGTCAGGACTCCTTGAGGTCAGGGGCTAATCTCCTCAAATGGGAGACTTTCTTACTGGGAACTTTGTTAAGTTTCTATTATAGAAACTTTCAAACATACACATAAGTAGAGAATAAAACATAATAAACACAAATGCACCTATTTCTGGACTCAGCAGCTATCATTCATGGGCAATCTGGTTTTATCAATCCCTACCCTCTCTCCCTTGCCCATACCTTTAGATTATTTTGAAGCATACCTCAGACAGTTTATCATTTCACAGATATTTCTGAATGTGCATCTAGAGATAAAGACTCTTCTTTAAGAAAAAGAAAAAAAACACACCTTAATTATAGACTTTTGCAAAGTCAAAGACTTGCTTCTTCTTTCCTCCTTACATCCAGCTCAGGCAATCCCTCATTGCTCTAGGTTTGAAATTCCTTCTGCTTCCATTTCCAGGGCCTGAGAATGGCTCAAGGTAGGGGAAGGGCAGCTCAGTGTGCAGCAGACTGACTTTGGCCAAGACCTTCCCCTGCCAGTGGAGGGCGATGGGGGAAGTGACATCTGAGGTCAGCTTGGCACTCTCCCTGATGCACGTGGCTCTTGGCTCTACCTTCATGCCACAGTCCTTGGGGACTGTCCCCTTCATAGCCCTCAGGTGCAGAGTTAGTCTCACTCAGTTCACAGCATGTCTGCGGGCATCACTGGTATTTCTTATTTTGTCTGTGTTTATTCCTTTTCATCCCCTTTCCATACCCTCCCCTTCTCTCAGTATTTGATGCCTCCCTTCCTGTTTGTATGTTTCTTACAAATAGATATTGCTGTTTTGTAAACATTTTATTTTACTTTGATGAATGTCATTGTGTGATAGATCTCCTTCACAACACACTGTCTAGCTTTGTTGCTTTAAATTGCTTCATCATACTCCATGATATGCAGTCCCACAAATTACTGCCCACTCCTCCCACCATGAATGAGCTGCATGGTTCCTTCCTCCTGGCTGGTAGGGACCCAGGTGAGATTCCAGGATGTAATCAGGGATGGAGTTGCTGGGTCACAGGACACACTGGTATTTCACTTCACTAAGTATAGCCAAGATGAGTGGGTGCCTAGCCTACATCTGCCGAGCAAAGAGCTTCTGTGTCCCCATATCCCTGCCAGCACTGGGCTCTGTCCAGCTTTCTCATTTTTGGCCCTCTACTATAAAGTGATGTCTAATTTTCAGCACTTCTCATGCTTTTTAGCTTTTAGAGTATTGCCTTTTTAAACTGCCTCTTCATATCTCCTGTCCATTTTGGGGTAGGGTTGCTGTCCTCTTATTGTTCTGCAGATGTTCCTTGTATTATCTAGTCTAGATACTAATCCTCTGTTGATTTTGACATGGCAAGCACTCGCCGTCATTCTGTCATCTTCAAGCACTTTGAAACCTAATGCCTCTCCCTCCTGCCTGCCACCCGGCTCCTTTCTGAGTGGATGGCACAGGTGAGGCCCTTCTCACTGTCTCTGCCCTTTTCGGTAAATGCCAGGCGTCCAGGACAGGGTACAGCCTGCACCAGGAACTTACTCTTAGCATGGGTCACAGGCATGGGGGAGGGAGAGACTGGCCAGGGCAGGATAGCAGCTGCCCCAAAGCCCTGTCCCTACCCCTTGGGTGCCCTTGCCCCAGGCAGGTCTGGACCCAACTGGTCAAGGTTCCTTTGTTTCACACACACCCACATTAGGCTGGATCATGATGTTAGACCTGGAGCCCCTAACTTGACTAAGACCCTGCCCCGGCCTCAAAAACTCCAGCTCAGATGGAGGAAGCACTTCCACTGACCAGGGTGGTAGCTAGGCCTTAGAGAGAGGGCACTGTAGTACATAGCTTGGACCACTGTTGTCCCTGGTCAGAGAGAGCTTCCTGGAGGCGGTGCCTTCGATCTGGGCCTTGGAGGAAGCACGAGAGCAAGCGAGCGTTTTGCAGGCCTCAGCAAGGTCATAGATAAAACTCTGAGTGGGAAGAGGGGTGGAGCTTTTCTTCTCCAATTCCAGGGAACATGGTTTCTAGGTCTTCTTTTTTCATAAAGTTGAGGGGTCTTTGCCCATGGCTTTCCTTCTAAACAGAGGCCAGGGGGCATCACAGGAAAGAGGAGGATGGCTCAGGGGCTAGCAGACCTGCCTTTTAGCCTCACCCTCAGAGTGACCTTGGGTAAGTCCCTTTTCCTCAGTCCCTTGTGTGAACTATGAGGGCATAGGGTGAAGAAAAGCTCCCCAGGACCCTCTGGAATCTCCAGGAATGGTGCCAGCGTGGCAGCAGTGGATGTCTTACCCTTTTTGCCCCTTCACATCCTTTAAGGGACAAGGGTATTGTGGGCACAGTGTCCATGCCCCCAGGCCCTCCCTGCCTGTCTGCTCTGGAAAGCCCCTTTCTGATGGCCCCAGGGCAGGCTTGGCTTAGTTTTCAGGGTTTGCTCTCAGAGCCTTTCTGGACTTTCCTCACAACAGCTCTTGTGAGTCGAGCAGATCCTATGTGTTGGCCACTGAGCTTGGTGCTTTACACCCATGGCCTCACCTACTTCTCACAAATCTGTGAGGTGGGGACTGTTATTATTCCCATTTTGCGGATGATACCGAGGGGCTCAAAGACAGTAAGCCACCTGCCCAAGGTCATCCAGTTTATACGTGGCAGGACAAGGATTTTATCCCAGCTTGCCTACTACAGAGTCCCCATGCCCCCATGGGTCCTCCTTTTCCTAAATCCCAGTTGCCCTGTTAGCATTCTTTGGCTAAGCCTGCTCCACAGTTCTCCCTGATTCCAAACACCTCACATAGGCACCTCCACCTTTCCCAAATTCACTCCTACTTTCTCCTCTGCAACCCCCACGCCACCCCCTTCATAGTGGATCCCTGTTGGCCCCTCCTGAGCCTCTCTTTGTTTCTCTGTATCCCCCTGGAGCGTGCCCAGGGGCTGGATGCCCACAAGAAGCCAGGGGGATCCCTGAGGTTCCTCATTTAGCCCCAGCCCTGCAGCACATGCTGGCTCTGAGGGCCTCGGGTGGAGGCTCTGGGCCTCTCATCCTGGGGAGTCACCCCTCTTCCTGAGGTTGATAAGGGTCAGCCATGGAGGAGGTCACCTTCTAGGGCCCAGAGGGGCTGAAGACCTGGGCCCCAGCAGCTCGCCTGGCACGTGCCAGACGTGGCCAGCCTGAAGGGTATGTGCCTGTCTTGCTTGAAGCTGCTGGGTTATCAGAGGGGAGTGAGGGGGCTGGGACACCCCGTCTCCCGGGACGTGCAGGGACTCATGCCACCTGGGGGTGTGTGTGCACTCACGCATGTGCTGGCTGTGCTAGCCCAGGGCATTGCAGGCCCGGCCCCAGAGGAGGATGGTGGGAATTCTGGGTTTAACACTCAACTCTCCTGCATTTAATAAACTCAGCACAGTGCCTGGGACTCAGCGGGCCTCTGACCCGTCTTCCCTGTATTATTTTTATAGTTAGGAGCCTAAATCACATTTTCTTTCCTCCTGGGCAAAGTCTGTTTTCCACATGAAACCCCAGCTGGTGGAGAGCTGGGAGTGGGTGTGTAAAGGGAGCACTGGGCTGGGAGTGCAGCGATCCAAGCCAAACCCTGACTGACCTCTCTTCCATCTGCAAAGTTGTTCCACCTCTGAGCCTCACCTTCCACCCATCCAGGAGGGCCAATACCACCTGGGAGGATTGCTATGAGTCTGAAATGAAACCCAGGGTGTGCCAGAGGTGTGTAAATGCCATGGTACCACATAAATGAGGGTAGTACTGCCGGTCAGTGTCTTTTACTTCCACTGAGTGCAGAGCCAGCATTAGGAAGGGTGATCGATGGACCCCAGACTCTATTTGTTAAGGATTTAGCCCATGCCCTTGAAAACAGTTTGGGTTGCCAGGGCTCTCGAGACATGGAAGATGGCTGGGTAAGGTTTACTAGGTACATGAATGAGTGAATGACTATATGAAGAGACATCCATCGATGCAGGTGCTGAGGCAGAAGGCTGCCTCCCTCTGAGAGGTCATGGGGGGCTGGACAAGATGACATCTGAGGTGACTTCCCACTGCTGGTCCTTTCTAGGTTCTGTGACTTAAATGGAGTCCTGTGTCCTTTCTAAGAGCTTTTTGCTCCAAGCCTCCCTGTGACTGGTGCTGGGTTGGGCACAGTACCTTCTATGCCTACATGGCCCTCCCCTCAGGGGTTCCTGGGTCAAAGTAATGGGGGGAGAACCGACAGCTAGAAGGACCTACATGATGGGCCAGGGGTGAGGCAAGAGAAGGGAGAATATCCTCTGGGAGGTCAAAAAGCTGGGTGTGTGAGGGGGACAGTGGGTGGGGACACTGCCAACTCATTGTGGATCAGCCTGGAAGGCTTCCTGGAGGAATTGGTATTGAATCTGAGTATGAGAGCCACTAGCCTCTCCCTGGTCCCAGCCATCACAGACTTGTGGTTACTGGGATGCACCTGCCCTCTGCTTGTCCCACCATGCCTAGTCCGTGACTCTGAAGGGCAGGAGCAAGGGATACCCTGCTGTGGGGGCAGAGAGGCTCCAGCCCAGGTGAGCATAGGAACTCTTGAGCCTTCAGGTTTCAGTTCTTGCTGGCCCACTTGGGCAGTCTCTTGGGAAGCTGGGGTTTCCAGGTATGGTTCTGACATTGCCTGACCTTGACAGGTTCTAATCTCTCAGAACACACTTCCTTTCCTGCAAACAGGTGTTTAGTGCTAGGACTCTGGGAAGGGATCTGCTGGGAGCTACCTGATCAGCCCAGCCTGAGATCTTGTGCCCTGGGTGAGCTGAGGTGTGTGTGTGGGGAGGGGGGCAGTGACTTCTCTCTGTAGCTGCCACCTCCTGGAGGGCCCTTTGAGGGCTGGAAAGAATCCCCAGCAAAGGTCAGTCCTTGGCATCTACCCCCTCTCCAGGTCCCCCTGCCCCATTTTGTCCTCTCAGTGTTACATTCCACAGAGGAAAGTGATCCCTCACTCAAGGCCTGAGGATTACAGGCTAGAGAGAAGTCTATGTTGCCTTGGGAACGCTCACTTAGTCCTTTCCCACTGGTGCCCTCCTTCCGCTAAAGGGCGGCATGAGATGATGACCCTGGCACACCCCAGGCTGAGGGAGCAGCAGGGCCTCTGGGGTTGGGGAGCTTCCTTACCTCCCCCTTCCCTGGGGGTCAGTGACTCCAGGGTGTGGGTGAACCCTGTTGAGCTCCTAATGGGTCCCCTGAAGATGTGGCTAGAGGCTAGGCCCTGGGATCTCCACGTGCCTGGGCTCACCTGCCCCCTCACTTCTGCCCTAAACCCCCTCCCGGGCTGAAGCCTCCCCCCATCCCTACTAAGCTGGGGATTTCCGCAGGCTGAGCCAACCGCCTGACCCTAATTATGGCACCTTCATCCTGTTGGGGTTAAGCTCCTGGTGGCCTTCCCTGCCCCCACCCTGGAAGCCAGGCCTGGGGTCAGAGATTCAGGAGGCTCAAGCCTTCTGGGCCCCTTCTGGGAAGGGCTGACGGCCAGTGTTCCTTCTGGGGGCCCTGGGGGGGGTGTGGGGAGGCAGCTTGTCCTGGGGGTCATGGTGGACAAGTTAAGATGTCCAGGGAATGCTAGGGGGTGGAGGGAGCTGTTTCTCTAGAGGCCCTTCAGGACAGGGAGAGCCCTGGGGAGCTGTCCTCTGGAGGGCAGGGAAGTCTGAAGCTGAAAAACTCCTGAGAAACTCCTTCCCTCTGACCTTGAGAGGCTCCGTTCTCGACCCTGGTTTCATGTAGAAATACCTAGAAAGATTTAAAAAATACCCATACCTCAGCCCCACTGGAACTAATTTCGATTTCATCACCCAGGGCTGGGGCAAGTCTCTGTGTTTAAAAAATTGTCCCCAGGTGATGCTCACGTACAGCCATTTTGAGAATCGCTGCTCTATCCAATGTCCCTTGGTGCCCTAGAGAAGACTGATGCTCAGCCATCAGAAGCCTCCGAGGGACATCACTCTGTTAGTTGGGCAAGACTGGACTCGAACTAGGGGCTTTTAGCTCCCATGGTAGAACACTTTCTCTGTCCTCCAGAGGCTTGCTGGGTGTCCCATTATGTCATCACTTGGATGCTTAGGAACTGCGTGACCCTGAGCAAGTTGCTTAACCCCATGTGCCTGGTTTCCCTGCTGTGATAATAGGCTCTAGTGATAATAATTGAATGAGATGGTGCATATAAGACACCAGCAGCACTTGGAGGAAGGGTAGCCATTGTTCTTATGCCTCCTGCCTGGGCCAGGGCAGGGTCTGAACAGAAATCTCTTTTATCATCCTGCCCATCAGGTAGGTGGAACCCTCAGGACTAGAGCTGCTCTCAGGTGGAGTGGGAAGTGGCTATCCTGCAGGTTCCTTGGGCCCTTAGAGGAAGTTGGGAGGTGAAAGAATGGTGATGAAAAGAATGGCTCAGTCACTAGACCTCATGCCTTTCCTGTTGGGAGGTGTCACTGGTCTCAGTCTTGCAGCTCCAGGAATGGCCACCAGGTGTCATCCTCAGCTCATACTTGAAAGAAGCTGAGTCGGGGGGCGGGGGGGAGACGGCGGGGGGGAAGGGGGAAGACACCTGGAGGCTGCTGGGGTGGCTGTTAACTTCATCAGGAAGGTGATTTGCAAAAGTTCTTTTGTCTGCTTTCAGAATTCTACTTCTCATGCTGACAGCAAATCACAATTCAACAGGTTCTTTGTGGGCACCTGCTGCACACAGGGGGTAAGGATCTTATTGAACGTCTGTCTACTCTGTGCCAGACCCTGTGCACACAGTAGGTCACTCTATATTCTCAACAACCCTGTATAGTAGGTATGATTATTAGTTCCATGTTACAGATAAGGAAACTGAGGCTCATACTGGTTATGTGTTGGGCCCAAGGTCACCTAGCTGGACAAGGCTTGAGGGCTATCTAGAGCCCAAATTCTTTCTCCTACATGAGGTTAACTTTCAGAGAATTCTAGGATAGGAAACTTGCAATAGGCTTCCCACCATGTTGGGAGAGGAAGTGGCAGGTGGCAACCCTGCCTGGCTCTGCTAATCAGGAGCTAATAAATAGCTCAAACGGACCATGTTGCCAGTGGACAGAGGAGGGAGCTGTGCTCTCTGGGGTGGGCGGAAGTGGGGTTTCGGTGCCTTCTGGATGTTGGGCATGGGCAGGCTGCAGACACAGCAGCAATGAGAAGCACTATCTGCCCATGGGCTCCTCTAAACAAACTTCCCACTCCGGAGTTATTTCAGTTTCCTCATCAGACTTTGTTCCTTCAACACTCTGTCCCCACCCCCTGCCCCTGCTGGACTCTTAGCTGACCACTTCTCAGGACAGTTACTAAAATGGACAAGACAAGTCACCCCCACCCACAACCATCCCACCTTGAGCTTAGACCATCAGTCTCTAAAAATTTTCGATCATTCCCCCAGCAGTAAAAAATTTGTTAAGTATTATAAGTATTATAATATGTAATATAAGTATTTTTTTCATATTTTTTACCTTGTAAAACACACACTAAATAAATAAAAAAAGATGGAATAAAAAAAAGATGCCTTGATATTTTCCTGCTGCACCCCTGCACCCATGCATACACAGTGCTGTAAGACCCAACTACTCCAGTAGATGGGAGGGTGGAGTCAGTCCAACCCCACTCAGGATGGGTGTGTGGTCAGTGTCCTGGAGCATCTTTGCCCACCCCTTCATGCCCAAGCAATGGAAGGGAGAAACTTCAGGGAGAGCAGATGGTAGTGTGAGCAGACAGGAGGCATAAGCAGGGCCTTGTCTGGGGAGAGATCCAGCTGATGTGAACAAGAAGCATGTTTTTGTTTTAGACCCTGATGCTGAAAGTTTTGTGATCACTTTTTGTCCTGTCCCAGGACATGTAGAACCACGACACTGTGTCCCAGGTAGTATCTGATTTCATGTACTCAACGTGTTCTATTTCATTTCCAACAGTTTGAAACATCATCCCCCCATCCTGGAAGTTGGGGAAGACTCCCACTACCACTTGCATTTGGGACAGGAAGGACAGAGCCCAGGTGGATAGGCCCTTGGTGTCCCTCCTCAGGGGCTTCATCCTCCACTGCCCCTCCTGGGTCAGAGGACGCTGTGTCCCCCTGGGTATGTCCACCTGCAAGGCCCAGCCCTTAGGGGTCTTCATAAATATGGTTTATAAGAGAGGAGGGGTAAGACACGGCATCTGGGGCACAGAAGGGAGCCCCTCTAAGAGGCCCCCTTACTTGGAGAAGTCTCAAGAGGAGCCCCTTCCCTCCAACCCTGGCACGGGTGCTGGAGAAGGACCAAATGGCTTGTGAAGGCATCTGTCTGCTCCCAGGGTGGCTGCCAGGGCAGCAGCCATGATGGCTGGGCGGTGTGGGTGCCTTTGTGTGCTGTGACTGAGTGTCTGTTTCTGCAGTCACTGGGCACTTGTTGTGTGGGGTGAGGGGTGTGGGGGTGGGGGCATAGCCTGTGGCTGGGCACCTACGTGAGGCTGGGCACGAACAGCCTCACCCACCAGTCCTACTCCTGCCAGGTACAACGAGCTGCAGTGACTGTCCGCCGTCTGCCTCCTCCCTTCCCTGGGCATGGCCAGGCCAGGGGGCAAATGACTTGGCGGGCACCTCCCCTTGCTTGGACCCACTGTGGCAGGGCCTGTTCACCTGGGGCGCAGGCAGGGCTCCCAGCGAGGTAGGTGCTCTGCCAAAACCCTTCCCCACTCCTCACCAGGGGGATGGGGTGGTGAGACTCAGGAGGGGACGCAGGCAGAGCTATGCCCCCTTTCCTCTCCCAGACTGTGGATGGGTAGGGTAGGGCAGAGTGGGCTGAAGGAAGGGTTTCTCTGTTTGGAGCCAGGAAATAATTTCCATGCAAATGAGATGCAAACTCCCTAATGAGTTTGCAATTAGGAGACCGAGGCTGTCATGCCCGGGCAGTGCCTGAGAATTTTATGAATGGGCCTGCCTGGGGGGTGGGGCAGCGCGCTGGCCCGCCCCCACATTTCCCTGAGCTGCGCCTGCGACATGCCGCGCCGCACGTTGCTGCCTCCCGGCCCTGCTGCGACCTGGCCTGCTGCCAGCCGGTCAGCTGCTTCGTATGGGGCTTGGGAGGCTGCCGGCCAGAGTCCTCGCCACGCCGCCGGCAGGCAACGCGTCTGGCCGACGACACGCCTCCTGGGGCCCTGCGGGGGCTCTATGCTCCGGCGCCTCTTTCCCTGGTTTTTGGAATAGGTTCCTGAAGCAGGAGGTAGTGAAGTTAGCCTTCAGGCCCTGTTTCCCTTAAGATGGACAGCCCTGGGAAGTCGCTGACCACAGGAGGGGGGTGGGCCCTTAACTTTGGGGGGGTGGTGGTGGCAATGACCTTGGGTGGGATGGAAGTACAGTCCTCACTGGGTATCCTGGGTTTCCTAGGGGACTAGGGGGAACTGGTTCCAGGAACCCTGGGAATACCAAAATCCATGGATGCTCAAGTTCCTTACATAAAATGGTGTAGTATTTGCATAGAAAGCACACACATGCTCCTGTATGTTTTAAATCACCTCTAGATTACTTATAATACCTAATACAATGTAAGTGCTATGCAAATAGTTGTTGTACTGTTTGTTTAGGTTAAAACGATAAGAAAAAAGTCTACATGTTTAGAGCAACCATCATAAGCCTAACCACTATCAGAACAAGATAACACTTTTTAAGGAATATTTTCCATCTAAGGTTGATTGATACGAAGGGCCAGAGGGCAGACCAAATGTGTAGGAGAGGGACTAATAACCCCATCCCAGAACTCCCTGCACCTCCCCATTTCTTCTCATGCCAGTTCCCACCTGCCTAACCTCAGAAGGCCTGTTCCACCACCCAAGGACACCTGCTTTTTCCTGCAGGGCCACCCAGTTTGTCTGGGCCTTGCTCTGACCTGGGGCCAAAGAATGGGTCTCCTGCATGGGTGGGTTCGCTCAGCTCACCTCTGGTCCAGGAAGACTCACCAGAGTTTGAGGCTTTGAGACCTAGTAGGCCGCAGACCCTATTCCCCTCCCTTCCCCTATTGCTTTCAGAGTAAATTAATTACCTCCAATTAAAGTATCTTGCTCTCTATTCCCTCCTGGGCCTCTAGCTCAGCCCCTGGGAGCTCTTTACCCTGGCTGGGTCTGGAAGGGGGCCTGACCAGTAAGGTTGAAGTCAGTGCATCAGTGAGTGGAGCAGGGGGAGGGAGGAGAGGAAGACCACAGTGCTATTTACTTCTTGGGAGTGGTCTGGGAAGACAGATCCTCTGCCTTCGTTGGGGTCTGGAGACTTGGGTCCATATGGGGCCTGTGAAGGTCGGGAGCAAAGGCTAAGGGCTGCCTTTGGAGGTAAGACTTGGGCAAAGGGCCTGTGAGGGTGCTGAGACCCTGAGGGCAACCCTTTTCAGGAGGAGCAACTTATAGAACAGGAAGTTCTATAACACACCAGGAGAGACCCCAGATGCCTGGGGGTTCCGCCCGATCCCTCCTCTCTCTAACTTCAGCTCCTCCTGCTGCAGCAGTGAGAACAGTTTCATTCTTTTTCTACTGCCTCTCGGTTGCCCTAAGGCACAGACCCTAGGGCTAAGCATGGTCCGCCCACCCTGGCACTGCCTTGGCACTGGCTTGGCCCACGTGTGAGACGTGATTGGGAGGATGCCTAGTGGCTGGAGTCAGGGTGATGGGTTGTTGACCCAGGTCTCAGCTCTGGCAGAGCTGGCCTCTCCTGACACATGGCAGAACCACACCAGGCTGTGACTCAGGCCCCTACCCCACCTTGAGCCCCGCCATGCCAAGGACCTGGGCTTGGGCCATCCTTGTGTATGTGGGGTGGGGGTGGGGACATAACTTTGTCAGTCACAGACTTCTCTCTGGAGTCACCTTCTCTCCCAGCCCTGAGGAGCCGGGTCATGACAGAAAGGTTCAGGGCTTCCAGCCTGGGCTCTTCCTCTCAGTCTACCACCCCAATAGAGGGTGATGTGAGAACCGCCTGGCAGAGCACAGCAGCCATCAGAGTAAGTGGGTATATGAGCCATTCAGGTCTGAGGCAGGACTCTGCACACAGGAAGGGCTGCCCCTGGGGTATCCCGAGCCCCTATCTGCCATCTTGGCTTGCCCTCCTCAGCCCACTGAAAGCTGGCTCAAAACTCACCTCCAGGAAGGTTTCAGCATGCCTCCTTTATTTGTGGCCAGCTGGCGACCACTCTGAGCCGGCTCCTAAGTTTTAATTGTTTCTCTGCCTCTTGTCCCTGTCTCCAGACCCTTGGTGAATGCATCTGCAGGACTGTTCTTTCCTGCGGTTCCCAGTGGCCAGCAGAGGGCGCAATCCAAAAGGCACTAGGGAGCAGAAAGACGAAATCGCTTCTCTAGACCCAGGTACTGCGCAAAGCCCAGCTCATGGGTCTGTTTGTGTGAAATGAATGTGACCCAGGACGCCTTTCTTTCTGGGGATCTAGACTTAACCTGTCAGCAGACGGTTAGAGGTTAGACCGCAGATTGAACCAGGAGGCCGTCTTGGAGGTAAACCCAGGTGACCCTGGGCAAGAGAAAGAGGGAGCTGCCTCTCCCAGAAGCAGAATGGAAAAGGGGCACTGGAGGTCGCCTGCTTTCCTCCTCTGACCCCGGGAGAAGGACTGGGAGGAGCTGCATAGAATAGCTGGGGTCCCACCCTGTGAGAAGGGCTGCTGTGGACATCTGGGGCACATCTGGATTCCTGGCAGGACCAGGGAGCTGGTCTGTTTGAGATTCTCCAAGGATATAAGATCCACCCCTTGGTGGCCTCTCACTATTATATTCCTGGGGAGCTCTCTACAAACAGGTGTATAGAGCACAAACCCATAATGCAGTGAATTCATCCCAATCTGGGAGGGTCCCTCCTGACACTCTTTCCTTTGGATGTAGCTCTCTGGGGCTTGGGCAGCAGCCTGCTCTTCTGGGTCGCCCAACCTTTCTGCTGTCCTGAGCGTGCATGGTGAAATGCTAGCCTTCCTTTTGTGGAAAAGCTGGGGAATGGCCTCTGGCGTTCATCCTGTCTATGCCCCGTCCTCCAGGTGGCTAGGAGAGAGAGAGAGAAGGGGAGTTAGGCTGCAGTACTTCTTAGGGACCCAACACCATGAAAGGTGGAGTGGGACATGACTTGCTGTTGGGTCACTTCACTCTAAAGCCTGTGAATGTGATTGGGACCGGAAGAGGGGTCAGCAGCAGCAGCGATTCTTGCTTGAGTTTGGGTTCAGGGTTTTTGGAAGGGAGAGCACAGAGAAAAACCCTCTTGGTCGGTTAGGTTTCAAGACGCCCGGCCAAGGAACAGGGGAATGGCCGGAATGGCCTTGCAGAAGGGAGCAACGGCGAGGGGGGAGAAGTGGAGGGGGCAGCGTTGCCCACCCAGGGTCTGCCTCAGCCCCTCTTCCCCAGCTGTCCCTCGCCCGCCTGGCCGCGGCCCCTCCTCTAGACCTGGGCGCCGCCTCCCCCTACCCTCCTCCTCCCCCTCCCACCCCGCGCTGCAGCTGCTGCCGACGGACCATTCTGCACGTAGCGAATGGAGGAGACGCACGCGGGAGGCCTCAAGTGCGCGCGCGCGGGAGCCAGAGACGCGAGGGCGGGGGAGCGGCTGCGGGCGCGCGTGCGCGTGCGGCACCGGCCCTGAGCGCGCGCGCCAAGCTGCGGAGCGCGCGGCTTCTTGGTGTGCGGATGTTGGGGGTGCTGGTTTTGGGGTCTTCGCGGCTCCCAGGCTCTCCCGCAGCATTCTATCCTTCTTGCAGTGAGCCCCACCTCTATCCAGGCTCCTTTTCATCTTCCGCCACAATAACACGGTCCTTTGCGCGTAGTAGGCGCTTCACGATAGCTGGGTGTTGCAGTGAATTGAATTTCCTCGATCTCCTCATCCTCTGGGTCACTGCCACTCACCCACTCTCCCTGCCACTCAGAGGCAGGAGATGAGGCCTCTCCGAACTCTGAGGGCTGTGCACAAGGCCAGGTGCAGGACCTTGCAAAGGGGTGTCGCAGTAGAATTGGTTGCCTTTTGGATCTCCTGTGGTGGTAGCGGAAGTGAGTCGAAGGGAACTGGTCAGTGGCTGATGGATGGGGACTGAAGGTGGCTGAGGGTTCTTTGTCACATGTTAACTTGAACTTACCGGAGTTCGATCTCTCTGAACATGAGTTTCCTGTTTACTGAGAGTACAGGTTTCACCTAGTAGGGGCAGTTGAGGGTTAAAATGTAGTCTTCACGTAATATACCTCATGTATCGGTGGCAGATGCTCAGCAAGAGCTAAATCTTTTTTTATTATTATTATGTGTATATGGACTGGCTGAAAAGCTGAGGGCATTTCTCAGCTTTGTTTCTATGGATAGAGTGAATTCAAATTCCAGAGCTGACAGCTCCTTGGAATTTGGAGGTGGGTTTTGAGAAAACTATAGAGAAGCCAGTTATATGTCATACTTCTGTCATCATTCAAGAATGAACCATTTCACACTAGTTTTCCAGACATTAATATCTAAGACCTTAAAAAGACATTTTAGATGGAAATCACTAGTGGGAATTACACCCTTTCCTGCCTTCTTAATCAGAGGTTACAGAACTTGTGAGTCTTTATGACTCAGAGTTGTGGTTACAAGTGTCTTGGTTGTAATACAGTGAAAATCCAAGGTTTTGTTTGGACCCACACTAAAGACCCATGCCATGATGGCTACATTTTCATAGTTCTTGTGTCTATGTTTCATAGTTCGTCACTTCATCAGCCCCCTCTCTGTTAGCTGTTCCTTCCGCTACCATTACTGCCTGTCTCAGACAGACCACCATTCCACTTCATTCTTCTCACCTTGTTTTCTATTCCGCTGTGGGCTGAGAAATCAGATCACATCTGTTAGAAGATGTGAAAAACGAGATCTTTTGAACTTGACAAATTCTATTAAAATTTATTTGGAGAAATAAACATGCAAAAAGAGCTTGGAAAATTCTGAAAAAGGCATTATAAGGAATGACCAGAGCTACTAAAATGTTGTGTAAAGCTCCAGTAATAAAACAGTTGGGTACTGGCAAAAGAACAGACAGGACAGATCAAAGGAACAGAATAGAGTATGAGCACACACCCTTGAACAAATGAAAATTAAACATGATAAAATGACATTTTAGATTAGAGGAGAAAAGATAGGTTATTCAATCAAATTGTACAAACTGTCCAGCTGTTTAGGAGAAAAAATAAAACCAATTCTCCACTTCATTCCTTATTCTGAAATAAGTCCCAGATGCATCAAATGTTAAAATGTAAAAGGGAGATCATAAACTTGCTAGAAGGAAGCATTACAAAATAATTTTAAATATATTCTTGAATCGGAGAAAGTATGACACAAAACATAGGAGTCACAAAGGGAAAACTTTTTAAAAATTGGCTACATAAAAATGTAATATCCTAAAATCTGAAGACAAACCAGAAAAAAATATTTTCAATATATATGACAGATGAATTATTGCAAGTCAGTAAGGGGAAAAAAAGCAAATAGGAAGCTGGGCAAAGCTCATGAATAGAAAAGGGAATACAAATGGCTAACTGGTGAAAATGTTCACCCAGAATGCAGGAAATCAAAATTAAGGAACGATAAGGTTCTCTTCTCTGCGATCTGATTGACAATAACTAAAATGGGTGATCCCTTACTGTGTGAACACAGGCATCCTCAGAGTTAGTTGGAACACAGTTGCAGCTGTGATGGGGGTTGGCAATACATATGAGAATTAATTCACAAACTGTTGGCTCAGGGGTTTCATATCTAGTAATTTATCGGACACACTGTCACAAATGGGGCTGGGTCTCAGCAGTATGTTTTAACATGCTCTGTAGAGCAGTAGTCTCTAACCTTTCTGGCACCACTTCTCCTATGTGAATCTAATGCGGAATGATCTGAAGTGGAGCTGAGGCGGCGATGCTAGCGCTGGGGAGAAGCTGCAAATACAGATGAAGATATTCCCTGGCCCGCCGCTCACCTCCTGCTATGCAGCCTGGTGTCTTACAGGTGAGGGACAGGTACTAGTCCGCAGCCTGGGGACTGAGGACCCTGTTCTAGGGGATTCTGACATGTCACATTTCAGAAGTACTGGTGATAAGTATGTCATTATTTGTGTTAAAAAAAATGGATATAAATCTATCTGCCCTCTGCTTAAAAAATTTCAGAGATTCACTCTGAGAAGAATGAGATGGGTCTGAGGTGAACTTTCATTTTTCACTTTATTCGCTTCTGAACTTTTTGGACTTTTTACTCTGAGAATACACTACTTTGATTTCTTTTAAAAAGTAGTTAATAAATGAGCTATCCAAAAGGAGAAACAAAGTGTAGTATATACATACAAGGGAATATTATTCAGTCTTGAAAAGGAAGGAAATTATGACGCAAGCTATGACATGGACAAACCTTGAGGACATTATCCTAAGTGAATCAGTCAGGCATAAAAAATACCATCTGACTCCACTTGAAAGAGGTACAAAATTCGTAGAAACAGAAAGTAGAATGGTGGTTGCCAGGAACTGGGTAGGGAGAGAGGAGAATGAGGAGTGATTGTTTAAAAGGTACAGAGTTTCAGTTGGGGAAAGATGAAAGTATTTCTGGAGATGGATTGGAGGTGATGGTTGTGCAACAATGTGAATTGCTTAATGTCACTGAAATGTGCACTTAAAAATTATTAAGATGGTGAATTTTATGTTCTGTGTATTTCACCATAATTGAAAAAAGAGAAAGGAAGGAAAGGAAGGAGGGAGGGAGGGAGAGAGGGGGAGAGAGGGGGAGAGGGGGGGAGAGGGGGGGAGGAGGGGGAGAGAGGAAAAGCTACCTGCCCCAAAAGGTCTGTAAAGTAGGGATGATGATTGAAGCCAGCAGTCTGTGAGAGACTTCCTCTAGATTACAGAGTTGAACTTGAGGGTTGGGCTGAAAACCCTTTCTGCTGCAGAGCTGGGTTGTCACAAGTCTTGGTGTCTACTAAGAGACCACATCCTAGCCCACACAATGGGAAGCATACTTAATGAACTTGCCAACTTGAGAGATGGCATAGGCTGGCAGTAGGACAGATAGGAGAGTTGTTTGGGTGGAGAGATATGCTAGGTTTTATTGGGGAAACTGGGTCACTTATTGCCTCTTGCTGGCTCTCCACATGGGTGAGAGCTCTGGAGAGAGTGTGGTGAGCCCAGTGGCCTGGGGGGGAGGTGGCTCTTGTGGGGTGAGGAGGGAGAGAGGGCAGGATGAACAGAACCTGGCAAGGTAGGGCATGGTTCCTTGAGGACAAGTCTGTGCTCAGACATCTGGCTGGAGCAAAAACTGTACTTGAAAGAGTGGTGATGCTAGGGTGAGGGTTGAGAGGGGAGAAGGTACTGGCCAAGATGGGCCTAGCACAGCCAACTGGCTGAGGCCCAGGAACAAAAGAAGGCACATTGGCTTCCACCAGTTCTAATGCCAGCTTGGGGGAGAGGGCTCTTAAACAAGAGGCCAAGGGGATTCTCCAGGCGGTCCATTCTGGCCTGGATGCACATCTGCCTGTGTACTCTAGACCCTCCCTCCCCAGACACCAGGAGTCCGGGTCTGCCAGGAATCAAGCGTGTGTGGGGTGGAAACTTGTGGCCAAGGAGGGGCCCAGAGGTGAGGAGGTCCTACAGCCAATGAAGAGAAGTGAGAGAAAATCTGGAGAATCTTCTGAACTTCTGTGGGTTCTCTAGGACTAGGGCGGGAGACATCGATGAGGAGACTCCAGCACTGAGATTGGAGGCTTCCTGCCTACACCCCCACTCCCAGGGCCAGCTTGGGCTGGGCACTTAGTCTATACCCATTTAGCAAGCTCCTTTCGGTCCCTGGCCTCAGGCAGCTCACAGTCTGACTGGGAGAGGGGCCACCCTGACTCGGGCATAGTCGGTGTCGACCACAAGCCTGGCTGGCTCACTCCAGGGCTGGGTCTATCTTGGCTCTGCAAAAGTCGCAGACCTCCATCTCCACAGCTGAACAGTGGGGTTGGTATCTCAGGGCACTCTCAGCCATGGTGATGCCCAATTCTCGGTGCTAGGTGGGGAGCCACACTCTGACCCTGCCAGCGTGGAGGTGGAGCTGTCAGTGGAATGAGGAGGGCCCAGGAGTCTTTGTTTTCACTGTGGCCATGCCAGCCCCAGTGCTGCATGGCCCTGTGGTTCATTTCCCTGAAAAAAGTGTGAGAGGAGGGGAGGAGACAGGGAGGGGTGAGGGGAGAAGAACGTGGAGAACCCTGCTTCTGGTGTAGAAAGGTGATTAAGGGTGTGAGGAGGGGCTCACCCTTAATCACCCGTTCAGCCCATTTCCTGCTTTCTTCACTGCCAAATGTATCCACTCCAGGGTGGGATTGCCACTTGTGATGACCCATTGGGGCAAGAGGCCTCTCCTCTCTTCTAATTTGAGGGTGGGAGGTGAAGGGGCTAGTGTGCAGGATAAGGATGAGCTGATAGGGTTTGGGACCCACTTCTTGTGCTGATTTGGACTCATGGAGCCTGCCTAGTCTGGCCTCCCAGGCCACAGATGCCCAGGCTTGTCTGCCCCGCCCCATGCTTAACTGCAGATCTAGGGGGCACTGGACATGTAGACCCCTCTAGGTGAGGGCAGCCAGATGTGAGATGATGATGCCAGAGAATGCCAGCTCTCTCAGCTGGACTCCTACCCCACCAGGCCCTGGTAGGCCCTGCACACACATCCTGTGGGTCCACCTTGCCCTGCAGATGATTTAGCATGAGAGACTGGAGCTAGACTGTGGGAGGGACCACCCAGAGGGGTGAGTGTGTGTCCTGGGAGTGGACTGCTCAAGGAGGGTGCCCCTGTCAGTGAGTGTAATTGTCCTCTCTTAGGATGGGGGTTTATTGGGAAGTTTACCCCTCCCACCTCCAACCAGTCTGAAAACCCCGAATGATGTAGATAGTGGATGAGTCACCTATTGTAGAGCTAAAGGAGATCCAGTTCATTTTGATGGGAAGACACAGCCTTTGCCTTCATTCATGGAAATCCACAGTCTGAGAGGAGACCCAGCCTGGCCCTCAGGGAGGTACCACTTGATAGGGAAATGCCATGTGCTCCCAATTTCTTTCCTCCTTGGAATGTTATTCTTCCTTTGCAGCCCCATCCTTTGCTTTCCTGGAGGTTTTCTTCCCAAGGAAGGATTGAGTGGCGGGGGGAGGTGTCAGAGCTTTTCTCTGGCTCTGCTACTTCCTCCTGCTGACTTCAAGCCTGTTCACTGTGTCTGCATCAAGCCTGTGAAGCCTGAGTGTGAGGGCTCCAGGGCAGGAGACTGAGTCATGGTGACTCACAGGTGGACTGGATGGACCACCTTCCTCCTGACAACAGTGGCTTGTGTGAGAGACAGTGAGGGCCAGGGACAGGAAAAGAAGGGGCATCTGCCGACCCTCAGCCCCTGCCGCCCTCTCCTGTGCCCGGGGGCCACACATGTGTGTGGGAGAGCATGTGCAGCTTGAAACCCATGTCCTAGCACGGAGTAAAGCATGGAGCAAGAGGTGGATGTCTGGAAGCCAGATGTGGCCCAGCCGTTCAGCACAGCGAGCCCAGCCACCCCCATACCAGATGTGATGGCACCTCTGTCTCTCTCCACCCTCTCTATCTTATAGGCTCTTAGAAGGCACTTCTGGGGGAGATCCCTGGCCAAACCCAACCAAGGATTCTCTCTCCCTATAGTCAGGAGTCCTCTCCTGCTGTGGGGGCAGGGGCTGTTCCTGAGGGGGTGAGAACGGGGCCCCCCACATTCACTTGTGCCCACTCTGCACTTAAGCCTGCATGCTCATGGGTGCATAGGCCTCAGACAAAGAGCTCTGAGGGCAGAGGCTATGTCTCCCCCATCAGAACAGAGGGCCTGAGAGAAGGCAGTGTCAGCACACGAGTGCACAGTGTCACTCAAGCAGGTGCTCCCTCAGACATGGACATGCCAAGTTGGGACTCCCTGAGAAGCAGAGGCTGAGTCTCCCCATAACACTGTAACTTCCTAAAGGCAAATGTTAATACAACTTCCCTGTCAAGATCCCCGAGGGCAAATCTTCTTTCTTTCTCTTAGACTGGGGCTCACTGAGGGCAGGGGTATGTGTCCCATTGGCCCAGGGTCCCTGTGGGGGCAGGGCTGGATCTGGCCCCTCAGGCTGCTTCCTCCAGACTCCCTAGGGCTTAGGTCTGCTGCAGTTCCCTTCCTTGTCTTGCTCGGCTACCTCCCTATTCCTTGAGGCTTCCTGTGTCTCCTGTTGGTCACTCCTGTGGTCACTTCACTCTCAGTGGCTGGGAAGGCAGCAGATTCCCAGCATTTTTGACATGGCTGGTGACTCAGCCCCCTTGGCCTTTCTCCTACCACCCCCACCTCCCCCCAGCCACCACTACCTCAGGCCCACATCACTGTGGGGAAACCCTTCTGCTTCTTTCCTCTCTGATGTCTCTGCCCATCTTCCCTGTCCTCCTGGTCAGGCTGGTTCCCTCCCTGCCCAACATACCCGCCCCCCCTGCCCCATAGTCTTAATCCACTAGCAGAGATCATGAGGAGGGAGCATGTCACACATGTGGCTTCATTTTATCTTCACACTTCTAAGATATAAATAGGGAATGTGATCTCCATTTGACAAGTGGGGAAATTGGGGCCCAGAAAGGTTGGGGAACTGCTCAAGGTCACACAGCTCTTGCGAAGCAGACTGGGCCCGGGAGCAGGGCCTGACCATGCACGTGTGCCCAACCAGGTAGCCCAGCACACTGTCATGGCTTTCTCAGCCTCTGCTGTCAGGGAGCCCCAGCTTGGGGTGTCCATGTCTGAGGGAGTACCTGCTTCAGTGAGCTCTGTGCTCTTGTGTGCTGTCACCTTTCCTGTCTTTCTTCGGATCTTCTAATTTGATGAGAGAGAAGTGGCCTCTGCCCTCAACCCATCCTCCTTGGCCCCAGTGTAGACCCTGATAGTTGTTCTGGGAAGAGGACAGAGAGAACCCAGTGCTCATGGAGAGTTAAATGACAGTGCTTGGGCTGAGCCAGTCGTGACATCAGGGCTACCTGGCAGAGCATGCTAGTTGCTTGCAACTGAGCCCAAGTGTCAGGGGATGGAGCTGCCTTGTGGGTTTCGCCCGAGGGAGGGGAAGCTGGGATGGTGGGTTCAACCAGCCAGACAGAGGACATTTTAATCACTGGACAGAAGGACGCTTTGAGCTCTGCTAGGGGAGGGCAGCAGTACCTTCCCCATGTGAGGCACCTGCTACTGCACTTCCTCACATCACTGTGCTCATTTTAAGACAAGAAAACATGGCCCAGAGAGGGACTTCACTTGACTCAGAGCAAGAAGTTCCCAGTCTTGGGCCCATGTCTGTCGCACCCCACACACATCGTTCCCGTGGGGTAGGAGGGTGGACATTGATTGCCCAGTCCCAACCCTGTTCTGTTGGAGAGTGGTTGGTTCTTGACTCGGCCTGCCTGGGTTTGAATCCTGGCTCTGTCCCTTCCAGCTGTGTGGTAGTGGGTAAATTACACAACCTCTCTGTGCCTCTGTTTCCCCACGTATTAAATAGGTATAATGTAATACTAATAATATAATTGGTGTTTGTGAACTGGTGACAAAGATGTTGACCTCTTCCTTCTCTCCCACCTCAATCCCCTCAGTCCAAGAGGATAAGCGTAGTTGAGAGTACGGATTTGGGAAGATGAGGCTAAGGTCTCTCTGGGGATGGAATATCCCCCACCGGGTATACAGGACCCGCTCAGGCCCCTCCTTGGGAGTTGGGGAGGAGCAGGAAGCCTTGCTCTCCACTGGTCCCATCCATCTCAGGCCCCCAGTCCCTTCCCCACTGCAGAGTGTGGGCATGTGGGCTCCTGGCACATACCAGGTGATAAGGGCCACCCAGCAGGCAGGACGTGGACTACGTGAGGGGCCAGTGGAGGCGGCTGCTTTGGCTGGCAGCTGCCTGCCCAGCTCAAGGGGCCAAGGCCGGGAGGCTGGGCTATGGGATCCATTGTCTGCTTGCCGCCCCCCTTCTGGCAAACACAGGCTCAGCAGCAGCCGGCAGCGGGCTCTTGGCAGAAGCTGGGTCCTGCTCCCCCCACGCAGGCACGCCCTGGCCTGCACGTCCTCGCCTGGGCCTCCAGCCACTATGGCGCTGTGGGCTGAGCTGGCCGCTGCTGCTGCTGGTCTCTAGGGGGCACTGCTTGGGCACCTGGGAAGTTCTTGCAGGGCGAGCCAGGGCCTAGGGGCTTCATCTTGGGGTTGTGAGGGTCAGTCCACCAGAGTAGGACAGACCAAGAAGAGGGCAGAGGAAAGATGGTCCACTGGGTAGGGGGCTGAGGCAAGGAGACTGCCTAGATATGGCCTTGAAGAGTTATTGAAATGTCCATGTCCGATTGACGAGCTGTGTGACCTTGGGCCTCTTCTCAGGTCTCAGTTTCCTTAGCTGTACTGCAGGTACTGGAGAAGACCCATCTCCAGGGTCAATATTCTGTGATTCATGGCACCCTTGCTTTTCATGGCTGAGCTCAACCCCAGTTGAGACCAGTGGACAAGATGAAACCTGTCTTGATCTGTGTCTCCCGCTCCCTTTCTCTATCAAAGTGGGGTGCAGGCTGGGGTCCCTGCAGCTCACTGCCCTTGGGAGTCATTGAGGTGAGGCCAACAGCTCACTTACCCCTCAGAGCCCCTAGCCCCAGGCCACCCAGGGCCAGAGCTGTGGCCTCTGATCAACAGTTTAAAAATAACCCCATGGGCTCTTCTCCCACAGGAATGGTGTTTGTGTTGGCATCTGTGGCCCCTCTGGTCCTGCCAACTTCCACAGCATGTGACATTGTCAGGGGACTATAGGTGTGAAAACATCAGCCACGGGGCTTGTGCTGCTCTGACTCCAGGTGAGGGCACAGTACAGGACTCAGAGATGGCTGGCAGGGCCACCTGTGGCCACGGGGCTGCCACGGGGCTGGGGGTATGTGATGGGCAGGGTGAAGCCACTTGTGCAAGTAAGATGATGTGGCTGCAGGTGGGACTGTCAGGTGCTGGGCTAGGATTGCACGAGGCAGGGCTGTGCTGTCAAGTCATCCCTAGTTCTCAGATCCTGTAGTCAGAATCAAGAAATCACAGGATTGTGGAATCAAGGAATTCTAGACTTGAAAAGAACTCAAAGAGACATTTGCAGTCCAATCTCTGCCCAGACAGGAGAAAAATAGCAGCTCACTAGAGAATATTTATGGAGCTTATCCTGGGTGCCAGGCTCTCAGCTGGCAGCCACTGAATTAATCTTCCCAGAAGCCCTCTGAGCCCAGCTCTGTTTTTTTTTTTGTTTTTTTTTTTTTAAATTTTATTTTTGAACAGAAGAAGAAACAAAGGCACAGAGCAATTAGATAATTTTGTCCAAGGTGGCTTTAAACTCACCTCTGTATTAGTCCCAGACCCACACCCAGAATCATTACTTTGTCAGGGTCTGATTCTATGGAGGTGGGAGCAGAGGCTCCGGCTCGGAGGTATAGCCACTGGTTGGAGGTCGCACTGAGGATTGCAGGATCCTTTTATTCCTGACTCTGTCCACAGCTCTACATCAGGGCTCATGAGCAGCCGGAACCCACCCTTAGGCCACCTGGAATCACAGTGACTTTAATGTAAAATCATTTTTCCTCATTTGCTGCTCCAAGGAGACATGACAGCCTTCAGTTCCCCTCATAAAGTCCCTTCTAATCCTTAGCAGTGGTCTCACCTATATTGTACTCCCCACCTCAGCTTTTTTGGGGGAGTTTTAGGGAGGGCATCCCTGTGCATTAGCTCATCTAACTGCTGAGAATAGCACTGAGGTCAACCGTAAGTCTTTTCCCCAGGCAGGATGGGCCAATTCCTTTCCCTTCCCTCTCAGGCCTGTATTTGTCCTCCATGTGGCCTCTGCTGCCCTGCCTGACCTCTCGCCAACTTCTTGTGACCAAAAGTGGACCTGCCGAGGGCCTGGCCTGACTTCAATGGGACAGCAGGCTAAACCTTGGCCACCCACACCCTGCCAGTTCTCTCCACTGTTCTCTTCAAGGATGTTTATGTTACTTGATCTTTAGGGTCCCTAAGGACTGGGGCTACTGTTCTGGGATGAGGAGCCAGACAGAGCTCTTTCCCTAAACTCACACAACAGGCCAGTCGATGGCAACTCTTTGTTCCTTACACCCCAGGGCAGGGTTTCAGCATCAGCAATGATGAACACAGATGGTTTCTTGAGCACTTGCACTGTGTCACACACTTGAGAAGCACATCACAGGGTTTGGCTCCCTGAATTCTCATGATAACCAGGTGAGGTGGCTTCCACTGTTATCTCTACTTCATAGGCGAGAAATTCCAGACACAGAGAGGGGCTGCTGCCATGCTGAAGCTGTGGGTTTTTAAAATCACTTCACATTTGCCTTGAGTTGTGAGGCAGTAAACACCCATTCCTAAAGCACAGATGGAAAAACCAAGAGCCGGACATGCACAGTGGGTCAGGTTAGCCATCCTGCTCTCCCCACACTCCCCAGGCTGGCTGGCTGTCCCTTGCAACATTTCACAGGTTATTTCCTTCCTTTTGGATATCTCTCCTCATCTTACCCATTTATCTGATTCTCCTTCCTTGCATCCCTCCCTTCATTCTTTCCTTTTTAATTCAACTATCCATCTATCCATCCATCCATCCATCTGTCTCCAGCTACCCCTGGAGCTAAGGCTTCCCAACAGAGCTGCCCGTGGCCTTGCAGGGCATGCAGAATGAAGTGCTCCTATAAGGGATATCTTCTCTTTAAGGCACCCATCTGTTCCACCCCACCCTTTATCAGAGTTAAGTTTGTTTTACACAAGATAGACATACATTTTTTTGCTCATGTATTTGAAGTCTGGAGGTAAATATTCCTGGGCTGGTCTGACAGCTACATGCTGTCTCTTTCTTTCTTATTGATCTGCTAGGTGTAGTTTCCATTTCCAAGGTCATGTCATTGCTCAAGATGGCTCCTGGAGCTCTGGCCAGCAGGAAGGAGGAAGAAAGAGCTGAAGAAGAACATGCTCCTTCCCTTTAAGGAAACTTCCTGGAAATCATGCACTGCTTACATCTCACTGGTGAACATAGTCACAGAGTCACACTTAGCTGAAAGGGAAGTTGGGTGATAGAGTCTTTCTATGGAGTCTTTCTTTCTATGGGATCTGGCTCAAAACTGGGAAGAAGGGACAAATGGATGCTGGGAGACCATGTCCACCACAAGGCCCTTGTTCCCTTTAGTTTGCAATTGGCAAAGGGCCTGTGGGGCCTTCCAAACTCCCTTCCTCAAGCAACCTGGTTCTCTCCCTTCTCTGAAGCCTCAGTTCTTCCCTGATATCAAGCTATTAATGGCAACAGCACAATGCCCAGGATGGGTACCATTGGCTCTTGTCCACCCACTGCAGCTCCAGGCCACCACACTCATTTATTCTCATGGTAGCCTGAGAGGCACCTAGTCTTAGCTTCATTTTACAGTTAAGGGAATTGAGGCCGAGAGAGGTTGTACAACTTTCCTAAGAGCACCCAGCCAGGCTGTGAACCCAGCTCCTGTGTGTTCTTTTTTTTTCCTGTTGAGCCTTCTTTACAGGAGTGGATGCCCTTGGCCTTCTCGGGGTCTGACAGAAGGAACTGGAATAATCTAGGTTCCAGGAGTAGCCTGTCTGGGAGGAGAGGGCAGGCAGGGGTGTGATCTCAGTTTGCAGGTGTCTCCTCAGCACTTACTCAGTACCATGGTCAGTGAACACGTCTGAACAGGGTCTGCTGACAGGCTTGGGGATTTCTGCTGGCGCCAGAAGCTGGTCACTGTAGCCACATCCTCAGATGCCACTTTCCCCAGCATGGGCATCCTGGGGATGGGCACCCAGTGGGGAGGAAGGGCAAGGATAGTCTGCCTTCATCACTTCCCCTTTTTCCCTTCCTCCCACCCTGTTGGGGGAGGGGGCAGCAGGGACTGAAGCAGGGGCAACTGGGCCGCTGAGCAGGGGTCGGGGGAGACGTGGGTAGGGTTAGGGTGTACAACTAGCTCTGAGGGAAAGGGAAAAGACTCTGGACTTCTCAGGCAGACCAAGGCCATCCAGGCCATCCCCTTGCCTCTGAGATGGACAAATCCTTGCTTGCTGCTGACCCCTAATGGTGAGGTCATTGCTCTGGCCTTAGGGTTCAGGGGAAGGTGCTTTGTGCGTAAGCACGGTCACAGCTGCGACATGTGGTTAGTAATGTTACTGTAATATCTGCGCCTCAATCTCTAGGCAAGAGGAAAGGCTCATGAGCTGTGAGTCACAGCTGGCGGTTGATTGTGGGGCAGGCCACGTGCACGGGGCTCCGATGGCGATGTGCTGGGGATGGCTTGAGACCCAGACATGACCTCTGCCCTCTGGGAGTTCCCGCCGGAAATAGGTGATGAGTAGGAAGAAAGATGTGAGACTGGAAGCCCCTGCTCCCTGCCCATCTCCACCAGGAAGTCTTTCTTGATTAACTGCTTTGGAATTGCTCTGGGGTTGGCTTTGAGCTCCCAGCTTTGGCAAAAAGGGCTTCTTTTTACTTTACCATCTCTCCAAGTCTGAGCACTGAGCACGTATGGGTTCTGTCTTACGGGCAAGGATGTGGACAGGAATATGGTGGTTTCATTTAAGTCATTCATTCATTCACCATATGTGTCAGGTGCTCAGGATACACTGGTGAACTCCACGGACTCAGTCTTGCTGTCAAAGAGCCTGGAGGAGAGACGCAAAGCAAATGGTCACATGAATATAAAAGAATTAGAAATTGGGCATGGGGAGGGCAGGGCCTGAGGCTGGGGGGTGATGGTCAGGGGGCTTCCTGTGGCTGAACCACTCCCAGTGGGTGCTGGTCCCTCTGGCAGCCCTTCCTCCACTGACAAAGTTTCTGCTGGGAGATGGCTGGCCTGCACGATGGCACCGTGCCCACCAATGGGGGCCGTGCCAAGTGTGATGTGATGTGTGCTGATCGCTTTCCCCTCCTCACTGAAGATGAGCGTCTGCTGCCCCCGCAGCACAGGGAGCCTGAGGTGATTCTCCCATCATGCCCAGGGGATTTGGGGGAGATGTTAGAGTCAGTGAGGGTTTCCCTGTGCAACAGGCAGAGGGGCCAGTCTAAAAGACCCCCTAGCAAAGAGCTAGTCCTCCACCCCAAGTTAATGGGGCTCCTGGGCACTGTCCAGGGTGTCAGTCCCCTCTGCCTCTCACTTGCCCTGCCACAATGGACAGAGGAGGTGGCCCACTGACCCTGTGGCTCCTCTCACCCTCCATGCTTTGGACCTCTCACTCCAAGACATGTTAGAGACATGTTGTCTTGCCCTCTTTTGCCCCACTCTGCCTGTTTAGGCCTCAGTTCCAGGGGGTAGAGAGAGCGAGAGGTCCTGGGGTGACAGTAAGTACAGAAGCAAAGATGCTTCTATTCCTCCAGAAATAACCAGTGCATATGGCTGCACTCTGTCTCCCTATTCCTTCTATGGGGTCCTGCTGTCTGATAGGGGCTGTGCTGGGCAGAAGGAGTTTCAAAGCTGGGGCAGCTATGTATTTAAATATAAACTCTTAGGTCTATATATGCCCTATTCACAGAGACTCCAATTCTCTAGGTCTGAAAGGATCTGAGGACTCTGCATTTAAAAAAGTTCCTCAGTGTTTGTGACATCAGTGGCCAAGGTTTCACTCCACTTTTGAGGGAGGAGCTCACATTCTGGAAGCAGGAAATCTTGAATTCTGACCCCTGCTCCTCCTCTTGTTCTCTGAGTGGCTTTGGATACTTAACTCTTGAGGCCTTGATGTTCTCATCTATATAGTGGGACAACAAGACCTACCATAAAGACTAAATGGACAAGTGCAGGTAAAGTGCCGGCATCAGGCCTGGCACATAGCAGGTGCCCAATAAATAGTGCTCATTCTCATGATTTTCCCAGGCTATCTTCAAATACAGCTGGTTTATTCACTCTCTGGGCAGGGTTAGGGTCCCTTGTCCCTCCTACCACTTGGGGATCCTGGTGGGGTGAAAGAGGGGATTGAGAGGTTGGATGTGCAAGGAGAAGCTCCCCAGAGGCTGGTGCTGCTGTTGCTGGCAATGGGAAGGGTGAAAATCCCTCGCCCCAACTTAGTTCACAGGAATTCTCGCCTCAGAAATAATAATCTTAACCAAACAGCACTATGTGTTAAGGGTTTGTTCCATAGACTAATGCAATTCTCATGAGGAAACGTTATCCTATTTTACAGTTGAGGAAACTGGGGGCATAGAAGGGTTAAGGAAGCTGCCAAGGTCACACAGCCAGTGATTGGCAGGGCTGAGGCTTGAAATGAGGCAGCCTGGATCTGAACCACTGCCTCTCTCTGGCATAGGATCCCCAGGGGAGAGGAATGGGTTGCCTTTCCTTCACTTCCTCTGTGGGGGATTCTGGGGTGAGGTTGTCTGTGTGGGAAGAACCAGATTACATCACACCTCTTGAGGTCTCCCAGACTCCAGCAACCCTGCTCGTCTTCCCCTGGGCATCTCTGCTCCTCTCTGGTTGCCACCTCCACCCTGCTCCTCTTTCTCCCACTCCCAGGTCAATGTTCACTTTCTCCAGCTGTGAGCATCTGGACCCTCCAGAAGCTGTCTCTGAGTCTGCCTGCCCAGGCCACCTCTGCTCCAGACCCCAATGATGTGGGAGAGGTGAGGAGCCTCCATCTGAGCTCCAACTGGAGCCCATGGCCTGAGACCAGTGGCCTCTGTCCACTGCTTCCTCAATCCTCAGGGGCTGGGGGTTGAGGGCACTGGCCCCTCTTAAGCTGCTGTTTATGACCTGGTAAATCACTCATCAGCCCCATCCTCAGCCTTAATGAAGGACAGAGCCCTCTAAGACACCCCAATTAACCACATCATCTGTTTCCCTTTAGTGGAAATAGTGTGGCTGGCAAGCAAGAGCCCAGAGTGGGATGCTGTGGGGTGGGCTCAGGGACTATTTTTCTCCTAGGAAATGACTTACCACTCACTCTGACCTCTACTATGCCCCTGTCCCTCAAAGGGAGAAGATGGCGGCCCCCAAAGGGTACAATTTTCTGTCCCATAGCAGCTAGCTTCTGCAGTAGGCTGGATGGGTTCATGGTGACTCAGAAGGGATGCAGCACCCTATTGCATGCAGGCTTCCTGGAGATTTGGGAGGCCAGATGTCAGTGTCAACAAAGGTATCTGAGTACGGGAATGGGCAGGAGGCAAGGATGGGAAAAGGGAAGCCAGTGGGTTGGTGAGGTCACTCCTGAGCAAACCACATATTCTTTCATTGATCCATGGGTTTATTGAGCACTTCCTGAGTGCCCAGCACTGATTGGGCAGAGATGTGTGAGGGAGAGGCTCTTCCTGGAGGAGGTGTGGGCTTACTTTCATTCAAGGAATTAACCCATTTCAGCTCCAGCTCTTTTCCGAGGTCAGCTCTCGAGGTCAGAACCCTGGTGAGCGTGAGAGCTAGTGTGAACACTGGAGCCTGGCTTGGGGCTGTAAATTGGAGAGGGATTAAGTTGGGGAAAGGAATCAGGAAGCAATAGGAATTGTTGGTAAAAAGGCTCAATGAACAAATGCTGAGATGGGGAAATCAGTGGGTAGTGTCAGAAACCTGTGGGGTAGCAGGGCTGGGTAGCTGCCTGGCATATAGCTGAGTGGACCCCAGTCTGGTTTAAGCAGAAAGCACCTTCATTTATTCTTCCCTCAAATACATGAGCAATTACACAGCGTGCACATCATCAGTGTCCCCTTCTGCACCATGGCAGGCATCACTAGCCAATCAGAGCGCTGTCTCTGATTCAGAGTCCAGAAGCAGCCTCACGCTTTTTTTCGCACAGTGGTCCAGGCCATCGCGACTAACTGATCAGAGCTGACAAATGAAATGAAAATCTATTTACCACCCTGGATTAGGATTCCCGCATGCACAAGGGTCTAAAGAAACTCCTAGAAAAAAAACTCATCCAAAAGAGAGAGAGGCAGGAGACAATCCTGGCCAAGTGACAGTAAGTCACTGTCAAAGGGCAAAGGCAGTTATAAGTCAGGTGGTGATTGTCAGTGGACTTGCTCTGGTCCAGCTATCTGGTAGACTCATATCTGCAAGAGAAAGAGAGAGAGAGAGAGAGAGAGAGAGAGAGAGAGAGAGAGAGTGAGAGGAAGGAGGAGGGAGGGAGGGTGAGCGAACAGAAGAGAGAGCCGGGAGTAGAATACAAGGCACTATGGACCAGGATTCATTGCAGAGGATAGAGTCCACTTTGGCGAGTTGAAATGGAAGGGATTTATTACAGACTATAAAACGGCTATGGAACTATTGGGAGGGCCAAAGACATAGGCTTGAGGTTGAGCTTTCAAGAACAGCTCTCAAAGCCACACTGCAGAACTGGGCCACCAACGGAGCTGCGGCCTCTTTGGTAATCATGAGGTCACCAGCTCCAGGACCACATGCAGTACCGTGATCAGGAAGCTGCTCCTGCTGCCTGCTCCACACTGCACCTGCTGTGATACACACTAGTGGATGGATGTGCTGGTCCTTGCCTCTTGACCCCCTCTGCCAGCACTGCAGCAAAACAATAACAGCAACAGTAACAACAAAACAAATGCCACCCCTCCCCGTTGTTCCCAGAAGGCAGCAGAAGCTACAGAAGCACAGCCTTCCAGATCTCATGCAAGTGTATCTGATTGACTAAATCTGAACTTAAATCTTGAATCCTAATAATAGGAAAGGAGACTGGGAAATGTAGTTTTACAAAAACTTTCCCTGTCTCTGCAGTCTAGGAAGGCACCTAGCAAAGGGTGGAATGGACCTTGAGAGCCAGTCCACCATATCCGCTGCACACTGTCTCCTAAACTTCTACCAGATGCCAGGCACAAGCAGCTCTGTGTTTGGATCCTCTCAGAGGGGAATGGAATGGGGAGATGAATTTTCTCCTCTTTACCACAGACCACTGCACAGCTTTGTCACTTTGAGGGCTCAGGTACACCAGTGGTGCCCTTTGTGGGTTGTCCTGGGGGACTTTTGGCACCTGGTCATTGCACCAGGTGAAGAACCTCCTAGGCCAGTCCGGGAATAGCTGGTAGGACTTTGGAAGAAGCTGAGACAAGCAAATATTGGTTCTCAGGTTTTTATTTAACTCCTGGCTAGGTCCACCTTTGGAAATACTACTGTGAGCACCTACTATGAGCCAGGCATGGTGCAGGGTGTTGGAAATACAGAGAGGAATGGAATACAGCCCTGATTGTCTTTTGTGGTTCCTCATCTAGCTAAAGGAGAAATGTGAAAAGCAGATAATAAGATGCTCAGGGTGCTGAGCATGCACAAAGGAGGATGGGTACAGGAGAGCGGGGGAATGTCCCAGGCAAGGTGATATTTGAACTGACTCCTAGAAGGCCTGAGGATGCTGAGAGGAGGCCTGAGTGAGAAACAAGGGTACAAATGAAAAAGATACCATAATCTCAGAGAGTGGGCCAGAAGGGATGTGGAAAGTGAAAGAAGACAGTGTTTGAGAAACAAAACCAGAGACTTCTCAAGGTCTGAAATTCAGCCTCCTCCTCCAAACCAGGCTGGGTGCTCCTGCACTAGGCACCTGCATCTGGCCAGCCCTGCAGTTTGTGCCCTGCCCTCCACAGGTGGCAGGATGGGGTTTGCTGCCTCTGCTAGTATAGACTCAGCTGGGAATGACTCACAGCTGAGGAGGGGCTGAGAGAGCCATGGGCTGCTGCCTAGGCTGGAGGCTATATGGAGGCCTCTCCCCCAAGGGTGGTGGCGGCAGAAGAAAGTAGCCCATGTGGGCAGGGCAGCCCCATCACTCCACCCCAGGCTTCCAGACATCAGGGCCAGGCGCTCAGTCAGAGGGAGCCAGTGGAACCCCCAAGCCCCCAGCACCCTTTGTGCTCTGCTTTCTGCCTCTCCCTCCCTGCATCCCACTCTATTCTGATGCCAGTCCTCCCTGGCTTGGGCGGCTGGGGGTACCCGTGGTGGGGTCATTACAGGACACGGCCGCCTGAGGGTCGGAATGGAGGAGGCCCAGCTGTCAGCTGGAACCCATCAGAGGCCAAACCAAGCCCTGGCAGCAGGCAGAAGGGGGAGGGCAGCTAATGAGAAAGGTGTCCCTGCAAGCTGCAGTGGCAAGGCTTTTCTTAACCCTTCCCACTCCTGTCACCAGGGTGTGTTCAGCATTTTCCATGGTGACAAGTGGCTCCAGGTCCCTCGGTCTTCAACCCAGGTTAGTGAGAATGGGATGGGGTAGATTTAATGGAGAGACCCTATCTCTGCCTCAGGGAGCCCCTAGTCTGAAGGGTAAAAAACAACATAGCCCCTGTTTTCAGAGGCAGCTCAGACCTGGTCTGAGTGGAGAGACGCAGCCCTGCCCTCAGCTCAGGGTCAGAGATGGGGGACGCTTTGCCTCCTCATTAAACTGAGAGATCAATGTAATGGCATTACTTTTGACTTTCTAGGTGATTTTGTGAAGAATCAGCAATTTGAGCACACATACTCTTGCTCTCTAAAACCCCAGGAATGATGGGTCTGCAGATCCAAAGAGCTGTCTCTAGGGGACAGTTTTGTCCTTGTTGCCCTCTTGGGATCAGCTCCCCACCTCGCCCACCTGCTTTTCTGAGACCCCTCCTCATCTCCAAGCCACTCAGCAAGTAGATTCTTTTCAAGAGCTGGTTCAACTCCTTCTTTGGTATCCAGGAAACTTACATAACTCACGGCTTTCAATTAACAATTAAACTTGGTGAGCAAGAGTACAAAAGGAAACATGTCTACGTGCAACTGGCCCTTCTTCAACGGTGTGGTTTAGATGTCTCTGATTTATTTTCCACAATTACCAGCTGGCCTTCTCCCAACTTCTCTCCCAGTTCTCTTTGTAGGGCTGCTGCTGGCTGGGCGCAGTGGCCTGGAGAAGCTGTCTAAGGACACCCCTTCCTCTGCTGGGATCACCAAAGAGTTCAGGCCTCTTGATTACTATTATCAAGATCCCCCGGGGCGGGGGGGTCAGGTCTGCATGCAGGGGGAGGAGGAAAGGCTCAGAAATGTTGCGAATGGTGCATTTGCAAGCCTTCGCTGTGCTCTTCAACTTCAGGCAAGTCATTCCAACTCCTGGGCCTCGATTTCTTCATCTTTTAAATGGGTGTGCACCATCAGGTTAGGTGGTTCTTGGAGTCCCTTGCACTTGAACTTTGATCTTCCTGCCTGCTTGCTTTGGGCCCTCCTGACACCCTGTCATGACAATGGGCTAATCACTGACCAGCAGCCAACATGGTCAGCAAGTGTGCCACTAGGCAACATCATGCTGCTGGCCAAAGGGCTGCTGCCCCTTCTCTTCTAGCCCTAGTCTGACACTCCAACACCTGAGGAGAGTGTGAGTCTACAGGTCAGTGGAGCTGTTTGGCCACATTTCCTGGGACCCCTCTGAGCCAGCCTCTGGGCTTCACCCTGCAGGGGCTCCCAGAACAGTGATGTAGGTACCTACTGGAGGCTTGAGGTGTGTGAGTGTTGTAACCATCAAATATTCACTGAATACCTGCTCTGAGCCAGGTCCTGGGCTGGGCAGGGGGATGATGAAGATGAACAGGGAGACATTCCTTCTGGTGCTTAGAGGTATGCATGTGAGCTCTGATGTCTGTCTGCCAAGTTCAAACCCTGGTCTGATGCTCCCTTGGGTGCCATTCTTAGCATCTCTATGCCTCGGTTTCTCCATCTATAGAATGGAGTTACTAACAGTAGTACCTTGGCCATGGGGTTGTGGTGAGCATTAAATGAGTCAGTGAACTTAAAGGGTTTAGAGCCCAGGGTGGGGTCATTACAACTTTCATTTTATGAGCACCAACTCTGTGCCAGGAACTGTTGTAGCATTTGGTGTAAACCAAATCCCTTACAGGGAAGAAGAGAGATCACTTCTGGCTTGGGTGAGGAATGAGGCTTCATGGGAGAGTTGGTACCACAGTTTGGTCTTGGAGCTAAATACAATAGGTAGCAATGGGGGAGGGCATTCTGGGAGGGGAGAACAGCATGAGCAAAGGCCTGGCAGCAGGAAGGCAAAAAAATGTGTTGGGGGAACTCTGAAAGGACCACAGAGATTAAAGCATCAAGGAGATAAAATTGGAAAGTGGGCTGAAGCCAGGTATCTCCTAGACCATAAAATGTAGTCTTAATCCTGTGGGCCAAGGGGGTAGGGGGTACAGAGTGTTGTTGAGTGAGGGGATACTGCAGGGAGGTGAAGCTGCAGTTTAAATGAGATGGCAGGGTTAGTTTCCCTAGGTGAGAGTAACAACATTAAGAACGATAATAAGAAGCCTTTCATTTTGTGAATTACGCAGTCCAGTGGTTGCTGGACTGTATGGGCGGGCGTACCTTGTCTGATCACCATGGCAGCCCAGAGAGTAAACTGAGCAGGGATTATCACCTCCACTTTACAGATAGGAGATGGAGGCTCGTCCAAGGCCACCAGCAACTTGATGGCAGAGCCAGGAATGAGATAAGTCCTCATCCTGTGGTGGCCCAGGGGAATTGGACCGCCTTCCCAAGCTCCACCCTTGTGTCTTCTTGTCGAGTGGCTTCTGCCCCATCTTTAGGTCTTGGCAGGCTTGTAAGTGTGTGTGTATGTTGTGGGAGGGATGAGGGTGTCTGTGCAAGGGGTGCCCCACTCCAACCCCATTTCCCTGTTAGGCCAGTGCTGGGTCTACTGCACTTCTGGCCCAGTGCCAGGGGCCAGCCCACCTAGCACACAGTAGGTGGGCATCTAACTTCTTACTGGTACTGAGGCAGTGGTGACTTACCTGGAAGGTGACTGGGCCACTGCCAAGAGGTGTGGGGGCCAAGCAAGGCTCCAGGGAGATAGGGTCAGTGCATATATAGCTCTACCCTTATAATAAGCCCTTTGCCTCTCTAGAAGCCCCCAGCTGAGCAGCAGCAGCCTAGGAGAATGGGGAGAAGCCTCTATTTGCTTTTCCTCTCCTGCCAGCTTCTTCGGTTCCTGCCCAGGGGCTGGGAGTCTGGCTGCTGATGCCCCAATCTTAGCTCTTTCCTCTGCCTATTTCACTGACACCCCACTCCCTTTCACACTGGGGGCTTCCTCCTCTGATGTTCACGTTCAAGGTCCCAAATTTCCCCAGCAGGACCTCAGGGTGAGGAAGGAAATAGGCAAACCCCTAGCTTCCTGCCCCCTGTCCCTTGCCCCATCCCCAGAACAGGGCAGGCTTGTCTACCTTCTAGGGGACCCAGCCAAGGGCCTTGCCTTTGTGCAGCCAGGTAGCATCTGTTAGTACTGTCTGCCAGGGCCCCACTCTTCAGGGGAGTCCAGGGACTGACAGTGAACCCATTGGATGAAGCATGTCATAAGATCAGCTTGAGAGCGGCCCCAGCAGGGGTAAAGTCTTGAAGCAGGAGTGGAGGCAGTCACTCCTACCTCCAGAGGTAGGTCCCCTGACTGCAGCTGAGCCTGGAAGACTATGGGGCTTGCATAGGGAAGGGGACTATTTAGGGGACTCTTCCCAGAGGGTGGGGAGCCAGCCTTACTGGGCAGTACACAGCAATGGGTTGAAGGGGAAGAGCAGAGGGACGTGTGCATGCTTGCCCCAGCCAGCCCTGGAAGAGATGTGCATCATGGCCCTACAGGCTGGGTGGTTATGGGCTGTTGATTTATTCATTCACTCATTCATTCACATTTATTCAGCACCTCCTCTGTGCCAGGTGCCATGCTTGGGGCTGAAGGCTTAATCGTGAGTAGGACAGATATGTTTCTTCTCTCCTGGAGCTCCTGGTTTAGTTGGGAAGGCTGACGAACACACAGGCCACACAACACACCGTGCTCAGTGCCATGAGAGAAGAGATGCAGGGGCACCGAGAGCAGAGAGGGGGGTTTCGGCTTCAGATCTGGGTCAGGAATACAAGAAGGGAGCTTCTGAAGGGAGGCAGAGCAGAAACCTTTGAGATGATGAGCTCTCTGAGAGGAGAGGCCTGAAAGGAGAGGAGAGCATCCCAGAACTCGGGGTTAGGTGGGTGGGTATTCCTTCCAGAGGATGATGATCATGGCATGGGGGCGGGGGGCGGTGGAGGCAAGGAGCAGTGATAACAGGGACCAGATCCAATATGTTGTGCTGTGTTAAAGGAATTGTCTGGAGGGCACTGGGAAAACTGAAAGGTTTTAAGCAAGAGCTGGAAGGACCCTAAGGGAAGTCCTGTACGAGCTCAGCTCTAGGATGGAAGGAGCGCCTCTGGGACACGAACTCTGTGAAGGCAGGATGGTGGCCTTCTTGCTCTCACCCCACAGGCCCAAGTCCCGTTAAGGGAGGCCTGGACAGTGGCTGGTCTTCTTGCCCACAGAGTCCCTTACTCTGGCTGGGGTGTTGCCACTGTGATGGTGACCCAGCCCTCTGGTACCAATGAGGAGAGTTGAGGAGCCACATTCTGGGCAAAGTCTGCCCAGTTCCAGTGAGGAATCTCTTGGAGGGAGCAGGGAAGAGCCAGCTCTCAGAGAAGGAGCCCACAGATTAATTCATTAATATTTGCATCCCCCCATGCGCACCTTCCCCACCCCAGGTGATTCATTTGTTCTTCGATGGTAAAACACATGTTCACATTGCATGGGGATGGGGATTGTTGGGAGAGAGATAGTTTGCCCCAGACTAAACTAAGCCTGTGACAGACATGACCCCAGGGATGGGGATGGAAATGAATGTCATGGTAGAGGTGACAGGTGAGCATGGGCTGGACTTCCAAGGCTGCCTGTACTGGAAGGTCGGGAGGTTGTGGAGCCCCGGACTGTGGGGCTATACCCTGCACCTGAGCAACTCTGTAGGCTGCCTGCCTGTGTGGGCTGGGGGGGTGGTGGGATGCCAGTGATTCAGGAAGCTTTCTTCTCTTCCACTTCCCCACACAATCGGTCCTCCTGAGGGGAGAGGGTAATGGGAGGGCAGAGAAGGGCTCTTTGGCCAGGCCTCCAGTTCAGCCAGGCCTGGGAACTCTGCCCAAGGCGCCTGAGACAATGCTGGGAATGGAAGCTGGCCTGGCCAGAGGCAGGCCCGGGGAGGGGCATGAGCAGTGCCCACTCCATTCATAGTCCTGGCCCCGACACGGTGGCCCACAGCACCCTCCCCTTCACTTTTGGGCTCCCTGCCCCGTCCCAGGCTTCTGCCCACCCACCTCTTGGCACTACCAGCAATGCCATCCTCCCAGAAGGCCCTTCTCCCACCCGGCCTCTTCCCGAACCCCTGAGAGGAAGAGTGTGCTGTGAGAGTGTGGGTATATATGGGCATCTGAGTATGCCAGGTAGATATGTGTATGTGAGCATGTGAGTGTGTGTGAATGGCATATGAATGAGTATATGTGTGTATGAGTATTGGAATGTGTATGTACACAAGTATCTGAGTGTGTCTCTATGAGTGGATATATATATGTGTGAGTATATATGAAGTACAACTGAATGTGTGTTTATGATTATGTGAGTGTATATGTGAGTGTGTGAGTCTATGTTGGGTGAGTGGGTATAAGTATGTATACATGTGCAAGTGTATAAGTGGGTGTGAGAATGTGTGTATGAGTGTGTTAATGTGTATGTGCATGTTTGTGAGTGAGTGTGTGAGAGTGGCGGGGAAGCAGGGAGGAGTCAGAGGCTGTGCCCACTCTCCCTGCACCTCCCCTCCCCCAGCCATCCTGACTGCCCAGTGGGTGCCCTGACCATCATCCAGGAATGCATGCTGGGCATTTCTCAGGACAGCCCTCATTCGAATGGTTTACTGCCCTGCCCTACTAGGCCTGTTCATTTTTCTGACCCACATAGCCTAGTGTTCAGGGTGGAAAATGCCATCGTATCTCTGGGAGCCTCCTTCTCTTAGGGGTGGAGGAAGCCACCACGTTCTCCCTACCTGGCCAGCCAGAGTGGGACTAGGGACTGGGCAGGGGCCACTGCAAGTTCTGGGGAAGATGGAGCTCACTCCCAGAGCTCTAGGTTGTGGGGACAGGCTTTCCTGTTCCCAGCTCCAGGCCTAGACTGGCTCTCCCTGGAGGGGACAGCGGGAGGGAGCTCTGGCCCACAGAACTGGGGTTTGGTTATTAAACCAAGTGGAAAGTTCAGTCTGCTTTCTGGCCAACTTTTCTTCCCTCCTCCTTTACTTCTCAAGGATAATAGAAATACTCAGGAGGGGTTCCTTTCCACACTGGCCAGCTGGGGGAGTTGGGGCCCTGCCATTGGCTCAGGCCTCTGTCATTACAGGCACACCCCCGGGCCTGGGGCCAGTTCCCCCCCCACAAGGGGGAGCGATTACATCAGCTGCTCTCTCTGTAGCTGTAGCTTCTCTGGGAGAGGCCTCTGACCTGCTCCAAGAGAGGACCTGCCCATCCTGAAGGAGGGATGTCATCTCTGACATGACCTCCTAACCTTCGACTGTTCGTGACTCCTGCCAGGCCTTGAAACCATGGTAGCAGCAGGGATCAGTTGGAGTAGCATTATACCCGGTTTCGAATTCTCATTCAGCCATTTTCGAGCTGTGTGACCCTCTCGGGACCTCAGTTTCCCCTTCTGTAACTGGGGATGACAGTGCTCTCCACACAGGTGTGTTCTGGGGATTCAGTGAATTAATATTTGCAAAGGCCTTGTGCTTTATATTGCTCTATATAAGTACTGGTTAACTAAACACATCACTTTCTTATGATGGCCAGTTAAGAAACAGGTGGATGGGTAGGTCACCAACCCGCAAACCCCTAGCTTCACGTCTCAGCACTTATTCCTCTTCTGGCAGTTAGCTGCTACCCTGCATGGAGCCAAGGAGTCTCTGACTTCTGCCCCATTCCTCAGCTTTGAAGTCCCACCCCTACCATTTCTCCCCAAACCGGGAACTTCATCTCCTGGTGCAGAACATGGAGCCAGCCACTGGAACTCAGGAGAAAGTCTCTCTAAGCCTGACCTGTCTCCCTGCTGCTCTTTAGCCACAGCAGTCATCCCCAGAAGGTGACCTGTAGGAGGAAGAGGTGCCCATGTGGCAGGTCTCTCCCCAACGCCTTCTAGGTATTTGTGATTCCAGAGAGAGGACATGGTAGCTTTGCCTGCTGTGCTGGAGACCTAGGCTTTGGTTTGAGGATAGAAAAGATTCACTCATGGAAACTTACCTGCCTTCCTGAGACAGTGATCCTGATCCCTTACCAGCCACTCATGCTGGGCTGGTATAGTCCTGTGGGGCAGCCCTCTCTGCTGTAGGGGTGGTAGAGGGATTCTCTGTCCTTCCAAGACCCCGCGCCCCAGCTTCTTTCTCCTCCCCAGGTTCAGATCCCATTCCCTCACTACCTCACTCTTGCCATGCTCACTGCAGGTCTGGAGACAGGTGGCTTTGTCCCTGGGCCTGAACCCTGGCTTCTTGGTGCTCAGAATCCTCCAGCTTAGCTCTGCTCTCCAACATCATTGCAAGCACCCGCTCTGCACTCCATTGTGCCTGGCACTGGTGGGGCAGGGATGGAAAAGCCTCAGGTGCTCCTGGTCACCACAGAGCCCTTCAATGGGAGAACATCCCTTAGAGGGAGTCCTGAGCGCCATGCAATTCCTTCCAACCTCTCCCTTTTCTTCCTTCCCTCCTAAATATGAGTTACTTAGCCTCTCCATTGTAGTAGGCGTGTGCTAGGCCTGGCCATAAATGAAGACTTACTCTGCTAGGAAGTTCAAAGGGAACCCTTTGAGGCCCACACCTCTGCTCCCTGGGGACTCTGTAAGGCAGAGGCTCAGTCTCTAACATCAGCCTGTGGGCTTCTTGAAGGTAGGGCCTGAGCTGTCCCTCCACTATTGATTCATTGATTCATTCATTCACAGTCCTCAGGGGGGTGAATGACTGTGTGCTGGGCCCTTGCTCATTGGCCAGCCATGCGGATGCTGTCTAAACCTGCTCCCAGTGGAGGAAAAGAAGCTGATTCTGGGAAAGGGGTTTCAGGCAGAGGGAGCAGCACATTCAAAGCCAGGAAGCTGAGGGTTACTAGTGGCCAGCCCTGGGCTGATGTAGGAAGGGGCTTTGCAGTTGCAATGACTCATGGCAAAGCAAGTTCGGCCGAGGAGACATGGAGAAAGGAAGTTTTGAGAATAGTTGGTTTCACTGCTGTAGCAGGAGAGAAAACCCAGGAGCGTGTCAAGGATCCTTCCCAAAGGAAGACAGGAATTCAAAATTCTGCGGAATTTCTGACTCATCACTGGGGCAGGAGGGAGATCAGAGAAAGCTAGGCTGCCTGGTCTTCAGTTCCTGCCTACCAGGAGGCCGGTCAGCTCCCTTCCTGCAGACTCCTACCTCCGCCACCTCTTCATCCTGCCTGACCAGTGGGGAATGTGTTCTGGGGCCCTAACTGTTACCAGTTCTCCCTTAGTCTAATCATAATCTCTTCTGCTGCATTCTTGTTTGTCCTTGGTGGAGACAACACAATTGGGGCCTGCTGTCTCACTTTCCCATTCCCCCAGGCCCTGGAAGAAGCGCTCTTCATCCCTTACCTATCCCAGGTACTGTCCTGGGTCACCAGAGCTGGGTCCAGGGCATGGCTTTAGTTCCTGGGAGACAGTTTCACTCTCAGGTCCAGGCCAAGCCTCCACCTTGATCTCTAGGACCGACTGAGGTCTTAGATCACACTGAAAAGGTGGAGGGGCCAGGGAAGCCCATGTTCTGTTCCTGTCTTTCTTACTATGACTTTCAACCTTTTTTCCTGTCTCTGTCTCTTTTATTCCCCATCTCTCTTTCTTTTCTTTTTTTCTTTCTTTTTTCCTTTTCTTTTTTCTTTCTTTTCTTCCCTTCCCTCCCTTCCCCCCTCCTTCTCCTCCCTCCCTCGCCTCTCTCTCTCTCTCTCTCTCTCTCTCTCTCTCTCTCTTTCTTTCTTTCTTTCTTTCTTTCTTTCTTTCTTTCTTTCTTTCTTTCTTTCTTTCTTTCTTTCTCTCATCCTGTCTCCATCTTCCTCCTTCCCAGTTTCCTTTGGTTTCCGCATCTCTCCCTCCCTCTACATCTCAGTCTCTGTCCCCATGTCCTACTCTCTTTCCAATGGTTCCTGGTAGTGCCAGAGGATGAGAAGGTAAAATTGTGGGGCTGCAGGCACATCTGTGCCCAGCAGTGTGCAGGTGGCCTGGCAAGGGGCATGGTGCATGGTCACTTTCTTTCTTACCAGTGTCAGTGGAGATTCAGGTGACAAGGTCTCAGATCAGCAGCCTGGCTTCCATCTTAGGCTCTTTAGAGGAATTCATAATAAAAGGCCAGGTACTGAAGTCTGAGTACTTCTCTAAGGGGAGACCTTGCCCACTCAGTTGAGGGAAGGAAGAACAGGTAATAGTTGAACTTTAGGTCTCCCCTGCAAAGGTTCCACCTCCCAACTGTTGCTGGGATTGAGGATGCAGTTTTGTCATGGAGAGCGGACAGGTTTAGAGGCAAGAAATAAAGGAAGGAGGTGACCAGCCTCTTCTTTGTCTGGTCAGTAGCTCTCTGGCATCAAGCTGGGCTGGGTGTGCCCAGGGCCTCTTTATGAGCACCTGAGAGAGGCAGGAGAGAAAAAGTGCTGAATTTGCAGAGGAAATTAAGCTCTGGGAGAAGGGACAAGCCAAGACAAAGGGAACAGATTTCCACAGGGTCCTGGGGGTGGTGTGGCAGACCAGGAAAGCAGGGTGAGAGACGTTTTCTCCAAATGGAAAACAATGAATTTTGGAGAAAACATGGGCTATGCTGGCCGAGTGCTCAGTGCCTTTGCAGGGCTGGTGGGTCTGGGCTGCATGTGAGGTCTGCTCAGACCAAGGGGTGGACAAACACTGGTGGGGTCTTGCAGTCTACACCCTAAAGGCTGAGCTCAAGAGCTTGGGACTCACAGAAGGACGCATCTTCCTACCCCCTCAAAGGGGTGGGTGAGCCCCAGAATGTTCCATTTGAGAATAACAGTAGAGCAGGAAATGTTTAGGAACTTTCCTGTGAAAGGCTTAATATGGGTGACTGAGAGTGCTGGGGTAGAGAAAATGGGACCCTCATCCTGCATGGCTGATGGAGAAGGACACTCCTATCCCCCACTAGAGCCCCAGGACCCCCACAGGACAGTGTCTTCTTCCAATTCTGAGGACCTTCTTCTTATTGCCTCTGTCTCTATTTGTTGTTCTCTCTCTGTCACTCTCCCACCCCCTTCTTTCTGTCTCTGTCCCTTTTTCCTTTCTCTTGTTCCTCTCTCAGGCCTTGACTCTCCTGTCAGGCTCTCTTGTCTTCTTTCTCTGTCTCTGCTTCTCTTTAGCCCCCACACCACAGCCTGTTTGTGCTGTCTGATATAAGGAGAAGCCCCTCTCGCCATAAACATTTCCACCCATTTGACACTGGGTGATGTGTGTATGTGTGTGTGAAGGAGCTGCTGTTCAAGTCAAGGTGGGGCAGGCTGTGGCATTTCTGACTGAAGGTAGAGGGATGAGGGGCTGGGACAGGGCTGCTGTCCCTCTGTGTGGTGGTCAGAATCAGGCTTTCTAGGTAGAGGCAGCCCCAGCCCTGCCCCGGGTCCCCACTCATTCTAGAAAAATTACAAGAGCCAGCCCCATGGTGGCCAACACACACAAAACACATTGTTCTACTCCCCAGGCCTTTGTCTCTGTCCCTGTCAACTTTGTTGCCAGTTTCTTGTGGCCGGCTGGCAGGCTCACTCTCTGAGTCCCGGACTACCCACCTGGCTTTCCTATTGTCCCCCATCTAGAGGCAGAAATAGGGGCTATTCTGGGTCAGGGACAGGCATGCTGGGCTTGCCAACTCTCAGGAATGGTACCCATACCCCTCCCTGCCTGCTGCCACCCTGTACACCTTGCCCTTTCCGAGAGCTGGCCAGGCTGGCCTGCCTTGCATACCCACCGCAGCTTATTCTTTCCTATGAGCCTTTGCAAAGGCTAGAATCCTGTGTGGGAGGCTCATCTTTCCTTCATTTCTCAGGCTTCAATTCCTATGAATTGAATTCTTAAGCTGCAACTCACCTCCTCGGGGAAGCCGTCTTTGATTGCCCCCTTTCCATCTCAGATAGCTCATTCTTTCTGGACCCTGCCAAACTGCTGAGCCCACCCACAGCAGACACACTACATGACTGATGCCCAAGCTTCCCAGCTGAGTGCTGTTCCAAAGAACAGCCTGGGGCAAGGAGGAGGCACCAGCACTGACCACCACCCTCCCACCATCTGCTATACACTTCCTGTGCATTATTCTCTTCATTCACACAGCAGCCCTTTCAGATAAAGTTTATCAATCACATTTGACAAATGAGAAAACTGGGGCTCTGAGAGATTAATCAACTTGCCCGAGGTCGCATAGCAACACCCCCAAACTAAGACACTCTCAAAATGACATGGGAATGGCAGGGGCTTCCCGGGTAGAGGGACACAACTCCTCCCTCCCCCACAAGGAGTTGGTGTGTTGGCTCCCAGGTGTGTTGGAATGGAAAGTCCAGGTGTTGCTACCAGAGTCTGGGGTAGAAGCGGAGGATGGATGAAATGACCCCTTGAGTGCTTGCCTGGGTTTAGTCTATTCCCTTTACCTTTCCTGCAAAGACCTCCCAGCACCACTTTCAGAGGGCTCACCTCCCTTACCCTCCCATGAGAGAAAACACTTAGCATCTCCCAGGCACTGCCCATTTCACTCCAGACCCTGCCCCTGGCTCCTTTCCTCAAGGCTGACCCCAAGATTCCTGGCGAGGCCTGCTTCAGCAGGCCTCTGACCCTGCTCCCCTCCCCAGACTACCTTGGCTAGGATTCACTCAGGATCTCCATCCTGGGCCCTTCTCTGGCTCTGGAAGAACTTGGATTTAGACTTCCCATCCCTGAGATGGAACTCAGAGCCCATCCCTCCTTTCTCCACCCTGACTCAGCTCCTCTTTTCTCTTCCTTCACTCTCTCCTACCTTCAAGGCACATACCATGTGGGAAGCACTGTGCTCATGTCAGACCCAGGGCCTGAATCTGTGGTAAGTGGGTCCATCAACAGCTAAGCGGTCAAAAACATGAATCAACATAACAGTAGTCCAAGCAAAGCGTTGTGGAAGCCCGGAGAGGAAAAATGAATGCACATGGGTGCCATCCTGGAAACTGTCCTGCAGAGATGGCATGGAATTGAGCCTGAAGAATTCTGACAGGCAGAGAAGAAGCATTTGTGTGCTGCCCTGGTGGAGGGAAGTGCTTCTAAGTCCCTTGGCAGTGTGGAAAGGCCAGAGGTGTCTTCCATCTTGGATTGGACCCCTCTGAGAGCTTCTGGGCAAGACCTGTATTCCCTGAAGCAGTGCTTCTCAGATTGCCTTGGGGAAGGACCAGTTTTTCTTTTTTAAATTCCAATTTGTCATAGACCAATAATATAAAATACAATGCAAAGGAATTATTAGAAAAATAAAATCAGACATACAAAGTACAAGCTCCAATACATTGTTGGATTCAACAGACATAAGATCACTCTGCCATATTGTTATTAATGATTCTAAATGCCTGTGCTTGATCTCTGTACATGCTCTGTCCCAGGCCAGTAGTAGGCAGTGTGGATGGGCCTGGAGGGCAGATCACTTCCTGAATGTTACTGCCCTAGAACTGAGTTTTCGAACTGCCAATGACCTGTTAGCTGGGAGTGAAATTAATTCAGTAGGTTGAGATCAGTATTTTAAAAACATGAAATATACACTGCTGGTGGGGCTGCAAATTGGTACAGCCACTCTGGAAAACAGTATGGAGTTTCCTCAGAAAACTAAGAATTGCTCTACCATTTGATCCACCAATCCCTCTACTGGGTATTTACCCCAAAGACTTGAAAACTCATATCCATAAAGATATTTGCACACCGATGCTCATAGCAGCAGTATTCACAGTGGCCAGGATATGGACCTAGAGATAATCATGCTAAGTAAAATAAGCCAGACAGAAAAAACTGGAAACACATGATATCACTTATTTGTGGGATATAAACCTAAAAGCAACAAAGGAACAGGACAAACAAACAGAGAGACTAATGGACATGAACTAAAGACTAAGTGGTTACCAGAGGGTAGGGGGTAGGGTAGGAGGGGGGAGGTAGACGGGGTAAAGGGGGTCAAATATAGGGGGTTAGGGGAAAGGTGAAGTGGATAAAGGGGATCAAATATATGGTAGCTGAAGGAAACTGGACTTTGGGTGAAACACACAATAGAATATACAGATGTCAAATTATAATGTACACCTCAAAATCATATAACTGTATTAACCAATGTTACCCCAATTAACTTAATTTAAAAATAAAAGAAAATAAAATAAAAAAATAAAAACATGAAATAGAATAGAATAGCATAGAATAGAATAGAATAGAATAGAATAGAATAGAATAGAATAGAATAGAATAGAATAGAATAGAAAATAGAGTGCCTCACCTGAAGAAGGGGAAGCATGGTTTTGTGAAATGTTGATTTCCAGTGTATGCACACATATGTGTGCTTGTACTGGGTTGAGATGTGAGACATGTGACTGTATGAATCACACTGTTGTATAGAACACACCTGTTCTCTGATGACATTACCCACCTTTCCACCCCAGCTCCTTTCTTACCTTCCTTGAGAATCTATTTCTTTCATCTTCTCCGCTGGCCACCTCTGTGCTGCTCTTGGTTCCAGGGTAATGATCCTGCTCTGGAGACCTTGGCCCTTCTATTTGCTGTTTTTTTTTTTCTGGACAGATGTTCTCTTCACCCTGCCCCAAAGCTCCCTTCTTATTGGGCCCCAGGTAATCAGGGCCCAAACTCTGTGCTAGGCCCAGAGCGGTCCTCAGACACAGAACAGGGAGGCCCTGTCCTCAAGAAGGGAGCAGCTGTGCTGGGGGTCAGAGCTGTACTGGGAACTGAGGGAATGGAATGCATAATATAGAGAAATATGTAATAAGAATTGAACCTGGAAACCAGCCAAGGCTCCTCCACAGTCTGGGCCAGGAGAGGACCTGGCTCACACTGGAGGCTCTTGATAGGGGGAACCACATGACCCCATTCAGTGTCTCTGCTTAGGTGTCACCTTCCCTTTTAGCGCCCTGTGGATGCCCTGCTCCCACTTTAGAGATGTACTATACTTTATTAAACTAATTCTCTATAAATGAACCTGTGGGTTATTTTCACTTTTTAAAAGAATTATAAACAATTATAAACAAGGCTGCAATGAACATCTTTGTACCTCTCCCTTACCACATCTGAGCCACTGATTCCCAGAGGGCCCCTCATTCCACCTCCTATTTCTCATGTCTTTACCCACATATGGTCCACACCCCTCCCACTCCTCTCAGTTCCCAGATGGCTGGGGCTCACGTCACGGGACCGGACATGAGCCAGAGGCTGGAAAATGTGATCTCCTTCCTCCTCAGGCCACATACTCTCCTTTCTCATAACAATTCATTTGGTTTCTTTAGCCAGGCTTCCCAAATACCTAGCTGTATTGTAAGGATCCTTTACAAGTCACAGAAAACCCAACTCAAAATGCTTAAGACAATACAGGGAGTGTTTATTTCATAAGAAGTCCTGAGGTACTGTGGCTCTAGGACAGCTAATTGAGTGGCTCTACCACATCATCAAGCATCCAGGTTCTTTCTGTCCTTCTGCTTTGCTCTCCTCAGGTGTTGGTCTACTCCTCAGGTGCTATAGCTCCCCTCAGGACTGCAAGGCTGCTGAAGTCCCACATGTTACATTCAGACATGATATGTCTGGAGGTTGAAGAGGGACCATTGCTTTCTGTGGGTCTATTTTTTAAGATCAAGAAAACTTTCTTCTGAAGTGCAAACTTACCCTTGACTCTCATCAGCTAAGGTTAGTGCACGTGCTCATTCCTTTGTTAACTCTTGGTAGGGAGAACGAGGCTTCCCTGGATGTTGAGTCATGGGGCTGCTTGAAGGGGTGGGCTGGTTTTAAAGGGGGCAGGGGGCACGAGGACAGAGGCTGAGTGGACAACCTACAGTGTCTGTCATGCATGCTGTTGGAGGAGGTCTCTCCAGCTTTGAGGACTCTGTTTCTGTGTTTCTTAACCAGTTGGGTCTGTGACTCCTGTCTGGGAGACTTAACTTGACTCTGATTCAGTTAGAAAGCGTTTGTTGAGGGAATGAAAATATGGCTTTACACTCTTGAGGGTGTTCGTTGTAATGCAGGAGAGGAGAGAACAGGGCCAGGGAGAGAAGGCGGTATCTGCTGAAACTGAAAACACAAAGTGCTCTAGCCCTTCTCTCCGAGGAAAGGAGTTAATAAGTCCCTGTTCATGCTGACTGAATACAGGGAACTGACTGAGATGACCTTTGAACTGGGCTTCTCAGTGCTGAGACCAACTCTGTGTTAGGGACAGGGAGACCAAGGTGCAAGAGGTACTTATCCCAAGCTAAGGTAAGGGGGGCACTTATCCCAAGTTAGGGTCCCCTTTGTCCTCCTTCCTAAGTCACAGAGGACAGGAAGGAAAGAAAGAGGACTGTGAGTCAGGAGTCTACCTGGGGAAAAAGAAAAACACAGGAAGTGACTCAAGGCCTATAGGGCAGACAGGTGGCCTGCGGTGCCCCAGGACAGACCCTGGGGGAGTTGGTTGAGAGGGAGAGTCCCCTCCCCAGAGGCTGCTGGTACACACTATCCTGGCTATTTCTGCCAACCATGTTTCCCACAAACCCTTCCCCTCCTCACCGCAGCAGGCTGCCTGCCCACTTGGCCACAAACCCAGCCACCAGTGGTTGCAATTCCTGGCTCTGGTCCACCCCCTGTATCCGGGAGAGCTCATCACCTCTGACCCCAGAAGGTGGGTCAATCCCTTTTCTTGCCTCCTCCCAATTTGTCTCCCTCTGCCATCACAGAAGCCACTAGGAAGTGGGGGTCTTCTGAGCAAAGCAGATGCATCTGTGTGCTCACTTATGACTGGGCTATCCTCAGGATGAAGGATAAAGCTCCAGGTAGAGTGCCAGGTGTAAAGAGGGAGCACAAGTCTTGTGAACTGCTGGGTCTCCAGCTGTCAGAGGGACCTTTTTCCTACTCACCGGAGTTTGGGTTTGAGGCCAGGGCCCCAGCCAGCACTAAAGTGATATTTTGCCTCTCTCTACCACTATTCTTATGCATTCAGCTTCATTAGGGACCTCAGAAGGAGGAGGAGTTATTCATGATTCATCAATTCATGATTAAACATATTATCTTAAATTTTATTTTACAAATGTAGGTTATATTACATGTAAATTTAGCAACTTGTTTTTTCACCTATTATCTTAGACATCTTTCCATAATAATATATATAGAAAACTTCCTTACTCTTTTAAATTGCTGAATAACATTTCACTCTATGGTTGTACTATAATGTATTTAACCAATTCTCTATAAATGAACCACTAGGTTGTTTCCCCTACTTAAAAAAAAATTATAAACAATGCTGCAATGAACATCTTTGTCCATTTATCTTTGGGCACTTATATAAATGCTTTTGCAGGATAAAATCCTAGAAGTTAAACTGTTAGGTGAAAGAGTATGAACATTTACATTTTAATAGATAAGGCTTAATTGCTTTCCAGAATGAACTAATTTTCCATCCATTAGCATTGTATGAGACAACCTGTGTAACCACACCTTCCACAACACCGTGAGTTAAGAATCTTCTTAATCTTTGCCAATCTGATAAGTGAAAAATTATATCTTGTTTTCATTTGCATTTAAAATTGTTAGTGAGATGGAACATTTTCTATATTTTTATTAGCCAGTTGTATTTTTTGTGAGTGACCTGTTTATATTCTTTGCCTATAATTCCCCATTGGATTGTTGTCTTTTTTTTCTTGTTTTGTAAAATACGTCATTTTTTAAATTAGAAAAATGAGTATTTTGGCATACATCTTGCAGGCATTTTTCTCTCCTTTTGTCCTTTGATTTTGCTTATGAAGTTTTTTCTTTTAATTTCTATGTAGAGATACTTATTAATCTCTGTTACGACTTCTGTTTTATTCCATGACTAGAAAAGCCTTTGCTACTCCAGGATCATAAAAACATTTGCACACATTTTCTTCTGGCACTTTTATGGCTTTATTTTTCAAGTGGTTTATTTAAATTTTTTTCTTTAAATCTTTGATCTAGTCGAAATTTATTTCAGGTAGGTAATGCAGATTTATTTACTTTATTCCAAATATCTGGTTAGTGTCTCAATTTATTGAACTGAATTCTCATGTTTATTTGGGTTGATTTCAGATTTCTGCATTCTTTACTACCGATCTATCTGTACTAGTTTCATACTATTTTAATTATTGTAGATGTGCAATATTTAAAAAAGTATTTTATGGGGCTACTCCTTCTTTGTTAGTTTACTTTTTTCCCTCCAGGAATTCTGTAGCTATTCTTTTATATTTATTTTCCCAGAATCATGTTGTCATGTTATCTCCAAAAAATTCCACTTAATTTATAGTTTCATTATGGGGACACTAACATGTGTATAATACTGAGTTTTTATTCAAGAGCAATGTCTCTCTCTTTCTCTCTATTCAAGGTTATGTTTAAGTCCCTCATTTGGGTCTTACAGCTCTTCTCACGTAGACCTGCACATTTTTTTTTCTGTTTCATATAACAATTTTATTACCTTCGTGGATGGGACTCTATTTCTTGTGTTTGGGTAACCTTGCTTTTAGAACTAGCTACCTTGTTAAATTCTCTGGTTATCACTGAGAGGTCTTTGGCTGATTCTCTTGGAATATCCATGCATAGAATAATATCATCCAATGATAATAATTATGCTTTCCCTTTATAATATTTATACCTCATTTTATTTTTGGAATCTAATTGCATTGTCAAGTACTTCCAGAACAATGTTAAATACTAGTGGTGACACTTTATGGTGGCAGCTGACATCGCCTTTAATATGGAATATGTCTTGAGTCTCCCAGTGTTGGAATAAAATTAGTCTCTTTATTTTACATAATAAGATAGTGGGTTGTGTTGAGTTTCCCAGTATTTGGCCTTCTTGATCTTCTGGAAAGAACCATGCTTAGTCTTAATGTATTCTGCTTTTATTAAAACAGTCCTAATAAGTACACTCTTCCTTAGCTTGGAACTTCCTCCCTAGCTGGCGATTCTTCCCTTGGAAGTAGAGGCACAAAGACATGCAGAGGTGTAAGATGGGGGGGGGGGGGTGTGGCCGCAGGGAAGAGCTGAGGCTCAGGATGTGGGCTCTCAGTCTCCTATCCCCAAGAGAATGGGGATTTACAAGACTCACTCCGCCCCAGACTGAGAGAGGAAACCATTGAAAAGGGGATGAGGAAGGCCAGGGAAGGGAGGAAGGCAAGTGAGGCCTGAGGAGCATTGGGCAGGGGGTTCTTGGAAGAAAATCAGGGGATCTTCTGTTTGTTGCTGAAGATTTCCTGCCCCTCTACCATGCTCAAGGCTATCTTGAGCCCTAGTCTTTGGGGGGAAAACATGGTTCTGAACATTGAGCTTCTGTCAGGTTGATGAATTGACACAGGTATGGGGGGAGGTGAGGCAAGCTAGAGGAGTCCTCTGAAGCTATTAGATCAGGAAGATGTACAGCCTGATTTGGCTACTCCTCAACATTTAGATGTCACTCAGCAGCTTCTGAAAGGAATGAGCATGTCTTCCTTCCACCCATCTTCTGCAGGAACCTGAGGGCTATTCTTTTGTCCTAAACATATGACCTTGCTCCACCTTCCCCCATTTCCTGCTGTAGTTGTGGGGTCTTCTGGCTGTAACCCTTCATTAGGAACCAGGCTGACTTTATTATTACCCTTGGTTGAATGTTGCTGTGCCCAGGGATTGCTGGACAGAGGAGAGGGTCAGGGGGAGAGGAAGGAGACATTTTAGTAGCCATGGCAGGTGCATCGAGGTGGCTGAGGGCTCCTTCGTAGATGATGGGCTGAAGCCAGGTAGCCAGATAGAGACAAGAGGGCCCTGCAGATGTCTCCCCTGAGCTGGTGTCTCTCTCCTTACTACAACTGTCAGCTATAGGAACACAGAATGAACAAACCCTTGACCCAGGATCTCAACATCTTCCAGGTCCATGAACTCCTTCTGGCCCTTAATTAACCCAGTCATTTGCTAGGAAAGGAGGTGACTTTGTGGCTGTGTTTATATTATCCAAATGGGTATAGACACATCCTCACTCTTTTCTCATAAGAGAAGATCAAGAGCATACAGACAGGTATGAGGATAAACCGAGTTTTAGGCAAAGTGAGGAAGAGCCTGGTCAGCCATCGACAGGAAGCCAGCAAGAGTGAATGGTGGGCAGGGGATTGAATGTGATGATCTCTGGATGCTGATGACACTGTGAGAATTAAATGATTCCAGGTCTGTCTTTTCCTGCTACTTTTGGCACATCCCAATAGAGTCATCTGGGACTAACCCCGTTTTCCAACCATGGGGGGCTGTGATAGAGTTGGGAGTATGGTCAGCAGGAAGGGGCTCCTGCCATCAGGGTGGAAATTCAGCTTCTGGCAAGATGGCAAGAGCAAGGCAGACCCCGGCCCTGGGGGAATCAGGACCCTGGGTAGACACTTAAAGGCAGGGGCTTGGATAGATAGAGGCAAAATGGGCCCGGGAGTTTGACCTGGACTTCCAGAACACAGAGAGGTGCACAGCAGAATGAAGAACACTTTGGGCATTAAGTTGGTACCTACTACCCAAGAGGGCTTTGTCTAGAATTGTCTTGCAAAATCATGATAGATTCTTTGCTGATGTGGCTTCCTGTGGAAAAGTAGGTACCACTGGTGGGTCCTGTTAAGTGCCCTGGCATGTCTTACTCATTTCCAGTCTTCTCAATTTCTGCATCAGGCCCAGGCTCCCGGAGGGAGCTGCTAGTAAATATGTCCCAGATGTGTGGTGTGAGATGGAGCCAAGATAGTGAGATGACTGCTTTTTGGAACAACGATACAATTTTCTCAGAAAAGCCTTTTCCTTTGGGCAGACACCACCCGGCATTAGTAGTTTAGTGATACCGGAAGAGCTCTCCCTCCCCTCCCCAAGGCCAGAGACCCTCGGGGACAGGGACCCTTTTCACAGTGTGCTCCAGGGGGTCTTAGGAGTCCTATGGAACCTCCTTAGGCTAAGCAGGAAGGGCTTGGGCACCACCGCAGTCCTTTCCGCCCCAGCTACAGCCAAAGACGGCCTCCGCTTTATCTGTTTGTTGTAAATATGGGGCTTCTGAGTAAGGGTCCTTTATACTCTGAGTTCTGAATCTTAAAATACATTGAAAAGGCCCTGGAATGGTCCAGAGGGCCCTGCATGGTACAGTCTGTGCCTCGGCCATGGAATACTGTGCTCCATTCAGGTTTAGAGGCTAGGGTCTGTTTGCTTGCTGGCTGTCACCTGGGAGTCCCTCGCTCCTACAGGCCTCCCTCTGGTCATTGCATATGGCTACCTACATCTCAGAACCAGCAATGGAATGAAGTATCCTTTCCATGCTTGGACTTTTTCTGACTTCCTTTTCATCATACCTCTCATCTTCCTCTTTTGCCACATCTTTCTTCTACATTCAGCCAGAGATTGTTCTCTGCTTTTAAGGGCTTATGCAATTATATTAGAACCACTGAGATAATCCAGGAAAATCTCTCTATTTTAAGGTCCATAAACTTAATCACATCTGCCAAGTGCTTTTTGCCAGACAACATAATATATTCCCAAATTCTAGGCTTAGACATCTTTGAAGGGACATTATTTGGCTTATCACAGTGTTTAAGTGCTCAGTTTTTTCTTCAGGAATATTATCTTTGTAAAGAAATATTTATAAACGTGTGCAGTATGGTTTGCTGGCAACTCAAGATCATTTTCTTCCACTGGTCCATGCTTTCCTCTGTCTGGCAAGGGCTGGAAGCCAGATAACTACAGTTCTCAGAATCTCCGCCAGACAATGAAAGGCATCTCCATGAGATCTGGCAGTTGAAAGAGAAACAAAACTCATAGCATTGTTCTCCTGGCAGCTGCGGGTAGGTATGTGGGCTTCAGCAGATAGGAGATTTAGGAGCAGCCTTCCGGCATTTTCTCTGCTTTGGCACTGGAGGCTCAGGTGTCCTGTGGTTACAGCAAATTTCTGATGCCCTAAAAGCTAGCAATGAACCTGACAGCCTTCCACAATGAATGTCCCACAGCTTTGTGTACACCTAATTCCCTGTACTAAGTCCCTTTCTGCTTGAAATGACTCAAGTGGTTTCTGTGCTCCTAGCTGAATGATACAGGGATCTTATAACCCATTTATAACATTTTATAACAATTTATAACCCATTTATTTTCACTTAATAATAGATCATAAAGATAAATCTGTTCACAGGTTATTCAACATTCTTAAAATATTCAATAAAATGTGGGTTTCTATGGTTGTGTGGTGGCCCATCATATGGATATATCATAATTTATTTAATCAACCCCCTGTTGTTAGACATTTAGGTTGTTTCCTGTTTTTCACTTTTATAACCCATGCTGTCAAGAGCACACTTGGCCATGAATGTTTGTGCATGACTAAGAGTATTTACTTAGAATATATACTTGAGTGCAAATTTAGTTACAGGGCATTAACTTTCTGAAAGCTTTTATGCATATTTCCAGACAAGTCACCTGTGTTTTCTTCCTTGGCTCCCAGGACACCCCACCTCTCTGGTTCTCCTCTCACCTCTGTGGCCGTCCTTCTCTGTCTCCTTGGCTGGTTCCTTTTCATCTCTTTGACCACTAACCAGTAGAGAGCCCTGGGACTCAGTCCTTGCATGTCTTCTCTTTTTTATCTACACTTATCCCCTTGGTAAATTAATTCACTCTTATTGCTTTAAATACTGTTTCTATGCTGATGACCCCTTCATTCATACCTTAAGTCTAAGCCTTTCCCCTGAACTCTAGACTTGTATATTTGAATTGCCTGCTCAACATCTCTACCTTAATATTTAATGGGAATATCAAAATCAGCATGTTCCAAACTGAACTCTGATCTTGCTTTCCAGACCTGCTTTCCTCACAGACTTCCCCATCTCAATGACAATTCTTTCCTTTGAGTTGCTCAGACCAAAAAACCTGGTAGTCAACCTGACACCCCTCTTTTGCTTGTACCCTTCGTCCAATCCATGAGCAAATTCCTACTGACTCTAACTTCAAAATACATCCATAATCCAGTTACTTCTCACTAGCCCCATCGTTACCACCTGGTCCTGGCTGAGTCACTTAAATAGCCTCTTGACTATAAGACTCTTGGCTTCTTGCCATCTCTGACTTGCTTAGTCTTTTCTCAACAGTGGCCAGAGTGATCCTGTTAAAACATGAACCAGATCAAGTTGCTTCTCAACTCAGAACCTTTCAGTGGTTCTCAACTTCCTCAATAAAAGCCAGTATCCTTATAGTGGTCTGCAAAACCTTAACCAACACCCCCACTGACCCTCTGACTCCCTCTCCCCACTCTCTGCTTATTTAATCCATTCCAGCCACTGGAGCCTTCCTGCTGTCTCTCAAACATTCCAGACACGTGTCCACCTTGAGTCACTGCACCAGCTGTCATCTCTGCTTAGAACACCTTCCCCAGATGTCTACATGATGGGTTCCCTCACTTCTTAGTTCAAATGTCTTCACAGTGATGCCTTTTCTGATCCCCCCATCCCATGTAAAATGGCAACCCCTAGCTACCCTGACACTCCCTATTTCTACTTTACTTTTCTCCATGGCTCATATCAATATCCTTCAAATATATATATATATATATACACACACACACACACACACACACACACACACACACACACATATATATATACACATATATATGTATATATATATATGTGTATATATATATGTATATATATATGTATATACACACACACACATATATTTATATGTATATGTAATTTATTTTGTTTGTTGTCTGTCTCTTTCCATTAAAATGCAAGTTCTTTGAGAGTGAGAAACTTCATCTCTTTGTTCAATGAAGTAGTCTCTAAGAGTATGAGAGAACAGCAGGCATTGGATAAGCATTTGTTGAATGAGCCAATGAATTCATATTTTTCTTCTAGCCTATGGTCCTGAGACAGTGCATAAGGCTCCAATGTGGACTATTTGTGAAGCATACTATAGTTTACAATATAGATCTCTCTTTGCTTTGGAGACTCTGACAGGTAGGGATGGTGCAGGGGTGAAGAGCATTGTCTCACTGTTAACTCTTTTGTGCTGTATTTTTTCCATCTGCAATAACTATCTCATAGGTGTTGTCAAAACTAAATAAGATAATTTATCCAAAGAATTTACATAGCACCTGGCATTTATTAATCACTAAATTACCAACTTGTTTATTACCACTTTTTAGTAGAGAAATCTGAGGCTCAGAAAATTTAGGAGTTTACTACAAGTTACACAGTAAGAAGAAAAATGAATTTTGAACCCTGGACTTTTTTGGGGGTGCGGGGGAGAAGATATTTTTAATGATACATTTTTCTAAAAATTGTCATAGCAATGTCATTTATCCTGCTGGCTTCAAATGAATAAGGCCATTTTTATTTCTTGTTACCAAGATATTTTTCAGAGCTTGGCCCAAATAACTTTAATTTGAATATTTTTCGTTGTAAGGAACAATTGACATTACTTCTTTTTTGGGGTGGTTTTCTATTTGTGAATTGAATCCCTGATGTTAATTTTGTGATGGGGAAAAAAACTGGGGACATTATAATGGGGAGAGGTATGTGATTAGCTTGAATTAAGTTTTGCTATATACTAACCTTTGCTATTGAGTTACATATATTATAGCAAAACGTATTTTCTAAAATGCCATACTAGTTTTACATTGCATGAAAGCATTCTAATAAATGAAAAATTACTAATTTTGTTAATAGATAAATGTATCTAATAGGTCTTGGTGTGTGGCCTTTGTTCTTAGCAGTTTTAAAACTTTAGCTTTTCTTTACAGTGTTTCTTTCTTTTTCTTAGAATGCATGTATCCAAACCACAAAACCCGACAGTGTTAATGGAAGTGAACCAAAGCTCCTCAGGTCTGTTATTAATTTTATTTTAAAAAACAGCAAGTCATTTTAGAGTGTTGAGAACCCAGGACTTTTGATTCATAATACTTTCTGTATTAAAACAAACATATAATAACCCAATTAAGGGTGTGGGATGCTCCCCCAAAGCCCTGAGGCTAAAGAGCTGGGGAATCTCTTGATTTCTTTCTGTTATTTGAATCCCCTCCATGACATTTTGGCGAAATCATTTTGGCCAAACCTCTGTTTGAATATCTCTGGGCCTGGGGGACTCACTGTCTCCAGGCTGTACATTCCAGAGATAGGCATTCAAGCTCCTGTGCAGTTTGTCACGCTATGTGAGGAAGGAGGCAGCCATGCAGTTTGTCACACTGCATGGGGAAGGTGGCAGACAGTGTTAGGTGCCCACCAAATATCTATCTTCCCTACCCTCCTTACTTATACAATTCCAGTTTTTTTCAGGGCAGTGGTGTGCCAAGCAAAAGCTAGACTCTCCAGGCTTTTTCACAACTAGGGTGGGCCTTGTGACATGGTTGTGGCCAACGAGATGAATGTAAAGATCAACTGGAGGTTTTCCTGATGAAAGCAGGGGGAACTTATAGCAGGCAGCAGTCTCTGCCCTTTCCTCTTCTCCTTTTTCCTGCCTAGAATGTGGATGCGATGGCTGGAGGTCCAACAGCCATATTTTGAGCATGAGGAGGAAAGAGCCACAAGCTCAGAGTGAAAGGAAGGAAAGCTAGAGGAGCTTGTGTCATGGGGGGCAGTGTGGGTGGGTAACATCAGTATGGGACTCCTGCTACCTCTGTGCTTCTCATCGTGTGAGGAAAATAAGCCCCTCTTTGTTAAGTCTCTGAAGTCAGGTTTCTGTCACTTACAACCCTGACACAGTGACCCAAGGATTCTGCAGTGGATGCTATTCCTTAGGCATGAGCAGCTTGGGACCTAGTCTCCTTTTTTGTGAGGTGCAATGAGCTCCAGGGCTATAAATTCTTGTAGTGTCCCTGGAAAGCAGCAGGGGTTGTTGCTCCTGTGATGGGTAAACACAGGCTGCAATCAACTCAAGCTGGACATTACTGAAAGAGTCTGGCTGAAGGGGGCCCTCCTCTGCTGCACTCATCACAGGGTGTCCTGAAGTAGGATGTCCTCTCCTATGGAGCAAGACTTGAAAAAATACGTCTCCCTTTAGGCTTGGCAATTCTGCTTCTAGGACTTTGTTTTAGAACAGTAATCAAAGAAACGAACAGCTATTTTTGTATGAGAACATCCATGCACCACAGCACTGTGTATACCCATGGAAACTAGGAAAAAATTAGATGCCCAATAGCAGAGAAATGACTACTGAATTATGGTACATCCACATTATTTAATGTGACATAGCCTGGTGAAACCATTTTGTGGATAACTATTAAGGTGAGAAACTATTGCTTAAAAATATGAATTATGCTCAATATAGTTCCAATTTTGTCAAAAATACATATATACAACCCCCTTCTCTCTGACTCCAGCTCTTTCGGGGGCACCCCAGCAGCAGCCACTCTATTCATACTTGACTGCCACTTCCCCCTCCACTGCTTGTGGTCTTGAGGTCAAGGACAGTGTCTCTCCTCTCTGGAGCCCCAGGGCCTCGCCCTGGCCCTGGTGAAGAGCAGGCAGACATCTGTGGAATAAACAAATGGGGAACTGGTGACCAGAGAATCGATGTCACTCATTGCTCCCTGTGAGGGTCTGGCAGGACCTCCAACCCCTGTTTCCTGGTCCTGCTGACCTCTCCCTCTGGTTCTCTGCTGGGCCCTGCATCCACATTCAGGTATCTCCCAGGCCAGAGGCAGTGGTTCCCTCTCCTGGCTGCTTGTCAGTCTCACCTGGCACCTCACTCCACACCAGTGGAATGAGAAGCTCCAGGGCATGCTGGCTTTGAGGGCAGGGACCACGGTGCCTAAAGCCCCTATGAATTACCACTGAGGTGCAGTGAGGAATGGAGCTCAGTTACCATCCTTCTGCCAGCCACTGCCAGCTACAAAACTATCATCTCCACACCACCGTGCTGGAAACAGGTAGAATTCAAGTGGCACCTGAAAGCAGCCCCTGCAGAGCGGCCATTTCCTCTGCTTGTGTGGTAATTGTGAGAGTTAAGGTGATGGGAGGAGTCCCACAGGTCAGCCCTGTTCTCAAGCTTTACCTGGATCCATTCACTTATTCCCCACTGCTAGCCAGCCATGAGCTGGGTATTACTACTACCATCTGCATTTCGCAGAGGGGTCAACTCAGATACAGAGAGGTGAAATAGCCATCCCAGGTCACATGTTTATCTGGCCAGGGATAGGATGGGGACCCCATCCCAGGCAGCCAGGGTTTGAGGCTAAGCCTCTCTGCCCCGTTGGGTGGGAATTACATGTCTAAGTATCTTCTGTGTGCTTGGGATCCTCTCACAAAGCTGCCATTCTAGAAACTTGAAAAGAAGAAAATATGGATAAAAATATAAAAGGAACAAGAATATTGAAGACAATGGGCTCATTTCCACATTGCCTTTCCCAGATCAATTGTGGGGTGTGTACTGTTTTTGTACTTGTCCACTCTGACTCTGGCCTTGCGCTCTCTGCCTTATCCTTCTGAGAACCTGCCTTTTGTCCCCAAAGAACCTAAGCTCTCTTTAACAGAATTGTATTATGGCCTGGGACCACTTGCTTGGGCCTCCGGATGCAGGGCAGGCATCTCACGGGCGAGGCAGGAGCAATGGAGACAGATGGCAACCGGAGGGAGATTTGATTACCTGCTTCTTCCCAAAGCCAATCTGCCCAGTAACTGCGTTAGGGCCCATTATTGATAGGCTTCCTCTCAGCTGCTGCTTGAGATTTGGTTTATCTGTGAATTGTTATATCCGTTGGAGCTCGGAAATGGATGAACCGGACCTAGCTCGGAAGTCTAGGGAGGAGGGAGGTGGCAGGAGATGATCACTGTGGGGACAGGTTAGGGAGCAGGTCAGTCAGGGCAAAGTCAGCTCGGGGCAAGGGGAGTCTGGCCAGACCAAGGAGAGAAGATAAGGCTGGAGATGGGGTGTTGGGGCCTTGAATGCCAAGCTGAGAGGCTGGGTTAGATGTGGTCAGTGATAGGGAGCTATGACAGGCTCTTGAGTAAGGGAAGTGACAGGTTAATATGGTTTTGGAGAGGAAGAGCAATGGAGTGTGGCAAAAATCAGGCAGGACAAGGATGATTGGGACCCTTGTCTGTCCCTCTGAGGAGGGCAGAGAATGAAACGAGGAGCCTGGACTCACTGGGTTCAGATGGAGGCAAAGGAAGCAGGGCAGACACAACAGGCACTGCGCTAGATTCATGCCTGTGTTAAATCTCACTCAGTCTCTGAAGCAAGCCAATAAGGTATCCAGGTGGAAGTGATGGCCTGATGAGGATGAGTCATTGCTGGGCTCACGAAATGGAATGGAGGTCCAATGGACCTATCAGATGCCAATGCCACATTCTCTCCGCTGAACCACTCAGCCTTCCAGAGTGGCTCAAGAGTCAGTGGCAAGAAATACTCATTCCTCCCCAGTCATCCCTGCACTTGGAGCTCAGAACCACAACAGTAACAGTCAACCAGCCACTGTGTACTGAACACCACATCTTACACACATCCTCTCTCATTGTGCTCAGACTTGATGATCCTCATTTGACAAGTGAGGAAGTGGAGCTCAGAGAGGTCAATGGCCTGCCCAGACCACACAGCAGGTATGTGTGCAGGGCCAAGCAAGAGTTCCAATGCAAGCCCACCTGGTTTCTCTCACCACAGCGCTCTCCATTCCCAGACTCTGGCTCCTGTATTCCTGCACTCCACTTACTCTAATCCTGGGATTAGTGATTAGTGAAGAGGGGGAATTGGCAGAGTTGCTCAGAATAAGCTGTTCAGCATGGAAACTTTTCTGAACATCCCCAGGCCTGCCTCTTTCCTGCCTCAGCTTCTTTACATCCCAGAAATCCATCTCTTCAGGCCTGAGGCCCAGGACTCTGGGGAGAGGGACTGTGGGCAGGGGTGGGGAGAGACTGGGGCCATGGGCACATGAGGGTGGGGGAGCCAGGCTGAAGCTTTGGGCTTCCCATCCCTGGTTGTACCAAGGAGGGGTGGTGAGTTGAGGGAGGGAAGGGGCTCTGGTAAGATGGGAGCATGTCCCTGCAGGAAACCCAGACTCTCAGAGGAGAACCAAGAATAACTGGGCTTCAGCCCAGCACTAATACCTCTGCACACACTCCCCTAAAGATTTTTCCTCAGAAAACTCTGTTTAGGTTTTCCAGCTCAGAGGTAATAAATGAAGGATTTGGGGTGGGGTGAGGATGAGTGATGGGGGAGGCCCATGAAGCTTGCCATGGGAAAAGGTGAGCAAACAGAAGACCAGTTTCTGACATGCCCCTTTCCCCAGAAAGAAACCATGAATGCAGGCTGTCTAACTATAGGACCAGCAAAGGCCCTGACCCGCCACATGATCAAAAGGCTTTGGCTGACCGTCTCGGTTAGTTCGTTTTATTGTTTGCATGTTCTCAGAATAGGAGACCCCAAGACAGAAACTGCATGTGTCGGGCACAGGAAATCTCATATTGCTGAGTGTAATTATTGTGGTGAAGTGGACAGTGACACTGGTGGTCATAGTGGTAGAGGCCAAGTGGGTGTGATGACGGTGGCAGTGTGATGGTGACGGGGGTGATCACGGTCATGGAAACCTTGAAAGCGTGTTGGGTGGGGTGGAGGTCGAGAGGCGGACTTTGTAACCTGACACACCTGGGTCCCATCCCAGCCTCGTCTTTTTTCTAGCAGTCACTTGTGTGATCTGCCTTCTGAGTCTACTTTCCTCAGCTGAAAAGTGGGGAAAATAAGAGCTCTTGGTGAAGTTCAGGGCTCTCTGGGGTGGGTGCGGACTCTCTCAGTTCTGATGTAGTTTTGGGGTTCTTTGGTCCCTCCATCTGCCCTGCTTCCTTCCCTTCTGCCCACAAACTTCCTCTGGTCATTGTCACCGACTCTTCCCTTAATCACCATTCAATTCCTTCCTTCAGAGCCCCACACATTCTAAAAAAGAAGTTTGTACACACTGCCTCTGCTTCCTGGCTTCCCACTCGTTCCCTAACACCTTCTCGGTAGCCTCTGGGTTCCTGATGCTTTGGAAACTGCTCTCAGAGTCAGCAGAGGCTTCCCCCACATCTCCGCCTCAACCTCCTTGGGGAAATTGGCCCTATGACTCCCAAGGTTTTGAGAGAGTGTCTTCCCAGGGCCTTCAAGACCTGCATGTTCCACCTCCCCACCACCTGGAACCCATTGTGCCTCCCTCTACCCCTAAAGATCAGTGCTGTGATGCATCCTCCGCTCTCTGTACACTCTCCACAAGGGTCATTTAGCTTCCCTGGTTCCGAGTCCAGTCTGTGCATAAGCAGCTCCAAAGTCCACTTTTCTGGTCTATTAGATCACCCAGCTAGAACCCCACTTCTGGCCACTAACTGGACTCCCTCCAGCATGTTAAAGGAAGGCCATCCAGTGCTGAACTCAACATGCTCTCCCCAGATCCACCTGCTCTCTTCCCTCCCTGTCCCCCCAGACTCCTCGCCCCTTCATACAAATTTTCACCCACTTGCAAGTTCTGTCAATTTTCCTGGGTCATGGTTCTTTTAAAATGAACACAGAATCTAACTTTATTTTCAAAACACAAAAGCAGCTCATTATTTTACTTTGCTCCATTTAAATGTATTATATTGATTAACCTTCTTTGGTATTAAGACCAATAAATTATATAAATCTTGGATTTTTCTTTTAACCCAGAAAAATAAACCCTGTTATGACAATCCATAACATGTTAATCTGTGTTATATAAACTGTTGGCTTTAAAAAAAAAATCTTTTTAACACTGGTGCAAATGTCTCAGAAACTTTCTACATATCATTGTATTTGCTTTCAGAAACAGCTCGGTAATGTAGATTAAACTTCCTCCTGGAGGCCACTAGAAAAGCAATATATTAAAAACAAACAAACAAACAAAACAACAAACTCTTTGAGGATCTGAGTGCCAAAAGATGAATAAGGTAGTGGGGAATTTTTGGGCGAGGGTATGAAGAGGACCGGGAGTAGGGAGGTGAGCTTGGCTTGGGAAATGCTTTTCCTTTGGGCAAGGAGGAAGCAACTGAGAAGCTGAAAGGCTGATGGGAAAAGACGGTCTCCTGGAGACAGGAGATAAGGCCTATCAAGAGGAGTGTTTCGTGAACCTCCTTGCTGTGGGTTGGGACCCCAAAATGTTGCACCTGATGAACTAAAAGTAGACAGGTTCTGACAGGGGCTGCAGCACAGCTTTGACTCATCTCAATTCCTGAAACTGGATTAAGGTGATCTGATGTTGCTAGTGCCCTCAGGCTCTTGTAAATCCTCTCTGGAAGAAGTCATCATTTTGTTAGATATTTCTATAAATGATTTTGTAACTACAATGCCCAGGGTGCACCCATGCGTGTGTGCGCGCGTGCTCACACACACACACACACACACACACACACACACACACAACCTGGCAAAAAACAAAACGCCCTGCAACCCCAAAACTAAAAAACAAAAATTGGACACATGATGAGACAAGACAACATGAACAAATATATAAGATAATATCCTCTCTAGATGTTGGAGTTATGTTTGCAGATTTAAACGTTTTTTAGTGCAGTACTTAGCATGATCAAGGAGATAAAAGACATGATTAAGAATTTTGGCAGAGAATTAAAACTATTTTATTTTTCTAAATGGAAATTCTGGAACTGAGAATTATTATACCTGACACTAAAATATCAAAGGATAGGTTTAGCTGCATTTTAGACAAAGCCGAACAAAGAGTTAGTTAAATAGAAGTGAGATGAGAAAAAATATCCAGAATGACGCATGAAAGGGTAAAAGATGAATATATAAAAGAGTGTCTAAGAAACCAGAAGAAATACTGAAATGGTTTAAAAGAATGGGGCGGAAGCAATATACAAAGGGATTATGCTGAGAACTTTCAAAAACTGATGAAAGACATTTTCAGACTAATAAAAACAGTAAATTAATCACCAGCAGACCCACATTAATAAAATATTTTTCAGACAGAAGAAAATAATCCCAAATGGAAGGTCAGAGATACAGAGAGGAACGAAAACCAATGAAATGGTAAGCATGTAGATAAATATAAAATATATTGGCTGTGTAGAAAAATTATAATATTATAGTGTTTGGGGAAGTTGAGATCCTAAGGTCCCTGTCTATATTTGGAGGGAAGAGAGTAGAAGAATCAATTAATATTAGGATTTTTAAAGTATGTATGCTGTAATCTCTGGGTAGCTACTAAAAAATTGTAAAAGAATAACTTCCAAATTAATAGAAGAGGATAATTAAATATGATAATTCTAGCAGAAGGCAAATAAAAGAGAAAAGCAAGAACATAGAGAGTAGGTGGGACACATAGAAAGCACTTGTAATAAGATGATAGATATAAACCCAAATATAAAAATAATTTTATTATATGTAAAATGACTAAATTTTCTCATTACAAGGCAAACATTTTCAGCTTTTCAGACTTACTTGGATAAGAACCAAAATTCGACTATATACTATTTGCATAGATGTACATGAAATATAGAGACAAAAAAAGATAAAGGAAGGGAAAAGATATAACATACAACACTAACAAAAGCAAAAAGATACTGTAGTTACATTAAAATAAAACTAGATTTTAAAGCATTATCAGGTATAAAGAGATACTTCAAAATGATATAAAGCTTACTTCATTTGGAAGATGTAATTATTCTACATTTATATGCAACTGATAACTTGGCATCTAAATACATAAAGCAAAAATTGACAAAACCATATTACTGTATGTTGGATTCCTTCTCTGCCTTTCTGGGGTCACAGAAGCTAGGCATTTCAGCTATCAGAGCCCTCTCTCAGAAATATCCTATCCGGTTCATTTATGGAGTCATTTTTAGACAGGGAGCCATCTTGGCCAACTCACTTCTCTTGTATGTAAAGAATGTTGCAGATACTATCGGTGCCTTGCCCCATTTTATAGGTACTCACTGTTTTCCCACACAGCTACTTGGTAGCTTCCAATTGCAAACCCCTGAGACTCTATACCTCAGGGCTTTTTTCTGGCTGCAGAGCCTGCTCCTGCATGTGGGACATTCCAAAAGTGCCAGAGAGTTAATGCTCCCAGGAGTCAGTGGATAAATACCCCAACTGCCTTGCTCTTCAAGGATTAAATCGGAAACATGTGTTCTTGACTGTCCTCCAGAGATCTCCAGCAAGTTTGATTTTCAGTTGTCCATAGGGTGCAATGCACCTTTTTTGGGGTACCTTCCCTTTCCTGCATGATTTCCCTATTCTCCTATTGTAATTCCTTGAGATCATCTTTCAAATAAACTGTATTAAAATCCTTTTCTTAGGGTCTACTTCCAGGGGAACTCAAACCAAGATAATATCCTTTATTTTAATAAGGACATCCCCAACCCCTGCAATGTTGCTTGGTTTTGAGGTGGTCTCCTTTTCCTTATTTCATCCCCTTGACCCTGTCTTCATCATGACCTCATGTGTGTTTTTCACCTAGGCTGTTCTGACAGTGGTTTCCTGCCCCCATAATTTCCTCTCATCGCTTCTCTACAGGCAGCCTCAAACTTCCTCTAAAGCACAGAGCTCATCATTGTATATACCTTGTACTCTGATATCATCAGTGGCTTCCCATTGCCCATAGCAGAAAATCTCAATACTCAGCTTGACATGAAAAGACCTCTGTGATCTAGCTTCGATTCACCTTTCAGTCATTCCCTGTTCACCACTGCATTCTTCTCAAAGCCTGTGCTCATTTCTCAGCCACCTTCACTCCTGGACACCGGGTCTCATGCTTCACCATTGTCCACTATGCTCTCCCTTGCTGTCAGAAGTCAGAAGCCTGTGAGCCATCCTTCAGGGCTCAGCTCAAATGATGCCTCTGTGAAGCCTTCCTTAAGCCTCACATTGGTCTTTGACCCTCCCACGATATCACGAACCTGGTAATTGCTAGTGGGTTCTGAGAACAGATGACAGTGAAATCCTCAAGAATTAGAACTCTTGGGTCCCCACTCATTGTATTGCCTACAAGACAAATTTGCTGTGTAATCTTGGACTGGTCCCTTATTCTCCCTGGATCTTAGTTGCTACCACTGCACATGAAGTACTGTTGACTAGTCAGTGTCTCTCCAAGGAAGGAAGGAAGGGGTAAAATTCTTCATTGTGCAGACTGCCTTGTGTATTGTAGGACATTTAGCATCTCTGGCCTACAGCACCCAGTGCCAGAGCATCCCTAATCATTATTACAGTGAAAGAGACCCTAACACATTTTTAAAATATCTAGGAGTATCTCTACCAGACTGGGTGATTCTTTAGGATCTTTTGGCTTGGAGACTTTTAGAATCATCTGATTGGCATGTAGGGATGCTGGTGGCCCAGAACCATGCATAGGGCTAGCCAGTGGGTCAATGATGAGGAGAAAATTGGAACAAAACTGGAGGCAATGCCCAGCTCATGTCCTGGCACACGAGGACAGAACTAGTGTTCAGCATCCCAGCCTTCGAAGGGGCAGAAAGTCCCAGCTGGCTTTGGCTGGCCTCCCAGTCAGAGGAGTTTCAGTTTGTCTGACCGACAGGAGTCCAGATAGCAGGTGATGTAACTGGTGACTAGTAGGCCGCCAATTGCAGGATTCAATGGATGAGGGCCTGCTGGGGCTGACAGGGCAAGGACTAGGGCTTGGCCAGCATCTTGGGCTATCAGTGGAACTAGAATAACATGTAAAAAAAAAGTCTGTTTTCTTATGCAGGCCATCATAGGAGGTTGGGTGGAATTAATGGGGGGCAGCTGTGCCTTGGGGTTCAGGAAAAGGCTCAAGACTGCCCACCAGGCATGTGGGCAGCAGAAAGGTTGTGACATGTGACAGCACTCCTGCTGGAGGTGGCTGCGAACATACCTGGTTGTAGACTGGATGGTGGGGTGGAGGCAGAGAAAGGTGGCTATGTTACTGAGAGAGGAAAGATGGCAAGGGCAGGCAAGACAACTGTGAGCAGCCTCTCTTCAGAGGTGGTTTGTGGCTGGGGCTCTGTGGAAACCAGGGTGTTGCCCAATGTTGAGAGCTCAGAGTGAGTTTTCAGGAGGTTCTGGGAATTGCTTCATTCATTATTGATTAACTGAGTCAGCCATTCAACAAGCATCTCTGGGGCTGGAATGAGACCACCCCAGTCTTGTACGTGTTCTGGAACCATAGTTCATCTGGTGTGAGCTGTCAGAGCTTTGGTGACTGATAAAGGAAGAACTTGGAAGGAAAAGAATTTGTCAATATTTATTTAACTGGATCCAGGAGAGGCTGCTCTGCATTGAGATGAGATGATTGGCTTCCAGCAAGTGATGTAGGTGGTGTAGAGGGAGAGGGAGGAGGGCTGGAAAGGAGAGTGCCAGGTACCGTGTCACTCGATCTCAGGCACACTACCACTCCATGAGTTAGAGGTTATAATTTCCCCCACTTTGCAGATGGACAGAGCATTGTTACTGAGTTCAGAAGAGCAGTTCTTCAGGCTCCACCAGCTTGAACAGCTCTGAGAATCTCCAAGTGCCATTGCTGTGATTTCCGCAGTCTTTGATTCTCAGGTGGTGGCTGCTAGAGCATGAGAAACAGCCTCTGCGCCCACTGATGTCCTTCTGACAGCAACATCTGTCCCCATCGTAACACCAAACATCAAGCCCGGATTTATGGCCAGCCTCCTGGAATCTACTCACTCTTGGGCAAACTGATAAAACCAAAATCTTGAACTTTGCACACCAAGAATCAAGTCTTGTGGCTCCACCAAGCACCTAAGAATGTTAGCTAACACATTCTGAGTACTGTTATGTGCCCAGCATTGCTCTCAGCAATGCAGACCTAGTAACCTTTTCAATCCACACACCAACCTGGGAGAAAGGCACCATCATTAGCCCTATTTTACAGATGAGAAAATATAGGTACAGAGTTGCTGAATAACTTGCCGATGGTCTCACAGCTGATAACTGGCAAATCAGGATTCAAATCCAGATATGCTGGCTCCAGTGGCTCCAGAAGTCTGGTGAGGGGCTGCCTGAAGCAGATGGTCAACCCCGCCCCCCACCACTACCAATCCTGAGTTAAAGACAACTGAATTTGGGCCGCCAGAGCCTACAGTCAATTTCTGGCCACAGCGCCATTAGCTATGTGACTTGAAACACATCACTTGCTCTTTCTGAATTCCCATTTTCTCCCCGGTTGAGTGAAAGGGTTGAACCGCATGATCCAAGCTTGGTTCCAGGTCTGACATTTCAAGAGGCTTCGTCAGGCTAAAATAAGCAGCAAGAGGCACGCTGTGGTTGGGAAAGGGCAGCCTGGGACGTGCGTGCGTGGATGCTGGGAGGCTCTCTGTGGCGAGGGGGCGTCGAGGGCTAATTATGAGTGCTTGAGCTCAGCTGGGGGCCACTTTCTCCCCTTCATGCCCACAGCTGGCTGTGAGTCACTGACAGATCATCAGCCACAGTAGGGTTGCTGGAGACAGGCAGGCCCCAAGCATGAAGAGAAGACAAGTCCAACCTGGTCTCAGCTTTAGGGGCCCCAGGGGTCTGTGTGCTCTTCCGAGTCCCTGTCTAGATGCTACTGCACACCCCCTAGGAAGGTGTTTCATCTCTGTCTCCCTGAACAGAACATCCCTTTCTATCCCAGTTCTGCCAGTCCTGGCTCCTGTGCTGCTCACTTCATATTCAGAGATACCTTCTCTGTGCCAGGAGTGGGTTAGAGGTAGGTAAGACACAATTTTTGTTCTCAGGAAGCTCATAGGAGAGGGGTGGGGGCCCCAGAGCCAGGGCACCTGCCCTCTGCTCACCCCCATTCCCCCACCCCCCTGCCTCTGCAGACCAAGTCATTGCCAAGTGAGGCCAGGTACCAAATTCCTCCTTCCCGACCTCAGCCCTGAGGAGGAAGTTGTCAGATGGGCATTGACCTCAGGACAGACTGATGATCGCCAAAGGATCACCCCCTGGGAAAGTGGCCCAAAGTGGGTTTTGGAAAATGACCTCTCTGGGAAAGCTGGGAGATATAGGAGGGGAGTCAGGACTGAGCTGATCCCAAGACACCTCCATCCTTGCCCTGCTATGAATGTCATTCAGCATGACACATCTGGCACTGTTAAATGGATTAGAAATGTGCTTTCCTATATGTCATCAGTCTTTCCTTCCTTCTTTCCTTCTTTCCTTCCTTCCTTCCTTCCTTCCTTCCTTCCTTCCTTCCTTCCTTCCTTCCTTCCTTCCTTCCTTCCTTCCTCTCTCTTTCTTTCCTTTTTCGTTCTCTCCTGCCTTTCTTTTTCTTTCTCCCTTCTTCCCTCCCTCCTTCCTTCCCTCTTTCCTTTCTTCTTTTTTCTTTCTCTCTCTCTCTTTCTTTCCTTTTTTTCCCTCTCCTGCCTTTCTTTTTCTTTCTCCCTCCCTCCCTCCCTTCCTTCCATTATTCATTGGTTTCTTCATTCATTCAGGTAATAGCACCTCTGAGAAGTGCTCCTCTTGGTTCTGCTTAAATTCATCCTGTGAAGCTCTGTCTTTTGGGAGAGCCCAATCCGCATTGTGACCATCTGATGCTTAAAATCTTACTGCTAATGACTTGAAATCTGAATTCCTAAACTGACCTGCTGGTTGTTTGTCTTCCCCTGAAGAACTAGTTTAATCCCCCTTTATACGGCAGCCCTTGGAGGGTACAAGGCATACTCAACTCCTCCCTCCCTTCTTTCCTCCCTCCCTTTCTGCCTTCCTTCCCTTCCTCTTTAGACATTTATTGAGCTTCTATTATGTGCTAGGCACCTGGAAAACAACAGTAAGCAACAGCACATACTGCTCCTGACCTCACAGCACTTCAGTCTAGTTACGGAGACACCGCAAACAGAACAATCACATAGGAACTGTAAGCTGCCTCTGATAAATGTTAACCCAAGACCAGGGCAAGGTGGTAGGCAGAGCATATCAAAGTGAGACATAATCCAAAAGAGGTAAGAAAGGTTTCACTGAGGAAGTGGCTCTTAAGCTGATACGAAGAACATGCAGGGCTTAACTAGCTAAGAAGGAGCAGGAAAGTTGCCATGGCTGGAGTGTGGGACTCCCAAGTGTCCGGGCCTTTTGTTCTTGAGACTAAACATCCTTGTGCTAGTTCCTCATATCGTGGGGATTCTGGACCCCCTCCCCACTCTATAACTTTCCTTGTCCTTGTCCCCTTCAGAGGGAGATTCCCAGATCTGGCCAGCTCCAGGTCTGGGGGCCACTCCTCTCCCTGGCCGGCTGCTGTCCTTTTATTAGCACAGTCCAAGTCTGCACATTCATTGCTCCCCGGGAACAAGCCCCCTTCCAGGAATGCTCACTCCCAATCTTATGTGATCTCTCAGCCCATGTTTGAGTTGATGAGTGTCGGAATCCTTGCATCGGCCCTGTGAACATCATCTTCCTGGTATCACCTGTTCACTCCAGCAAGGCAGGATCTGTTCTGAGTCTGGATTCTGTTGCTGGCTGCGACGCCAAGGGCTGCTTGTGCTGTCTGCATATCCTGGACAAGGTGGCAGCAGGCCATGTCTCAGAGCATACGGTGGGGGTGGGAGGGGAGGGCAAGGGGCCTGAGAACCTGGGAGGAAGCTATCAAAGGGGATCTGCCCTGGAGCTCCAGAAAGAGGTGCTTAGGGCCTGAGGCCAGAGCTACACTAGGGTCACACTGTTCCTTGATCTCTCACCCCTGTCCTGTGCCTCTCCCCAGCCCCTTATCAATATAGATTGAGGAGTGAGGCTAGCTACATGTGCATTTGTGCATTTGTGGTGTGCACATATCTGTGTGTGTGGAGTGCGTGAGCAGTCCTACCAGGCCTTACTATTGGCTGGTGCCCACCTTTTGCCCTGAGTTACACTGTCACTCAGGGATGGCCAGGTCGTCAGAGACCAGTGGAGGCCCCACCTGACCTGTCTTGCTTAACAGCTACACCAGGTGGCCCCACCTGCTCTCCTGCCCTCGTATCTGCCAGAGGGTCCTCATGCACCACTCTATCCCTCAGGGCGCAGACCAGGCAGCCCGGCAGGGCCCACTTCTCAATCCTTGACTTCTGCCCATAGGTCTCCCTGCTGCTGGTGCCGCCCCTTGGTGGCCACTCATCTTGTCACTTTCCCTATCACCCACTCTTCATCCTTTCAGGCTCAGCATAGACATTGATTCCTCCAAGAAGCCCTCCTTGACCCTCCTCTATGATCTCACAGACTGTAGGATCTATGGGCAGGACCCATGTGGAATTTATTATAGTGTTTCTAGAAACTAAAACTCAATACATCTTATTAAATAGATGAAACAATAACCTCTGTGGGCTTCATATTTCTTATCTGTAAAATGAAAATAACACTATCTGACACACAAGGTTCTGAAGAGGGCTGTGAGAGAGGATGTACGGGAATTTCCTATCACTGTGCTGGACATACAACAGATGCTCCAGAAAGAGCTCTAATTTCCCTGTCCTTTAATGTTTATGGATATGTGTTCTTTTCTGTTTAAAAATACTGTACATTTTTGGAGTTCTTTTGGCCCCAAAGGATGACTGGCTTCTTGTAGCTCAGGTCTCCAGTCAAGTGTCTCATTTTCTTATAGAGACATTCCATGACCACCCTGTCTAAAATGGCCCCATCCACCCCAACACCCTCCACTTCAGTAGTTGTCTTATTCATGACCTGAACTTTATTCTTTTTTGACTTGTTGATAGTCTGTCTTTCCCTCCTTAGACTGTGAGTGCCATGAGGGCAGAGACCTCAGCTGACTTTTCCATTTTTGGGGTCCCAGTGTCTAGAGCCTAGCCTGGTACATACATAGCAGCTGTCCAGTGGTTTCCAGGGCCAAGGCTGTGAAGTTTCTAGGGGACGAACACCAGAGGGTGTGTGTTTTGGATAGAAGATGGTGAGGTAGCTCACCCCCTCCCTCACTGTACATCTTAGGGAGATGAGGAATGGGGGAGACTCCTGGGCTCCCCAACATGTTCCCTGGGGGAAACTAGAAACAATGGTTTCTTCAGGATTGTGCAGGTAAGGGGAAGTGTCTTTTTTGCCTGGTGACTCAGGGAGGCTGGGGCTGAATACAGGCCTTTCTCACCATCCCTGAGCATAGTCCATCTGTAGGCAAGGAGAGACTGAAGCACTTCTGCCGTTCCCCGACTTCGGAGGGGCCTACCCTGTTGCCCTCAGCTGGGACTCCAGCACCAGGCCTGCCTCTTCTAGGTGCCATTTTTCCTTCCTGTGCAGTACTTGCTCCTCTCCTCACTCTTGCCTTCTCATCACCTGTGTCTAATGGGGCCCCTCCCACCTATACTCCCTGTGGCAGGAAATTCTCACACTTCTAGCTTTAGTGGTGCTGTGAGGTTCCTGCTGTCTCCTGCAGTAGGATTCACTGCCCGACTCGGGCTTCCTGGTGCTCAGCTCCCACTCCTCAGCCACTTTGGGGCCTCTGCCAGCATGCCCCTGTCTCCCACTCCAGCCCTTGTCCTAGCCATAAGGAGAGGAATTCCAGAGAAAAGCTACCGGAGGCTCCCGCCCATCCCTGCCGCACCCTCCCTCTGGGGAGAAGCAGTCTCCTTCACCACTTGTCCCCTTGTCCCCTAGCTGAGGAGCCCAGCACCAGGCAAGCCTCCTAGACTCTGGCCCAGGTACAGGGGAGGGCAGTGAGGGTTTGCATGGACCTAGCTTTGGACCAGGCTCCTGCCCAGTCTCAGCAGCATTACTCAGTGTTGAAAGGACTCCCTCAACTAGCTCAAGCCCATCACACTATTACCCCTCAGCCCTGCTCCCTAGACCTGGGAAGCCCACAATCACTGCCTCATCCTCAGAGCTGTCAGCACCCCCAGTTCTAGAGCTCTTACTCCTGGTGGAGTCCCAGAATGTTTACACAAGGAAGGATTTCAGGGTTGAGATGCACACAAGTATGCTCTGCAGAGTGCCCTGGAGCTGATCTGTGTGCATGTTTGTGTGTGTGACTGCGTATGTGTGTGTGCATGCATGATGGACTTAATACTGAGGCTCTAGGCCCCCACTCATATTTTGACCACAGAACCCCAAACTTTTCCTGTGTTACCAGTGGAGACTCCACATACATTACTATTTAAACAAAAGAAGCCATTATTTTTTAAAAAGTTTTGAAAATGTTGAAAACTTGACAAAATTCATTTTACATATGGGGAAACTGAGCCCCAGGAGAGCAAATGGCTTTTCAAAGTCACAGTGGGGTCAGTAGCAGAGCTGGTACCATACCAGGTCAGCGTGGCTCACAGGCTGATGTTTTTGCCAAGACCAGGCTGAAATGTCCCTCTCAGGAGGTGTCAGGTAGGGGTGGAGTGCCAGGAAGGCCCCATCTAGAGAAGTGGGTTAAGGTCACAGCCTCCTCTCCCTCCATTCCCCTGTGAAGTGCCTGAGAGAATAATTGCATTGGAAAGGTTACTGAGTTCTTAACTGGAGGCTTGAGGTTTTGGGGTGGGAAGGGGCAGGATGAGGGAGGAAGAGTGGGGAAACAAATTCATCCTCCGAGTCATGCATATACCCTCCCTCAATTAAAGATCAAATGTCCTCTCACCAATTTGTGACTACTTCTACATTCCACCATAGTCACTCTGATAGTTCTCCACAAGAAGAAGAAGGGCTCCACAGGTGCTCCCCACTGCAGCCCCTGTCCCACTGGAATCAGCCCCCAACTCCAAGCATCTACTTCCAAGCAGAGGGAGCTGGTGTCCACAGAGGGAGCTGGGTAACCCTGAGGTGATGACTTCTGGGGTGAGAAGTCTGTGAAGAAAGGGGTTGATATTTCTGTCTTGGGGGTCCTGTGGACACCCTACTATTGGCAACAGCAGAAATGGCACAGTAGGGGGCTCTGTGGCACTCACTGTGTCTCCCCTAGTGTCTAGCTGGGCACTTGGGAAAATGCTGTTGAATGAATGGATGTGTTCATCCTCCCCTAACCCCTCCACAATCACCAGTCTCCCTCCTCCCCACACCCCTGTCCTTTAGAGACTACAAGGACTGAGTTATTCTTAGTAGTTTTCATTCATCAAAGCGTGACAAACTGTGTCCTGGGAGGAATGCCTGGGAGCCAATAAGAGCCAGAGGAATGGGGTGGGGTGCAAAGGTTCCATCTGAGGGGAGAATTCTAGTGCCTTCAGGGAGCCCCCAGTCTGAGAGGGAGACAGAGCTCTGCTCTCAGAGCTCCCTGTGATGGAGGATACTATCCCCATACCCCACTTCCCCAGCCCTCAGCAAGATCTCAGTCTGAAGGGAGAATTCTAACATCTTGCCCTCAGAGAACCTCGGGTTTCATGGCAGAAAACGAGCTGTTGTCCCTGCTGGAGAAGATATACCAAGGGGCAGATTGAAACTCAAGATGAAAAAAGGGGGTACCAAAGGAGTATCCAGAAGCATGTGCAGCCATCATTGCCACCACATGTGGGAAGCCTAAAGAGGGGCTTCCAGGAATACTCACCCTGCAATGCTTACCAAGAAACATGCAAAGGTTCCAAAGGGGTGGTAATGGAGCAGTCTGAGGTCCTAGTATTTGAGGAAAAGGATAAAGGCACATGCTGAGCGGGCTGTTCTAAATCAGGGGTCTCAAACTCAAATGCCTTTGGGAACTAGTCTGGCCTCACTGACCTTTCCAACCAGGAAGGCAATCAGAGAGCCTGCATTGTCTGTAGGCTCTCACATTCAGTATAAAAACCACACATTTGTTGCAGGCCAAACCTCACTGAAGATTAAACTTGGCCAAGGCCGCAAGTTTGCAACCCCCTGGAAATCAGGAAAGAATTCCTGAGAGAGGAGAGGTTTGAGACTGGTTTGGATAAAGAAGCTGTCAGCCAAGTTGCGCCCACTTAGTCCTGGCCACTAGGCTTGGCTTCTGTTTCTTCAGGGCCTCTTCCCACCCTTCCTGGGATGGGAGACTTGAGCCATTCTTCACCTGCTCCCCTGGTCCATAGTGTAGGGCTTCAGGTCTGTGATGAGGGGGATATTACCTTTTTTTCTTTTGCATGAAGGTAATTCTCCTGCTAGGGGAAGGAGACTGTGGGGCTCTTATAAAGCCATTGCTAAATGAGCTGATCCAGAAGTTCTGGCTGGGTAGCCTTCCCTGAGAGCCTTTACTTTTCTGTGCCTCATATACAAAATGGAAATACTGTTGTCCTGGTGTCCTTATCCACCCCTTCCTCTAGACAGTTAACTTTCCAATAGACCTCAGTGTTCCTGTCAATAAAATGGGTTCCTGCCCCCTTCCCACTCTCCCAGATCCTTTCAGATCTGTAGGCTTATGGGAGGAGAGCGGACGGCTTCCACATCTTCAGGCCGCCGGGCCTGTCTCCTCAAGTCCTGCATCTCTCTGCCGCCCACCCCAAGTGGGGTCTCATAGCTCTCTCCTGGGACCACGGGGCAGTCCCAGAGTGCGGCAGGAGGCGGCGACCCGCAAGCCGATGCGAGCGCTCCTGGAGCCGGGGGATAGTTCCAGGACCCGGGAGGGGCAGCTAATTACCGCGCGTTGGCCCAGCGCCGCGGAGCGCGGGGACGAGAGCGGCGGTGGGTAATTAGAGCGCATTAGCCGTGCGCAGGCAATCCTGTAATTTCTCCGCGCGCTCCGGTGTGTTGTAGGAGGTGAAGCGATGCGAGCTCGGCTCTGAGTCATTCTCGGAAGCCCGGGTGGGGACTCAGGGGGCGGCAGAAGCCTCGGAGAAGAGACTTCTGCCGTGGGAGGCGCCGGTGCCTTCCCCTGGCTGGAAGTCACCTGCCCCGGGACTCCCGGTGGTGCACCCCACTCGGGCGGGGCCTGGGGGCTTGGCCAGGAGGGGCGTGGCCCGTGCCTACTCCTGCCTCCAGGGGGCGCTCCCCTGCCCAGCGGATCTCCCCCAGGCCCGGAGTCTGGTTCCCAGCACCCAGCCCTTTGGCCTGCTCCTTGCACGCAGGTGGACTGAAAAAGAGAGATGCAAATGCATCTCGCGAGGCAGAGAACCCCCAGTGTCCCAGAATTTCGTCAGAGACGGGCAACAGACCTAGGACAGCGATAGAAAACAGAAGTCAGAGACATTAGAAGGGTGCCGGACACTTGTTCTAACCGAGCCCTGAAATCACTTCTGGGGAAACAGGGAGGAGCCAGCAGGGGCTGAGGCTGGGAGGGGAGTTTATTTATTAGCCAGATTAGCCAGCATTAATGGGGGAGCGGTGGTGGCCGGCGGCGGCGGGGACATAGTTGGCATAGCTGGCATAGCGGCGGGGCCTCCCGCAGCGCGGGGCCCTTGCGGCTTCAAAGGGGCTTAAAGAGGCCCGTGGTGGCACTGCCACGGCCCCGCGGTGGGAGGGCGTGGGCGCGGGCGGCGGGGGAGAAGGCGGCCATTGTGCACGGAGGGATTAGGGATCTGGCCTGGAAGGAATTTTAAACTGCTGCGAGCCGGCGCCCCAGGACTTCCCTCCCGCCCCACCACTGCTCTCCTGAGCACCAGCACGAACATGCTTAGATGTTTACCTGCATTTCCGTGTCTGGGGAGGGGGGGGGGGTTTCCTTCCTCCTCCCTCAGGAGACATCTAGGGTTGTCAGATGTGTCAAATAAAAATACAAGACGCCCAGTTCACTTTGAATTTCAAATGAACAATAAACAAATTTTTAGTATAAGCATGCCCCAAGTTGTATGGGATATACTTATACTGAAATATTATTAGCTGTTTATCTGAAAATCAAATTTAACTGGACTTCTTGTATTTTTTTTTCTAGCAGCCCTAGAGTCACAGAAATGTCAATTCCGTGTCTGCAACAGATTGGGGGCTCTCGAAAAATTGAATTGGGCTGTGTTTCTACCCTCAGACTAGTTTCCTGAAGCTGGATACTGTGTTTCATGGTTCAGAATGGAGCTCCGATGGCAGTGTATGTCTCCTCCATCGGACTAGGAGCTTCCTGAGGACAAGCGCTAAATTTCAGATTAGAGCCTGGAGATCAATGTCTAGGTCTACTTCACCACACTGGGGGTTCCCTGGGGGCAGGATCAGTGTCCCGGGAGAGCAAGTCTGTCTCCTTTCCTCCCCTAGGCAGGTGGAGGCCCCTCCCCCGCTGTGTAGCTTCCTGCCCACAGGGGGCGCTAGGGGCCCAGAGGACTGATCAACGGATCGATGGGTCCAGTTCCTCAGGACCCAGGGTTGCAGGTTCTCTAGGGTTGACACACCTGGGTACTTGCGGGGTGTGGAGGGGTGGTGTCCCTATCCTGTGTAGCTCCTGACCTGGTCCTGGCCCTTGCTCTGGCGGTGGGGGCCAGGCCTGCCTAGCCAGAACCTGTGGTCAGCATGTAGAAGCTCCAAGTTTGGTTACTCTCTGTTTCTGCCAGGAAGGGACAGTGTGGCCCTTCATACATAATGGCCCTGCTCACCTCCTCTTTCCCCAAAACCATGACAGCCAAGCCCCTAACCTCAATCAGGTTTACTAAACTTCACTGCCCAGCCTTTGCTTGGGCTGTTTCACTGCCTCAAGCACCCTTTCTTCCTGTCCTCAAGGGCTGCTAGAAGTATCACCCCTTCTGGATGCTCTGGCTTGCAGCAGGGTGTGGCCTAGTAGGCTGCTTGTGCCCAGGGGTCTTCTGGTGAAAAAAAGCCCTTCATCTGTTCCCTCCTTCCTCATCACCCTGCGCCCCAGGGGCTAAGGATGGGACAAAGGCATGGGTGGGGAAGATGGAAGGTGGGGCAAATCTAGGTGAGGGGGAGCAAAAAATCTTCTGTCACCATCTTCTCCCCTTCTACCCTCGGTAACCCCTTCCCAAATCCCCTCATCCCCTCAGGGCCTCTGAACTCCTTTCCCTTGAAGTTGAGGGAAGCTTAGGAGGAGCCCTTTCCCACGGTCAGTCGCAGCCTCAACGTCCCCCCACCCCCTGCTCCTTTGGCCACAGCCACCTCAGCCTCTGCAGAGTACAGGCCTGGCCCACCCCATCCCTGCAGGGCCCCCTCTTTGGGCCAGGGTGCCTGGTTCTATGAGCCAGTGGCATCATCACCCCACTCCTCAGGCCACCCAGTCATCAGGTCAGTAATTAGCTACTTCCTCTCCCTGCATGAGGCCACTGAACGTCATAGCCCCTCCTCCCCCCTCCCAGCCAGCGGCTGGCAGGAGTACTGGGGGGGGGGGTGCCCCTCACACTTTGTAGTCAGTGCCAAGTACTGAAGCTGCCCCCCCACCCCAAACTACTGAGTTCTGAGTTAATGAGCCTCCCATCTAGGGAGCTGGGTGCTCCTGAGGGCGGGAGAAGCCTCCTCCCTTCTCCTTCTCCATGTCATCCCATCCGATCTGGGTAGGACACTCCCGCTGCCTGGGTGGAGTGATGCTGGCTCAAGGGCACCAGCAGCTCAAGCAGGTGGGGCTTGAGACTCAGGTGTCTCTCCTCAGTCATAGGCAGTTTTCACCCAGCTTTCACCTGGGGCCCGGGAATCTATGAAATGAGAATGGTGGCAGTTATCTGGTAAGGGGGGAGAAATGGGGAGATAATTAAACACTATAGATAATTAAACAAGCAGGCTGTTCATGAACACCTACAGGGGATCACACGCCTATGCCAAGGCACGCTTACAGATACAGCTTATGCAGGGTATGCCCTCATACCTTGCCCCTGGTGGGCGAACCCACCTGGAGGTACACCCATGTGCCTCGATACCTCTTCTCCAAACGTGTACACACAAACCCACCAACACACTCAGAGAGACAATAAGCTTGCCACCACAACAAAAACAAAACCAGGACACAACAGAGGAGCCCAGGAGGGTGGTGTGAGAGGAGAGATGACCCCAAACCTGCCATCACCCCCACCCACCTGCCCCACCATGGACCCAGGGAAGACTACACTTTGAGGGTGTATGTGTGGTGGGCACATGGGCTGCAGTGGAAGCAGCCTTGGTCTGAGTCTGGAGGAGCAGGGAGGGTACAGATTTACAGAGAGAATAAAAACCTTCCTACAAATGTGTGTAATCTTAGGCAGATCATTTATTTAACTCCTTAGGGCCTCAGTGATATCGTCTGTCAAATGGCGATGATGAGTGCACCACTTAAACTTTGTTATGAAGTTTAAATGAGAGCAGACCCTGAGCTGACACTAGTAGTGAGCAGACCCTCCCATTGTCCTGCTGCTGGGTCATGGGTATGCCTAAAAGAGCTGCCCTGGGGAGATAGGCAGCCCCCATCCTGGGCCTTACCTGGCCAGGGCTCACCCATATCTTTCTCCATTTCCCGGGGTCCAGCCCCAACCCAGGCATGGCAAGTGATAGGGTGCTACACCAGATTGGCCTGGGGGATGGGGCCTGGGAGGTTACTTGCCCTACCTTACAAGGCTGACACACAGGTAGCTGAGTGCTAGCTTCCAGCCCCTGAGGGGATGAGTCAGCCAGCATCTCCCTACCAAGAAAATGGGATACAGGGGACTGGAGTTTGGGTGGAGGGGCCTTCTAGGAACGTTCCTGGAAAAAGACTTAGGAACAAGTGCTGGGGCTAGAGAGCCATTGCCTTGGCCTACCAGGCTGTGCCCAGCTCAACAAATACCCTTGTCCTTGCTTCTTACAGCTCACCTTCCAGATTTATGAGGCACCCTGCTGGCCCCATGCTGCCTTGTCATCCTTCTCAGCCCATCTAGCAGGGTGTCTGAGCCATGGACATAGGTGCACATATACACACTCATAAATGTGCCCATGGCCACATAAACACAACCAGAGACCAGCGCAGACACATCCTCACGAGAACACACATACACACTCAGTCCTTCTTCACAGTTATATACACCCACATAGACACATATGTACATGCACAGTTTCACACACATGCACACTCAAGTACACTTACACACAAACACGTAGAGTCATAATCACTGTTGTTGATTGCATCGTGTCCCCACAAAGATAATTTGAAGTCCTAACCCCCAGTACCTGGGAATGTAACCTAAGTTGAAAATAGGGTCCTTGTAGACGTAATCAAATTAAAATGGGATCTTACCAAATTTGGAGGGGCGCTAAATCCAATGACTGGTGTCATTTAGGGAGAGAGAGATTTGTAGACACAGAGGTACAGAGACACACAGAGAAGCCCATGTGATGATGCAGGCAGAGATTAGAGTGATGCAGCTACAAGTCAAGGAAGGCCAAGGATTGCCAGCAACCACCAGAAGCTAGGAGAGGATCGAAACAGACTCTCCCTTGGAGTCCCCAGACACTGGCCTCCTTAACTTTGAGAGAATACATTTCTGTTGTTTTAAGCCACCAAGTCTGTGGTAACTTGTTATGACAACCACAGGAAATTAATACAATCTCATACACAAACACACACACACACACACACACACACACACACACACACACACACACACAGCTGGCTTTAGGCTCAGGCTCAGTGATGAGGTTGGGGGAGTTTCTCTTGGGGGTTGCTCTGTCTCTGTCCTCTTTCCCTTGTGACTGGTCCAGTGGACCCAGAAAACTCAGGGCCCAGGGGAGTTGCTCAGTAATCTTTAACACCTAGTTTCCTCCCTGGGGTTCTTAACGAGACATCCCCCTCAAAATTTGCCCTCGAGAATGAGTTGCCATGTTTATGTGAACCAAAAGACATGTCTAAGAATGCTATAGCTGCTTTAATCATATTAATTAAAAACTGGAAAATTACCCAAATGTCCATCTACCATAGAATAGATAAATAAATTGTGGTTAGCCACTCAATGGAAGGCTACTCAGCCACAGAAAAGGAAGAGCTAGTACTGTGGGACCAGCATGGATGACCCCCACAGATTCATGCTGAACAAACTGGATCAGATACCGAGAGTGCATTCGTTAGGAGTTTATTTGTACGTGGTTCAAGAACAGGCAAAGCCAATCTGTGATGATACAGGTCAGAATGGTGATTACCTGTGAAGGATGAGATTGACTGGGAGGGGCTTGCGGGAGTCTTCTGGGGTGCTGAAATACTTTGTCCTTGAGGTGGGTAGCAGTTACATGAGCTTATACATATGCACAAATTCACAATATTTGTGCAATTTGATACACAAAACTTACACCTCAATAAAAAGTAAAAAACAAAACAAAACCAAAACCAAAAAACTGGGTTCCCAGGAAGTCAATGATTAGAAACCACTGGATAGCATCTTTTGGGGTAGATGGCTGCAGGGCCTGTCTTGTCCTGGTGCTGCACTGATGTTCTCAGGCCTGGGACTCCTTGTATGGCTTACTTTCGAGGATATTTGTTGACTGTAAACATTGAGCCTGGTGCTGCCTGTGGAGAACTTGGAATGTCAAGGCAGTCACACCCTACAGAGACAACCCATCTCTGGGTGGAAATGGGGGTGCACAGGATCTTACTGCAATCTACTTACTCAATTAAAGACCAATTGCTATTATTTCTTCCACAAAAAGCCTATATTGAAGAAGAATAACTACCTTTTATTCAGCTTTTGCTATCTGCCAGGCATGCACTAAGCACCTTGGAGGGACAAGGCCGTGTTGCCATTTCACTGAGGCTCTGAGCTGTTGATTTACGGGAGAAGCTTGTCTTGAACCTGATTTTTGTAGCACACACACTGATTTCCTGGAGTGGCTGGGAAGGTGCTGCTGAGCTAGTGGCCCTGCTCCTTCTCACCCTGGCTCTTGCCCCTACGTTTAGCTCAGGCCTCTGCCCATAAATGTGCCATAGTTTGGGATGATGGATTTGGGGAGTGAAGAAAGGATGTGAGGGAGGGTGTGGATCAGAGGGACCTGTCCCTTTGGCGACTGTGCTGGGATCGGTGCTGAAGGCCCCCATCCTTTTTCTCCCTTCCTGGCCCAGCCCACTGGGAGTCAGGACCACCCAACTGAGCCATGCCAGAACAGCCCCCAGCGCTTCCCAGGACCAGGTGCTTCTCACTCTGCCCACACTCGGCATCGGGAGCTGGGTCATATGATGGGGCCAAGGTGGCAGGTGTAATAGGAGCTGCAGCTCCTCAGCTCGCCCTGTGACTATATTAAGTTCTGTGCCCAGTCTCCCCTCTCCCCCGCCCCCAGGACTTTCCCTCCTCCCCCAGGGATCCTGTGCTGAGAGTCATTCCTCTCCCCATCCCACTGTCCTAGGAACAGGGGGCAGAAGCCTAACAAGGTCAGAGCCAGTGGGTGGGGGAGCCACGGTAGTAAATTTAGGACTCAGATGCTAATGAGCTGCAGAGGGAAGAGTCTGAGAGGGAGGTCACCTGTTCCTGAGACCTGAGCACCCCTGCTAGGTCCCCCCTGCTAACACCCACACACATCACCCAGGGCTCACAAGGGCACACACAGAACATGCTCACCATCAGGTGGGACAAGGCTCACACTCTTTCATGCCAACTGCAGGTATCCATGCATGCATACACCCCCAGGAGCCCACTATCACCCCTTTTTATAACCCTGTTCAGGCACTCAACTCTGCACACCCAACCATGCATGCAGGCACCCATGCATGCTTGCAGCCACAAGCACTCATGCACACACCACCCGCCCCTGTTGATCATTTCTCCTCAGTCTCCAGAGTCTATGGCTGAAGCAGAGGGATCCCTGGGGCTACAGGATGGGAGGAAGTGTAGCCCGAGGGCTGCAGGGCATTTGTGCCCATTGCATAGACCTAAGGGCTCAGTCTCAGTCTACCCAGACCCATGATGGGACTCACAACCCTCGGGGTGAAGGGCCAGGAGCCCTAGGAAGGCCTTCCTTTTCCCCAGGGGGAGAGCTCGGGGCAGCACAGTGTTTATTAATAAACTTGCTCCTGACTGGAAAGTCTTGTGCAGAAGTCCCAATCTCAAGCCAATCAGAGCAGAACTTTCCAGGAATGCCACCCCAACGCAAGCTTTCCTCTAACTCCAGGATTATTTCTCACCCCTGACTTCATCCCCTTGGTGTGCAGAGCTCCTGCCAAGCTTCACTGGCTCTGCCCAGCAGGCCTGCTGTCACCTGGCAGCTGACATCTGCCTTGGCTGCCACCCAGAGAAGGTCACAGAGAGTCTATGGTGGGGCTGGGATTAGAACTCTTCCTCTGTCATCCACTCTTGCTGTATTCCCTGCTTCCCCAAACTGAGGACAGCAGGGCCTGCTGTGTTGGGAGTATGGAATGGCCTCAGTGCCCACCCATGGCACCCTGATGCTGCCCTGGCACCCCATCCTAAAGGAGGAGGAGCCCTGAAGGCAGAAGGCCTGGGCCAGCTTACTGGCCCTGTGACCTTGGGCAAGCAGAATGTGGCCTGTCTGTGACTCACTGTCATCATTTATAAAAGGAGGATGAAAATGCTCACCGGAGGGTAGCTGTGAGGATGAGGAATGTGTGATGGCTGGTGTAAACTGTAAAGGGCTGTGTGGGAGTGTAAAGTAGATGATATTTATATACTTTCCTCTATTACTAATATCATTCCCATCTTCATCACCACTGCCTCACAATCACCTCCACCGTCACACCACCATCTCCTTCCCACCATCACTTCCTCTATCACAGACATCACTCCATTATCGTCAGTACCATCACACTGCTTTCCTCATAAATACATCCATCACAACCACCATGTTATTACCAATCATTCCTAGAACACTTATTCAGCACCTACTATGTTCACGGTCATGCGAATCGCCCTTTGGAGGTTACTCTTGTTCCAGGTCCCACACATTAAGAATGGTCTATATCTCTCACTTCCTTTAAGCCCTGACACACAACCCATATCAGCCTGCAATGCTTCCTCAATCTACCCTGCACTATTCCAGTTACTTCTGTACACTGTGGCTCAGCTTTGCCTGTCTCCTCTCTGGTTTCTGTGTATGTGTGTATGTATATGCATGTGTGTGTTCACATCCACTTTGTTTAAACTAGTCGGTAAAGTCAGCCTCCACCCAGATCTCCTACACGTAGCATAGTGGCCTGGGTTCCAATCCTGACTCTGACACTTCCTACCTGTGACTGGGGACAAGTCTCTTTGTGCCTCAGTCTTCCCAACTGTAAATTGGATAAATAATAGAATAAATTATAGTCTCAGAATTGTAGTGAGGATTCCCTAAGATATTGTGTGTGTATAGCACTTATAACAGAAGAAGGCACACAGCAAGTGCTCAATAAACATTAATTATCGTGATGACGATTAGTCCTTTTTACCGCCAATTTCTGACACAGGGCTTTGCATTGTCAATGAGAACAAATACATTAATGTATACACTTGACTTTCCAGTAGAAACATCTTGGGAGGAAAGGAAGGGTTGAGCCTTTCCAATTACTATGCGGATCTCTGCCAGCTCCCAGGAGATGCCTGCACTCTCTGGGTGACGGGTGGGCAGCGGGCTGGGAAGGACCATGCAGGGAGTTTGGAGCCAGACAGAGCTGAGTATGAATCTGGACTTCACCAGCTGAGCAAGCATAGGCAAGTCATCACTTAAACACCTCAAGCCTCGGTTTCATCTGTACAGTGATCACTGCACAGGGCCACTCTTTTCTGTTGACATTGAATGCAGGCAGATATCGGTGGGCCTTGGGGCTGGTATACTCCTTGGGCCTCAGCCTTTCCACATAAACAATGGACAGTTCTGGCAGAGCATGCTTCCCTGAGTAGGCAGAGAGGATGCTGAGTGATGGACAGTGATCAGGAGAGTGAAAAAGTGTTGAGAAGTTTCAGGGACAGCATTAACAATGATTGACCCAAGCCAGGCCCCGCTTGGCTGGACTTGAGAAATGCACTGAGGTCTGAGCTGGGTTCCTGTTGCAGAGTGGGGACAAAAGGGAGGAGGGCTGAGGGGACCCCTAACCACAGGCTCAATGAGGCCACTCTGTGCTCTAACTCCCACAGGCACCATAGCATGGTCCATGGAGAAGGGTGGGGTTGCGGGGATATGCGGGAGGGATGGCCTGGGAGGCCTACAGGCTGTCCTGGGGTCCCCAGTACACTGACATTCACACAGCTGCAGCCACCTGAGGACTGCCTCCGCCCTCCTCCTCAGTGGCGCCCTGGACATGAACCCCCAGGGAATAAACAGGGGCGGCAGCCGGCTGACTGGTGTGTACTCCTGGCCCCACAATATAAACTCCTGGGACATATTTATGTTGTCTAGGTCTGGCCCCAGTCCCCTGCCCAGCTCGGAGAGGTCACGCCATGTCAGACGTCACATGTGCAGAGTAGCTGGATTCCTCCACGTAGTGGGGGTGATGGGTCAGGAAAAGGTAGGGTTGAGGGGAGGATAATGGGGGAGAGAGACCAGAAGGAGAGTTGCAAAGGGGGAAGGGAGAACGAGCACTACCACTGAGTGCTTGACGGTGCCTGTTCCTAGAGCTGCAGGTCAGAATCTTAGCATATCCCTGGCCTGGCCAGTGAGCTGGGTCACCCTGTGGCCTTCCAGGGCCAGTCGTGGCCCCAGACTCTGGGGTCATGAAGCTTAGGGCTCTGCCCAACCTACAACTGGCCTGAGAATTGGCCTACTAGGCTTTTCTTTGGCATACTTTTTCCCTACCCTCTGCCGAGCACTATGCCAAGTCTCTTGTGCACATTATCTCATTTAAGCCCTGCCACCCGCCTGGGGCAGGAGCTGTGGCTGTCCTCATGACCCTGAAGAGGGCCAGGGGGTGAGTAGGTAGCCTGAGGTAATGGAGCCTGGAAGTGCCCTGGCTGCGGTTTGTACCTGGATCTGTGTCCAGAGCATCCCTGCTCTTAAGAGCCATGCCAGGCAAGCCACTGCCTTCAGGAGTCACCACTAGAACCCAGGGCTCTTGAGTCCTGGGTTAATTTCATTCCCATTGTATCAGAAACAGGGTGGTGAAGAGACCCAGCCCTGCTCTCAGAGAGCCCCAGTCTGAGGGGGGAACATAGCACTGATCCCAGGAAGACACCTGAGGGGGAGCCCCAGATCACAGGAAATTACTGACTGGCCACAGCAATGGGGAGGCAGGTGGAGCCAGAGGGCTTCATACAGCTGGAGTCAGTGTGGGAAGGCTTCTTGAGGCAGTGGGCTGGCAGCCCCTTGAGGAAGGAGGAGTTGGGCAAATGGTGGGCAGCTCTTGGTGGCCCTGGAGGCCAGAGCTGCATTCCGCAGTACCCTGATTAGGAAACAAGATTCAGTCTCTGCTTTCTCACCCCCACTCCCCGCCCCCCAGCCCCTGGGTGGGACTGCCATTCTGGCCCTTTGTAGCCTGCCTGGGAGGGGCAGGAGGAACACAGCCGTGTGACAAGCGTTCAGCTGGGAGCTGAGCACGTCTCAGGAATGACACCCAGGAGAGAAGGCTATTTTAATCTGGAAAGTTGCCTGCTCCAACTGCCCACCCCCAAAATAACCTGGCTCCAGAAGGAACCTGCAACGTGGTGGTTTGCCACCAGCCTAATGGAGCGCTCCAACTCCTGTACCCCCACTGTGGTCAGCCTCTGACCTCAGACTGGGCCTCCATGCTCACTGGACCCCTCCCTTGCCGGGGCTGTGTCTCCCCCTTCAGCTCAGGGGCTTCTTCACCAGGACAGAGGCTGTACCTGTCCTCAGGTTAGGAGCTCCTGGAGTGCAAAGGTTGTCTCTCCCCACTCAGACTGGGACTCCACAGAATATTCGGGTCCCTGAAGCCTGCTTCCCTATGGAATTAGGGGGTGGGCAGGTTTTAGATGGCCTTTTCCTACTTCTGGGCTGTATAATGGGGGGTGCCCTTGTGGTGGAGAAACCAGATCTTCCTTCTCCCCATGGCCCCAAGTGCATTTGGCTGGTGGGCTCATGTGGGGCCTAGGTCGTGTCTGGCAGTGCCAGGCTGCCCTGCTGCTTGCCACATGGCCCCTGACATGAGGGTTCACATGTCCCAGCATCAGCCAGCCACCTGCTGCCTCCTGCCTCTCAAAATAGGAAGGTGCCGGCCTTCTCCCGTTACCAGCTGCATGCCCTACTGCCCTTGTCCTCGCAATGCGGCTCTCACTCATCCCTGAGCTGCTCCTCTGTGGAGGATATGGAGGGGGTCGACCTCAGTCCTGGCTGTCCTCAGAGCTGGATGAATGAATGTAACTGAAGGGGAGGGTCACTCTATTCCTGGGCTGGGTACCAAAGGGGGAGGGGGCCCACTAACTTCAGCGTGCCTTATTCCTCATAAGGAACTGATATCCACTGGTCCTGTTAAGAGGATCCTTGCTGCCTGCCTCTCCCCCGAGCCCCGACCTTCTCTCCTCCTGGCATCCAACACAAACCCTGGCATGGAGTAGGGCCTGAGGGTGTAGAGTTGACTTCAGTAATATCATTAACTATGGTAGTTACTGAAGGCAGAGAAACTGAGGTTCAGAGTTTGAGAAAACAACTCCCTCCATACACGCACAGCCTCCTTTCCATTCATTTTATGACCATTTTTAACTGAGCACTTACTACGTCTGAGGCACCGTGCTGGTGCTCACCATTAGTTACCATGTTTAATCCTCACAAACATCTTATTGAGAGGAGTGTAGCGGTGCCATTTAACTGTAGAGGGAATGAAGCCCAGAGAGATTAAGTGACTTGCCTAAGGTCTCACAGCAAGGAAATGGTAGAGTTGGTATTCACACCCGGTTAGCACATTTGTTTTGTTTTCTTTTTTTTTTTTTGATGTTTTGTCATGAAAAACTTTAAACATTCAGACAAGTAGAGAGAATAGGACAATGAACCTGCAAGTACCCATTTTCAAGATAGAACAATGAGCATTTTGCCAGATTTGTTTCATCTTTTTGTGCTGAAATATTTTAAAGTAAATTATGGACATTATGTCCATATGATATGTCACCCTCAATTACTTCAGAATGTGTCTCTAAAAAAATTAAACCTAGTTTTCTATATAAACCAGCTTGTCATTCTCACACTGAACAAAACAATTTTCTACTATTATCTAATACACGGATGATGTTAAACTCCCCCCAATTGAATATAATCTTCCTTGGATTCTTGCCATTCTATCCCTGAGGAGTGAGTGGACCGAGTTTTGGGGAGGTCTTTGCCAGCTTCTGTCTCTTACTTTCTCATGGGGACACAGTCCCTTCCTTTTCTTTTCCCCATTGCTAAGGGGCAAGATTTCTAGATAGCAGGGTAACAAGGATCTGAGGGAACTTGGTGGGTGTTGGAAGCTGTGGGAAAACAGGGGAGCCCCTTGTCTCCTGGGGTGGGGCTGTAGGGATGTGGGTATCTCGAGGAGCTGGATAGAGGCCATGGCCTAGCAATGGGGGATCTCAGCAAGGGCTAATGCACTGCCCTCCCTGGAAGCCCCTCCCCCACAGGGTCCCCTCTGCACTCTGGGTCCACAGACCAAGTAGCCCACTGGCCTGCCTCAGCCAAAACAAGAGCTAGAGGAAGGTCAGCTTATCGGGCCTCCCCTACCCCCTCACCCCATGGGCCTGGCTTCCTCTTATCAGTTTCTGGGGTGAGAGAAGGGGTTGACAGAACAAGGCAAGGCCACTCCTGTATGGAACAATGCTTTTTAACAGGATTCTGGGAGAGTCTGGAAGCCCACAAGTGACAATGAAGGGACCTGCCTGCCAGGTGATCTCTAAGTTCCTTTTCTGCCCTATGACTGTCCTGCCCTTAGTCTTTGACACGGATGGGGAGGATCCTGACCTAAGGCAGGAGATGGTCCTGGTGGCCTCTTGGTCTTCACTCTCTGGGTGGAATTGTGGTGTTCAAGGCCAAATCAGACCAACCCTGAAGGGACAGGGGCTGTGTCTCCCTGCTTAGATGAGGGGCTGCCAGAGGACAGGGCTGTGTCTCCCCCCACCAGACTGGGGCTCCCTGAGCATTGGTCAACAGAAAACTTTCCTCACTGTCATTACCTCTAGGTACTCCAGGCTGCCCAGATATGCTGAGTGCGGCTCCTGCGAGATCACACCCCCTTCGGAGGACCCCCAGCTCCTCATTGCTCAGGAGCCCGGGAAGGGCTGAAAAGAGAAGTGAGTTGGCTTTACTCTGCTGGATGGGAAGCAGAAAGGGCTTGGTCTAGCTGGAGTCCACTGCCTGGTGGAATACAGACTTGGCTTCCTCTAAGGGTTTTGGACATGACCATGAGTGTGGAGGCAGGAGATGGAAGAATGTGTCTCCTCCAGGGTTCTTCCTTCCTTGACCAGAACACCCATTGTGAGATACTGAGAGGGACTTCAAAGTGGGGAATGGAGGGCGCAGGAACCAGGAGGTGACTCTTGAGGGTCTCGCTGTGGGCTTTAGGGGACGTTCCTTCCCCTGGACCCCAGCACTAGTGAAGGCTTGCTGGGTAGGAGCAGGAGAGAGGGCTTAGCCTTGGCGGGGGCGGAGCTGGGGGGAGAAGATTAGCTCCAGGAAACATGGACCAAGGCTGCCAGATAAGTGGGGTGGGGTGGGAGAAAGGCATGAGTAAGATGGCGGAGGAGCCTTCAGGGTTCTCCCAAGGGACAAAGCTCTGTAGCCACAGACCTACTGACCTCAGCCTGACCCCAGGAATTGTTCCCAGCAGGGTCTCTGCCTGATTGTGAAGCCCAGTCCTTCCTTCCCCCCAGAGCTCTATGCACCCGCCCAGTACTCAGCACCCCACTGTGCCCAGGCTTGTTGAGTATAGGTTCTCTTGGTCTCTCCCAAAGCACCTGCCACTAGGCCTTCATACAGCAGTCACATAATAAAGCCAGCTGCCCCATGGCTCTGAACTGAACCCTCTGACTGCAGCTACAGTCTGTCCTAAGCCAAGTGCTCAGAGGAATGCCTCTTTATCTGCACTTTCCTCCTCAGAAGGGCCCCACCCTGCCTTGCACCTCTGTTCCTCGGGCCCAGTCATCCCATTCCCTTGAGTGGTCACTCAGTGGCACAGATAGGTAGCTGGAGAAGCTGAGGCTTAGAACCCTATCCTGGGGCCTGAGAGGGGAAGAGAGCCCCAGTCTGAGGGGGAGACATAGTCATTAAAGGAGACCCATCCCGTCGGCCTGCACTCACTGTCAAGCAGCATTGAGAGTGGGGGAGGAGGAAGGCTGATGGCCTAGGGTGCCCACTTTGATTCTAGGCTCCTGACAGATTTCTGTCCTCATCCGGGGCCAGGATGGGGTGAACTCCCTGCTCAGACCCTTGCAGGCTTATTTCGTGACACAGACCCAGTACAGGAATGCCTGGGGCCTCAGCCCTTGGAGACTTTTTGTGGAAGAGCCAAGCCTCTTTTCTGGAGCACACAGGGCTTGTCATTGGCAGCCATTCGACTGTTCACAGTCTTTTCTCATCCATTAAATCAGGCAAATCTCACATGGCAGCATGTCATAATGCATCCCCATATTATAGACAGGCAACTGAGACTCAGAAACTTGAGAGGATGCCTGAAGCACCATGGCTAGGAAGAGGCCCAGTTACGCTTGGTTTCAGATTGTTTGCTCTTTTCAGGGTCTAAGCTGGGGAGAGGGTTGCCACTCTGTTCACATGGGGAAAGAGCTCCATTCAGTGCCCCACCCCCACCCCAGCTATTATGCAGTCCTGTTAGGGAGTGTGAGGATCATCTGTGAGGTTTCTGGAGGACTGAATCTTGGGGCCTTTGAGAAAATGCCCTGTGGATATCTGGGGAAACCTCATGGGGGCGTGTGGGGCAGGGTAGGGAAGAGAGGAGAAAGGGAACTTTACTGGTCACCATTTTGCAGTGGTTCGGGGCCACCCAGAGGAACAAAAGAAACAACCTCAGCACACAGCAACAGGCTCTGTGACCAAAAAGGCTCTGCAAACTGAGAGACTCTATGTGTTGACAGGTCCTACAGTGGCGATGGGAGTGAGGAGTATCACGGAGGGGGAAACTTTGTGGTCCAGAGGCACTAAAGAAAGTATCCACTCCCCTCAGCAGGGGAGACAGTGCTTGGCTCCTGACAGCGCCTCTGTGAGGGGGTCCTGGAGGAGGACACTCAGCCCTTCTTCCCTCCTCCCACAGTCCTGTCCAGGGTCCGCCACCCGGTGCCCTCCTCCTTAGCTGGCTGCGGAGGTGCCAGGTCAAGAGGACTATGACTGGGAAGAGTCCAAGGGGGATAACTGGGGGAACAGGCTTGGGAGATGGGGAGGTTTCCTCATGTGGGAGCCTGGCCAGCTGGAGGATGGGGCTGCTCTAGTCCCAGATATCCACAGGGCAGGCTAGAAGCTCTGTCTGCCTCAGCCCACAGCCCCCTGAGCTCCAGAATGTCTTGGCCTATCACCCTCAGCCTTGGGAGCAGGGCAGGGAGTGGTAGGAGCAGCAAACTTTTCCAAATGGAAAATGATGAAATCTTTCTGGAAAGCTGACTTTCCCAGGCTCTAGTGGGTATAGCTGACAAGGGGAAACCTGAGCTTTGTGGGCAGGCAGGGGGTCCAGAGGCAGGGGATCAGAGGCGCCTCTCTGTGACAGTCCTGGAAAGCCACTCCAGAACTGTGGAGGAAGGGCCTGATGCTTATGGACCACCCTGGTCGGGGTGTGGGAGTGGATGGCTGAGTTACATCAGCCCATGGCCCCTGCAGTGTATGCCCAACCCAGCTGCCAGAGTGCTGTGTGACAACAAAGTCAGTTCCTGTCCCTTCTCTGCTCTAGCTTTCTTATTCCTCAGATGGAGGGCATATTCCTGCCTCAGGGCCTTTGCACTGTTTGTTCCCTTTGCCTGGATCTGGATGCTTTCTCCCTGATATCTACAAGGATAGCCCACCCCTTCACTTGCGGTCTTTGATTATCACCTCAGTGAGGCCTTCCCTGGTCACTTTAATTAATACAGCAACCTGCCCTCCCTCCCCACCACAGCTCTGACACCCCCCTTCTATGTTACCATGTTTTATTTTTTTCCAAATCTCTTGTAGTCTTCTAAGATATTTGTAGTGGGTTAAGGGCAGCCCCCCAAAAGATATGCCCACATCCTTACCCCTGGAACCTGTGATATGACTGTAGCAGATTGAGTAGGACTGCGGAGGGTCACCCCTCAAAAATTCAGGTCCACCTAGAACCTCAGAATGAGACCTTATTGAAAAATAGGTTCTTTGCAGAGGTGCTTAAGTTAAAGCTCTTGATATGAAATCATTCTGAATTTAGGGTGGGCCTTAAATCTAATGACTAGCGTCCTTATAAGAAGAGGAGATGATACAGAGAGACACAGGGGAGAAGGCCATGTGAAAGCAGAGGCAGAAATTGGAGGGAGGCAGCCACAAGCTAAGGAATTTTAAGGACTGCCAGAAGCCACCAGAAACTGGAAAAAGCGGGATTCTCCCTCTTGGAGCTTTTGGAGGAAGTGTGGCCCTGCCAACACCTTGCTTTCAGACTGCCAGCCTCCAAAACAGTGAGAAAATAAATTCCTGTTGTTCTAAGCCACCAAATCTTAATTTGTTATGGCAGCCACAGGAAATGAATGCAACAATCTATAATTTACTCATTAATTTTGTTTATTGTCTATCAACACACTCCCCTACTGCTCTCACCCCCTAATTTGAGCTTTAAGAAGACAGGAATTTTTCTTTATTTTGCTCACTGCTTGGCATATAGCAGGTGCTCAATAAATATTTGTCAAATGACTGAGTAAATAAATTAGATGAAAACAAGAATGCAGGAGCGGGTATGGGGATGGGGGTTCTGGAGTGGTCCTTAGGGGACTGACCTGGCTGTCCAATACTTGAAACCTCTGAGTCCAGCTCAGTGCAACTCAACACCTGTGCAAGGGACTGCCTGGAAGAGGAGAGGAGACCTGAGGTCTCCTGGAATGAGCCCACCAGGACAAGTGGCCTCACCTCTCTGTGAGGCCTAAGATTTGTGAATGAGGCCACTTGGACCTTCCTGCTGAATACAGCTGATTTAGTGACCTAATCCCAGGTGAGACCTGGAGAACAACCAGGAAAACCCCAGAACTGTGAGAAATTAATAAACCATTGTTATTTTGGGAGTGGTTTGTTTGCAGCCATAAAAACCTTGGTAGGCTATATCTTAGAGGCCCTTCTGGCTCCAACATGGCAGGACTTTTGAGAGCTTAGCTAGAATTCGGTTCTCTAGGGGGTGTGAAGAGACACGCATTTCAGATTCTGCAGACACAAGGTCTTGAGCTGGAAGGACTTCACTGACTCTAGGATATCCAGGGAGACCATGACTAGCCCCTTCTCAGCACCTCTCATATCACCTCCCATCAGAAAGTTTTCTTCTAAACTCACAGGCCTCCATACAGCTTCATCTCTAGCCCAGCCTCTAGGGCCTGGGCAAAGGGTAGGGCGCAGAGCCAACAAAGGTATCTAGAGTGGCTGGCAGTCAGCCCGCTCTCTGTGTGCCTCCTATCGTGAAGAGGCTGCTGGTGAAACAAAAGGTCCTGTCCCAGACATGGCCCAGAAATGTCAAGGTAACACCATGACATGGAAGGCAACTAGCCTGGCCAGTGGGAACCTAGTGCGGGCATGGGGTGCTTATATCCTGCTCCAGAATGGCCCACTGCTCAGCTGAGAAGCTGGGGACAGAGAAGGCTATGAGGTGTGGATGCTGAAGAAGACAACACTGATTCAACTTCCATTGCAGAGGACGATGGCCTCCACTGAGCCTGTTGGTTCTGTATTTCTGTGACCTGGGCTGTCTTGAAGGGGTTGGTGGGTGTGTGTGGAAGGGCAGTGCAGGCCTGACCTTGACCCCTAGATGCCATGTCTACCCTAGCTGTTCTGCTAACTGGCCTAGGAGATGCACAGAGGGAGACCTCCCCACTTCTGACCAACATCCAAAGGGACTTCCAGGATCTGAGTTGTAGGGTTCCCAAGAGAACAGTGCCTAACCTACCTTTTAAGCTCCGATGGTCACACAGGCCCATCTAGGCTACCTGAGTTACCCTTTGGCCCCTGGAGACAAAGCTTCTGTGGTCCCTCCTGGGGGTTTCTGGGCCTTGGGACACTGCTGTGAATGTCAGGAAATAGCTCCTGCCTCTCACACAGGTGATCCACCCACCATCCCTTTCCCCACCTGGGAGCCCAACCAGGGTGGTCATGGGCTGTGGGGCGGGCAGGGATGGCAGGTGGCCTGAGAGGCGTCTTGTGCGTCCACTGGAGGCAGATCTGTCCTACCTCTGAGAATCTTCCTTCTCTTCAGCAGAGCGTGTTTCACAACGTTACATTCTGTCTCTGCCACTCCTTTCACCTGTCTGGGTGGCCCCAACAGTGCCAGGGTCCAAATCCCCAAGTCCTTGTTCAGTGGGGGACTTGGTACCTCTCTCCCTTGGTACCTCTCTCCCTTCTTCTCTCCCTCCCTGCATTCTCCCTTCTTCTCTCCTCCCCTTGTGTAATGACCTCTCTGAACCTCAGTGTTCTTATCTATCGAATGGGAATCATAATACCACCTTTCGGGGTCATGAGGATTAAATGAAGAGATGGGAAGGAGGGATGGAGGAGAGTGTCTCAGGGCCTAAGCAGAGGGAACCCACTGCTAAGAAAGGACTAGACCTGCTAAAGCCTCATTTCTGCAAGTGATGGGCCACTTGCGTGCCCCTTCCGAGCCTGTTCTGAGCCTGGCACACCTGTTCAATGCACATGCCACATGGGCCTATGTGAGGTGTGTGTTTAGCTTGCATTTGACCTATAGTGTCTGCATGGAGCATGAAGGTAGTGCTGATGCCCCTGGGTAAACCTCCCTTCTCCATCATGGCGTGAACACGGTTGGTCCTCCCTTGTGCAGTGGACAATGGCAACCTTGTGTGAGTAAGATGGAAAAGTGGTTGCTTGTAATTGTTGATTTGGGCAGGGCCCAAAACAGGCTTAGAAAGGGCCAAGCCACAGGGGGCCCAGGAGGCCAGTGCCAATGTCTGGGGCCTGTAGATGGGCAGGAGGGCACTGGGGGTACAGCCCAGGAAAAGAACTGAGACGCTGAGCAGGGAGAAAGTGGAGGAGCCCAAATGAGCTGCTTGAGAAATGAAGCGAAGCTGGCTGGGCAGGAAATAAACGCATGTGGAGAGGCCAGGCAAGGGTTGGGAGCAGCCAGGCTCTGAGGGGAGGGCTCTGGCAGCAGTTCCAGGCAGAATGGACTCTGCTTCCTTCCGGACCGGACCAAAGCCCCCTGGCGAGGGAAGCACTTAAGGAAAGAAGCCAGACTGGTCCTGAGCTGGACAAAGCAGAGCAGACTCTGAAACCTTGCTGCGTACTTAGGATTTGCCCACTTGCACACTGACATCCAAGTTCTGAACTTTCTCTGGCTGTAGAAAAGTATTTTTCACACTCTGAAAAGCTAGCCCTGCAGGAAGCTGCTGATGCTGCTGATAGCTTGGTGAAGGCAGCAAAGTGAGGCCTGTAATGGACAGTTGGGTCTAAGTTCCTCTGCACCCACCACTTACTCCAGCCTCTGCTGTAGTGACCATCTCCACACAGGCTTTCTGGACTCCATGTAGGTGTAATCTGGGCCTTGCCTTAGCCCAGAGCCTCCCACCTTCTGCCTGAGGCTTTTCTAAGTTCCTGCATGTGGATGCCTGTGGAACCATTCAGCACTCTGTCATGTACACTCTAGAAGGGAGGTCTGTGGGGACACCTTTGCCTAGCAGAGGGACAAAACCCAGTGTTCCAGTGGATAAATGTTTCCCCCTTTTGCTCTCCTGGGCCAACAATTTTTATTTCATACATTTCATAAGGCTCTTAAGTGAGTCCCTGAAGGGCCACTAGTCACCCGCAGGGACAGCTAATGCGATAAAACATCCTGGTATTGGCTGACCCCCCTTCTCCGTTTCACTCTGTCCTCTACCCTCACCCCTCACTCCTGTTCCCTGGGGTCACCTCCCAAATAGACTATCTGCACCTCAGCCCAAACCCACTCATGCTCCACTTTTAGGAGTAACCAGGCTAAGACAGAGACACCCTTTCTGAAAAAGTCTAATTCTTGGGGCCAGGGTGGAAGTAAGTTAGAGCACAACCTGTGGAAGGAAGCCGCCTCTATTCTTCTCCCAAGAGTAACATTTTAAGGCACAGCTCAAGGCTGGCCCCCTCCTGGTACAGAAGCCTGTAATGATGACTTGGTATTGGTCTTGCTGCTCCCATGGACTCCACTGGGCATGAGTATCTCCCCAAGATCTTGACACTCTCAAGAAGAAGCTTATGTCTGGTGGTCCACATAATTAGTGTATTTTGCACCAGTAGCCCCACTCCCATGGGCCCTGCCTTGGGGAGGAGTTGGTGGTAAGTCTGCCTGGCTTGACCTCTGGTTGATGACTCCTACAGGCAGGGCCTGGTCTCCTAAATCTTATCCTTCCAGCATGCAGCACAAGCCTTCAGTTAGCAGGAACTCAGACTGTTTTGCTTGGGGCTCATGCCAGTGAAGACCCTGCCCATGGACATCATCCTAAATGGGAGCTCTGAAACAGTCCTGTGTCCCTCCTCTGATGCTCGTGGGACAGCTGGGCTGGTGTCATGGGAACTAACTGAGCCAAATTGTCTTGTAGCCAGGCTCTGGGAATGTAGGAGTGCTGGGTGGGAAGCTGGATTGACCTGGGACCTTGATCCTGACTTCACTCAAGGAATAGCCCATGTCTCCTCTGACCTTTGGAGTATGAAGAAGTACTGATTTACTCTCACCTCCCTCTCCAGTCTCTGGTACTGTCACCAGACCTCCGCATCTTCAGAAGCCTTCATTTCCCACGTGCAGCTTCTGTCTAGAGCATGAGGGGCGGCCTCACCGTTGCCATCCTGAGTTCCTCTACCTTTTCTATATAACTTGCTCTACATATCCCCTAACTCCCTGCACCCTGCCCACTGCACTTATTAAGGTGTGTTGAGTGGATGGGAACAAAAGAAAGAGATGATAAGTAGTGAGGGAGCCCCTGCTTGGTGGGTACCTGTGTGTGGGGGGCAGTGTTGAACTAGAACCTTCTGTAGAACCACACTCGCAGGGAAGGAATCTCGGCATCAAGTGGGATGAACACTCCTTGCTGCTGTGAAGTTGGAATGATGGAGATTTATCTCCCTGTGACCTCAGATACCAGAGATCACAGGAAGGAGTCTGGCCCTGAGCCAATGGCTGACCCCATTGGGATCTGACAACAGTGTCTATGGTGACCTTGAATTTTCCTCTCCTTAAACTAAGGAAAGTGTGGAGTCTGGGCCAAAGTGTGGGCTAAAAGCTGGTAGGACACAGGTCTGAAGCTAGCTGTACCATTTACTAGCTGTGTGGCCTCTGAGATGCAGTTTCCTCAGCTGTGAAATGGTAATAGTGATGTGAACCCCACTAAGGTTGACCTGAAGAGTAACTGAGGTAATAAGCATAAGAGGTCTCAAAACATACTCTTCTCTCCCTGGGTGGTGGCACAGGTTTCTCATCCATCCTCCTCCACTGGGTATGCTCCAAGGGACCAGTGTCTTTTTTGCAGTATGACACTCACTGAATACAGAAGGACGGTGACCTTGTTTGTCCCCTCTCACCCAAGTCCCACTCATTCTCAGTCTGGTGACCAGGAGTATCCATTGCTAGAGAAGGGTGTCAGCAGAAAGTCAGGGCCACTGCTGCCCACATCTGAGGGGGCTGACACTGAGTGAGGCAAAAAGAGGGGTCATTCAGGGAAACATTAGGGGGGCCTTCAGACCCCAACCTGGTTAGGCCCAGGCCGTCTGGAGAGGCTCTGGAGGAGTGCCTCACCCTCTGACATTTGTCCCTTGGGTGAAGGCCAAGGCCCTTGCTCCCCTCACTTCTTGTCATTACTTGTCACGCAACTGACCTACAGGAACGCACCATCTGTATGTCGCTGCTGAAGAATGACGACTTGGTTCAGCTACAATACAGCCCTGGGAGGGCCCTCCCCCCGTTTCACCTCAATTTGTCTCCTTCAGTTCATCTGCTGACCAAAAGAATTTTCTGAGTGCTTCCTTATTTTGGGAGGGAGGGGAGCCCAGATTTGTACACTTCAGGACCTGGCACCTGCCTGAGTTCAGGCTGTCCTAGGATCAGGAATGTCCCTTCTACTAGCCAGGCCAGTGCTGCTGATTGTTTAGTAGCTCTAAATCGGGTGGAATAAATTAATTTGGTTGCCCCAGTGTCCCTTCCCGCAGTCATCTCTTTCACTGTCCATTTTCTCTCCACCCCATGACTTCACAGACCTGGCATGTCTTCTCTCTGCCTGTATCTATAGCTCCTGGGGCTTCATCATCCCCACAGCTTTAGTCCAGGTTCTGCTGCCCCCATTCCCTCCTAGAGGGGACAGCAGCACCAGAGGTGAGTGCCCTAAAGGGTATAAGTGGAGTGTGTTATTTTTCAAAAATGGCTATGATATCTAGACCCTTTGCCATAGTTATGAGGACACTGGCCTTTCGCTCTGAATGGGTAATGAGTGCTTGAACCTCTGGGACTGTCTTCCCCCACTTCCTGCCTCCCCCCGCCCACAGCTTTAGACACAGTGCCTGATGTATAGCTGACCCTCCACCCTTACCCCCCATTAAAACTAGTTAAATGAATGAATGAGTGATGTTGACTATCGCTCTGTTATTATCGAGCACTCACTATATGCCAGGCACAACGCTAACCTCTTTACAAACATCAACTCATTTGATGTTTGTATTTGATGTTTGAGCAATATTTTCTGTCCTGTTTTATAGCTGAGGAAACCAAAGCACAAAAAGCTTAAGCGACTTGTCTAAGGTCACATGGCTTATAAGTGGCAGAGACAAGATTGGAGCCCAAGGCGTATGCTCTTAACTGCCACATTATGATGCATTTTATCATCCCCATCCTATAAATGAGGAAACTGAGGACTGAAGATCTTAAGCAAGCCACCAAGTCATATTGCTGGTAAGAAGGGGGGAGTTGGGATTCTGATTTGTTTCTGTTTGCAAAGGGCTATGCCCCAATCACTGGGCTCCCTTCCTGTAGCAGGGACTGGCATGCCGCATGCTACCTATGTGGGTGTGATCAGGTCCTGCTGAGAGGACAGGTAGGGGACACTGAGGCAGGATCACGGCCAGGAGAGGGGCTTCAGTCCCCTCCAATTTGATAGGGACAGGCCTTGGGCACGAGCAGCCTTTTGTTCAGTCCTTGACAGGGTTCTTTTCACAGGGAGGACCATGAGCTGCCAGACGTGGCCTCTCAGCCCTCTCCACCCTCTCGTATGTTCTCTCTAACCAGATGTCAAGCCTCTTATCTCACTGGGTGTGCATCTCCTCTGGGCTGCGTGAGGACACTTTGGCCCAAGAGGGGTGACTCAACCGGGGTCATCGATGAAAACCAGCAGTGCAGGGGCCTGCCTGGAGCTGCACTTCACTTCCCACTTTGCCAACTTGTCACCACACTCGCTGTCATCGCATGCTCTGCGGTGGTCTAGGCTGGGGGCCTTTCCGGGACAGTGCATTCCGAGCCCTGCTCGCAGCCACCACTGTGGTCAGCGAACTTCCTCAGATCCAGTTCTCGATGTTGAAACTTGGGTTGGGCGGAGCTGCGTGTGTGCTCCATGTACTCCCTGGGTGGGTGGCAGGGGGTTGTGGCCCCAGATCTGGGTGTCTGGGGTTGATGGCATTTGGATGGATCTGTTGGGAGCAGCGCTTTGAGGTGAGGGCAGTGGAGCAATCAGTCAAGGGCGAGCCCCTAGCAAGAAGTTTTGTTAGGCTCCTGTTTTTCCAACGTCAAAGAAACAAAATCGTACTTCTTCAGTTTATTTAGGCAGAATCGGACTCAAAGAAGCAAGTTACTGAACCAGGAGACTTGTATGAGAATGTTCAGAACAGCACTATTGACGACAGCAAAAACCTGGAAAGCGCCCAAATGCCTATCGGCCACAGAGTGGATGAGTGGGCTGTGGCTGTGTGGTCACACAGTGAAATGCTATACAGCAGTCAAAATGAATGACCTACTTTACATGCAACAATATACAGGAATCTTGGCAACGTAAAATTGAGATGAAAAGGTCCCAAGAGATTATGTACCATCTGATAGTCTTTCCATACAGTTAAAAATCATCAAAATAAGAATAATCTGTGGAATCCATATAGATGCACTTAAACTCTATAAAGCATTAAGTAAGGGAATGATGAACACTGGATTCAGATGACAATTACCACAGGTGGAGGGTTAGGAAGTGAAATGAGGGGCCATAGTTAAATGTGGTTATTGTCAAGAACTAGTTGTCATCTGGGTGGTAGATTTATGGATGCTTATTACATTATTAAAACCAACTAACTAAGCAGTATAAATAAAAGTGGGCTGCGCATGGACCATTAATGAGTATCACAGACCAAGGATTCTATAAGCTTGAGATCCAAATTGAAGAACAAAACAAAGTACAACAAAGGTGTGAACTGAGAAGGGCTTTGTGCCTCCCAAAAGAAGCAGGCATCAAGAAATGCTTGAGTGGTGGAGATGAAGAGCTTGGCAGTCTGGAGACCTGTGGGTCCCGGCTCTGGGACCCTGGGAAAGACTCCTGTGTTAGTTTTCTATTGCTGCATAACAAATTACCACAAATGTAGCAGCTTAAAATCACACCCATTTGTAGTCTTATAGTGTCTGTAGGTCAGAAGTCTATGTGCATCATAACTGGGTTCTCTGCTCAGGGACTCACCAGGCTGAAATCAAGGTGTTGACTGGGGCTATGATGCCAGCTGAGGCTCTCCTCTGTCAAGTTTCTTGTATTTGTGGAACTGAGAACCTCAACTCAGATGCCATTGCTGTTCCTTGCCATGTGACCCTCTTCACAATATGGCAGTTTGCCTCTTCAAGGTCAACAGAAGAGCACCTCTGCTACTTTGAATTTCTCTGACTTCTTCTGCCTATGTCCTCTAGACCCTAATTTAAAAGCCACATACAAGTAGGTCAGGCCCACTCAAAAACATCTCTCTTGTAATACATTCAAAGTTAACTGATTAGAGACCTCAACTGCATCTGCAAAATCCCTTAATTTTTGCTGTAGAATGTGATCTACTCACAAGAATGATGTTTCGTATTCGTAGGTCCTGCACATACCCAAGGGGAGGGTTTTTTATACCATGAGGTTTAAGATCTTAGGGATCATCATAAGAAAATGCCTCCTACAGCTCTTTTCCAAGCCTCGGTTTTCTCCTCACAAAATAAGGAGTATAATCTTTACCTTGTAAGGATTCTGGGATTAAATGAGATGATGTATGCAGAAGTGCCGTTGTTCATTCAGAGTAATTAATGAGAGCCTACTGCCTGTTGCTTGGTGTGCAGCATGGATGTGGTCTCTACGCTCATGTGGCTAATAATCTAATGGAAGAGGCAAGTATTAGCTGAGCAAATAAAGACCATAGTGTGACATGTGCTATCTGTATGCTGAAAACTACAAATGCTGTTGTAAGAAATCACTGAAGAGCTAAATAAATGGAAGAGTATACTGTATCCATGGGCTGGAAGGCTCAACAGCAAAGATGTCAATTTCCCAAATGAACTGTAGATTTGACACAATACCAATTAAAATACCAGCAGGATTTGTGTGTGTGTGTGGGGGGGGGTGGTTAGATATTAATAGGCAGACCCTAAAAATTTATGAAGGAACTAGGGAACCAGAAGAGCTAAAACAATTTTGAAAAAAAAAAAAGAAGAAGAAGAAGGTGGGAGAAATTTACTCAATTTTAAGACTTAATATAAAGCTACAGTAATCAAGACAGTGTGGTACTGGCAAATAGATGGACACATAGATCAGTGAGACAGAATAGAACATCCAGAAATTGATCCACATAAATGTGATCAATATGTACGAAGGTACAAGGGCATTTTGATGGAAAAAGGGTAGTCTTTTCAACAAATGGTGTTGGAACAACTGTTCACCCATAAGCAAAACCAAAAACAAACAAATAACTTGACCTAAACACAAAGATTAACTCAAAAGAGATCATGTATCTAAGTGTACAACATAAAACTATAAAACTTTTAGAAGATAACATGTGAAAATCTTCATGACCTGGGGTTGGGTGAAAGACTTTGTAAATGATTTCAAAAGCATGGTCCGTGAAAGAAAAAACTGAGAAAAATTGGACTTCATCAAAATGAAAAACTTTTGCTCTGCCAAAGACACTGTCAAAGAAATGAAGAGACAAGCTACGGATTAGGAAAAAATATATATATTTGCAAACCATATATCCAACAAAGGACTTCTATCCTAAGTATATAAACAATGCTCAAAACTCAACAGCGAGAAAACAAGTCACCCAATTAAATAATGAGCAAAAGATTGGTACAGACACTTCACCAAAGAGGATATAAGAATAACACAAGAAAAGATATTCGACATCATTCACCAGGAAGAAAACGCAAATTGCAACCACAACAAGATAACCCATGTGCCTATTAGAATAGCTATAAGAAAAAATATTAACAGAACCAAGTGCAGAGGAACTGGGACTCTTATACACTCCTGGTGGGAATGTAAAATGGTATAGGCACTTTGCAAAGCAATTTGTTAGTTTCTTGTAAAGTTAAACATAAACTTCCCATATGAGAAAGCCATTTCACTCTTACATACTTACCCCAGAGAAATGGAAACTTTTCTTCACATGAAAACCTGTACATAAACATTCATAGCAGCTTTATTTGTAATAGCCGAACAATGGAAACAATACAAATGTCCTTCAGTGGGTGAATAGTTAAATCAAGTGTGGTACATCCATAAAATGGAATACTACTCAGCAGTAAAAAGGAACGACAGTGATACACACAACAACTTGGATAGATCTTAGCCATTTACACTAAATGAGAGAAGCTAGTCAAAAAGTTACATACTAGAGGATTCTATTTATTTGACAGGTTCAAGATGACAAAATTATAGTGATGAAAAACAGATTAGTTGTTGCCAGGGTTATGGGTGTGGTGAGGGTGTAACTAGAAAGAGCTAGCACAAGGGAGTTTTTGGCAATGATAGAATGATTCTATATCCTGATTGTGGTAGTAGTGGTTCCATGAATCTATACATGTGTTAAAATTCATAAAACTGTACACCAGAAGGAAAAGCAAGTAAATTTTACTGTATGATAATTAAAAAAGAAAAAACAGTGTGGGCGAAAGCTCTAAGAGACGTTGGCTTTTGGAAAACAGCCTCATATTTCAGAAAGATTCTTCATGTAGTGTGGAGAAGTTGGCACATTGCATAGAACTTAATAAATGCTCCATACATGAACAGTAGCAATAAAGTAATAAATGAATTGTAAACCCAGTGAATCCAGGAAGTGATGTTGCCGAGAAACCAAGCACTAGATTCTTCTGGGAAGTGGATTCCTGAAGTGAAGGCAAGGTGCCAGAAGATGCCCAAAGCCAGATTTGCCTTGATACAGCTGGGAAATGGGACTAGTGGGTCACCTACAGGTCTGGGAAGGCTGACTCGAGAATCCCCTCCATTATGGAATCTTGCTCAGAGCTGCTCAGAGGGGCTGGTTCTTCATTGGGTAAAGGAGGAGATCGAGCTCTGAATGGAGACCCAACTCCCTGCCACTCACCTCCCAGGTGGCCCTCAGCCTGACCTACTTTTCCTACCTGTCGGTGCAGGTAAACTCCCCCGCCCACAGCTATTTTTATCCCAGCGGGATTCCCTGCTATTTTTACCAGCCCAGCTGTTGTGGGAGAGTTGTATTGTGGAGCTGGGGTTCCTGCCCCATGGGAGACCCTAATGGACATTTCCTTCCCTCATCCCACCGAGGACCAGGTTGCCTTCCCACAACCACCCCTGCCCCAGGTGTCTCTCCTGCTATAAAACCTGCAAGAGCTCCTCATTGCCTACAGGATGAAGTTTAAACTCTAACTGGAGATTCAAAGTTCTCTCTACCTGGGATCCAACTTCCCTTTGGCCTTGTGTCTCTCTGCACCTCATGGCTGGCCCGCTGAAAGAGCTAGTCAACCCAAGCCCCTTGCCAGACGCTGACATGGCCTCTCAATTTCCTGTCTGTACACTTGCTGGAAATGTTCACCTCTTCTGGGCCCAGCGCTAAAGTCACCTTCCCCACTGAGCCCTCCTTGATCCTCTAGGTGGCAAGGATTGTGCCCTCTCCTAGAGAACTATTGTCCCAGGAACTCTCATTCGGCCCTTTCTTCTCCTCTGCATCAAGGAGTGTCTGTCTGTGGATCTGTCTGTCTCTCTCCCTGGTTCTTGGGGCCCATCCTTGCTCACCTTTACTCCAGCTCGGAATGTCTGTGAAGGATGGTGGGTGTACTACTATCTCTCCTACATCCTCCAGGCTACCCCTTGTGCCTGGGCCCTGTGATACCTGGCTTCCCCCAGGCAGGGCAGGGACTCTGCCATCTTCTGGCTGCTAGGCTCTCCACCTCAGTGAATCAGCAAACACTTCCCAGGGACAGCAGTGGCCTCAGTACTTTTCTGAGCACTCTGGGGAGGGTGTAGGGGAGGAAATCCAAGGCCACGCTCATCAGGGGAGCCTAAGCAGGCAGACCTGAAGCTCTAGAGACTATACACACAGTGGGGCATAGAATGATTCTATATCCTGATTGTGGTATTCCCACCTCCCCTCTAACCTCTGCCCCATCTTTCTCCTCTTCGTGGAGAATACCCCTGCTCTGTGGCTTGCCTTTCATGTCTATCCAAGGCCTCCACCATCAACACTGGCCTCCAGATCCCTTTTTCCACCTCAGTCCTTTTCCCCTGAGCTCCAGACCCCTGAAGTTCTCAAGGCCCCTCAAACTTACTATGATTTAAACTCATCACGTTCTTCCACAACCCAGTCCTCCTCTGCTCACCCTTCGCCCAAAGTCTGGAGGCCTCTCCCTCTCCCAGATGAATTGGCTTTGTAAGCACTGCAGGACAAGCTTCCTGTTTCCAAATTAGGCAGACACTCCTGCCCCTGCCTTTCCCATTTCCATTTTTCCTCCACTCAGCAGCCTGCACAAACCTGGCCAGAACCTCCTTTAACTCCGTTGTTTGCAGAAGAGTCCAAGAGTCTTAGAAAGAAGGCCAGGTGTGCATCACATTGGGGAAGCCAGGCTGCCGGGGTGCAGGTCCTACTGCCTGTGTGACCTGGGCAAGCGACTTTCCCTTTGGAGCTTCCATTTCTCTGTTTGCCAAGCACACCTTCCTCTAGGGCAGTTGTGAGAACCAAATGAGATAATAGGTGTGACAGGTCTGGAACGGGGCTGGCCTATAGGGTCTGGGCCCACCTCAGAGGACATAGGCACTAGTGTGATTAGCCAGCTGCCCCCTCTCTGCAACTTCAAGCTTTGCCTCTTTCCCACATGGCCATGCGGCCCACCATAAAAGTCTCTATACCTCTGACTTTGCTCTTTTCTTTCTGTAGGAGATGCCTTCCCTCTACCTGCCCAACTAGTAGACAACTTGTCCAACTTCGAGGCCCACTGTGAATTCTATCTCTCTGCGCAGACCTCCAGAGCTCCACTGATTCCTCCTCCTGGCTCACGTCGAGTGAATGTTACCACCCATCCACCAGGAACCCCTAGGGCCTGTGCCTGACTCCTTGTGGTTCCAGCATCCAGGGCTATGTCAGGGCCCTGGGGGGCAGAGCAGAAGGTCTGTCAAAACATTCCTTCAGTGTCTGGGGGACCTCAGGCTCCAGGAGAGGGTGTGACCTAGGAGGAGTCCTCCAGGTTGAGGCCCTGGTGAGGGAGAGCCATTCACACATGTCTCTCCAGCAGACTCGGGTCTCTAAGCATCCACCAAGGAGGACTGGCTCCCCTCTGCAGAGAAAGCAGTGCTGTCTCCCTGGTGTCACACAAGGTTGTCAGCACTAACAGGGCCAGGCCACATAAGGAGCTCACTCAGACCCCAGTCCCTTCCAGGACACCTCTGGGGACAAGTAAGGAATAGGGAGGCAGATGTGGGTAGGACAAGGAAGCCCTCACAGGGGAATGTAGGAGAAAGAGAACGCTTTCCTGGAAGTCTGGGCTGGCAGTGGCCAGGAGGAGTGCAAATGGAGGATGAAAGGGACACATCTAGATGGCCCTTGTCATGCCTAGCAGCTCAGCAGAGTCCACAGAGCTGCACTGTCTAAATAACCCATATGGCTATTTAAATTAAAATTAAGGAAAAGTAAATAAAAGCAAAATACAGTTCTTCAGTTGCATCATTCATATCCAAGGGCTTGAAAGCCACACGGCACTGATGGCTACCATGTTGGACAGCACAGATACAGAACATTGCTGTCATCACGGAAAGATCCAGTTCAGGAGTCAGCACTTCCCTGGAACCCGGGTGCTCTGCTACTGCTAAGCTTGGACAAGTTTCTGGACCAGACTGTGCTTCAGTTTCCTCTCTGAAGGGGGATAACAACAGCCATGGAGAAGATTAAATGAGTCAAATGCATGTAAAGGACTTGCAACAGCACCTGGTAGATGGAAAGGGCCTCTGTGAGCCTGCTGGTAGAGTAAGGCACAGTCTATACCACAACATTAAAAATAAGATATTGTGTATTTTGTTGAAGGGCATGCAGAATTCAAATATACAGGGAAAAACCACTCACAACAAGGTCTCCCAACCACCATGTCACTCTGCCATTAGCTATTGCATGCTGGGATGGCATCATCACTTCCCTTCTGCAGAAGACATAAAGACCCTGCTCAAGGCCAGGGAGGCATGATAGGAGAAACCTGTTCTCTGGAACCAGGCCCAGGGCTCACCTCCACCACCTCGTAGGGCCGATGACTCCCCAGTTCTTTCAACATGCCCGTGGCACCCCTCCTTTCATAATGTATGCCACTGCCTTATCTATCCCATCATTCAGAGCCCTTTCCTGTGTCTGGCCTCAGTTCCGCCAGCTGCAGTGTGACCCTTATATCTAAGGTTGGAGATACCACAGGGACTGAGGGGCTGGGGATAGGGATAAGGAAAGGGCTTTTGTATGACCTATTTCCAGAAACCACCCTAACTCGGAAGTCAGTTCATCCTGATGTCTCACTCCACTCTCACCTACCATGTGTAAAGCCTGTTTCTTCTTGCCTGTCCTTGGAAGACATGGGGCATTTCCTCCAGGGCTTCCATATCCACCCTGCAGAGATGGGGATCAAGACCTCACAGCTCCTAACATGTCTCTTGGCAGGGGATCTAAGGTGGGCTCAGTGCCAGCCCAGGCAAGAAGGCACATCCTTACCCTGGCTATCCAGGGAGGTGAGGCCTCTGGCGAACCCTATAAGGGCTATACTTCCTGTTGTACAAATAGAGAAACTGAGTCCCAGAGACAAAAAAGGGGCTTTCCCCGCCAGGCCCTAGGTTTCCTGATGTTCACTGCAATCCTCTCTCTAGTCTGTCCAGGTGTCTAGGTAGGCACGGGGGTGTGCAGCATCCCAGAGCCTGAGTTATATGTGGAGGAAAAGCAGACTGAGTAACTGTTCTTTATGACTTCGAAGTAGGAAGCTCCATCTTCTTGTTTCCTGAAGGTCCAACATGGAGTTAGGAGAAAAATCAGAAAGAACTTGCTGCCAATAGGAAGTGAGAAGCACTATGGAATTCACTTTTCTGAGGGTATTTAACTAATAGATAGGCAAGCAAGGCTGCCTAGTACACTGGTACAGGTTGTCTACTGTACAAGGAGCAAGAGAGAGGATGAAATTTCTCTGATTTGAACCAATAAGCTCAAAAGGCTTGTAGGGGGTGGGTGCTGTGGACTAGCCACCCTCACACCATGGTTTACCCAGGTCTAGCCTGAGAGAGAAGCAGTGGTGTCCTGGAGGCGTCCCCCACTCTTGCCCCTGGCCTTGCCTGCTTTGTGTCTTGCCCTCCTGGCTACCCTGGCTGCCTCCGGTCTCCTGTGATTGAGATCTCCCTGCTGCTCTCAGAGCTGACCTTCCCGCCTTTAATTCAATCAGGAATCACAAGCCCTTTTAATTTAGGAAATAAAAGATAGGCTGCTGAGCCGGCTGCACCTGATTGACGGGGCCGCCAGCATGGTCAGGCTGGCCTGGGGAGGGGGCAGAGACCCATGACCTCAGCCAGCCTCTCTGGGGTAAGGATGCTCCCCTGAGGCCTGGGGAACAAAGGAGGACCACCCCCTCCTGGCTCCCAACAAAGGAGGGGCCAAGTCCGAGTGGCTGAGGACGGCTGCCAGCTGGCCCAGAGAAGCTGTGGAATGTCAAGCTCTCTGCTGCAGCCTGTGGGATTTGGGGTAGATGTGAGGGAGGACTTCCCAACCAGCTCATTCATTCCTCTCTTAGTCGTTACGTGACTCTGGGTTGGTGTTCCAAAGTGCCCCAATAACACAGCTTTCTTGTCCAAGAAAATAGAGGTGGTACCAGGAGAATCAATGCTAGCTTTTCCGGACTTCGGTTTCTCATCTGTATACGAGGACAATCATGCGACCCAGCCATAGGCCTGTCCTGAGGATGACATTAGTTAATGAAAGCTCACTGGTACATAATAACTTCTCATTAAATTATTGCTAATAATATTCTTAATACTATTACTCTGCTAGAAGCACAAAGAGGTCCCCATCTCTACTTGGAAGTGGCAGAGACTTGGGGGAGAGTGTCCCAGGGTCCTGAGACCTGTTACTCCATTTCTCTTCCAGGAGACAGCAGAGGGCAGGTCTCCCCAGGGCTTAGCCCCCTTCCCCAGGGAGGCAGAATGGGGCAGTGGAAAGCTGCTGGCTTAGGGTTATAATTCTAGTTGAGCACGTTTTGGCTCTGCGACCTTGGACAAGTCACTTCACTGCTTTGAGCCTCAGTTTTCTCTTTTGAAAAGTGGGCTAATAGCACCTACTGGCAGGATGGTTTCGATACTGCGTGAAGTGCACAGGACAGAGCGTGACCTGTAGCAAGAGCTCAGAATATGGTACCTCTCTTCCCTAAACCCCAATCAAATGCTCAGCACAGCAGATCCAAGTGGAAAGCCCTATTACTCTGTGGTCGGAAGGTGAGCTCTGAGCAGCCACTGCCTTATTCCTGTGCGACCACATTGCTTGAACGTCCTATAGCCTGATTCATCCAGGGTGCTGCCTGTGGCCAGGGCCCACCCCAGACGCACCCATTGTGGCTGGCTTCACCTTCCTGAGCTGCTCCTGTGGGAGGAATCACCTAGGGAAGACCCAGATGGCCTGCTGCTCCCTGTCTGTGTGCAATGCAGTGCCTGGCACAGAAAAGATGTTCAGGGAGGCCTCTCCCAAAACTCTGACCCACCTCTTGGCCCAGACATACTATAAAAATGTGTACTATAACATTCTTGGTTTCTCAATAAGCAATTCCATACAGCTAGCTCCTGTGCAAAATGGGTTTGGAGTTGAAGGTAATAGTCACAATGGCCACCCACTGAGCTCCAGGCTTACTATGTGCTATACTTGGGGCTGAGCCATCAACTCTCCTACTGCCCTGCAAGATAGGAATTGCATTGCACGTCTGAGGAACTGAAACTCAAAGACATTGAGTACCTTATCCAACCTGACCCAGCTATAAAGCAGTGCCAGGATCCAAACCTAAGCCCTCTGTAGACTTGGCTGGATAATTCATAGGAGTCTCATGCCCATTGTTTCATTTGCTATCACTGCAATCTTGGGGTTATACCAAGCATGTGATTGTCATTATTATTATTCTGTCATACAGAAAAGAAAATGGAAGGTCACAGTGAATCAGAGATGAGACGGAGTCTTAAACTGCCCCTGAGCTCAGGCCCTGAGTCCAAGTGCAGCACTCTCACTGGATTTAAAAGCAGTTTCTTACTCCCTAAAGTCAGAGTTCCTACTGGATTCATTCATACATCTATTTAGCAAATATTTATCAGACACGTACTATGTTCTAGGCCCTGTGCCAGAGGTTAGTGCTGAATAAGCCAGAGCCTGGACTCTTCCTGAAGCTTACCATCTTCATGGACCAGAGAGACCTGAAATGATCAGACACACAAAATGATAAAACCGATAATAAGCATTGCTCCTGGGGTGCGGTCAGGGAAGGTCTTCTTGGGAACATGGAGATCTGAAGACAGATGAGGAATTTGCCCTGGGAAATGGGCAGGGAGGCTGAGAAGAGCAGCCTATGCAGAGGAAACAACATGTGCAAAGGCCCCGAGGCAGGAATAAGCAGTACAAGTAAGATTGGGAACTAGTCCGATGAAGAACAGGAAGAAAGGAGTCAGAGCCTGCAGAGCCTGGTGGGCTGTCTTCATCCTAAAAGAGGGCCAAGTGTTGGCTTGCATTTCATGTCAGTGGAGAGGAGACTAGAGGGAGTTGAGTGGGTGTGGGGATCCCTATCAGGAGGCAATCTTAGTGGTCCAGGCACAGGGTTGCAGTGGGGCTGAAGGGGAGGAAGAAGATGATGGGGCAAGTTAACTCTACCCACAGCCCCTTCCAGGGCTCCTCCGACTTTTTCAGCTTTTTCACAGGGGCTTATTGTGGTGGCCAGTGCTCATGGTACCCTTACCCCGAGGTGTGCTGATAATTATTTAGCAACTGGCTCTCTGGGGGGTAGGGGGTGGAATCTTTATTTGTAGTGTATCAGCAGTGTAAATATTCTCACTATGGTTGATTTCAGTCTACTAACTTTAAGTCAATGAGAAATGGGAAAGAGATATTTATAGTTGCCCAAGTCAGAGCAAGTTGGTTCCAACACACTACTGCCCTTGGGTCTCAGAAAGGCAGTGGTTCTAATAAAATCTTATTTATGTGAGTCTCTCCCCTCTGCGCAATTTTTGTGTATGTTTTGTGCAGGAAGAGGGTGAAGGCCGGACGTGGAGGGGATGTGGTGGAAGAGAAGGTGAGTAAGGAATGAATAGTAATGCCTTCCCCATCCTCAGTCTTCCCAATAACCCTAAAAGATAGGTACTATTATTATCCCCACTTCTTAGATGAAGAAACTGAGGCACAGAGAGGTCAAACAACTTGTCCAAGATCTCACAGCAATAAACTGCAGAACTGGGAACTCGAACTAGGTCAGCCCTGGGGCCACACCTATGTCCCCCTGAAACTGCCCTGAACTCCCTGTGAGCCGGCCTAAAGGGAGGAGATGAGAGAAAGTTAGGGGTGGGGGTGGGGGGGGCAATGAATGGAAGATGGGCTAACTGGGAGGAAAAAGGAAGCTGTTAGGATAGGAGGCTGGGTTGAGGCAGCATCTGAAATTCTCTGGCTAGAACCCTAATTCTGAGGGATGACCTCTAGAAGCTAATTTGAGGTGAAAGCAATTTTTAGAGGGTCATCGGGAGCTTACTCTGTCAATACTTCCTGGAGCAGGCGCTGCAAGCGGGTTTGGGCAGAGGTCAGGCGCCTGGAAGGAGCCCCCACCCAACCCCGGGTTCCTGCCAGAGGGTGGGGGCGCCAGGCTAGAGTCCATGCAGCTGCAACTCCGACATCCCCGACGTCTCAGACAGGGATTGCCTCTCCGCTCCCTTAATCCCCGTGGGGCAGGGCAAGGGAAGAGGGGCATTGACAAGATCTTGGCGAGTTTGGGCCCCGCCCGCCCGCCGCCTGAATTCTTCTCCCAGCAAGGGCTGGTGGCCACACTGACAGCTCCTCCATCTCTACATCCACTCCCAGCTCCTCTGTGCACCATCCTCCCCCTCGTGAGCTCCACACCTTCTCTCTTTCCTTCACTGTTCAGAATTGCCATTGCACCTTTGATATTCCCTTTTCAAAGTTCTTGGCCATCGGAAATGCGAGCCCTGCCCCTGGCCGCGTTCTAGAATTAGTGACCTCTCTCTGGGCCTGTTTCCTCATCCGCACTGTAGAGATAAGTTCTCATGAGACTCCGTGAACCGATGAGGCAGTCTGAGTATTGTGTGTGTCTGGAGTGTGGGAATTTCAGCCTTCAAACCTTCCTGCTTTGTGCTAAGCACACAGTAGGTGCTTTATGGATTGGTTTGGTGAATCCAGGAGTTAGGAATGAGGAAGACTCCTAAGGGGAAGTGGGCCTGCTGGCTGGTGGTCACTCCAAGAATGGGTTGGGAGTGGCCCCTCCCCATTACTCCTTCCCAGGAGCCCCTGGGCATCCTGCTTAATCATTACTATTCTCTTCATCCCCATTTTACAAACAGAAACAGCCCTAAAGAGCCTACATTGCTTCCCCCGGGTTGTTCAGCTAGTAGGCAGCAGAGTTGAGATTTGAATCCAGCTCTGCCTGCCCACTAGCTAAATGACCTTGGCTCCAGGGCCCACATCTCTACCCATTAGACCACATGTCCCTCCTGTAGTTGAGTTTAGTGGTCTCCAAAGTGGGAAGAGTTCAGGGAGAAATGACTAGAAATAAAGACATATTTATTTTACTTCATCCTTTTAAATCTCTCTCTCTCTTCCCCCTCTCTCGTAAATGTATATTTAATATGCAGCACACGTATATAATTTTAAAAGAGATTTCTTGAATATAATTTACATACCATAAATTCACACATTTTAAATGTACAGTTCAGTGATTTTTAGTAAATATAGATAGTTGTGCAACCATCATGGCAACCCACTTTTAGAACATTTCCATCACCTACCCAAAGAGCTCCCTCCTACCCGTTTGCAGTCAATCCCCAAATTAATCTACTTTCTGTCTTTATAGATTTGGCTTTCCTGGACATTTCAGTAAACAGAATCATACATTGTCTGGTATTTTGTGTCTGGTTTCTTTAACTTAGCATAATGTTTTTGGATTCATTTATATTTTAGTATGTATCAGTATTTCATTCCTTTTATGGCTGAATAGTATTCTGTTGTATGGATATACCATATTTTATTGATCCATTCATCAATTGATGGTCTTTTGAGTGGTTTCCGCTTTTTGGCTGTTATAAATAATGTTGCTATAAACATTTGCAGTTTTTGTGTAGACATAATTCTTCATTTTTTTTGGATATATACCTTGGAGTAAAATTGCTGCATTGTATGGTAAATTTATGTTTAACTTTTAAATAAACTACCAAAATGTTTTCCAAAGTGACTGCACCATTTCACATTCCCACTAACAGTGTACGACAGTTCCTATTTCTTTGCATTCTCACCAATACTTGTTATTGTCTGCCTTTTTGATTATAGCCGTTTTAGTGGGTCTAAGTTGGTATCTCATTGTGATTTTAATTTGCATATCTCTAACAACTAATAATGTTAAGCATCTAAGTGTCTAATTTGTTGGCATAAAGTTGTTCATAGCATTCCCTTATCACCCTTCTAATTTCTGTGATGTTCCCTCTTTCATTTTGATTTTAGTAATTTGTAGACTTTTTTGTTTTTTTGGTCAGCGTAACTGAAGGTTCATCAATTTTGTTGATTTTTACACTTTAGCGTCATTTTTTTCTTATTGTTTCTCTGTTTCTTACATTGGTTTCTGCTCTAATCTTTATTGTTTACTTACTTTTGATTACTTTGGTTTTAGTTTGCTTTTCTTTTTCCAATCTCTTACAGTGAAATTATAGGTTATTGATTTAGCATCTTTTTCTTGTAGATGTTCTTATTTTTTATTTTTTTTTCTTTTCTTTTTTTAATGCCTACAGCACCTGGTCTTCCTAAGTGGTCTCCCATCCAAGTACTAACCAGGCCTGACCCTGCTTAGCTTCCAAGATCAGACCAGATCAAGCATGTTCAGGGTGGCATGGGCATAGACTCTAGTATATGCTTTTAAAGCTACAAATTTACTACTAATTAATGCATTTTATAAATTTTGATATGTTGTGCATTTGTGATAATTTAGTTCAAAACGTTTTTAAAGTTGTCTCATGATTTTTTTTGACCTATGAGATATTTAGGAATGTTATGTTTTATTTTAAAATATTTGTGGTTTTCTCAAATTTTCTTCTGTTGTTGATTTCTAATTTAATTCTGTTGTGGGTATAAAACAAAATTTATATGATTTTAATTCTTTTCAATTTATTGAGAATTGTTTTAGGGTCTACTATATGGTCTACCCTGGTGAATATTCTTAGTGCACTTGAAAAGAATGTGCATTTGTGCTGTTGTTGGGTGAAGTGTATAGGTAAATGTAAAAGATACTATAAATAGATTTTTCTCTTTCTTAACTGATTTAAAAGTCAAGTGCATAAAATAATAATATAAAACCATGTGACATAAAAATTATATGTATCACAAATACATAATAACACAAACCGAGGGGAAGAAACAGAGTTATATTGGAGCAAGGAAAAGACACCAGGTGATAATCTATATATGATTAAGTTGATTGATAGTGTTGTTCAAGTCTTATATATCCTTGCTGATTTTCTGTCTAGTTTTTCTATACATTAGTGAAAGTGTGATATTGAAATCTCCAACTATTATTGTTGAATTTTCTATTTCTCCCTTTGTTTCTGTCTCTTTTTGTTTTATGTACTCTGCATTTGGGTGCATATATATTTAATTATTATATCATTCTGATGAACTGACTCTTTTATCACTATAAAATGTCTTTCTTTTTCTCTAGTATCAGTTTTTTGTTCTTAGAGTCTATTTTGTCTGATACTGGTATAGATACTTGACCTCTCTTATAGTTACCATTTGCATGGTATATATTCTTTTGCTTTCAATCTATTTGTATCTTTGATCTAAAATGTCTCTTGTAGGTAGTGTATAATTGAATCTTGTTTTTCTTGCTTTTTTTTTTTTTTTTTAATCCAGTCTGATAATGTTTGTTATTCACATTTACTATAAATATTGATATGGTTCAATTTATCTCTGCAATTTTGCATTTTTCATATATGCTTGACATCTTTTTGGTTGTTCCTCTGTTTTTCCTTTACTGCCTGTGTTAAATAAATACTTTTCCTAATGTACTTTCAATTTCTCGTTCTCTTCAATTTCTTCTGTGGATTCAAGTTACAACCTGGTGTCTTTTCCTTGCTCCGGTATAACTCTATTTCCTCCCTTCGCTTTGTGTTTGTGATACATATAATTTTTATATATCACATAGTTTTATATTATTATTTTATGCACTTGTCTTTTAAATCAGTTAAGAAAGAGAAAAATCTATTTATGATGTCTTTTACATTTACCTATACAATAACCTTTTGGGAGGCTTTTTATTTCTTCATGTGGATTCAAGTTACTGTCATTTCCTTTCACTCTGAATGACTTTAGTATTTCTTATAAAGCATATGTGCTAGCAACAAATTTTCACTCTTTGTTTGGGAGTGTCTTTACTTCATCTTTATTTTCAAATAATACTTTTATTGGATATAAACTTCTTAGTTAACGGAGTCCCTTCCCCCACCAGCATTTTGAGTATGCCATCCCACTTCCTTCTGACCTCTATTGTTTATGATGTGAAATAAGCAGTTAATTTTATTGTGGTTCCCTTGCATAATGCATTATTTTTCACTGGCTGCTTTCAAGATTTTCTCTGGCTCTATTTTTCAACAATTTTACTATGATGACTATGGATGTTTGTGTGTTCCTCCTGCTTGGACTTTGTATGAATATGCAAATTAATGTTTTTTATTAAATTTGAGAACTTTGGAGCCATTATTTCTTGAAATATTTATTCTGCTTCTTTCTTCCTCTCCTCTTCTTCTGGAGCTCCCATTAAGTATACATTGATATGTTTGATGTTATTCCACAGGTCTCTGAGGCTCTGTTCATTTTTCTTCGTTCTTTTTTTCTTTCTGTTCCTTAGATTGGATGATTTCAATTGATCGATCTTCAAGTTTGCAGATTCTTCTAGCTCAAAAATGCTGTTGAATCCCTCTAGAGAATTTTTTGTTTCAGTTATTATATATTTTAACTCCAGAATTTCCATTTGGTTCTTTTAAAAAATATATGATTTCTGTCTCTTTATGATTATTCTCTATTTGATGAGTCTTTCTTTTAATTTTTATACCTGGCTGCCTTTATTTCTTTAAATGCATTTATTAAATGCTGCTTTGAAGTCTTTGTCTGCTAAGTACTACATCTGGACCCCCACAGAGACAGTTTCTATTGACTGCTTTTCCCACTCTGAATGGATCACACTTTCCTGTTTCTTTGCACACCTTGTAGTTTTTGTTGAAAACTCGACATTTTAGATAATATATTGTAGCAATTCACCACCACTACCACCACCGTCACCACCACCAGGATTGTTGTTGAGGTTTTTGTTTGTTTATGACTTGCCTAGATTAATTCTATGGAGTCTGTCTTCTTCACAGTGTGTGGCTGCTGATGTCTCTGCACACTTTCTTTTTTAAATTTTTGTTTTTATTTTTAAGCCTGGCTTCCTAGATATTGCCCCCAGTCAGCACAGCTTAGAGTTCTGTGAATGGTTGGTCAGATATTGTGCTTAAATATCTTGATTCAGTAAGGCTCCTGTCCTCTGCCAATGCATCTGTGTGTGGGTTGGGAAACACAGTCCAGATTTGGGCAGTTTACAAATCTGCCCCAACTTTTTCTCTCTGTGTGCTCAGCCAGGGATATTCCAGTCTCCACTTAGTAAGCACACAGCCTTCCCTACCCCCAGGGATATGCGGATATGTGGGAGCTTATCAAGGCTCACTAGGGCTTTCTTGTTCTCGGATATCCCCCCCTACCCCCCCCCCCCGCTAAATTTTTTGCCGTTTTGCTGATTTGTTACTTGCCCCAACTAGTATTATACTTCAGGCTAGCAGCGATGTTGGCCTTAATATACATAATTTTAAAGAAATATACCTATATTGGGTGCATACTCATATTATGTTTCCCAACAAAGATTCACAATGAAACAAGTTTGGCAACCACTGTTCTAGTTTTGGGTGTCCCTCACTGGTCAGCCCCTGCCCTGGGCTATGTCTGGATGCCAAGCCCTGGACCTGGAATCCCTTGAGTGGGGTCTTGGTGGGGGCACTTGAGAAGAGATGTTGCAGCAACAGGGGTCTCCAGAAGGTACCTCAGGGACAAGTGGTGGTCATCTAAGGTGGTTGAACTTGTCTCTCTGGGACAGCCGGTCCTGCCCATCCTGGCTGGGCCTTTGCTCCCACAGGGATGCGGGTCTGGCTGCTCTGTCAGCAGGCCTGTGGTGGAGAGCCAGGTGCCCTCTACACTGGCTTCCAGTCACCAGAAGCCTGCCAGGCACTCAGGAGGAGGATTTAGCAGAGCCAAGAGAATGATCAGTTCCCTCAGGGCAGGGCTGCCAGCAAAAAGGGTCACCCAGGAAGTGGCTGACTCCTGGCCTAGAAGCCCAGGCTGGAGAGGGCTGGGGCCTATGGCCTCTTCCGACCCCTGGATGATCACTTAGAAGACAAAGAGTCAGAGAGCAACCCACTTCCCCCGGGTACTGTCCCTGTCCTTGGGGTGGGCACGTAGAGAGGCCTGTGCCCGTGAGCTGAAGGTCAATGTGCTTTGCAAGCACTGCGGGTGGGAGGGGTAGAAGGCAGAAGGGAACACTGAGCTGACAGTCACGTACACTGATGTCACTGGTCACTCCGCCTCCCCAAGGTATCGCTTTCCTCATGACCACGCCTGCAGCTGAGTTCAGGGGGCAGTCACGTCCCATCCCTGGCATGGCTCTTAGGCAGCTCGCTGCACTGCCTCTGGGGCTGCTGAGGTCAGGGTGGCACTCACCAGCACTGCCTAGTGTCAGCTCAGCTCTGACGGTGGGGAGGAGGAGCCCCGAGAGAGGGGAGAGTGGCAGGGACAGGTGCCTGAGGTCTGGGAGTGGCCAAGCTGCTGAGAAGGTGTCCCAGGGTGGGTTTACATCACAGGTGAGCAGCAGCAAAAGTCAGGAACTTCTAGTCTGAAAGGGGAGACAGCCCATGACCACAGGCAACTCCAAGTCTGAGGGAGAGGGCAGAACCCTTGCCCTTAGGAGGTTCCAGTCTCAGGGGAGAGACGTCCCTGTTCTCAGGGAGCCTCCTGCCCCACGGAGGAGACACAGTGCCTGTCCACAGACTCAGGGACTGTGTCTGAGCTAAGTGTGGTGGTGGCAGTGTTTGGAACCCACTCCCATGTTTTCTCCTCTAGTGTAAGGCTCCTAAGTTGCCCAAAAGACATCCTTTGGAGGATCCCTTCCCCAGACACTGGGGGCGGGGGGACACTGCAGTTGTCCTGCTGTGACTATCCACATGCGGTAGGGAGGGGCTGCCAGAGCCTAAGTGCAGACAGACAGAGGCGTCCCTGTGTCTGAGCTTGTCCTCAGGGCTGGTCCAGCAGAGGGAGCTGGCAGCCAGCAGGAGCTGAAGCAAACCGTCCCTGACCCCTGAGCTGGCCTTGAAGAGATCCCGCTGCCCACCCAGGGTGAGGCATTCACCCCATGGCTGGAGCTGGAGTGTTGGCAGCATACATGGGAACCCAGGCCTCCTTGGCCCACCCCAACACCTAGCACTGCCCCACAGAGACCCCTCCATAGAAGCGCAAATTCTACACTCCTCCAACTAGGCCTGGGAAGTTCTTCCCAATGTGCCCTAGGGCAGGTAGTAATGCAAGGAATCAGAGCCTTGGGGGTGAATTCTGTTCCCTCACTTACTAGTTTTGTGAGTCCAGGCAAGTGATATAATCTCTCTGGGCCTCGGTTTCCTCATCTGTAAAATGGGCTGCTGTGGAGGGAAAGTGCATGAAACATGCCTGGTGCACAGTAGGTGTCCACTTAGAGCAGCTTCCCTTCTCTTCACTTCATTCCTCTTTGCTTCACTCAGGGAATGTCTCCCTGAGCTGAGTCTGAAAGGCTGGGCGTGGGAAAGTGTGCTAGGGTGAAAGCCTGCCAAGAGTCATGTGGCATGAACCAGGGCAGCTTATTTTGGAGATGAGACACATCAACCTACAGCCAGAATGAGGTGACACTGAGCGGGGCGAGGGGCATGACCCCATTGACTCTTCACTTAGCACCCTGCCTAGCAACCCTTCCATTCACCCGCTCTTGGGGCTGCAAGTCGGCCCCCAGTAAGGCTTACTGGCCTCTTGCCATCCCCATTAGTGTTGAGGTCTCCTTGGGGTATGTAGCTCTCTGGGTGTTCCTTTTCTTTCTTGCTCAACATATTTACTGAGTACTTAACATGTCCCAGGCTTTTTCTAGGCACTAGGGCGACAGCCATGAGCAAAACTAACAGAGATCCTGACTTCATGGAGCTGAAGGGTGAAAATATTAACAAAGTAAGTGTAATAGAGGATAGTAAGTGATAGTAAGTACTCTGGAGTGTGAGTATAGAGAGTAATGAAATGTCAAAAGAAGTCAGGGAGGAACACACTGAGAAGTTACATAACATTTGAGTAAAGACCTGAAAGGGAGAACCATGTGCACACTGGGAGGAAACATTCCATGAGAGGGAACGGAAGGTGCAAAGGCCCTAGGATAGTAGCAGACCTGGCTTGTGTAAGGGACAGCAGAGGGGTCAGTAAGGAATGGGAGAGAGGGAGAGTAGAGGCAGATTAGGGCAGACAGGTAGGAGGGACCAGATCCTGTAGGGGATTGTAGGCCGTTGTCATGACTTTGGCCACAGAGCAAGCACACATGCAGAAAGGGAACAGGAGGGCACTTGCTTTACCCTGATGGGCAATGGGACAGTAAGGAAATATCACCTGTTTAATAAAGATGAACTTCAGAATTTCCAAGATTGGTGCTGGAAATACCCTCCTGACTGAGAGGGGCAGGTTTGTCTATGAGGATCTGCCCCTTGGAGTTTTCTCACCAGGTTCTGGTGCTATCCCACATTGCTCTTGGAGAGGTGGGCAGAGGTTGCTCACGGAAGCGTCGAGAGCAAACTGAAGGCAAGGTTGTCCTGTTGATTCTGCATCCTCAGTGCCTAGACTTATAGAAGGTGCTCAACACAGCCTAGTTGAATGAATTAACAAAGGAAGGAGTAAATGAATGAATGATGAACAGAGGCCCTGTCACTTAATTCCCCATGGTAGCAGAAACCAGGCTGGAGTGTTTCAAATATACTCTTAGAGAACCAGGCCTCTGAAGTGGTGTGGCCGAGAAGGCCTTGCCTACTTCTTTTCCATTTCGGGTCATCTGAGAAGTGTCTCTGATGGCTCCTGGGTGGCATTTCTGAGCTGAGACACATTACTGGCCCACCATACATACATATCTCAGACACCTAGCACTTTCAGAGGCAGAACTGTGTCAGACCACTTCCTGAAATCCAGCATCTTGTCTGAACTCTTTTCTCCTTGAGTCACACCAGGAGGGGTCACCCCTTGTAAGGAGCTCCTCATCACCCCCACACAGGGAAATGGCCTTGTGGACCTCAATCTAATGGCCCCAACCTCAGGATGTGGTGGGGACTGGCCTAGAACCAAGTAATAATACGACAACAACAACAATGGTGCAACTCACATTTACGAAGCACTTGACCACGTGCTTGACTCTATCCTAAACACACCACCTGCGTTATCCATGCCCCAGTTGAGGGGACAGGTCAAGGGACTGTCTAGGGAGCACTTCCAGATGTCCTCTATAGGTGGGGGTAAAAGGCTTGCCAGGCCCTGGCCCAGAACTACCTCCTTTGGCTGCTGCCCTGGAGCAGCCGAGCAGAGGGGACCAGCCCAAGGCGTGCCCATCTCCTGTGAGATTGGAGCTAAGTATGTCATGCTTCAGCACCACCCTTCAGAGGAGAGTCCGAGTCTGGGAGTTGAAGAGGACAAATATGAGATGGGAGAACTGGGGCTGCTGAGACTGAGAGGGCCCCCTGCCATCCTTGGCTACCCTGCTAGGAAAGTGAAGAAGGCTGTCAGGGCTTGGCACCCCCAGAGCGTGCTGCTGTTTCTCTAGTCTGCCATGGCCACCTTACCTAGGTTGGCTCACTAGGGAGAGGTACTGTCAGCAGAGGCAGCCCCAGCCTCCCCACCTAAGCTAAGAATGGGTCTTCTGCCTATGGAAAACACAACTGGGGACCCACTTGTACGAAGGAAGAGCCTGAGAGCCTTCTAGAGCCTATACATCCCGCTCTGGCAGAAGATGCTGACAATGAGGTCCTGCTCACTCCGAGCCTTGCTCATTCCAGCTTCAGCTGCCCTCTCTGGGCCAGCGATGCTGCCTCCTTGTCTTCCTGGCTCAGGGGAGGTGAGAGGACAAGATACAGGAAAACTGTGAAGGAGGGAAGTGCTGTGCAAAATGGGGTTTCACACAATTTCACTATCTTTCACAGCTGGTGGCCACTCCCCTCTGAACTTGAATGTCCAGGGATCGTACCTCTCACTGGGAACAGCTCGCCTTTCCCTCAAATGATAGTCATTCATACACATGTCTGACCCCCGAGCATGGAGACAAACCCGAGGGAAGGCAGGGCTGAGTTTGTTCAGCACAGTGCCTGATACAGAGCTAGTTCTCCTTCTTACTCCCTCTCTTCCTGAGAATTGCTGGACAGAAGTGAGTGAGGGGTGGGGAGTAAGGTAGGGTGGGTGTAGTGGGGAGTGCTTATGAAACAATAGAAAGAACTTGGGCTATGAATCCCACACAGCTGGGTTTGTGTCTTGGCTCAGCCTAAGTGCTCCTGCTCCTGTTGATCTCCCTTTGAAATGTTTGAGGATAAAAGTGATGCCTTTGGCTGTCCCATCAGACCAAGGTTCTAAGTGTCTCAGAACCCAGAGCTGGCAGGATGGGAGGACTCGCTCCTGATAGAGATTGTGAAACTGGCAAAGAGAAAACCTGCAGAAGCAGCCAGGCCCACTGCCTTGGTATGTGCAACCGCCTGAGTTACAATCCATCATGGCATCCAGGGGTGGCAAGGTCCTCATCTGTCTCCTCCAGGGCAGGAGCTGGGTTGTATTCCGCTGCGTTCCCAGAGCCTAGTGCAGAATCTGGCCCACAGTGTGCCCATGAAACTTGACTGTTGAACAAATTTGGCTGAGGTGAATGGGTCCTTGCTCATGTGAGCACCAACTGGAAATGACAGTGGCCTTGCCATTGCAAACATGTGTTCACCAGTGAGCCCAAGGAAGTGGGAATCCTGGACTCCAGGAAAGGAAGGATCCCATGGCTTTATATTTTGAAAGATGTTGAGAGATGCAAGGCCGGGAAGTGGAGCCCTTCCCAAACCATCACAACCAGGCCCGGGTGGAGAGAGGAGGGCATACCTCATGCAGTGCCGGGGATGGAGAGGGTACTAAACAAGCTCTGTTTTCAAAGTCCGTATTTAAAACCTGGTAAAATGATCAAACCTGGCCAAATATCAGAGCATGGCTCAGCCTGCGGAGAGTGATGATGCTGAGGCAAGATGACCTCATATCTCAGGGATAAAGATCTCTGATGGCATTTTTTCTTTTAGCCCTGTTGGAGCAAGAAATAGGCCCAGCTCTCTCTCTGCAAGGGGGACAAACCAAAAGCAGAGAAGAGTGAGTAGGTCCTAGCAAAGACAGGAGATATTGAGATGGAACTGGCCACATTCATGGGGCTTAAGACTGGGGCTGGAGAGAGTTTCATTTCTGAAGCTGAAAGACCTCCTGGTCATGAGCACTGACTCAGCTATGGAGGGAGGGCAGAACACCAGAGAGGGGCTGATCGTGTTCTCATGTTTAAAAGTGGGAAGAGTCTAGTTGAGAAACGACAGACTTCTGAACTTGAAGTCAGTCCTCAGAGAATATTTGGGAATTGGTTATTTAGCATGTGAATTCATAGATAAGGAAGACAGACTGACCAACAGACAGACAGACAGATAGACAGAGAGCAGTAGAACCCCACTGTAGATAGGTAATTTCATATATCCTCACAACATAGAGGGGTAGGTTTTATTTCCAACATTTGGGAGATGAGGAAACTGAGGCTACTGGAGGTTAAGTAATTCGCCCAGAGCCATATAACTAGAAACAGGCAAATCAGGGTCCCAGCTCTGTTGACCACTAAAGCCAAGGATTTCCTCCCCAGACCCTCAAGATGGATCTACTTGGAGTGAACCACACCATGTTAACCAGCCTAAGGCCTCTTTCTCAAGAGGATGCTGGGCTGCTGGAGATGGGAGTGCTGGATTTCTACTAGGAGGTGACAGAGCCCATTGGGATACTCTAGTGAAGCTGGTTCCCATGACAACAGTGAGGACTCGCCCATGGTGACAGCTGATGACTGGACACCTGGAATTCTCTAGGACTTGCCCCAGGGCTCTTATCCTGGGCCCCATCATCCAGGACATTTTTATCAATGGCTTGAATGGAGGCCTGAGAGGCTGCCTCCCCCTGCTTGCAGATGACCTGCAGCTGAGAGGAACAAGCTCAGCGGCACAAAGAGAATTCAAATCTGCCTGCCAGTGCCTGCAACAATGGGCAAACTAGAGAGATCAGCAGTAGGCAGAAATGACAAAGTCCATTTCTAGGATGGAAACAAAATCCAAGTCCAAAGGCACGTGGGTATTGATTTTACAGAGATGCTGGTTCATATGTGAAAGGATTTATGTGCAAAGGTAGTCCCGGCTGCATGGCATGCTGCAAAAGACTGGAAACAACCTAAATGCCTGCTAGTAGGGGATGGGTTAAATATCTTGGGTAGATCCACACAATGGAAGGCCAAGGGCTGATACAAAGAATGAGGCAAGGAGTTACATACTGATGAGGAAAGTTCTCAAAGACAGATGGTTAAGTAGAAAAGCAAGGTATGTAACAGTATACACTGATGGAGTAGACTATGCTTCTCTTTGTGCAATCACGAATGGGTATACATATTTGTGTATGTACAGATCATCTCCAGAGAATACATAAGAAACCAAATGTGTGGCTAGGGTCTTACTTTACACTGTGTATCTTATGCACTTTTATTTTGTGCCATATACATGTGTGTATGTGTGTGTGTTTGTGTATGTGAGTGTATATGTGTGTGTAGCAGGGAATAGATGGATTAGGCCTCATAGCAATTCTATTGAAAAAATGCCTGGAAGTTTAACTGACCATAAAAGCACTGAGAATTGCTTCTTCTTTTTTTCTTTTTTTAAATAGCAACTGTAACCTGAGGGTATATTAATAGGAGCGTAGGACCCTGGCTGAAGGAGATGTATGCCCTGCTATGCTCTGAGCTGATCAAGCCATACCCAGAGTGTGGGGACTCTGTGAGGGAGCCATGTTTGAGGAGAAACACTGGTAGCTAGATCAGACCTGAGGGGGCAACTTGGCTAGAGTGGAGGTGGAGTGGAGTGGGGAAACTTGACAGACATAGAGATGCTGAAGAGATTAAAGTTTATTGAAGGATTGGCATGTGGAAGCAAGAGCAACCCAATTATTTTATTTGCTCCGAAGAATAGAACTTGGATTAATAGTTTGGAAGATATAGAAAGATTAATTTTATCCTCAGAAAGACCCTTCTAATCATTAAAACTGAATTATATAATAATATAATACAATAATAATTATAACATTATATAATTTAACAATATAATATAATAAGGAGTGCTTCCTAATAATTAGTATAGGAATGAGTTCTGTGTCACTGGATGTATTCAAGTGGTCACTGATTACATCTATCTAGGATGTTGTAGAGGTCATTAACAGAACCACTGGAACTCACATTGTCGGTCTCACCCTAGGTCTATTTAAGCTGAATTTCTGTAGTAAAAGTCTAGAAATCTGTTTTACTGATTTATTTTTGCCACGGATAGAGACAATTGAACTAATTGTACTCCTACTACCATCATTGGCCTGTTCAAAGCCCTCTTTAATGTTACTTTTTCTTTAACTTTTCTCCTTCACCCCGATCTCTACTCCCATTCCTCACCATCCCCAACCCCCTGCCCCAGACCCTCATTCTATATGCTTATATAGGTCTCAAAATGTGCATCTTCTTTGTGTACTGGGTGATGTTGTTTTCTGCATGTTTTATAATTTATATAAATGGTGTTACACTGTAACTCTCCTCTGTTTCTTACCTTTTTTTTTCACTCAACACTGCTGCTGAGATCTGTGCATCTTCATATATACATCTGGCTTGCTCCTATCTACCACTTGGTAGAGAGCTGCCACATCTTATATATCCATTCCCCCATGGATGGACACTTAGATTGCCTCCAGCTCCCCACTACCCTAAATTTTGTTGTCATGAGTACCCTATATATGTCCTCTTTCCACCTTGTATAATCATTTTTTTTGAAAGATATACCTGTTTGTGGGATTCTGGGATGCAGGGTGCATGCTTACCTAGTTTCACTAAATACAGTCAGATTGCTGCTCTCAGAATCGATGTACAGGCATACCATATTTATTGCGCTTCACTTTCTTTTGCTTCATAGATGTCACGATTTTTTTACAAATTGAAGACCCTCCACCAGCAAAAAGATTATGACTCCTTTGATTATGATGCTCATTTTATTGCAGTGGTCCAGAACCGAACCCACAATATCTCCAAGGTATGCCTGTACTAGTTTATCTTCTCACCTGCAGGACACAAGAGTCTCTCCTCCCTACATCAGGTATAATCTGCCATTCTAATTTGGCCATTCAGTTGGGTGTAGAGAGTTATACTGTTGTTTGAAGTAGGCATCTCTCTAATGACTAGTGAATTTGCATGTCTGTTCATATACTTGGCCATTGCACTTCCTTTTTTGTGATATGTCTATTCATATTTTTTTGCTAATTTTTTCTATTGGATGTCCTGTCCTTTGTGTTGTGTTATGAAGATATTCATGTGACATGGCCCAGACAGGCTTGTGAGATCCTCCTAGGGGTAATACACAGTGCAATTGGATAAAATCTATAATATCTCATTGTCCAGAAGAGATCGTCAATCTATTGGAATTTTCTCAATAATAGAAGCTTAACTCTTTTATCTCTGTGGAAGTTTTGAAATTTGACTACAAAGTTTTCAATATTCTTCCCATTGAGAGGTAGTAAGTTTCCTCCCCTCAAATCTGGGCTGGCCTTACTTAGTCAATCATTTTGTGCCCAGTAGAATTCAGTAGAAGTGATGCTTATGACTTCTGAGGCTAGGTCAAAGATGGCCCTGCAGAGAAAGCCTGGCTCTTTTGGGACACTCACCCAGAAGGAAGCCAACTCCCAAGTAAGATATCCAACTACCCCAAGAATGCCGTGCATACGTGCTCTGGTCAACAACACTTGTCAGGCTCCCAGCCAATGACTAGCACCAACTGGCTCCATGTAAGGGAGCTATCTTGATGTCCAGCTCTAGCTGACATCTGACAGCAACTGTATGAGAAACCCCAAGTGAGAACTGCCCAACCGAGCCCTTCCTGAATTCCTGACCCACAAAATCAAATTCCTGAAAACAAAATTGTGTGTTTATATCACTGAGTTCTGATAATTTGTTATGTAGCAATAGCAACTACAACAATCTACTGGTTCATACCAGGCATAGTTACTTTAAATCTTTGCTGATAACTCCAAAACATGTAGCCTTTAAGAGTCTGTTTTTATTGTTTATTGTTTCCAATGTTTTAAAAATTATGTTATCAGACTTCTCATGTTGTGGATATTTTCACTTATGTGTTGGACATTTTACTTACAGACTTGTTTGTAGAAATAATCCAAGGCCTAGGATGATGATGCGTTCCTTCAGAGAGGATTCACATTTGTGTATCTGCCAGATGTTTGGGTCACTACTAATACAGAATCACCAACTTTAATTTTAAGGACTGAGTGATTGGAAACTGAGCTATCTACTTCTGGTTTCCCCTTAACTCCTAGAATACAGACCTTTCGGGTGCTTCCTCAAAGAGAGAGTGTTCACTAAGTCTCATCCCTTAGTAAACCCAGAAATTCAACTCATGTCCTTCTAGTCCTACAGGGCAGAACAAAAGAATTGCTCTGTTTCTTGGACTCTTAGCAGACCCCTCCTGAACTGGCAAACATCCTCAGGGGGAAAAAATGGCCCCAAATGTCATTCTTTCTTCTCTAGGTCTTAGTTACAACCCAGAAATGCTTCACTATCTTCTTAGCTCCTTGAGGCCTTTGAGCAGATTTTTAAAATTTTTTCTCCAGCTGTTCTAGTTGTCCTCAGTGGGGGCATTGGCCTAAATCAGTTAGTCTGCCATTATTAACTCTCATTTACTTAATTCTTTAAATGTCAAAAACATAAAGAAGTATGAAATCATGTTCTTTGAAATTCCTTGTAAAAAAATGTATCACATAGTCTCAAATCTTCTTAAATAGCAAATGACCATAATCCAGTTTTCCACTGAATACGCAGGGTCCCCATTAAGAATATCCCCTACTGTAATTGAAACATAGTGATGTCCCTAGGAACTGGCGTATGTCATTTTCTTTGCCCCTGCCCCAAATAACTTGAGATTGCTTTAGTTTTTTAGTTCTTGGGTTTACTTTTTTGGTTTGTGTTTTTATCACCTGATACCTTTTGCTGTTAATTAGAATATCCTAAATGGTCTTTTCCCCATTCTGGTTTTATTCCTTTGATACATATGTAAATGAGATAACCAAGCATGCTAGGATAGTGTGCAAGGTAAGAGTAGATAGGCTCCAATTCAGGTAGGGGAAAAAAATCAATGAGTGAAGCTCTAAAGTTTAATTGTCAGACTTGTCAGAAAATTGTCAGGAACATCTTTAGCCTGCTCAAAAAACTTTTGATCTCGGATCTCAGTCTAGATGGTAGAGGTTGTAAAGTATGTGGACTCTGGAGAAGTAAGGTACTGCGGTGCTTGCCCTGGCTTCAGTACCAGTACTGGAAGCAGGGAGTTTGGGGGCACTGGAAGCCTTAAAGCAGATCAGGGGCTTTGGCCAGCCCTAGGCTGCATTCTCTTTGTTTCTGAGGCCCCACCCTGTCTCCTGGCCAAGGAGACTCAAGAAATCCTGGCAGAAGATGCTGTTCCCTGCTGCCCTGCAGAGATGACCACTTCATGGAGAGCAAGGGAGGAAGGAGGAGAAAAGTGAAAAGAAAGGTTCTCTTTCAGGTTTACGATGATGTGGGGTGGCTGCCCTGTGGCCTGCCAAGAGCTGACTCACCAGGCTGGGACAAGGCACTACAGGTGCACTCAGGCCAGCGGACAATAGGCTCCTGTTGCAAACAGTTCCGCACCCGAGACAGACCACTGGGGTCAGGTGGAGACAGTCTCTGAGGGAGTGTGGGGGCTGAAAGGGCAGGTGAGAGAAACCTTGTCCAGCCTTCCCAGGGCCTGGCTCTGAGCACTCACAACCATGGGGACCCTGAAATTTCATGGCCAAGGGACAGAACCAGGCATCCAGACACCTGGTATGGGGCGACCTCTAACGTGGGCCTCATTCTTCTTCTCCCAGCTCTAAAGTTCTGGTTTTGCCACTAGAATGCTCTACGACGTGGGTGAAAGTGCACAACTTTCCAGCCTCATTTTACCTCTCTCTGGGTGAATCCTTCACTTGCAGTACCTCTTTGATTTTTTACTGTCTTTTGAAGTAGGTGCTATTATTAGTCCCACTTTACAGATGAGGAAACTGAGGCAAAGATGGCCCAGTGATGCACAGCTGGGAGACAGGTTTCAAAACCAGAGCTGTGTGAGTCTGGAGCCCATGCTAACCGCTGCATCATGCAGCCCTGCAAGTAAGCATTCAAGTGACCCAGCGCCCTGCACCCTGGCAGATACAAGGACTGCTCTGGGTGTCCAGCAAAGGCGATGGGGTGGGATGGTCAGAGGGCTTCCTGGAGGCTGAGAAGATTGAACAGCTCCTGGCACAGGGTCAGACAGCATGGGAAGTGAGGGCTGGTGGGGGTTAGGGAGCTGAGACTTGGATTCTTAGCTGAGTTCTGCAGTCAGCAGGTTGGGGGGAGGGTGGAAGGTTGGAGAGGGAGGCTTATTTCCACCTCTCTTCAGCCCTGGGGGAGTGACCTAGGACCTCCTCCAGGGCTGAGTGCCAGGGCAGGCTGTTCGCTGCTCTGTCCATTGCCAGCTGTGTGGACTTGGGCAAGTTCTAGAGACTTTCTAGACTTTAGCTTTCTCGTCTGTAAAATGGGAATTATATTATGGGTCTCATGCGGTTGTTAACATAATTAGATTTAATGAATGAAGTGACTCGTGTAGAGGCTTTGAACAGTCCCAGTGCCCCCTCACCTATACCTTCTCCTCTCTTGGCTGAGGCCTCACTTCTCTGTCTTTCCTCAGTGGCCTTCTTACTGGAGTTAATGATGTTCCCTGTGGCCCAACTATCCCTCCCTATCAAAGTTAACTACCTGAGAGGCCAGCTCCCTCTTACCTTGTTCCTCTCTCACTTCCTCTCCCCGGTGGGGCCCATTCTCTGCAGCCTGTGTTCCCTGACTGCTCTGTCTAGGACCCAATGGAATTCTTTCTCTGCCTTTGTCCCACTGCCAAGAGATGAGGTCTAAATGCAGCAGAGTTGGGTATCTGGAGACCTGGATTCAGAGCGGGCTCCTTCTCATTTAACGATTGGGTCAGCCACAAGCCCTTACTGAGGTTTTCCTGTCTGAAAAGCAAGGTTTGGGGGGCCCACCCCCACAGAGGCTCAGGGTGAGCTGAGATGGTTCCAGTGTCTGTGCTCCCTGGGGAGGAAGGGGTGGATGAGACCGAACCAGCAGGGATGGAAGGAGAGCTATACCTATCTCCCTCCCTCCTCCTATCCAGAGGCCTCCCAGGGTTCTTTGCCTGGGAAAGAAACTGTCTGCTGTCCCTTGTCAGAAGCCAGGGCCTTGATAAAGAATTAGGTGAGCAAACCCAGCTTGCTTGTTAATCCTTCTCTGCTCGGAGCTGGTCAGAGAGATGGGCAGAGTGAGGACCTGGCCCCAGTAGACATGTCTAGACCTCTGCTATCAAGGCAGCCAGCGATTAGCCAATTAGCCTGGAGGAAACCAGGTCTGGCTCCTAGGGGCTCTGGACTGCATTTCCTAAGAGAGCAGGGGCTTCTGGAAGTGCTGGTTTAGGTGGACAGGGCAGCTGTGGGGCTACACCCAGAGCCCACTGCGTACCCAGAGGAGGGAAACTTCCTGTCTGCCATTTACAAGAGAGGGGCCGACAGGGCTCTGTGCTCAGTACTCCAACTTTGCCCTCTGTGTGTGAGCTGTGTAATGGCAAAGAGGACTTGGTACATAGCCGGCGGTAGGCTGAGGTCAGCCACTGTCATTATTGTTATTGCTGTTATTGTCTCTACCATGTGTCAAGTATCGATGATATGACATTATTTCTATGAAGTCTATTATTAACCCCATTGTAAGGATGGAGAGAAATTGAGTGGAGATTTAAATTCAGGTCTCTAAAATGTGATCTCTGAAACATTACACTTTGCCGTGTTTGTGCCACCTGAGTCACCTGGGGCACTTGTTACAAATGCAGATTTCCTAACCCACCCAGGGCCTGATTAGTCAGGACTTCTTGGAGGTGGGGCCAATCCCTGGAGTCTGCACTCTCAGTGGGCCCCCTACCACCACCTCATATAGGCCTTTGATGCAGGAGATCTGAGATCTGACTTTGAGAAACCCAGACCTACGAGAACCCTCTGCCTCCTTACCCTCTCCCAGTGCACCCTCGAGGATTCTGGGACAGAGGAGTCCCGTGCCCTTGAGGGGAGGAGAGTTCCTCTCAGCCACTGGCCCCTCTCATCCACTGAGGAACACTCAGTGTCTCTGGAATCCCTCCAGAGGCATGGCAGTGGTGAGAGGGCAGGCAGGTGGGCAGCATCCCTGACAGAGTTCACCAGCCTCACTTTAGGCCAGCCTGGCAGCCCTGGCCTCCTGGATCACTTCTCTGCATCCATGACAGAGAAGACCCAGAGGACTGAGGCCGCTCGGAGCTCAGGAGAGGGGTAAACTCTAAGACCAACAGGTTCCCTCACTAGGGCCATGCACATCCAAGGGCAGCTCACTTAGGTCTGTTTCTCTTTGGGCCTTGAGGAAACAGAGGCTTGAGGCTGGCCAGCAGCCTTGTGTATTTGGAAGTAAGAGGAGGCCATGTCCTCGAGGTCCCAGGGCCTCTGCATTTATAAGCTTGCACAGGCAAGCATGCACATACTCATGCATGTATGCACACACGTGTGAATTGGCAGGCACACATGCAGCATGCAAGTGCCCACATGCACATGCACTCAGGGCTTGGGCTGCAGGTCTGAAAAAGAGCCCTGTTGCAGACTTTGGCAGCCAGGGAGGCAGGAGGGCCTGGTCTGAGAAGGCCTTGCTGTGACTGGTCCAAGCGTCTTCCAGTTCCATCCCTTCCTCTTCAGGCTGCTTGGCCCAGGGCAGGGAAGGCCATTGGCTCTGGCATCAGCTCTGAGAGATTCTCCTTTTTCTATCTGCCCTAGAGGGGCTACTAGGCTGGTGAGGGAGCCTCATGAGGTGTGAGGAGCCTCCATGGTGAAGCAGGCTTTGTCTTCTGTCCCCACACAGTGAAGAATAAAACTGGTACCCAAGGAACACTGCTAGTCTTGCTGGGTGGGGGTCAGGCAGTCATATCTGAGTCAGACCTGAACTGACCACTGTATAGCACCTCCTCCCTAAGTTAACTTCAGGTAGGAGCTGAGTCCAACCACAGAGGCTAGGGTTGGGACCCCCATTACCTTGGGCCAGGAGGGGAGGACATCAGGGGCCTAAGGCCTTGGACATAAACCTTGTCATCTGTCCCTTCCTCTGTTGGGGGTGAGCTGAGCTGACTCAGGGACGGGTCATACCACCCTAGTGTCCCCCTTTCCCACCTGGATTTTAGGGCCCACAGATTACCACTAGCTACAGCCAGCTTCAAGATCTTTTGGAAGGCCAGGGCTTCCATCTCTACATTATACACCCAGGGCCAGCACGGTGCCAGGCACACAGTAGGTGCTCAATACAAACTGATGAGCTAATGTACCAATTTTGCTCTCAATTCCTTTCTTTCTTTGTATTTGGTTTCTTTTTTCCTTCCTTTCCCTTCCTATGCCTCTGACCTAGGACATCTCCAGCACCACCGAGTCTGCTTAGGACCCATGGGCAGAGGCAGAACTTGAGCTTCCAGGGATTTCCCCATCAGGGGCCAAATCTCCAAATGATCCCTGAGATGAGGGCTGTTTTTTACCAGCCTCTCTGGGCCTCGAGGAAACTGAAGCTTGAGGCAGGCCAGTAGGATATTTACCTCCTGAAATAAGCTTTCTCAGGGGGTGGGGGAGTGGGGAGGCCATTTGGGAATGAGCACTTTCCTCAGAGTCATTATGAGCAGAGCCCCTGCCCTGGCCATCCTCAACGTTGGCACCCTGCCAACCCTCAGCATTCATCCTCTTTTCCTGATCTGAAGACTGGCCTCCTTGGCCAGTTCAAGGAGTCTTGCACTAGGCCCATACTGGGCCAGGTGGTGAGGAGATTTCTGCCTGCCAGGGGCTGACAGTCTGACTTGGGAGATGCCCAGTCCCCAGAGAGAGATGGGCCACAGAAAGCAGGCCAAGGCTCAGGAGAGCTGGAGCAGGCAGTATCACATGCAAGTCATTTCTCTCAAAGATGGCGATTTGGCCCTGGGCAAGAAGCTGGGTCCACAACAGGACTGTCCCAGGACACTCCTACAGGATGAGGGGCAGAGGGTAGGTTTGAGGGCATGTAGAAACATCCCTAATTGCTGTGAGGTAAGCAGTCAAGGGTACTGGGTTTGAGAGCTCAGCCTCTGGCTGGAACTGCCTGGGTTTGCATTCAGGTCTGACCTTCATGAGCTGAGACTGTGGGCAAATAGGACCTCTGTGAACTAGGGAGGCTGATAGTCCCACCAGATATAGCTGTTTCCAGAATTAAATGAGTTTCTCAATGTAAAATATTTAGAATAATGTCTGGCACATAGTAAGCCCCTCAGTCGATACCAGGTATTATTGTTATAGACTGAAGTAAACTGAAACTCACCCCAAAGGGCTTTTATTGACTGTTGACATTTTATTTCCTCCACTGGACTCTGAGCTCCCCATGCCCTTTATCTTTTATCCCTGGCACAGCTCAGGGACTCAAAAATACGTTGAAAGAATGAACACATGAACAAGTGGATTAGGGAGAGTAGGGCATCAAGAAATACTTCCTGGAAGAGGCAGCACCTGGAGAGAGGACCCCACAGAGGTGGGGAGGACAGCCCAAGAGAAGGCTGGGAGACTTCTTGCTGGGCTGGCATCACGGGAGGTTCTCAAGGGAAGAAGCCAAGCCAAGTCTAAGGGGACAGGGAGGAGAGGTGGGGAGCGTCTGATTGGTTGGAGCCTACCACAGAGGCAGGACAGCCTCTGTCCTGTGTCACAGGGGTCTGGGTCTGGATGAAGGCTGCCTGTGAGATGAGGATGGATAGAAAAAGGGCAGCGAGAGGCATTGGGGGCCTTCAGCTTAAACCCATCTTCTTCCTCTGCCCAGGCACCATGGGTCGTTTATGGAGTTTGAAATTCTGTTGTCACTGGGAGAAAAACCAGCCTCACTCCACAGACCCCTCAACCAGTAAAGAAACAAGTGTTGGAGATAAGAGGATTTTAAACAAATAAACTTCCCTACAGGAGACTTAAAAGAGGAAAAGTTTATGAGTCTCCTCTCCTCTCCTCTCCTCTCCTCTCTTCTTGTCTCTCCTCTCCTCTTCTCTCTTCTCTTCGTTCTCTTCTCTTCTCTCTTCTCTTCTTTCTCTTCTCTTATTTCCTTCCCTTCTTTTCCCTTCCTTCCTCTTCCCTGCTCTTTCTTTCCCTCCCTCCCTCCATTCTTCTTTTCCTCTGTCTTTCTTTCTTTTTTTTTATTCTGTCTTTATTAACAACTTATTCCCCAGATTAAAAAAAAAAATCTGTATAAGCAACTCACCCCACCACAGTGTCATCCTGCACTGAACGCTGGGAACCTATAAAAGGTTTTATTGACCCAGAGTCTATAAAAGGATCATCATGTCCATTCCCCGGCCTCCTATTTCAATTGTATATGGATCCTCACAGGTGATGCCCTGCTTCCCTCAGAAGCACTCCATGGCCTCTGCTCAGGCCACTTCTTCTCTCCCGCCATCAGGCAGAGCTCTAGGGATTATGATCCTTAGGCAATGGAAGGCCCAGTCTAGACTCTGAATGCTAACCCCTGACCCATGGAGCAGGTGAGACTGTATTGTGAGCAGATCAGGCTGGATGGTGGGGAAAGCGTCACTGAAGTAGAGACACATCCCTACCCCCAGGGAGCCCCAATCTGAGAGGGAGACACAGCCTCTGTTCTAGGAAACCCCCAATCTTAGGGAGTAGGTTATAAAACTGCACCACAGATGGGCTGGGCTGAGCCCCTCAAATCTGTATCACATAATGAGTAAGTCAAAGTGTGTGAAGCTGTCAGGTCAAGGGCAGCAGGGAAAAGCTGTCCTCTCTTAGTTCCCTCTATCCCTTTTTATCCCTAGTCTGACTGGCCAAGAGGGAGGGTCAATGGAAACCAGTGTTCCCTTGGGGCAGGGGGAGAGTCGGGGCTGGAGAAGCAAGAAGTTGGGAGAGGCCTGCTGAGTGGCTCTGGAGTCTGGCAGGTGAGTGACCACAGGAGATAAGCCCCTACGATAAGGGGCAATCAAGCCACCTCATTTAGCAGAGCCTGTCGGTGACAAGCTGGGCACCGCATGGCCCAGGATGTGTGTGGTGGGGATGTGGGGAGGTGCATGATTCAGGAGCTCTCAGCCTGAGGTTAGAGCTGGTGGGCAAGAGGCCTCCCGAGGCAGCCCCCCAGCTTTCCTGTCAGTCTCTACCTGAGTGGGAACATTCCTGTTCCCTGACATGGGAGCATCTCCAGTAGAAGCTCGTTGAGACGGAGATGGTGAGGGTGGAATGTGGGAGGGGGCTAAATTCCCAGCAGCTTCTTGCTTTCTTCCTGGTCACATCATAATGAGTGTGAGCTGACTGGCAACATGCATGTCTACTAGGAGCTCACTGAAGCTCATGACCTAGAGGCCAAAGGGAGGCTTCCAGGGGAGGAAGAGTGTGAGCCTCAGGATGGTGGAGTCGGCTTTGGCCTTTCTGTGACAGAAAGATCCCCTCTGGGGCCCAGATGATGAGCGGGGGTTGCCTGCATACATTTGTAAAAGCCAGCACTGGGAAGACTCTTACGGCACAGAAGGAAAACTGAGGCTCAAGGAGGGGAAGGGCCTTGCCTGGGGTTACACAGCACTCAAGAGTTCTCAGTTCTCTTCCCTGCTCCAGACTGCACAAGAACTGCAAAGACAAATTTCCACTCTGCTCTGTCTGTGCATATACTTGTGTGTGTGCACATATTTGTGCGTGTGTGGATGCTATGAGCATACTCTGCAGGCCTGCAGCTGCAGCCGGGCCCTATCCAGGACCCCAACCCTCTGGTCAGCTGAGGCAACTCACATGGGATGGCTGGCTCCCAGACTTCCAGGCGATGCTCACTCATCACTCCATTAGCTGCCTTTGGATCGACAGTTCACAGGCGGTTCTCATTCTGGCTTGGTGCTCCCCTAGGCCCAGCAAGAGCATTGAGGACACAGCTCAGCTTACAAGTCTTCAGGGACCTGTCAAGCTTACAGCAATTTCAGCAGGAGCACAACATGGCCCGCCAGGCAGGCGGATTAGCTCTCAGGAAAATCACTTTCAGCCTTCACCAGGCGATGCCACAGAAACCCTGGGATCGTCTGTAGCTGGGTATTGTCCCTTCCCTGTCTTCCCTTCCAGAAGGGGGAGCAAAAGACATCAGGACAGTCACCTGGGGGAGGGGAGCAATGACATAAATCAAAATGCCTGAAATGAATATGGATAAAAGCATGCTTTATGCAAACACATGTAAATAAGCACGTAAATATACCATAAGGTGTATAGGGCAAATGCAAATAAGGGCTCCAGAAAGTCCTGACAATGAGGCTTTCTTCAAATGAATGGGAAACAGGGATCCCCAGATATGTTCTTGCACAGAGTTTAGGTCTTCCAGCTCTATCAGAGTCCCAATTTCCCCACTCCCTCCCCATCTTCTGCTTGCATCATGTGGCATGGGCTCCAGATCACTCAGGGACCAGGGCCGGAGCACAATATGGCCCAGATGCAGCATCCCACAGGGCCCAGCTTTCCTCTACCTGCACCAGGCTGCACTGCTAAATGCCTTCCATCTCCTAACCACTGTCCCCCTCTGAATGGCTGGGAAGGGTCTGTGACTGCCCATTCCCCAGGACTGCAGTCTCTACCCCAAGTTTGTTTTGTCTCCCAAAGGGGGCAAAGAGAGTGGTCTGCCCATTGAAAAGATGGCCTCCTTCGTGGGTTCTCCTGTTGTTTCCAGAAATGCTCAGCATGCAAAAGATGCGCAATAACAGATAAATGATGGAATAAGTGAACATACAAACGCAAGTTCAAGTGCAGGGTCACTTCCTCTGGGACCACTGCATCTCTCTTCTGCTTCTTGCTCAGTTTTTTCCACAGCTGCTTGTGTATTGGAGCTGAAGTGTTTGTGCTCTTTCCTCATGTCCTCAACTGGTCTGAGCTTGCCATGCGCAGGCATGTGTCCTGGTCGTTGCCCTGGTCTGGCACCTTCAATGGAGGGCTCTCAAATGTTGCTCGACTCAATGAACACATACACATGCGGTTTATAAGTGTCTGTCTGCTCCCTCTCCCCTTGTCAGAGTGCCTGGAGGGTAAGGACAGGCTTGCTAACCTGTAGAACTCAGAGCTTGGCACTCACTACACATGGGGTGGATGGATGGGTGAATGGGGACCTCAGGGATTCCTGACCTGCTGACATGTCTGTCTTTCTCATTAGACTCTGAGGGCCTGGACTCCCTGGGCAAATAAAGGTCAAGTGAAGGGGTGAACAAGTGAATGAATGAGTGAGTGAATATTGATTACTATCGGGGATCTAAGGACACTCTTGCCTGTTGTACAGTGTCACTGTCCTCAGCCCAGGACACATGTGTCCTGTGTTCAGATCTGAGCTCCTCTCCCAATGTCTCCCCTGGGATCTGCTCCAGGCTGCAGGCCTTTGCTCCCACAGTGGTCCTCACTCCAGCCTCACTCCCACAGTCTCGACACTCCATCGTTCTTCCTGTGGCCTTGACCAGCTGTTTAACTCAGCCCCACAGCCTCTGGGTGACTTTTTCTTGCCTTCTTTTGAGTTTGCCAGGTCAAGTGCAGCTCTGGAGCCAGCCAGACTTTCTGGGCTTGAGTCTTCCTCCTGCCATCTGCCAGCGAGTAAAAAGCGGAATCATCTCCAGGCTTAGTTTTTGCATCTGTAAAATGGGGATGATACCAGCTCTTAAGAGGATTAAATAAGATTCTAAACTGACTCCTGGAATGGAGCCAGCTGCTTGGTCAGGTACTCGGTATGTGGGGCTTCCCTTCCCTCTCTGTCTTTGCTGCTGTCCCTGTAGCCCTATGTGGGGCCCAGGAGACACCCCTCCTGGCCCTGTTTTCTGGGGACAGGAGTAAAGGACTCACTCCTATAGGAAGTGGAGTCTTGGAGCTGCTTCAGGTAAAGCCCTCAGCCTGGAAGCAGGGAATGAATAGGGACCATTAAACCAGAAAAGAGGAGGTTTCCTAAGAGAGAATCAGAACTGGAACCCACGTGTGAAGTGTTCCAAAGCAACAGTTAAAACCGAAATGAAAAACTTAAGGTTAAGCACAAGAAAGGACTTCCCAATAGTGGAGACTGAGAGAGAAGCACATTGGCTGAGGCAGAAGGCAAGGCTCTCCTGAATGAAGTTTAGGGGGCTTTGAGAAAAAAATAATTTGAATTTGTCTTCTGCTTCCAAGTGTTCATAGTGTTTGCCTAATCCTCATCTTACTTCATCCCCATGAGAAGCCTTTAATGCTTGGCAACAATGTCATTTGTAAAATAGGTGGGACAAGCACTGGGATTCCCCTCCTGCCCAGGGCTCCAAGAAGGTTCTGAGAGGTCACATGACTGGCCCAGGGCTGCCCAGAGGAGGGCCAGGGAACTGGGCTGAGAGCTTTCTTTTGAGTGAGCCCAGGTGACTGGCTTCCTCTCACCTTTTTCAGGATTTAGTAAGTCTGGCATATTTTTTAAAGCTGAGGTTTAATGCTGATTTTTTTTTTTTTTTTTTGCTTGAGGTAAAAATGAGAAGTCAGGGGATGGGGGGAGGTTTTCCCTATCCTGTGGAGTGCCATGAGGTCTGAATCTTGTCATTTACCTCTGGACCTGGGCTGGGACCAGTGTGGAGGCCAGTAGGAAGGACTGTCGTCAAGGCAGGAAGGGAACATCAGGGCAGGGAGTAGGGGTCTGGCTTCCGAGCTTCCATCAAAGGCAGCTGCCTCTTTGACCCCATCTGGGCGGCCATCCTTTCACCGCCTGTGCGGCCAGACCCCCACCCCACTCCCATCCCAGCCCGGCCCATCTCTGCCTGGCCCCAAACCTGCAAACAATGCTTGTTGACAATCCATGGGGCCTAAACACTCGATAACAGTCCCCACCATGCCAGACATCCTAACAACGGGCAGGGCTCTGTGCTGTGACAGGAAGATGCTTTGAATACATCATCCTGTCAACTGAGTTTATTATTCTTTCACTCAAGATAAACTGCAGCCGCCAACGAGAGGCTGTATAAATTCCAGGCTCAGAAGTCAAGCAGGCCCCACTCCTTGTTAAACACTCACTCACACACGCTTGCACACATACGCACATATACATAAATCCTGCTGAGAAAATACCACCCCCTTGGGCCCCCCAGGTCTCTCAGGGCCTCAGTAGCCACCATCGCATGGGGTGGTCCCAGGAGCAGCTGCAGATATGGAGACCCAAGGCTTGAGCCTACCCTTGGTCCACTTTCCTGGCTAGGCCTGAGCAGACTCATCCTGGGGGCTGGGGAAGGTCTCCCCACAGGAGCCAGCTGTCCCCAGGTCAAGCCCAGCTTCTTGACACCTGGACTTCTGTCTGTCCAAGGCCACAACACTGTGTGGGTGGCCAGAGCACCCACACGGCTATGTTAGGAAGGGGAGAGGCTTTCAGACTCCAGAACGAAAAGCCAGGTTCTCAGAGAAAGTGGACCCCTATGAGGCCTTCAGAAGCATCCAGCACCCATCCTGCGGGGAAGGACGCCATAGACTATCTCCCAACCCCATGCACGCACGCACGGGTGCACACACACATGTGCGCATGCGCGCACACACACACACACACACACACACACACACACACACGTGCGCATGCGCGCGCACACACACACACACACACACACACACACATACACACACACACATGCACATAGAGAAAATGTTAAGGAATCCATATCACTTCTACAGGCAGTTCTTTCCTCCCAAGGCCCCTGGGGATTTGCAACTAGAAGGGAGGGTCCTTGGGTGTCATTTCAGTCTGGCCCTGTCTCATTTGTGGGCTTAGAATAAAAATAAAACAGAACAAAAAAAGAAAAACCCATGCTAGATACAGGGACAAGAATAGGGGGGTAGCTGGATGCAGTGGGAAGGACAGGAGTTTTGGTGATGAACCTGGGTCTCACCCAGGTTCTCCAATCTTCAGTTTCCTCTTCCATAAAGTGGGAGAATCATTTCTCTCATGCCAGATTGTCATGAGGACTGGGGGCAAAGCATGACACAGAGTAGGTGCCTACGTCAAGTTTCTCCATTTGCCATGCATGCCCTCCTCCTATTCTCCACCGGGCCCAGAAGATAACAGTATCATCCCTGTTCTGTGGATGAGGAGGCTAAAACTCTTAACAGAGTCTAAGGTATCCCATATAAAAAAACTGCCTAGCACTTTCACCCCCCAGATAGTTCCATGACCCCTCTCTCAGCTCCTTCAGGATTTGCTCAAATGTCACCAAATCAAAGCCTTCCCTGATCACCCCTTCTCCTGATTTACTTTCACCACTTGGACTATTTTCTATTTACTCCTTAGTTTTTTCTGTCTCTCCACTGGAATGTAAGCTTCCCAAGGGCAGGACTTTGTCTTGCTTACTGCCATATCCCCAACATTTGAACAGTGTCAGGCACTTAAGAAATATGAATTGAATGAATGAAAATAAAGTACTTAAAACTATGCACGGTACACAGTAGGTATCTAATACACATAATTATTATTGTCATTCACATCTCTACCTACACTGAACACGGTAAAGACCAGCTATGGGGCATAGCTCAATCCCCAAGAGCGGAGAAAGAAGGAAAGGATGCACTTCACAGGTTGAAGTCGGTTCGCACAAGCTGTGTGACCTCTGGTAGGTGCGTCCACCTCTCTGAGTCTCACTTTCCTTTCGGGATTGAATGAGAATGCCATACCTGTTCTGTGATTTGCAGTCTCCAGGAAGGGTATCCAGGTGCTATGCTTCTGCTGATACTTTAGCTCTCAGCTCAGAAGCAGACAGGATCCAAGGACAGATGCCTGAGTGAGGTCACGACTTAGGGATCTAATGTCATCCTGACACGGGAGCAGAGTGGTCACCTGCCTAGGCAAAGCAGACACAAGGACAGTTGCCTCATCAACAGAAGGACATGCTGGGATCTTCTGACAGGTGGGAAGATGCCTCCAGATAACCCCCCTTCCTGTAACCATCTCCTCACACCCGCTTCTGTAGACTGAGGGAGCTGGGAGTTTACTGCCAATCAGGTGCAGGCCCCACTGCCCCTGACCATCCTAGGGGCTGCTTCAGGGACATTTTGTCCTGGGGTCAGGACCTTCTAGGGAGTGTTCAAGCTGATGGGTGTGGTCATGTTCTCCTTCTCCAGCCTCACTTCTTGTATTCATATTACACAAATGAGTAAATGAATAAATAAATGAGGAAGATTTCCAGAATTTGCTCTCTAGCCTCAGGCCTCAGGCCGCATCATGGAAAAAGGCAGCAGTTCACCAAGGAAGACACTTCTGAGTGCTGACTGTGTGCAGGTATGGGACAGCCAGTTCCTCCCTAAGGAGCTCTTAGTCCTGTGGGAACACAGCACAGACACTGCTTTTCAATCTGGCTTAACACTTGCTAAGGCAAGTCTTTGCTCAAGTTGAGGAGCACAGAAGGGGCACATGGAGGAGGGCTCCTGGAAGAAGATGATACCAGAGTGCTAGAGCCTAAATCAAAAGTGGCTATTGAACAAGGGAAAGGGTGAACCCAGCAGCAGGAACGGCTTGCACAGAGGTGTGATGTGAAATAGCCTGCGATATGCTGGGAAGGGACCAAGGACTGGGGTAACTTGGGTTCAACACAGAGGGAAGTGGCTGGAGAGGAAGGTAGGCCCAGAGCTGGGACTTCGAGGAAATGGGTGACTTTGGTGCCTTAAGAAAGGGCAGAGTGTGATCACACGCTTTAGCAAGGCCCTATGGCTGCAGAGTGGCAGAGGGATCTGAGGGCTGAGACTGGAGGCTTGTGTGACAGTCCAGGAGTGATGCTGGAGTATAAGCGAAGGTAATGCTTGCTGGGATTCCAGCCCAGTCTCTGCCTACTCATTGACAGTACATATTCCTTTCCATCAGTTTAGAATTGAGGAAACTGAGGCCTGGAGAGAAGACATGGAGGTTCTTGAATAGCTGAGTGCCACATTCAGGGGGCAGCTGTGATCTCCCTCCCCTGAACTCAGAATGAAACTCTGCTGGGGCTGAGCCTTGTTCAGAGAAAGTTTCCCATACGGACAGTCAGTTCCTCAGCTCTGTGGTTTCCTTTCAAGAGAGAGCTGAGTTCATTGAACTTAAGGGCAAATCTATATCCTTGTCCTTCCTCTACAGAGATAATAAAGTTAATGGGATTGTTTCCTGTGTGCAAGAATAGGGCTGTTAAGAAAACATTGTGAAGTGAAGGCTGTTTGCAAAAGCCAGGCGGACAGGCCAAATCTTTGCCACGAGGAGGAAGTAAAGGGTGTGTCTCCACGGGCAGGGGGCATGGTGCCACCAGTGCTTTGCTTTGCCCGAGCCTGCTGCGTGCCTATGCTGTGACTTCCCTCTGTCTCACTTGGCTCAGATTGCAGAGCCACCAGTTTCGGCTCCCTAGTCTCCAAGGTATAGGTTAACTGGCTAGTTGGTTAGCTTTTGGCAAAACAGTTCATCCTGGACCCAGAGAAGGTCCAAGCTGAACTTTAAAAACTGTCTGGATCCATCTCTCATTGTAAATAGGGAAACTGAGGTCTCAGGTCACACAGCCAGGTTATGGTAAGGCCTGGTATGAAAATCGAGGTGCAAAGATAGGAAATGGCTTGCCTTGGTCATAGAGCCAGCTAGTGTGTTGCAGTGTTGAGACTGAAGCTTGAAGAGGAGAAATGGCTTGCTCAGTCTCCCACAGCCTGCTGGTGGCAAAGCCTGGTGTTGATCCAGGTTCCCCACCCCCGGGACAGAGCTGGCTGATCATATGTGTGTCTCCCCTCCCCCACCCTGCCAGCAGAGAGAAGCCTCAGAGGATCACCGCGGTCCATCTCTGTTTGCTGAGCCTCCGTCATCCCTGACTGTGCCTCCAACTTCCCCCGCCCTCCCAGCCCTTTTAGATCTTATCGGCCCAGGCCCCATGAGGGATCCTCACCTGGACCATCCTCAAAAAGCATCCGTGTGCACAGGTGCACTGGGCTGTGGGGGGCTGGGTATTCCGGCAGCAGGTAGACAATGGCTGGGTTAAGAGGGTCATCTTCTTTTCGCACCTCCTGATTCCTCAAGTTTGTAAATCATTATCCCAGGCCACACAAAGCAGGCAGTGAGCAGGCCTTGTCACTGCCCCGTGACATGGTAGGCAGGGGCTACTAGGGTCTTGAGTGGCCAGGTGGCAGCTCCTGGCCCTGCTCCCCCTCCTGGTCACTGGGATTGAATTACCCATCTAATCCCTGCTCCTCTGTCCACTCTCTTTGTGCCCATTGTAATTTATAATCGAGGGGCATGATGCAACCTGCTAATTACATTGCTCGATTTTGAACACATCCCGGCTTCTCTGAGTCAGGCGGCAGAGGGAGGAGGGAGCAGCTGGCTCTGCTTTGTGGCTTATCAGGGCTGGGTTATTCCACTCACACAGGCTCACACCCGCTCACGCCTCCCCAGCCCTCTGCCTTTGTTAACCAGAGTTTGCATCACCTCCTGCTTTCCATTTCTCCGGAATTTTTTTAACGGCCCTTATTATTAGTTACTCGATCTCGTTAGCTAATGACTGATTGTGGGGCAGTGACAGGGGATCGCTTTGTGTTTCTATTAAATGTTACATAATTGCAATTATGAGTTAACAAGGGACAGCTAATATAAAAATAATCTATTTTGCAGCCTGGGGCAGACATGAGACTCACTGCCTGGTTCCCAGGCTGAATAATTACGAGCCCTGGGTACCACCAGCTGAACAAGAAATTAACCGAGGGAAGGATGGACCTTCTCAGGCTCTGGGACTGCGGCTGGTGGGGAGAAAAGGGCTCTCTCCAAATCTCTTCGGAGTCCTCCCCACCCATCCAGAGAGTTTGGGCTCCCATAGGTGGATGTCTGCATTATTACAGTTTTTTCTCAGCCCTTCCTATGCCCACCATTATCCCCACAGCCCATTCTCCAAGCAGAGTGAGCTTCTAAACACGATGCTGGCTATGCCATTTGCCCTGTTCAAATTCCCTTCAGTAGCCACCAATACTTCCCTGTATCACTGGACCCTATTTCAGCTCTGCTTTCCAATAGCCATTCTCACGATATGCCTGTCCTCACCCAACCTTGTTTGGAGTTCCGTGGGTTCTGGAAGATGAGTGACCCCACAACTTGGGCAGGAGGAGGGTTTGACAGTTGGAAGGGATAATGAGCACCGAGGGCTTGCAGCCAGCTATCACTTTCCTGTGGAGCCTCAAACTTACCCAGTGGTGCCCAGGACAATAGGGCTTGAAAATGGAGAGACTCTGACCTCTTCATCACTGTTCCCAGGAGGCAAAGAGCAGGCTATTGACTTGGGAACGTCCCCTGGGGGCTGCTGTGGTGTGCCTCAAGGATGGACACTGAGCCTTTGCAGGTGCTGAGTATACAAGAGGTGCTTAATAAATACTCAGTGATCCAAAGGGATGCGAATAGACATAGATGATGCCCATGACCTGTCAAGAAGATGGATCCCGGAACACAACCTGTTCACACATCACACAGCTGCAGAGTAGCAGGACTGGAATCCTTTCTGTACAACCAGAAACCTGGCAAAGCCTGTTGCTGAGGGATGTCTGGTGGTAGAGGAATGGGACCCCCGAGTCCTAGTGTACGCTAGTCACAGCCCCTCCTTGGAACTCAGTTACCTTAACATTCGAGCTTGTACACCAATATTCTGTCTGCATTCTAGCTAAGCAACTTACACTTCTGCCTCCAGCAACCCCCATCCCCCACACTCCACTTAGAGTAGGGACTAACTTTCGCTGGTTCGGCTTTTAATGATGCTCAGTAAATGCTGAACTGATTAGCAGCTGAAACTACATGCTCTCCAGGCCCCTACTCTATGACAGGCTGCTTACCGGGGGCTCCTTGTTGCCAGGATTCTCCCACTAATTTTGCAGGGCAGACATCTTAACGCTTGTTTTACAGTGAAGGCAACTGAGGCTGAGAGAGTTTACGGCTGGTGCCCATGAGGGTGGGGCTGGGCTGTCCATACGTGGGCTCGGAACCAGAAGCTGAGTGTAGGCTGAAGGCCCCAATTCCCGGCTTTTCATGGCCTGGGTGGCAGCAGGCAGGCAACCACAGGCTGGGCGACAGAAGGAACACAGTCTGAGGACACCACTGAAGTGCATCTTCAAACACTGCGGCCACTCTGTGGGTGCCGGGAAACCACAGCTGCCCACATCTCAGTGGCCTGGGCCAGCCCGGGGCAGGAGGCCGAGCTGGCAGTGGCATGAGCAGCAAGCAGGCTGAGGGTGGGCAGGGCTTTGCCAATCTCACCCACAGAAAGCCTCAACCAGTGGCAGGGCTGGCTACATAATTTGTGGGGCCCTTATTCAAAAACTATTAAGTATTTCAAGCTGGCAACAGCAGAGCATTTAAACAAGCTTGGAGCCCTTGTAAGCGTGGCCCTTCAGGTAACACCTCCGTGAAGCTGGCCCAGGTCAGTGGGTTGCTTGCCTGGCTCCCAGTTCAGGGTTCTTCTCAGCATAAAACTTGGGTAATAGACACCGTGTAAAAGGTCTGGCCCCTCATTGCCCAGGCAGGGCCTGTGTAACCCACAGCACAGGGCATGGCAGGCCTGGCAGAGGGGCAGGGCAACAGGAAGACTCATGCTGTGGGTCTTTTTAGAGGCTTTGTGGACAAGGCCAGGGCAGCACCCTGCTGGGATGGCAGGCAAACAGGAGTTCAGAGTTGGGCCTGACTGGTGACTCACACCTGCCTAGATGCTCAGAGATGTTGTGCTGCTGCTTCTACTGTAAGTTGGAGAGAAATCTGGGCCCTGCCAAAGGGCTAGAGTCCCTGGCTGGATCACTCAAGCCTGTGGGATAGCACAAGGTCCTGTGGATGCCCAGAACTGGGAAGGCAGCCTGGCCTCCAGAGGCAGGTACACCATCACCAGAGAGGAATTGGGAGACTGCTTTGAGCCTCCATCCCCTAGGCTGACTCTTGACAACAAGGATGATTATGTCTATTGGCTCATGGCCCTCCTCCGTACCTGCATATGGTACTCCTGAGGGGCTGGCCTGAGCCCCCATTTGTGTTTTCCACCAGGGTACTGAGCATAAGGCCCTGTACACAGTGGGTACTCAGGAAATATTGGTTGAATGAACACATGAAACAATGAGAGAACACCCACTTCTGTCTTATATTTATCTTAGGGATGACATTTAGCTTGGAGGTCAAAGAAAGGAAGTATGCTTTCTTGTTTAGCAAAATAGGAAGGCACACTCTAACCGCATGAGTTGTGGTGTACACATTTGCATATATGTGTGTCCATGTAGGAACACATGTGAGGGGGAATGTACATGAAGAGGGTGGACTCGTGTGTAGAGGGTGAGGATACAGATATGTATGCAGGTATGTGGGGGGTACTTTGTATCTACGCAAGGTGAGCACACAGGTGTGTGGAGACACATACCAAAAATGCACGTCCATGTGCACGTTTGTGTGGAAGGCACCACTTGGTCTGCATACACAGAGACAAATGGATGTGGACATGTGCCACAGCTACCCAGCAATCCTCTGCTCTATCTCCCAGCCAGCCACCCGGCCCCATCCAGGAGCCAGACATGCTTGGGCAGTGCTCGTGGCATGGGAGAGGCGGAGAAGTGTGGTGGCTGAGAGTGCGGACTGCCCGGTTGAGTCTGGACTCTGCCCTTCACTCACCGTGCATTCTTGGGCAAGTTACATAAACTCTCCTTGCCTCAGTTTTGTTGTCTGTAAACAGGGCTCCCGACAGCACTTCATAAGATATAAGGCACGAAAAATGGTGCCGGGTACTAGTGAGGGCCAAACAAAGGTTAATTATTAATAGTTTCTTGGCCGGGGACTGCTGCTGCAGTCGGTGCCAGGGCCAGCACTGAGAACAGAGCTGGAGCCTATGTCCATCCATCTCCACAAACGTGATGGGAAAGTTCCAAACACCGGCTGCCCTGGCCAGAGAGGTAAGAAGAGAGGAGATATGCCTGAGCGCTGCAGGGGTCTGGCCCCCACAGCACCCTTCGGACTCCTCAGAGGGCCCTGCGGAAGCTGCTGAGGAATCCCCAGATCTGGAACACACACGTGGTGGAGCATGGCAAGGTAGGGGAAGCTCTTTAAAAAACAATCCTCCGGGGACAGCAGAGCTGGGCCCCAGAGGCCACCCACCCGCTGCAGGGACTGGCAGCCGCTAGGGGCAAGGTAAATCACCGCAATTGCCCTCTGGAATGTGGTCGCTGTGAAAGGTAACACGTATGTTACTGCTACATAAACACAGTTAAACTATTTACGATGGTCTCGGCCTGGCGGCCCCAGGAAGCCATGTGGGGGTGGGTGGGACTGCCTCAGCCCTGTGGGCCATGATGGTTGGGAGAGGGAGTTGTTTTGGCAAGAGACAGATCTTGGCACCTTCCCACTGCCACTCAACCCAAGGGCCTGGCATGTCCCCAGGGGAAGCATCTCCTTGCAAGCCAAAAAAAGTGTGTGTTTTGAAATTATGAAAGCAGAAGAACAACAAAATCTCTTCTTGTTTTATTTTAGCTCTTGTCCTTTGGCTCAGTTTATGGAGGATGCTATTTGTAAGTAAGCAAGAGCTTTTGTCCCCAAATCCCAAGAGTGCGCTGGGGTGGATCTGAATGGAGGATCCCGGAGGGGGAAATGAAGGAGGAGACCCCACCCTGCTCCCGAGGAGCTCCCAGTGTGTTGGGAAGAACCAGCCCCTGCTTTCAGTCTGGATGTGGAGACACAGCTCCTGTCCTTGACTCCCTCCCCCAGCCTTGCCCAGGATAAGAGTGGAGGCACAGTTCTGTTCCCCAGAATGGGGAGCCCCTCCCCATTTGGGGGGTAGACTGTACCACCTGTGGCTCAAAGCCTTAGGCAGAACCAGGAGACACGTTGCTCTTGGGGGGCAAAGGCCCAAAGGGTGGCCGTGGTTATTTAGGCTTCCCCAAGGGAAACATGGCTAGTACTCACCTGAATTCATTTCAGAGCAGGGCCTTCCACCCCTCTAGCATTGGTCCATTTTTTTCTCTAGATGTTTAAAAGCTGCCTGGGTCACCAGAAATCTCGAAGGCTGATAAACACTAGAAGGTGTGGAGGTATTGCTCACCTGTGAGGTTTCTCTCTCGCCCCTCCAGGTCTCTCTCTCCTCCCCTGACCTGGGGTGCCCCTTCATCCACTTCCTGAGTTTGCTCCTGCAATTCCTGTACATGGAATGCACCCCTTTCCCCTCCCTGCTCATCGCCACCCTGAGCACTTGCAAAACAGACCTTTCTGAGCAGCTCAGGCAACAAGGCCTTCTCTCTCCTGTTGTCCACACAGCCCAATCTAGGGCATCCAGATTAATCTTCTTGTCCTTCAGCTCCTCCACTAATAGTCACCACCATTAATTGAAGGCCTTTGTCACACCTAATGCTGGCCGCTGGCTCACATACATTCCTTTTGATTTCCCATCCCACCGGTAAGTGGGAATTTCTGACCCGGTTACAGCAATGAGAGAACCAAGGCTGAGAGAGGTGGGGTAATCTCCCAGGGTCACACAACTGGTGTGTAGGCTGGGATTCTGTTGTCTGTGTTGTCTACTGTGCCACCTTGCCCATTCAACTGTACACCCCAGGGAACAAGGAGAAACATTTCTTCTGTTAGGTGGGGTCAAGTAGGGGTTTTGTTTTAATAAAAAAATACCAGAACTTACACACATGAATGAGGTTATCATTCAAAAAGTTTACCTTGGAAGGGAGAGGTTATTCTGATCATGCTACTTGTTTAGTGCATTTTTGTTTTTGTTTTTGTATTGCATTTTATTTATTTATATCAACATGTACACAATGGCAAAGGTCAACAAGCAAGTCTTCGTCCCTGCCCTATCCCAACCCACTAGCCCTTTCCTTCCAGGGCTTCAGCTGTGGAGAATTCACCTTGATGCATCCTCTGCCTCCAGAACATTCCTGCCTGTCTTTTGGTAGTTTTATTCACAAGCACCTTTATAGTCATTTAAATTCATCACATCAGAATCAAACTTTTTTTTTTGCTCATTTAACCCATCACATTATACTTTTGACTTGATTTCAAATAACGCTTTTAAAATAAAATCTTTACTTAGAATAATTTTAGATTTACAGATAAACTGCAAAAATAATACAGGGAGTTCCCATACATTCCATACCCAGTTTCCTCTATGACAGACGTCTTAACTAGTATGCTATATTTATTACAATTAATGAACCAATACTGATACATTTTTGTCAACTGAAACTTATACTTTATTCAGATTTCCTTAGTTTTTACTAATGTCTTTCTTCTGTTCAAGGATCCCATCCAAGATGCCACATTGCATTTAGTTATCATATCTTCTTAGGCTCCTCTTGGGTGTGACAGCTCCTCATTTCTTTGTTTTCGATGACTGACAGTTTTAAGGAGTACTGGCCAGGTATGCTGTACAATGTCCCTCAGCTGGGATTTGTCCGATGTTTTTCTCATGACTAGGCTCAAGTTAGGAGTTTATAGAGCAAGACCACAGAGGTAAATGCCATTCACGTCACATCATATCGAGTACATTCTATCAACGTGATTTGTCAATGTTGCTCTTGACCTTGATCACCTGGCTGAGGTGGTATTTGTCAGCTTTCTCCACCATAAACTTGCTCCCCCTCACCACCTCCCTGCTCTCTACACTTTTCTCTTTGGAAGGAGGTCACTATCAGAGCTTACACTTGAAAATGGTGGCAAGCTATGTTCCTATTCCTTGAGATGAAATATCCACATAATAATTTGGAATTATTCTGCACTGGAGATTTGTCTCTTCTCCCTCATTTATTTATTCAATCACTTATTTATATCAGTATAGACTCGTGGAAATTTATTTCATACTTTGGGTTATAATCCAAAACTACTTTATTTATTTCATTTCTCAAACTGTTCCATTTTTGGCCATGGGAATTTTTTTTAGTTGGCTCTTGTGAGGTTTTTTGAGCATTTCCTTACTTTACGGCACTGTAAGATACTCTGGGCTTATCTTGTATATTTTCTGTCCTAGTCCTAGAATCAGCCTTTTCTCCAAGGAGCCCTGATTTCTCTGAGAAATCAAGATCTAAGCACTTGGTATGTATGTTTGTGATAGTTGGGGGTGTTTCATTATAGACTTCTCAGCTAACAGAGAAAGGAAATACAGGTGCACATACAGGCATACCTTGGAGATATTGCAGGTTTGGTTCGAGACCACCACAATAAAGCAAATATTGCAATAAAGTGAGTCACACAATTTTTTTAGTTTCCCAGTGCATATAAAAGTATGTTTATACTATACTGTAGTCTATTAAGTGTGCAATAGCATTTTGTCTAAAAAAGCAATATATGTACCTTAATTTAAAATTCTTTTATTAAAAAATTACTTTGTTGCTAAAAAATGCTAACCGTCATTTGAGCCTGTTGAAAAAATGGTGCCAATAAATTTGCTGGGTGCGGGGTTGCTACAAGCCTTCAATTTGTAAAAACAATATCTGCAAAGCCCAATAAAATGGAGCACAATAATATATATATATATATATATACATATATTATTTCTGTAAATATTTCATACATAACTATGCGTATCTATATAAAGCTAAACATGAGTTCATACTGATGTCCCCAACTCTAATTATTGCTATTTGGATCATTCTAGTCTTCTCCCCTTACTTGTCTGTAACCTTTCAGCCTAACAATGAGAAACCTGGCTCCCACTACCTGCCATCCATTTACTTAATTATTCAGTTCGGTATACATGTATTTATTTCAGATTGTTAGTCCATATTTCTACAGGAAACAACTTGATCAACTAGAGTGCAGTGCTTATCTGTGCAGTTCCCTTTGTCTTTAGTCTTAGATTCCACTCATTTCCAGAGCTACTCAGTCAGCATCTTTCTTTCTACCCCTTCAATAAAGTGGTTTTTATACTTTGTAATACAGTAGATTCTGCATTCTAGTCTGTGATCTCCCAACCTCCTAAATATTTTTTTTAATTTGCATACATTAAGACTCACTCTTTGTTCTATAAAGTTCTATAGATTTTGACAATTGTAGGGTCATGTATCCACCATTTCAGTGTCATACAGAATAATCCCACCACCCTAAAAATTTCCTGTACTTCACCTGTTCAACCGTCCTGCTACCCCAAAACCCCGTCAACCACTGATCTGTTTACTATCTCTATAGTTTTGTCTTTTCCAGACTGTCACATAAACAGAATCATATAATATATGGCTTATTCAGATTTGTTTCTTTCACTTAGCAGTATACATTTAAGATTTGTCCATACCTTTGTGGCTTGATAGCTCATTTATTCTTATTGCTAAATAATATTAAATTGTGTAGATGTCTCTTTTAAAGGACATCTCTATTAAGGGACATCTTAGTTATTTGGGCTATTATATTTTTGGCAATTCTGAATAAATTGCTGCTATAAATACTCACATGCTGGTTTTTGTGTAGACATGTTTCAAAACAGTTGAGTAAATACCTAGGAGAGCAATTGTTGAATCATATGGTTAAGACTATTCTTAGTTTTATAGAACACAGCTAAACTGTCTTCCAAAGTGCCTGTACCCTTTTGCATTGCCACTAGTGGTGAGTGAGAGTTCCTGTTGCTCCACATCCTCACCAGCAATTGACATTGTCAATTTTTTTTTTTATTTTAACCATTCTAATAGGTATGTAGTGGTTTTTCATTGTCGTTTTAATTTGTATTTCCCCAATGATAAATGACATTGAGTATTTTTTAATATGTGTGTTTGTCTATATATCTTCTTTGATGAGCTATCTTTTCAGGTCTTTGCCCATTTTTAAATTGAGTTGTTAAATAACTTTTGATTGTTTGAAAAAATCAAGTCCGCCTCTGAAGGAAGTGGGTCAAACTGAGGACTATCGGCATTTAGGTAAGATACCTAAGAAATATTTGTGGAATAACATTCTATGGAGACCTGGAATTCCAGAGCTAAAAGATCTAGAGTCCTTTTATAGGATAAGAAAATGAAATTTTGAGAGGGGAAGTGGTGGAATGGCAGAGACATTCACTACTTACCACATATCCACATTTCCCCACATTTCCCAGGCCCCTCGTCATTAGGTGAGACCACAGGACTAGTTCTGGCCAATAGGCTGTGAATGGAGATACTGTCTATTACTTCTGGAGCAAGGCATTTATGAGCCAGTGCATAATCCTCTTGCTCTTTTCTGCCCCTGAAGGCACAACCATGTAAGCCATGTATAAAAAATTGATGTATTCGACATCCAGGGTCCCTAATTGACTATGTAAAACAGAGCCCCCACCAATCTGCCTTGGCCAAATTGTGTGAGCAGGAAATAAACCTTTGTGGTGTGAATCCACTGAGATTTCAGTCCGGGTTTGTTTATTACTGCAGCACAGCATGGCCTATCCTGACTCACACAGCCAGTCATTGGGTCATGCCATTGGCATAATACTTACAATATTAGAGCCCCGCCCCAACCTGGTAGTGTGCTGGCCCAGGAAAAAATTGCTTAAAGGAGAGAGGTCATTTAAATGAACCAATATCTACTGAGACCTACCCCGTGCCTAGCCTTATGTAGGCACTGTACCTTTATCAACCCAGCTCTATCCGGGGAGAAGATCCATCTCTCTGCTAAACTGTTTGCTCTTGCCACTTACTAGGCCTTATCTCCTCTGATGACTCGGGTGAGGGTGGGTGTGGTCGACATAAAATTGGAGCTAACTTTCCCAACAATAGAACAATCCTCGTGGGATACTAAAGGCAGATCTTCTCACTCAAGTCAAGCCCTCAAAATTCCCTATAAACCCTACATCCCCCAAAAGTTCTACCAACAAGAAAGTCTCAGAAGCTCTGCTCTCTCTTTTTTGCATCTTTTCTTCAAATTCAGGCCTTGCTTTCTGCTGACCCCATCCTTTCTGGAGGAGGAAAACATTCCCATCCCCATTATCCAGAAGACATACACCCATCAGCATTTAACAGGCCTCTTCTCAAGCCTCTCCTGCCTTAAAGCAATTCACCCTGGGCTAGGCCTCTAAGAGCAAGCCACAGGCTATGCTGAAACACCATCCACAGTCTCCTAGCCTTCTAATCACAATATCTGGGGGCCTGATGCAGCTCTTTTGGAAGAGAGCGAGCCTTCCTCCATTTGAAACGATGCTCACAAGGCTCAAAATCAAGACCTTGACCTCATTAGCACAGTGTTCTGGTCAGCTGGTTTGGGGAAATGTGATGATGTTAATTATGTGTTGATTTATTTAATCCCTGTTTTTATGAAATGCCTGCGTTTGCCTTTTCCTATTTTCTCCAGGGGCTATAAACTCCTGGGGGCATGGCAGGGGGTGGGACAGGATAGGGAAGGACAGGTGAGACTGGGGTCACTGAGACCTGGATTCATTTCCAGGCGACTGTGACCCTAGGTAACCTTCCCAAGCCCAGGATTGAGTAAGGATTATGGACTTGGCACTGCTCCTGGCACGTAGGAAGCTTGGTAAATTATAGCCATTATTATCATACTGTTAATTATTATTTTATTCTGTCAACTGAAGGATGATTTTCCATTGCTTCATCTTGATTCTCGAGAGGCAATAGATTGCAGACAAGTGTTGTCCAACAGAACTTTCTGTGATAATTGAAATGTTCAGTGTCTGCATTGTTCAATGTGAGAGCCATCAGCCACGTGTGACTACTGAGCACTTGAAAGGTGCATGGTGCAACCGAGGAAATGAATTTTTAATAGTATTTCATTTTTAATTGTTTCAGAGTTAAATAGTCCCACAAGTTTAGTGGCTAGTGTACTGGGCAATGCAGGTGTGGCAGGTAAGAACACAGTGTCTGGGGTGGACCACCTGCTTCCCTTCCTGCTTCGAAACTGTAAAAACTTGGCTAGTTGCTCAGCCACTCTTGGCCTCAGCCGTCTCATCTGTAAAATGTGGATATTATAGTTCTGACTTCCTAAGACGGTTGTGAAGATTAAATGGGTCAATCTATAACAAGTGCCCCATTTGGGAAGGGCTTAAGGAATGTTAGCTATTATCATTGTTCTCTTTAGCACTGGTGCCTGTAATCCATGCACATGACTGCCTCAGTCTGCCCCTGCTCTGAATTTCTCATAGACCCCAGAAAACCAGTGTCCATTGACCAGGGAGCAAAGGGAACTCTGAATGCCTAGAGGGGGATAAAAATGGGCACCGCCCCATTGACAGCCCAGGCTGCCCCTCTCCTCACAGTATGTGGGCCTTTTGCCTTCTTGAAAAGGAGTGGGCTTCGGGAGGCAGGCTTATCTGCTAGTTCTGGGGCATTTGCAGCAAGGGAGCCTGGAAGAGGGGGTTCGAATGAGCTCAGAGATAAGGGGCTTCCTCTATTCCAATCTCCCAGGCCAGAAAGCTGTAGGAGCTGAACCTAGAGCTCCTATCCCATCTCCTCTACCCCATCTCCAAACATGGAGATGATCCGGTCCACCTGCCAAACTCAGCTACGAAGCCAGGGAGGCCAGAAGTCAGGAGGGCTCTCCCGGAAAGCAGCGGGCTTCTAAGAAATGGAGGATCTGGGTCCAACACCAGGACCCTGGAGCCCGGTGTTTGGAATTCCCCCTTCCTTCTTACCCGATGAGGAAACGAATTCCTCTATTTCAGGGAATGGGTGCAAGTCCACGTCTTTCTTCCTCTATAGGGGTACGAGGGCCACGTGGGGATTTCCGGATCTCAGGACTTCTTAATGTCCCTAGAGGCACAGCCTCAAATTCCCCCAAGGAATTTAGTCAGTGTCAGAAGCTAAGGACCCTCTGAGGGTCTCACTGTCCCCACCTTCATCCTGGTTTGTTTCTCACCTGTCCTGAACTCAGTAGGACCCTTCCATTGAAGGGTCTGTTGGCAGGGCCTGAGCCTCTTCTGTGAGGTAGCCTGAGAGAAAACCTCCATCTCCCAGTACAGAGCCAGAGCCTCCTCCACCCCCAGTGTCTGGGACTCCTGCTTCTGCAGCCAGGAGAAACCTACCCTTCAGAGCACAGAGGAATGCCACAGTCCCGCAGAATACAGCCTTTAGAGATAGAGCATGGGGCAGGATTAGGGAACCATCTTTGCTCCACTTTTTCTGATTTTAGGGTAAGAGACAGCAGGAGGCACCAAGGTTAGACTCCAGAAAGGACTTTGTTGGTGGTGAGAAATATGAGACTGGGTTGTAGGAGCTAGTTATATTAAATCATCTAATCAGGCTAATGGGGGAGGGCTCTGGGATGATGAGAAATCTGGGATTTAAAATACACAGGATACATGGCTGATATGATCTCTCAGCTGGATTTGGAGTCAGACAGACAGGTTTAAATCCAACCATGTCTTTGGCTGTCTGTGTGGCCTTAACTTAATTGTTTAATGATGTTTTTATTCGGTTTCCTCATCTGTAAAATGGGGGTGCAGAAATCCACCACCCAGATTGTATGGAAGAGTGAGGGAGGCCTGTGGGTGAATAGCCCCAGCCCAGTGCCTGGTACATACTAGGGAAGAGAGAAAGTAGCCAGTCTGAGCGGGCTGGGGGTCTAGAAAGCAGTGGGAGGGGAAGGCTTGCAGGAAGGTAGGCTGGGGGTGAGGGCTCAGTTCCCACAGCTAGAGAGAGCCTCAGGCCCCGCTGTAGACCAAAGAATAGCCCTCCTCCCTGTGCCCGAGCTGAGAGTCTCCTATTCCCCAGCCCCATTCCTACACCACACTTCAAGGCAATCATGCTGGGATAGTGAGAGAACTGGGATCCTCTCCCTGGAGATCTCTGCTCTTCCAGCAGACTCTTCTCCCCCCTTGATCTGGGGATCCTCATTTGCCAACCTCAAGAAGCCCTTCATAGGCCACTCAGAGAGAACTGGTTTCCCCCAGATAGTCCTACTCCTTCTCCAGCAAGACCCCCAGGCAGCCCTGAGAAAGACCCTGGGCTGGGAGCCGAGCCTGTCTCCCACAGTGCTGCTGAGCATTGGGGTGGGGAGGCTGCTGGTGATTTGAGAGCTAGCTGGTGGACAAGTTTGCTGGGGACCCCACTTCCCACCAGACTCAGGTATAAATTAAAAGCCTGTCTGGACCTCAAGGTGGGGACAGGAAGGAAGTTGGCTTCACTCGGCTGGCACTGTGGCACCAGCTGACCCTAGGCTGAGCAGCCTTCAAGGGCCTCCCTCCCCAATGCCCCCAGCAGGGGTAAGAAGGGCTCTGCGGCCACTGGGCTGTAAATGGCCTCATAAAGTCAGCTCAGGCCAGACTCTCCTACTGCCAAGGAGGTAACTGAAGGATAGAGAGAGCTTGGGAAACCCAGAGCTATATGACCCAATGAATGTCTTTAATTCAATCCTAGCCTTCCGGATGCAAAGGAAAAAAGCTCTTGTCATGTATTAAGACACAGCCCCCCTCCCTTTGACTGGGAGCCCTGGGGGCGGGGCTGTATTTCCCCATCCGACTGACTTTCGGGATAAAGGTGGCAGTGGCCTCAGTCAGCTTTGACTCACTCCCACCGTCTGAGTGTCCAGAAGGGAGAAACCTCTAACCTGTGGTGTCCAGGATCTGAGAGGGATTCACTACCAATGAGGGTGACACAGGCTGGGGGTGGGGAGCATTTTAAACCTTCCTGAAAAGTGTGGACCCTAGAAAGTTTTCTTGGTCTTCCCTCACATCTTGTTCTTCCCATTACCTCCGGCAGTTCTTCCAGGGACAGGATAGCAAGAGGCTGGGGAGAGGGGGGTCAGTGCCCAGGGTAGGGCCAGGGACGTGGCTGGGTTGTGAAGAGCTGCCGTGCTCTGGGCCCCTTCTGTTCTCTCTCCCCTGCCCCTCACCCCGAAGCTGGCCCCTCTAGTCTCTGCAGCCCTGCCTTGCCCAGAGCAACCCCAGCTGGGCAAATCCCTCCTTCCTTCCATTCTGTGCCCACAGAAGAGGGCGCCCAGCTGCCCACTTCCAGGTACAGAGGATAAAAATACCCAATGGAAAAACACATGGCTCCAGGTCAAACATTAACTTGCAGGACCCGGCCTGCTGGCCAGTGTGCCTTCTTAGGCTACCTGGCCACTGACATGCAGGTGGAGACAATGTCTTCTCCCTCTGATCATCATTGCAGTTCTCAGACATTTATCCACAGGCTTCCAGCAGGAAGCACCCACTTGAAGACTCCAACGGTGCAGGTCTGGTCAGCTTACGGCTGCAGGGGCGATCCTCTCCCTGCTCAGCCTGGGGTCTCCCCAAAACTCTCTGGGGTTTCAGCTCAGCCCAGCTCCCAGGTGAAAACAGCACCTCTGACTCTCTGGGAGAGGAGCCCAGCTCAGAGTTCCTGGGTCCTTCAGGCTTTCTGTCTGTCTGCTGCAAAACCAAGCTCACTTAGAATCTGGAAGGAAGGACGACAGACAAAGGGGAAGGGGGAGAGGAGAGGAAAGAGTCCAGTCGGTGCTGTCACACATCCCTCAGCACACTGGGAGGCCACTTGGAGGAGGTGTTGGGAGAGCAGGCAGGTGAGAAGTTCCAGCTCTGTCCCTAATGTACCCTATATGTCCAGCTCTAGTGGTATCTGAGGCTAGGGAGACCAGAGAGATGGGTATTTTCCCCATGGGCCCAGAAAACTGCCCACACGCTACAGGCCCACCCCAGGATTACCAGGCAGGTTCCACTGGTCAGCATCCCCACAGCTACCTGAGGCTCAGCAGGGCAGCAGCCTGACTAGCCCTTGCTCCTCACAACTCTGGGGTCCGATGCCCAGTGGTTCTAGGAAATGCCTGCACGGCAGCCTTGACCCTGGGCCAAATGCCCCATTTTTTGTCAAGGAAGCTTAACTGTGCACACTGAAAAGAGTGTAAAGTCCATCTGGGCACAACACAACTGCCCCATCATCCTGGCTGCCTTGAGTCTGATGGGCCTCACTTGGAAACCGAAAGTGATTTAGGGGGCCCTGGGACCAGGGAAAGCCCCCGGCCACTTTGATGTTCACGGCAGCATTGCAGCAGCACGGTGGAGAGTGTGTAAATATTAACTTTTAAGGGGAAGCAAAGGGTTTGAATGGGGATCAGCAATGGCCTCGCCTGCCTCCCTTGGGACAGCTAATAGCTAGCCCTCTGGGGACTGGCCTCTGTGGCCCTGTAGCTGGGTCGAGAGTCCAGCGCTGAACAGAGTTGGGAGGCCTAGGGCCTGCCCTCTGAGGACCAGTGAGGCTTGCCCTGGTCACAGGAATTCCTACCCAGGGCTGTACCCCAGGCTCCTGGAGATGTTTCTTACCAAAGTGGCTGTCACTGTACCTGGGCAGGGCTCTGGAGAGAGCCCCCAAAGTCCTGGCCCTGCCACCGAGCCAGCCAGGCTATTTACATTCTGCCACTTAAAAAGCCACATAGTCTTGGAGGAGTTACTAAGCCTCTCTGAGCCTCAGTGATCTCATCTATAAAATGGAAACAGTTATGTCCAGCTCCCAAGATGTTCCAAAGATTAAGTTAGTGATCTTCCTCTCGTGCCTGGTGCAGAGAACTTATTCTGTAGGTGATTGCTCCAGTTTGTTTTCTTCTCCAATACTGGGCCTCAGTTTCTTGATATGTAAAATGAAGATAATCATGCCCAGCTCATAGGACCAAATGAGCTGATCTGTATATTGTTGTACGCAGACATTGCTCTATAACTAGCAGCATGATGTTATCTGTGCCCCTCTCTGCATCTTGGTTTCCTCATCTGGATTTGGTCATCTCTAAGGACCTCCTTGGCTGGAGCTCCAGGGCACTCACTACCTGCTCCCTAAACACAACCACTCACCCTGTTCTTCCCTCCTTGCCAGGGCCAGAACTGCATCTCACCATCTTTATTATCTTGCTGACATTTGCTTTGGCGCACAGAGCAATAACCTGTTGAACTGAACAAAGGCTGGGGTGAGAGAGAGAGCCAGAAGCCCTCCCTGGCTTTGGAGAGAGGAGCAGACAGAGGTGTTAGCTTGAGCCTTGACCTTAGCTCAAGAAACAAAACCAGTGATGTGGGGAGTAGGTGTGAGGTGGTGTTCAGGATTAATTTCCCCCAGCTGAGGAGCCAGAGCTGGGGGGAGGAGGGACGTTTGCATCTGGATGCCATCTGGATGAGGGCGAACACTGTGGGGCCACTTGAGGAAATGCCTGAGCGGCAAATCAAATCCTGCAGAGAAATTGCTGAGCCCTTGAAATGAGTGTCTGAGAGAGAGGAATGTGTCTGGGGAGTGCTGGTGGTGGCTGGGGGATCAGGTTGGGGAAGAGGGCCAAGGGGGACAGGAATGGACCAAGCCTGGAGGGTTAGGGGTGGGGGAATCCCTGGGCTGGTAGCCCCCAGCAGGAATTAGGCTGGACCTCTGGGTGCGGGGGGGTGATGATGAAGTCAGGGTCCCCAAACACACAGACGGTCTACATAGCCTCAGAATTCCTGTAGCCCCCCGACCACTTGTCAGACTTAAGCCATAGAGTGCTACTGTCCTTCAGATCAATGACCTTGTCCATTCCACACACATTGATATAGCACCTACTGTGTGCACAACCCCAGGTATTGGCAGCTTAGATTCTCAGAGGTTTGGATCAGCATGGTGTAGCAGCTTTGGGTTCTGACAGACGCAGATTCAAATCCCCTCTCTCCTTGAACAGGCGTTCACAAAAGTTAACTCACTTGGCCAAGCCTCCATTTTCTCATTGGTAAAAGAGTATAATCTTGCATCTTCTTGGGCCTCCCTGGGATTGTGGCCAGTGCTAACACCGAGTGGGGCTCCAGACCAAGGCAGGAGGTCTGAGAGACTCTCAACCCTCCACAGGCTGGGGACTGCATACCCCCTTGACCTTCGCTACCGATGTAAGTCAGGGGCTGCTCCAATTCTGTCCAAGGGAGGTGCACTGTAATCTACCTCGAGGGGGTGGTTAGAAACACTTTCACCTCATCTCAGCTGGTGACTGTTAGACCTGGACACACTGGCCTTCTCCAATGGCTCCCCCTATAAACCAGGTCAGACATGCACGTGTTGTGTGTACTTGTGCATGCATATAATTGTGGGTGTGTTTGTGCAAGGTTTTCCATCCGTGGATGTGCATATGTGCTTTATATGTTTGCACATGTGTCATGTGCAAATTTTTGTATCTTAAGATGTGAAAAGTATTTGCATATGGGGTGTGTATTTATGTGTAAATGCATATATTTACATATTTGTGTGTTTTTGTTTGTACAGTATGTATATATATTGTATGTATCTGTGTGAATATATAATGTACATGGATTTGTGTTTATAAGTAAGGTATTATGTATTTGTAGAATGTGTTTCTGTGTTAATATATGTTTGTGGATATATGCATCTGTATACAATTGGCATGCCTGTATATTGTGTGTAGATGTGTATGTGAAATGTAATTGTGTTTGTATATATGTGTATATAATATGTGCATGTGGAAATGTAAGTACATACTTAGCAGATGTGAATAATGTGTGTATATGTTTGCATGTTAGTGTGTATAATGTGTGTGGTCTGTATGTGCCTGTGTCTGTGCCTGTAGGAGGCAGCCAGCATGGTAGGAACAGCTGTGGACTTATACCCACCTGGCCCTGCACAGGCAGTTTGAACAAGCCACTATTGCTAGGGCTTTGAGGGGGTCCAGACTCCAGTGTCTGCTGGGGGCGATGAGACCTTGACACACTTAATTGGACTTTCTGAGCCCCTGAAGGCCCAGATGTATCCACACCAGGTATACTCCCTGCCCTGCCTCTTACCTGTAAGGCCCAGGGTGGAGAAACATGTAGACAAGTAGGCAGCCCAGGGCAGGACCTTCCTGGCAAGTGCTAGATGGTCTTTTGGGTCCATCCCTGCTTCAGAGATTGCAGAGAAGCAGGACACAGGGCCTGCCCTCACCCAGCTTATAGTCTGGCTATAGAGACAGAAAACAGCACAAAGACAAGGAAGGGCCTGAAGATTGGCAGCCAGATGTGCACCCACGGGCCAGGTGGCACAGATCCTACAGTGGTAAGAGCTTGGGTTTACATCCTGGCTCTGCTACTTTCTTGCTTTGGGATTGTGGGCAAGTCATTAACCCACTCTATACCTCAAGTTTTTCATCTGAAAAATGAGATCATAATAGTGTAAACTGAGAGGGCTATTATAAGTATTAACTAAGTCAATAAATACATGGAAAGTGCTTAGCAGCGTGCCTAGCACATAGAAAGTGTTACATAGGTGTTAGCTGTTATTGTTGAATAAAGTGAGAAGCCCCTGAGTTAGTTCTAAGTGCACAGACAATTAAGCAAACAACCAAAAGGACCATTATCAATTCCAGGGAGAATAAAATGTAATGCAAAGGAAATAAAAAACAATCACAGCTTACTAGATGGTTCAACCTTAGATATGAATGCTTTTACAAGGTTATGTTCCATTCCCATCTAACCAGAATGACATGGAGATTATGGTGGGAGATGGTGGGAAGTCTGCGCATGTGAATTGTGGCCAGAGGCGCCAGAAGAATCTGTCATGGCAAGTGAACGTGGCCATCTTTGCTGAGTGAGACTGCTGTTTGTAAGAAAGATGAGTGTCTCTTATATGCTTAAACAACTTGAATAAAGATTTTTAAAAATCTGTTTAAATACATCAAGTAGAAAGCTGTGCCTAGTCAAGTGTACCAGAGCTTTAAGTATTGAGTGGGGTGATACTGGCTTCAGTCTCAGCGAAAGGAGAGAAAACATCCACACAGGACCTGCAGGGACCAGAGTGCCGGGAAGAAAGATCCCTCCCAACCTCTTCCAACCCCTCCCAACCATGGATGACTTCAAGTGAGAACAAGGGGATGTCCTGGAACCTCCACTCTGGTTTTTACTGAAGCTGACTATGGACCATTATCACTTTGCCCTGCTAACCCCTATCCTCCCTCTGTATTGGCTATTTAGTCATCAGTCTAAATGTATGTGTAAGAAGATAATATTCACAAAAACTTACATGCTGTTTGAGATGTACCATGGTTCTAAGCCTTTTACATGTTTTATGTAACTCATTCCTCATAGCCATCCTTATAGCAATCCATTTCGATTTCTATTTTAAAGATGAGAAAATGAGGCACAGAGAGGTTAAATAACATGCCCAAGGACACACAGCAGAGCCAGGATTGGAACTCAGGCGGTCTGACCCTAGAGTCCATGTTCTTTATCACTAATTATTTGAGAAGGCCCAAAGAAACAGAGTGGGGAAAGAGATGGTACAACTGGCTCAGTGCCTTGAGGGCAGCTGGCAGCCAGGACATGCCAGATGACCTTGACGGAAGTGGCAGTGGGAGGCCAGCTTCCCAGAGTGGTCAAGGATCATCAGGCAAGGCATCCCTGCCAGGGCCCTAGCAACAGTGTCCTGTTTGAACCACCTGTGTAGGGCCAGGTGGGTGGTAGGGCAAAGAGAAACCAGAACTGAGAGGCCTGCAGATGCCACGCTGCTGACTTCAGCCCCATATCAGTCCAGAAACCTAGGCCTGGCCCCCTGAGCCCTGCCCCACAGTGTGCGTGCATGTCTCATGTAGGTCACTCAGTCACTCCACAAATGCTCACCGAGTTCTCATGGTATGCCTAAAAATAGTTTCAGGAGCCAAAACACTGGAGTTTGAATCCTGTCGCCTTCTAGTTGTGTGACTGGGCAAGTTACTCAATTGCTCTGTGCCTCAGTTTCCCCTGTTGTTAGGATTAAATGAGTTAATACCTGTAAAGTACTTAGTGTGGTGCCTAGATCATCCTATGTGCTTAATTAATCTAGCTACTGTTTGGTCTCTTGACTTTTGGGGATATTAATAACGGTGTTGCACTCGAGCTTCCCCTACTTACTCCCTAGGCACGGTAAAAAGATGAGTAAGAGCTTGCCTCTCAGCCCTCATGGGATTTTCAGTCTATCAAGGTGAGCTTGGACAGATAAATAAGAAATGGTCTGCAGAGCATTTGAGATCTTGCTCCCTGGCATATGTTGTCAGTTTGGGCTCAGATGAACTCTTATAAAAAAATTTTTAAAAAATAAACTGAGGCTTAAATGAGTTAGTTTTCCCCAAAGGTGAACACCTAACAATCTCTAATCCTGGAAATTAGCCCAATGTGCTCAGACCTGGCACTCTTGCTTCTCCTCCTGCTTCAATCAGGAGAGCAAAGTGGATGGGTACTTAACCCCCCTAAGAGAAGTGCTGGAGCGTCAGAGGGAGCTCCACTGGCATAGAAGGAGACACCTGGAGGCATGGGTGGCAGCTCCTCCAAGGCCAGTGAGCAGGGCTGAGAGGAGCCCAGGCCCACAGACGCAACCTTGCACGCTGTATTTTTATTTGTTCTATTTGTCTGGTGTTCTTGAACCCAAAAGCCGTGAGAGCCCTTGTCCACCATATGGCCAAGGAGACTTTCCAGACTTTGAAGTGCCATTTTTCTCCTAGATGTAAATGATGTGGCTTCTGACTGTGGTTGGCTTCCAGCTTTTTAGCAGGAGGGATATGCAAATGGCACTGATAGGTACGCGCCTGGTCTGGATAGGAGGCCCATTTCTCATCCCCCATGAATACCTGGGTAATCTAGTTTCTTCCTTGGGCTGTAACCACCCTGGATGCAGTGGAGAAAGAGGTCTAGGACCAGCCAACACCCCACTCCACCTCCAAATATGCTAATAGACACTCACCAGCAGCCTGGGCAAAGGTGGAGGCTGCACCTCTCTGCCCATCAGCCTTCCTTCTGCCCCACTTTCATCCAATCGTTCATTCTATGAAGGTTTGTTGTACATCTGCTTGGTACCAGATACCATCCTCAACCTTCCTGTGAGGCAGGAGTTATCCCCATTTTACAGATGAGGACAATGAGGCTTTCAGAAGTTAGTCAGATGGCTAGAAAGAGTGGGGATTGGATGCCAAGTTGTCAAACTCCAGAGCTCAGACACTGATTACTACCCCCGATAGAGAGTCAAACGACAGTCATGATCATGAGAACATTCATTGTAAACTTCCTATGTTCCGGGCATTACTCTGAGGGCCCTACACATTTCGACTCCTTTCATCCTCACCTCACAGAGGTTAAAAATTTGCTGCAGGACATCTGGCTCCAGAGTCATGCTCACACCACTCCCCGGTAGATGCCAGCACCTCACGCAGGGAAATGCCCTGCACCCTCCCTGCACGGCTGTGGAACGCTAACAGATCTCCCAGGGAGATTACAGTGTGCAAAAGTCAAGGAGCAGAACAGTGTGGTGAGGAGGCTGCTGCGCATTCAAGGGAAATCTAATAAGGTAGACTTGGCTGACCTTGGAGGCTGAGGACTCTGGGGCTGGGGGTGGCCGGCCCAGGTGTGAGAGGTGACAAGACCTGAGAATGGGTATGACCTCTGAGCTTTAGTGGGGCCACAGAACACAGGGGCTGCATCCTTGGGTGGTGCCAGCTTATTGGCAGGTCTGGGGCTCATGACATCTGACTGGAAAGGTTTTTGGGGAAACTGAGGAGAGGACCCCCAGGCATCTCAGGCAGCCTTCAGTCTTGCACAGAGCTGGCAGTACTGGGCTAAGGGCTCAGGATCAGGGGAAGAGGGGACATGCTGGGAGAGATGAGGCTCGTTCAGGCCTCTAGGAGGCTGGGATCAGAGGGCTCCCACACTTGCCTCAGATGCTTGTTAAAATACAGTTTCCCAAGACCCAACCCCGGAGACCCTGACTTATAGGAGGTCCAGCAATGGGGCCTTGTTTTGTTCAATTTAAAAGTTATTTTTGTATGTTTTTGAAAAAATGAAAGGAACAAAGGAAGGAAGGAAGGACTAGTACTGAAGAGAATACAATAACAAGCAAATCTCCCTCTTGTGCTCCCTCTTAGGGGATTGTCCCCCAGGGCCAGAGGGGCCAGCTACTGCTATCTTCCTGGAAACGTTCTCGACACATGCAGCACCCTGTTGATGCGTGGAGAGCTACCTCATTCTTTTTCATGGCTTTGTTATAAAGAAGATGTACTTTTAAAAACTTCTCAGCAAGTTTTGGTAAATAGCTAGTTCTGGAAAAGATTAGCTTAGAGAACTTCTTTGAAGCCAACAGCTCTAGATTCAAATCTAGTTTCTGACATTTAAGAGTTTAAGTGACCTTGGGCAGGATACATAATCTCTCCAAGCTCCAAGCCTTAGCTTTCCTATGCATAGAAGACAGGTAATAATGGTGGAGTTTTAATGAAAATTAGAAACAATTTATGTCCATTGCCTGGTGCATACCAGGAGAATGAGATATTTACACACATACACGGTAATGAGAATGATCATAGAGAATGTCAGCAAATGCACAGGGTTCCAAGACAAGCACCTGCAGGTTGGGCCCCTTCAGCTCAGTGGGTTGAAGAATAGGGGGAGAACAAGGTGAAACAGTGAGCCCTCATCCCCACTGACCGCAAGCAGTGCCAGGAACCAGGAGGGGTGATGGAGCCAATGAGGTGACTTTTCAGCTCTGGCCTGGTGACTCTGAACGCTAAGAGCTAACTTTCCAGGAAGAACTGACAACTCTGGCATGCACTCTGATCTGAGGGATAGTTCATTGTTGGTCTGGATGGCAGGTGTCACTAAGTCTGGGCTGGCAGGGCCAGCATTTGCTGGGAATGACAGCCTTGGGGAGACTGGGTCAACTATCACAGGAGCTTCGACCAGGCCCAGCATTCTGCTGTCCCTTGGCCTAGTGGATCTAGGGGCTGGGACTTCTTGGGCACCTGTCCAGCACTGGGCACACATAGAAGCTAAGCAAATCTTTGTGGAATTACTTTTGGGATCACAAAACTAATTGAAAAAAATAATTCCATGGAAGTCAGCATAATAGTCGGGAGTGGATTTGAATCACGGCTGTGCAATTTCCTAGAGATATAAATTCAGGTGCACTACATAATTTTTCTAAGTCTCAGTTTTCTCGTTTGTAAAACAGGGCCTTCCTTTAAGCATTAAACAATTAATGTCTGTAAAGCAACTAGCATAGGGCTAGCTACGCAACAATTTAATAGTCTAAATTCATCATTTTCCCCTTTCAAAAGCCAGTTGTTAGAATTCAATTGATTTTATTCACAAATGACTTTTCTATTCACTGCTGTGGAGTAGCTGTCACTGAAGTTGAGAAAGCTTTATCGAGGAGATTTTGGGTAGGAAATTATATCCGAATTAGTATTCGAAAGGAAAATGGACTCTAATTAATTAAATAATTTTTATTGAGCACCTACCATGTACCAGGCACAGTCTTAGGTCCTGGGATGAAACCGTGTACAAGGCAGACCAGAATTTCTGCCCTTGTGGAGCTGTCCTAGGACTAAAGCTCCCCGTCTTGGAAGGCGATTTTTCAGACCCAAATAAGCCCCTTCATTGGTTGCTCTACACTGAGAGGGTCAGACCAGGCTGCTTCCCTACCCAGGGGCAGAAATGGCTTGGCTAGTACTATAGGACACTTTGTTGACCCTGTAGGCATCCACTCTGTATGACCTTCAAGATTCAGGGAGCAAAGGGCTGTCACTGCCTAGCAAGAAGCTCTAGGTAATGTCAGAGCACCCATCCTATTCTGGTCTCTGAGTCCAGAGTGGCTCCCTCCAGATTCCTCTCCCAGGAGCCCTTGGTCTTCTCTGGGTAAGAAATGAGGTGGAAAGGGAAGAGAATGAACTGCGGTTTTCACAGGCCCAGGATGTTTGGTGGCTTTGTCCCTGGACTACGTCTTCTCCCTCAGACTGAGACCCCTCAGGGCAGGGCTGTGTCATCCTCTCAGACTGGGACTCTTTTCTTCTCTCTTCTTCTTCCAGGCCTTCCCCCTGGGGAAGAGGGATACTACTCCCAATTTCTGAAGTGATGCCTGGGAAATAAATGACTGAGCTGACTTGAACCTAGCTATCCTGATGCCAGGCCAGGACTGTTCCCTACACATGACATCCTTGAACTCCTTTATCTTCTAACAAGCCCCAGAGTCAGCTCTGCCCTGTCTATTCACAAAACCGTCAGGAAGCCTGGCCTCTAGGTCAGCTGCTTTCCAATCTCAGAAAAAAGGACAGTGTACAGGCTGACACTTTATATTCTCACCCTCCTGGGAGTTATTAGGTAAGTGAGCCGTTTACTTTTCTGAAGCCATCACTGTTTAGCTCTAGGATTAGTTCTAGTCCATTTACTCACCAAGTCCACTGGCCAAATGCTGCCACCAGAAAAGCACATCACCCTTGCATAATAAATGTTTAATAACGACAGTTGGAATTGACCAGAAAATGCCCAGGCTGGCAGGCCTCAAGCCATACCAGCTCCAGGCAGAGATTAAAGTTCAGCTCCATTGACCCCGCCTACCTCCTCTGCCTGCCTCTAGGTTCCCCAAGCATGGAGCACTCAGGCAGCCTTCCTACATGCCTCCCTCTGCCACCTGCTCACCCTGCGACAGCAGAGCTGGCAGAGTGAACTCTCTGCTGGGTTTTTCTATGGGTCTTGCCTCCTCCATCAGCCTGGGGACTTCCTCAGGCAGGGGTTCCCCATCAGCCTGGGGCTTCCTGAGGCCAGGTAGTATCTCTCTTCCCCCCATCCCAAACCACCTAAGCCTGGTGTCTCCCTTCTTATCTCCCCACCCAGCCCAGCACAAAGCTGATTCCACTTAAGGCTGCCATGCTTCCAAGCTCCAGGCTGTTTGCAAACAAAGGCCAGGTCTGTGTGAGTGCTGGCAGATGTTAAAGATAACCCCACTCAGCCCTTAAGGAATTAGTCTAAAATACACGATTGTATTTCAGGAGACTTAAGGGTGTTTCTGAAACCTTGGGGCCCAAGACAGTTATAACATATGTCCATTTTAGACTTTGGAAAATAGGGCGCTATAATTGGAAAAGTTAGTGAAGCGCTAAGTACAGGGAGTCGGTCTCTTTACATCTCAAATACCAGGTATTTAGGTGGCTTTCTTGGAACCTGGCATTAGGGACATGTGTGAATGGCCAGGCTCAGCCAGTGAAGGTACTGGGGCAGGGTAGGCAGTACCATCTCTAGGTCCCAGTGCTAGTACCCCTCTCCTTCTCCTCTGATTGAGCTTTCCAAGGTCTGCAGGAGCACCTGGTAGACTTGGGGTTGACATTTGTGCCAGGTCCTGGCCTTTTCTCCAAGGATGGAATACGGGACTTCTGTTGTTTGTCAGAGAGTGGTAGCTATGTTTTTGGGTGCTGGCACCAGATCGTATGAGTTCAAATTCTCCCATCTCCACTCAGACAAATTACCTAACCTCTCTGGGCCTCAATTTCCTCATTTATAAAATGGGATGAAAGTTATAATACTTACCTCCCAGGTTGTTGAGATGATTAATGCAATAACACAAAGCATTTTGCACAGTGCTGGGCACACGTTAAGAACTCAATAATGTTAGTTACTATAATTACATTTTAAAAGGATTAAAAATGTTTCCAAAGCAATCTTTTGTTAGACCTAAACTCTCTAATGACCCTCCAATCTGAAGACCCCTCTACATCTCTCTCACCTTGACCTTCTGCTCTGATCCAGTTGAGTTACTTTTTGTTCACAATTCATTCATTCTTTCTTTTTTTCCCCAACACTCATGTGGGCACTGAGAAGGTCCATTGCTGACCCGGGTAGCCCTTGCCTGACAAATACTGCCCTCAAACCCTTCTCTAAGAGATGTAGCACTTCAGCAGCTTTAGGAGAAAGCAGGGGTGGTCCGTGGAGCAAATCCCCACTCCTAAAGCTACAAATCCAAGCATGAAGCCAAGTGATAACTACCTGGCAGGGAGTGAGGGAGGGACATGGTGTTCTGAAGGAGAAAGTAGCCACCCTCACGTATTTCCAAAGTCTCAGCAACTCCCTATGCATGGTTTTAGTCTCAAGGTGAAAGGAAGACATATTTGGCATTTTGAGGTAGAAGAAAGCACAGGGGATTTAGAGTTTTTCACACAATGCAAAGGACCCTGGGCCATCCACATGTGTTTTATATACCTAGTGCTGCATAACGAGATCCCTCAAGAGTTAGTAACTTAAGACAATTATTGATTTGTTCCCAATGCTGCAGTTTGGACAGAGTGTGACAGGGACAGCTCACTTCTGCTCCAGGCCTCAGACTGTAGGATCCACTTTCTGGACGGCTTCACTTACATGCTGGCAAGTTGATGCAGGATTGGCTGGGGCTGAGGGTGGGGCTTCAGTTCTCCTCCATGTGGCTTTTCCTTATGGCTAAGTTGAGCTTCTCAAGATTGGCAGCTAGGTTTAGAGGAGCACCCCAAGAGCCAGTATTCCAAGAGGACAAGCCCCACAGGCCAGTGTTCTGCTTGCGTTGTGCTTGCTTCTGTCCCGTTGGCCAAAGCAAATCACATGGTTGAGTCCAGAGTTATTGTGAGTGGAGACTCACAAGGGCGTGAATAGCAAGAGGGATGATGTATTCGTGACCACCAAAGTAATGGTCTACCAAAACATGGTGTCCCCAGCCTCACCGGTGACCAGACATATCCGTATAAACCCAGATGTGGCCATTCCATTGAGTGACAACAATAGTGAGTACATAGGTTCAGCTGCCGGGACAAAGAAACACCAAAAAACAGAGGCTTAAACAGGATAGAAGTTGAACTCTCTCACAAATAAACATCCAAGATAGTAGTCCGCAATGATGTGGGAGCTTAATGATGTCAGGTATCCAATTTCTTCAGTCTTGTTGCTCTGCCTTCCTCAATGTGGAGCTTTTATCGTGTGGTCCAAAATGACACGTCCCGTTTCTGCCATCACATTTGCATTCCAGCCAGTGAGAAAGAGAAAGATGAAAGGGGGTGCTCCCTCCTTGCCATCCCATTGGCCAAGACCTCTGCACAAGGCCCATGTAACGGCAAGGAAAGCGGGAAAATGTAGTCCTTGGCGGAGAGTTCTGTACCCAACTAAAACTTCTATTACCATAGAAGAGGAGAATCGATATAAAGGAGCAAAGAGTGGTCTCATCCACAGGAAACAAACGACCAGCTCCAGGACCTTCTGTCTGCCAATTTTGTGAGTAAGGAGGGATCATATTGCTGACACCATGAGCAGAGATTTTAAAAACAACCCTGTACTGTGACTTATGATATAGGGAGAAGGGTGACATAAATGTTGCAGGCAGCCCGGGCTTTGCACAGTCAGAAGCCATCCACCCTCCTAGGGAGCCAGTAGAAAGAAGCACCATTTCCTACTGGTTCTACCAACTTCACTGCTCATGGGCATCTCTTGAGCATCTCCAAGGCATGGCAGAGGGGAGTCCACTGAGAGACCAAAGAATTGCCCATGAACCATCCAAGGCAGCCCAAAGCACTGGGTGTGTGCTGGTTGCCAGAGGCTGGGATGAGGCATTGCCGTGTAAAGGCCAAGGTCACAGGTGTGATCCCATAGGTAAACCTGAATCCTAGGCTTCTGAGGGCACCTCTGAGAACAGCTGGCAAGAGCAGGCAGCTCAGTGCAATGACAGCTGACAGTTGATTAAAGGCTGATCTGATAATTGCCTGCTCTCCCTGCCCACTGGTGCCCTCGACATGTCTCTCTCACTGGGCTCTGAAGCTCTCACAGTCTGTGGCAGCTGTATGGTTTACTTTGTAGAAGTAAAGTAAAGGCCTTACACCCCTGATGGAAGGATAGATGGCTCTTTGCCTCAGAGCTACAGCAGTGGGCCTTTGTCACCCACAGGGTTTGGAGACAGAGGGCAAGAGAGGATCCATGGCTTCTCATAAAAACAATGGCACATTTCCACAGAGAGATACTGATACCAGAGCCCTCCCTCCTTGGGGACTTAGAAGCAAAAGTGTGTGCATAATCAGCCCAGAATCAGGACAAAATAAAAGCCTTAAACCAACAAAAAGCAGATGTGAGATGTAGCTCAAGGACGAGTCCCACAGTATGAGCAGCAAATTGGGGTCCCCGAAAACCCATAGAGGTTGATTTATTCAGAAGAAAGGGTCAGACAGGAGAGAGTAAACACAGAGATCTGCCTGGCTGGAGAGGTCCCTGTTAGAGATGGCCCAGTCCAAGAAACATGCCAAGTTGGGAGGGAAAAGGTGGTTTCTCAGAAACACCAATTAGGAAGCCAGTCAAAGCTCCCCAGCCCTTCAGGACAAAGAAGCCATTTAGTGAGAAATCATTCTCGCTCCACTGCAACCCCTGTCAGCACATGGTTGTTCTGTGTGGCCTTCATACCTGTAAGATATAATGTATGATGCTGTTGGGCAGATGTGAACAGCGCACACAAAAGGACAGTAACATACAGAAACATGTTACACCTTACAAATAATCAGAGAAAGAAACAAGTTGCATTTATACCAGTTATACCACTCCTTGACAGTTTTTAGCAAAGTTCAATGCTGGAACATCAGCATGGTCAGTCTACCTGTCCACACGGCTTAGCCTCTTTCTGTCTTGTCCTGCCCCCATCATGGGTGATTGGACCTTGACATACAGGGTTACAATCCATGGGCTGGCCTAAGCCAATCAGATTCTCCTTCAGAATTTGAACCCAGATATAAGAAGCAAAACTAACCTTTGGTGATAGGATAATTTTTTTTTCTCTGGGAGACTGGGGATTGACTGCAAAGGGGCACAAGGAACTTTCTAGGGTGATATAAATGTTCTATATCTTAATTGGAGTATAAATTATGTAAGTGTATATTGGTTGTCAAAAGCATCCAACCACATACTTAAAATTGTATGTTTTATTGTATATGAATTATAGACCTAAAAAAAAGAGTTAGAACTCAGAGACACAGCAATGGTTGGCTATTGGTGGTGAATTTGGGGCCTGCATGTTTTTAGGCAGACTGGAATACAGGTCCTGAGTATCTGCTGGAAGTGTTGTAGGCCAGTTAGGTGAGACTTGGTCCTGCCAGTTATGGACTGCATCCTTGAACAAGTTACTTAGTCTTCCCATGCCTCAGTTTCTCCATCTGTAAGACAAGGATAACTATAATTCCTACCACAGAGGGTGGTGTGAAAATTAAGATAATCAATATAGGCAGTCAATACAGTGCCTGGGACAAAGTGAACCCTCAGAACTTGTGAGCGGTTGATTATAAAATGACATGTGCTCAGAGCTGATAACTCTGCTAGATTAAAAAGAAAAGAAGGAAGGAAGGGAGAGTGGGAGGGAGGGAGAAAGGAAAGAGAGAGAGAGAAGAAGGAAGGAAGGAAGGAAGGAAGGAAGGAAGGAAGGAAGGAAGGAAGGAAGGAAGGAAGGAAGGAAGGAAGGAAGGAAAGAAGGAAGGAAGGAAGGAAGGAAGGAAAAAGGAAGAAAGAACGAGCTAAGTAAAGAGAGATGGAGCAGGGAAAGCAGAGAAGCTGGAACAAGACGGCCCCTGGGAGCAGGAGGCAGCTGTTTGAGCTCCTGTTGTCTCCCGGCTCCGGTTTCCCTGAAGCCTGACTGTACTTGGCTCCCAGCGTGGGATGTATCCTTACATTAAGCCTCCTTCATTTTCTTTGGAAAGCAGTTTGGCAAGCCACATCAAACAGGGCACAAAAACAGCCTTGCCCGCTGACCTGGGCACTTATCTTACAGAAATAATTAATGAGAAGGAAAAAGCCACATGCACAAAGATGTCCAGGACAGCTTTATTTATAATAATGGAAAACTGGAAGTCATCAAATGCCCAACAATCAAGGAATAGAAAAAAAAAATTCCTTGGATGGAATATTATGCAGCCATTAAGAATGACAAATATGAAGACCACATAGCAACATAAAATGTTTATGAAAGAGTAAATGAAAAAGAGCAGAACAAAATAATTGTAGCGGAATCTGATTATACTGGATAAAAAAGTGTATGCATGTGGACAGGGCCGGCTGGGATTGCCAAAAACGAAAGAAACAAGCTTATTCTTAGGCTACCTAGAAGCAAGTTCTCTCTGAAAGGAGGAGTCTCTTTCTCAGACACCTCTGAGGCACCCCAGCCCTGGGAAGGGGAAAGATGAATGCCCTTCAAATTCCTGGTCCCCACACCCCACTACTTGCCAGCCCCCACCCCGCCTCTCTGGGGAAAGGATGCTCAGGACTTGTGCCGCTGGTATTTTTAGCCAGATCTCTTGCAGTTCAGTGTTCTAGAGTAAAAATAGCTGAGGTGGAGGGCACAGCACTAACTTCACTGCTTTCTGCCCCCCTTCTCCCCCGGACAAGGCGCCTCTTGGTCGTGGAGCCATGGCTTTCCACTGCTTCTCTCTGGCTCCATCCCATCTCTTGAGGCCTCAGTGGCCAGGGAGGAATGTTCTAGTCTGGTACATCTTAGAGCCTTAGAGCTCGTGGAAGCTGAGTGCTCCATTTTATGGATAAGGGGACTGAGACCCAGATAGAAGAAGGGAGACACCAGGAAGTAGTTGGCCAAAGTAGTTCCCTTCTCACCCACATCCCTCCTTTCCTGCCCTGAGCCTCTATGAAGGAGTTGGATAAGACCAACTCCAATAGCTTTTGAATCAATGAGCTACATCCTCCATTCCAGGCTGGGAGCCAGACTTACCAGTTTTTTCACCTTTATCTACCATCTTCCCAGGACCTGCCGAATGCTGTGAATTCTGCAACCCAGGTGGATGGCACACCTTAAGAATTATCTGTTGCTGTCACTGTCTCTAAGACAATCTTTCCCCAGCTCCAAGCACACATTTGAGCCCCTCCATCTGTTGGGGTACCTTCTTAAGGAATGCATAGTAATTGTAACACTCGCTGAAGCCAAATCTAATTAGAGAAATAAATCTGCCAGCAAAAAATAAATCCTGCAAGTGAAGTTTAAGGCAAAATACATAAGACATGAAGATAATCAGCTACTAGAAGCCTGGTAGTCCTTGATACTCCTACAGAGCATAAAGAGTTGTCTTGGCAAGGAAATACCTAAATTGACCTACCCCACCAGAGATTATCCCAACAGGGTATGAGAACCACGAGTTTGAAGGGCATTCATCCTTCTCTTTCCCAGGGCTGTGACGAGCCTTTTAGATGGCCCCCAATTCTGCTCCCCTTCTGGGCCTCGCCCCTGCCCATAGCACATGTCATGCACTGCTTGATCTGTGATTTCAATCCATAGGTCTCATCTCCCAACTAGATTGTGAGTCCCTGCACATCACCCAGCTTACAGCTCATATAGGAAGGACTCAAAGCGAACCATCTCAATGACAAATCACAATACCTAGAGTCAGGATATAAGCTTAACCTAAGGGACTGGATCAGCAAGCACGTCGCATCACCTCAGGCCCAGCCGGCTGGTTCTTCTGGGGCGAGTACGTGCGCGTGCATGCCTACATGCCTCTGTGTGTGTGTGTGTCTGAAGCCATGTACGCCACAGAAGAGTCCTATGACTACTCTAAGTGTCCCCATCATGGGTGCCCAAATTCTCAGGAGTCTGTAATGATAATAAGAATGACCCCTGAGCTCTTCCCATATTTCAAACATTGACCTGGAAATCCTACTAGTTCTCTAGTTTAATTGCAGCCTCTAAGTCAAATATCAAACTTCTGCTTTAGCCGGCACTTTATCAGTAACAAAACACTAGAAATTCTGATTATCCCAAGAACAGGCATCCTTCATTAACAAAATGAGGAAATGGAGCAGTGCATAATGAACAAGGCATACCTGGTAGACAAAATATGGAACCCAGGCAGGGACATTAACTCTGAGGTCTTAGGGCTGAGTGGGTGGAAGCCCCAGACCATGGACTCTTGAGGATTCTGATTCAGGGCTCAGCGGTCTTGAGAGCCTGAAAGAGGTCTTCACACTGGGGTGAGTCCTCAGATCACATGTGAGACTCTCCTTGTTGTCTGAAAGGAGGGTGGAGTCAGGTGTGGGGAGCCTGTGGGATGTTCTCATGGGACCAGCCCACTGTCCTTAGCTCTTGCTGCTTCCCGCTCCTGGCAGCCAAAGGCAGAGCAATGCACTCAGCCTGGTATGCAAAGGAGGAGAGAAATGGACAGGGATGTCCCATCCATTCCATTTCTCTGCCTCATGTCACCTGTGGGCAGGACTAGTGACTTATCCTCTGGGCAGGGCCACAAGGGCACATCTGAGATCCCCAGAGCAGGAAGCTCTAACCCAGAAAGTCACTTGGCAGGCTCCTCTGGCATAGCCCTGGGACTTCTGAGCGCTCTCTCTCTGAAAGCCTAGTGTCCCCCAAATTTGTGTCTACTGTGTGGAGGTCAGGAGGGTGGTCCAGCCATTAAGGTTTGGAAGAAAGAGCCTGGGAGCTTAGGTTTTTATCTGGACCCTGTCCCTATTAAGCTCTGCTTTCCATTGTCCTCTTCTCGTTTCCTTACTGTACAATGTGAATTGCAGACAGGCTCTGGGTTTCTTAGCAGTCCCACTTGCTAACTGACCTTGGGGAAGTTGCTTGACCTCTTTGAGCCTTAGTTTCTCGGCCTGTAAAATGAGGAAGTTAATCCATACCCTGCCTTCCTCACGGGGCTTGGCAAGAACCAAGTGCTAGAGCATCTGCCGAAGTGCTTTAAAAATAAGAGGTTCCTCACGACCATAAGAGAGCGTTCTTACAGCCAAGGACATCCAGTTCACCCTACCTGGGCCAGACCGTGGGGTCACAAGGGAAAGTAAAGATGCAATCCTGCCCTTAGCCACCCTCTGATTTTGTGGGGAGATGGAAATGATCAGCACCCATTCTGATAGGAAGCATGAGCAAGGTACATAAGAACTGAAAGGTTCAGTGGCTGGGAGAAACCCTGGGGACTGGGGCTAATCTAGGAGGCTTCCTGGAGGAGGTGAGTGTCCTCAAGGAAATGAAGGCTTTTATAGTAAGCCCTGGGAGTCCCTTAAAGAAGGCATGGCTCTGCTCTTAGCCCATTCCGAATCCCTCGAAGCCCCTTTAATGGGCTATTTAGTTACAACACATTATCTTTTCTGCTCTCAAAAATAGCCTGGTTAGTTAGTTATTACATATGCCCATTGACAGAGAGGTCCCCAACCAAGAAGGCACAAAGGTGGGGCTCAAATGGCCAAGTGTGGCTCCTCTAAGCATCCCCTTTCTCTTCCTTCCCCTCCCCAACTCCACTACCTGTAAGAAACACAAATGCAGACGGCTCCTTTTATGTCTTTGGGGATCAAAGGATTGGCTTTGGAAGAAAGATATGCAGCTTGAAATCCAACCAGAGCTGGCTTTGCACAAAAATCCTTTCCTGCTTTCCTTATACAGCTTGGGCGTGGAGCCCCTCCCAGCCAGCCTTCAGTGGGCACCCACACCTGACTGGCCCCTCCCCTCCCCTCGCCTTCCCCTCCACAGCATGTGCAGCAGGGCCTGGTCTCTAACGTTCACTTGAAGCATGTTCTTTTGCCTTTGTTGGGCAATTTGTCTGTGAAATGTGTTGTCCCTGCTGGGCCAGGCACTGTCATGTCTCAGAATAATGGGAAAGGGAGACAGACAAAGAGAAACATAGAATAACAGAGAGACAGAGGGGGCATGGGATGGACAAGCACTGGAGACAGAGGAGGAAGAGAAACAGGTGGCCAGAGCGAGACAAGAAAGCAGACGGCGGAAACCTCACAGACACGCAGAGGAGACAGAAAAAAACATAGAGACAGCAATAGGAGTAGCAAAAAAGCAGGGAGAAAGGAACAG
>CM053502.1:92851904-93027548 GCA_028627145.1 Eidolon dupreanum | reverse complement strand
GGAAAAGGGAGGTGCCCCTCTTCACCATAGAATCAAGTCTATGACCCCCTGCCTAGTGCTGAGAGCCCCCCAGCTGGAAGCCAGAGGAGAGGTGGGGCAGGAAAGCAGGTAATTCCAGGGCAAGCTCTTGTCACCTTCCTTCTCAGGTGCCTGGAGCAGCAGAACCAGTCTCTGTGGTGGACCCTAACCTGCACTTTGCTTGGCCCTTCACACTTTCTGGAGTGGAAGGATCTAGACTTTCTAAAGCCAGAACCTCTACCTGGGTCCTTCGTTCCCCCTGTCACTGACTGGTTAGGTGACCTTGAACCTGTCACTTCTTCACTCTGAGCCTCATTTTCCTTATCTGTGAAATGGAATATGATCATAGTGCCTGCCTCATAGAATGGCTGTGAGAATTAGGTAAGACAAAGGTGACCGTGTGCTCAGCATAGCACCTGGCACACAGCCATCAAGGGAGCCCCATTGTGGCTGTCGCCAGTAGCAGTAGCTACGGTGGTGCTGGGGGCGTGGAATCGGAAGAATTCTGGTGCTGACTGGCTCACAGGGACTTTATGAGACTTATCAGAGCTACAGGATGGGAAAGGTCTCCCAGCCCATGATGGCAAGGCTTGTGCTGACTTCCCCTTCCCCGAGCCCAGTTTTTCCATGGAATGCAAGAGGCACAGTGCTAGCCCCTAACACATTCAGAGGCCCATGAAAATGTTGTGACTTCTTTCAAGATTAGAAGAAAAAGTGATGTTTTAAGTCAAAGAAAATGTTTTTGTATATAAAATGAATATTTTTGTCTTGATTCCAATACAGTTATAAAATGTAATTTTTGCTATTTGTTTATGGAGGAAGGCGTCCAAAAAGTCAAAGGTTACCGTGGCCTTCAAAAGTCATGGTGCAGTCCTGCCAGCCAGTGCTGCTGTCAGTGAGGACAGGCCAAGTGCATAGGCCTGACCAGAGGGAGTACAGGTGGGCCAAAGTTTCCCTAGGGCCGTAGGCCCCACAGAATGGTGGGAAGGAAAGAGAGACAAGAAGGGAGCAGAGACCTGAAATAACAGCGATTCAGACTCTATCCTTGGGGAGGCCCCAGGCCAAGGACCAGGAATAGGCCCATACTTTAGGACAGGGGTCCCCAACTCCTGGTCCCAGGACCAGGACCAGTCCCTAGCTTGTTAGGAACCTGGCTGCACAGCAGGAGGTAAGCGACGGGCTAGTGAGCAAAGCTTTGTCTGTATTTGCAGCCACTCCCCAGCGCTGGCATCACCGCCTCAGCTCCACCTCAGATCATCAGGCGTTAGATTCTCATAGGAACACTGGTCCCTGGTGCCAAAAAGGTTGGGGACCACTGCCTTAGGAGACTCCTAATCTGAGGGAAAATCATAATATCTGCTCTCATGGAGCCCAGCCCTGGCCTCAGGGAGTCCACAATTTCATAGAAAAGACAAAACATAAAAATTTAAAACAGAGCAATCGACTGGCATGAAAAATGTCAAGGACTGTTCTATATTAGCTGTGTGGCTATCAGAGAAGCCTGGAGGGAGCTCCCAGATGGCTGGAGCAGGGCAGTCATCTCAGCAGAGATGGAGGTTCTGGCCTAAGGCAAGGAGAGACATGGAGGACAGGCAGTAGAGAAGGGAGCTGCTGGCACTGCTATCAGGGGAAGGAGCCAAATGGGTAGGGGAGGATTGTGGGTCTGGGTACAGAGGGGTCTCAATGGTCAGCCAAGCCCCTCTGTGCAATGCCCACACCTGGCTGTCCTGAGGCAACTGTGTCCAGAGCTGAACAGGGAGGGACAGAGGAGTCACTCCTGGTGCGGTCAGGTAACCATGCCCCAGGTGCCCCCCCCAGCCAGACGCCCTACAGAATTAAATTACCATATTGGAAATAGCAAAGTAAACACCAATAGGTAAAGTGCAAATTAAAGCCGTTCCTCCCAGATACCTTATTTATAGACCTGAGCTCAGTGGCCGCGCCCTCCTGGGCAGGAGCCACAGGAGCAGAGGAGGGCACCTGCCAGGTGCCAGACCATTTCCAGGACATTGGGCTTCTTTCTGGCAGGGGTCAGGGCAGGACCCGCCTGAGACCTGGCAACCTCCAGTATCTGGCTTCTCAGGGGATAAGGCGAGGGCCATCCCTGTGACCTGGGCTTCAACAGCTTAAGGGCTGTGGGGTCAGTGAAGGCTTGGGTTGGTAAAGGGAAAGTATCTGTAAGGAGTGGGTGCAGAGGGATGTAGGGCCAGAGGTGAGGGTTAAAGGGTCCTTGGAACAGGCGTTGAGGGTTGAGATTACAAAATAACAAGAGCTAACACTTACATAGCCGTTACTATTCTATATGCTATCAAGCCTTAGCTCACTTCATCCTCACAAGAGGCCTATGATCATCCCCATTTTACAGATGGGGACGTTGAAGCATGGAGTGGTTATATAACTACACTGCTACTAGTGTCCTGTCAGGGATTTGAACCCCACAGTTTGTTTTCTTAAGCACCACACTGCTGCCTCTCTAGGGGCCTCCCCAAACAATTTAGAAGACTGACTCAGTGGTATTATGCCAACCTGCCTGGTTCTTTCTTGGTCTTTAGTGTTTTCCCACCAACATAAGGTGCCAGTCTTCACACAGGAAAGTGCCCAGCCCCATGACTTGCCCAGCAGCTGGCAGGTAGACCAGCTTAGGCCCTCTCAGGGGTTGGGGGTACAGAGATGCCCACTCTCTCACTGGCCCACAGCCCTCCTCAGGCCTTACATCTGGTCCCAGCTGCACAGGCAAGGGCTGCCGGCTGAGGCTGTGGGACAGAGTGCGCCTCCCTGAGACATTGGCCCAGCTGGGGCAGAGTCTGACCTTGGCCTTCTTGGCATGGTGTTCTAACCCACGAAGCACAGGCCACGGATGGTTAGCCACAGGTTTATTAGTCAAGGGAAGATGCTGGCCAGGGCCAGGAAACCACACTTTGCCCGATTTGCTCATCCCACCAGACCTGGGAAGGCTGTCACCATCTTGGCAGCGGGAAGCCAGGAACAGAAGCTGTGGGCTTGGCAAAAGGGCGGATGGGAAGGAGACATGGTCACATTTTATAAAGAAAGGAAAAGGCTCGCCAAAGCCTCATGTTCTCAGCCAATTGGTTGCACATCCAAGAGCTGTTTCCAGTTGGAATCCAAGAGACACCACCGGACTGACCCTTTGCAAATATCCCCCACCGCTGAGCAAATACCACACACTAAAAATAGCCCTACCCTGAGTGGGCTGGCTGGAGGCACCCACCAAGGAGCAGGCAGGCCAGGGGACAGGCTCAGCCCAGTTCCCGCTGGACACACACCTGTTGAGGTTCCCGCCTTCTCTTTCTGGGATTGGCTGGCGGAGCTCCTTATCTATTTGATGAAGGGTAGGGAGAAGACTTGAGTGGTTAAAGATCAAGAGGCAGCCTATGGGTGGGGAAGAGCCCTAAAAAGTCCTGGATTTTGCCATTCTCCAGCTATGTGCTTGGAGAGATCACCTCCCCCTCTGAGGGCTCAGCTTTTCCGTGCACAGAGGGGCAGCAATCCTGCCCAGTCTGAGAACAAGAGCCATATGACAGAGGCCAGGGTTGCCACTCTGCACCAGACCCTGGAAGTATAAGAATACCAACTTTGATCAAGTGCTTTCTATGTCCCCAGCTTGGTGCTAAGCACTTTACCTGTACTGATTTTTTAACCTTCATGATGACCCTCTGAGAAAGGTATTAACACTAGTTCTGTCTCACAGTTGAAGAAACTGAGGCATGAAGGGGTTTGGGTACCACCCAAGGTCACACCTAACCCAGGCCTAAAATGGAACTTGAACTCAGGCAGTTCTAGCTCCAGAGCCCGTGTTTTAACTGCAGTAGACACCATGTGAGGTGTGTGTCACTTCACTATAAGGATGAAAATGAAAAGGGGTGTGTGTGTATCATCCTCAGTGCCCCTAAGAACCCACCTCTCCCCAGAGACCTTTTAGAAGCCAGAGGCCAACATGAACAAGTGGATGCCCCCTTCATGTCCCCTCCATCTCTGCTTCTCCCCTGGGGGTGGGGGAGGGGCAGGGCTAGACAGCTGGGAAAGCCACTGTGGAGCTGGCTGGCAGGGTAACCATCGTGTGAAGCGTGCCCCGGTCACAGAGCCGGGCCGGGTAGGTGGGGGTAGCGGGCTGCCAGCCATGTGGCCCTCAACCCACGCACTGTCTGGCCGCCGGGGGGTGGGATGGGGGGCCATAAATAGCAGGCCTCTCACTGGTGTTGGGAATAGAAACCCAATCCAAACAGTGTGGTGAGTCGGGGCTTTCCAGAGTGGCCACCACCCCAGGGCCCCAGAGGCAGCTGTGAGGGCCCCCTTCTCCTCTCGCGTCTCCTAAAGGATCAGGTCATCTTGGGGAGAAAGCCTAGCTGGCCCTAATCCCAGAATCCTTCATAGCTCAGGAAGGAACACTGGGAAGTGACAGGAATACAACAGGTGGCATTTATTGAGCACCTACTACTGACACTGTTCTAAGTGCTTTCCATCAATTATCTCAGCTAACTTCACCACCATCCTATGAAATAGGTCTATTATCATGCTCATTTTACAGAGGAGGAAATTGGGGCAGAGAGGGGCAAATTCATGTGACTCGGGTCCAACTGGAAAGTGATGGCAGTAAAACTTGAACTCGGGCCACTGGCAGCTGAGTGTGCCTCCTGCTCCTGGGCCTGAGGGCAAAGACCAGTCACACTGGGTCCTACTCTTGAGGTCATCTTAGTCTGGGGGCCCAACATCAAAGGAGAAGACATTAATGGATCCAAATATGTGCGCTGAAGGCCCACCAGACATGGTTGGGGCTTCTGCAATCCTTGGGGCGCTCTGCCATGTGGAACTTGAATGCATCCTCCCACAGAGCAGAGCCTGAGGAGCCAGGGCACGGGAAGTCTCCAGAGGTACTGACCTGCCAATTTCAGCTCAGCCTCGAGGGTGAGACTCCTATTCCTGGGCCCTGCTCAATTCTGCAGGGGGTTGGGGGTGTGGAGGAAGTGTGAAGGGATCCATAAGGTCATTGAAAAGGATACATGCAACCCCAAGGAGACAGGTCCTGAGGCTCCCCACCCTACTGTCACCCACTCAGAGGCCCTTCTAGGATTCCGAGGCCCAGAGAGGAAGTTCCTGGTCAACTATTGAGGACTTATTGAGATTTTTCTCAGGTTCAGATATCACCTCCATATGGGTCCCACCAGACTATTTGTGTATTTTCCTGTTCTCAGTAGCTGCCCCTCCCTCAAGGTCCCTCCTTAGGACACTCGTGACATTGATTTGCTGGCCTGGTGAAGGCCTTCATTTTCTTTTCCTTCTGGGATTCATTGCCAGCAGCTGGTAAAGATGTGGAAAAACCTGGACAGAAGCCTAATGTCTATGAGTTCTTGGAATGAGGAAACCTGTGTACTCGTGGCACACGAGCAGGTGGCAGCTTGTGGCTGGATTCCGGGAGCACAGGTAAAGGTTGGCCACCTCTTCCCTGGGGGGACATGGGTGGGTTGGAGGGAACCAGACCCCTGCCAGGGCTCCTGGGCATTCCCAGAGGAGGGGCTCTGGGTGGGCACTAGGTGTTTTGGAAGAAGAAGGAGGTCAGCGGCTGGGGGTGGAGTGAGGGGAGACAGGAGAGGGAAAGCTTTCTCAGAACTGGGTTCAAGGAAGAGGATGCAAGCTGGCAGCGTTCCCTCGAACCTAATGCTTGGCTTGCTCTCCCTCCTCCCAAGGCTGGCTCCCCACCCTTCTGACCCAAGAAATTGCCTCTCTCCCTGCAAGGGAGTAGACTGGGGTGGGGCTGCCTCCTGGGGCTCCCTTTCCTGCTCCCACATTCTCAAGTCAGAGGGTGGATGAAAGGTGGGGAGGTCTGGGCCCTGCCTAAGGATCCCAGGAACCACCAGCCTCAGCCACCCATTATATAGTCTCCTGGGCCAGGTTTGGCCAGCAGTGGCACAGAGAGCTGGGAATTGGGACCCCGTTCATACTCTTTGTGTCTCTGTGTGCTTGGCACATAGAAGATGCCCCCTAGGTATTATTTTAAGTGAATAAGTGTTCAGAGGCTCCAAGAAGCCTTATGGAGGAAGTTCTAGACATGGAATTCAGAATCTGCAGAGCTTTTCTGGACTCGAACTTCAGGGAAAATCCAACTGCATGTCACCCTGACCAAGGACCTGACTTAGTAGTAAACCAAAGGCAAAATCACTGCCATCGCAGGGCTTACATTTTAGCGAAAGGAAACAGGCTTTATACAAGTCAATATACAAAGACTACTGAAAAATAGTAATACTGAAGTAGTGTAAAAGGAATAGAGAATGCTGGGTTGTTCAGGAGGTAACACTGGAGCAGATACCTGAAGCAAGTGAAGGAGAATCACATGGCAATGGGGGTGAGGAGCCTGCCAGGTAGAGAGGGGGCAGCCAGTGCAAGGGCCCTGAGGTGGGAGCTAGTGTGAAACAATTGACGTTCAGGGGCAGTGGAAAGCCAGATCAGGCAAAGGGATGGAGGCCTGTGTGAGGTCTTGGGTTTTTTACCCTAAGCGAGAGGGAGCCTCTGCAGAGTCCGAAAGGAGGACAGTCGTGGGCTGACTGTGTCCACCAGTCAGCCCTCTGAGCCGAGCTTTAATCTTCCCCTATAAAAAGAGGACCCAGGAGCAGTGACTTCACAGAGCTGTAGTGAATTTTAAATAAAATGGTTTCTATGAAGTGATACACCTGAAATATAGTGATGACTCAATCAATACACAGTAGGTGATAACAGGTTATTCTTATTATCTTTAGTGTGGGTTCTCTCCTAGAATCACCTCCAACAGGTGGCCTTCCTGCCTCTGCTTGAGTCTCCTTGGCCATGGGGGCTTTCCAGAAGGGTCAGGCTTTCTACAACACCAGTTGGGCCAGGCCTACAACATTCTCCAATATTCCCTCTGATGCCCAGGCATGTGTCTCCCTGGGGACACTACAGGGCCATGAAGGGCAGCTGCCCACGTGAGTGAAATGGACGGCAGACCTGGGCAGGGGACAGAGAAGAGGTGGCAGGTGCAAAGGTGTCTAGGCGGGATCGGGGAGGGGTGCACATGGCTGTCACATTGTCATAGCTTCCTCTTCCTTCCCAATACCAGCGTAGATCCAGGGACATCTGTGCTGGCTGACTGTGCTGCCCATCCACCGCCGTGCTCAGGCAGCCAGGGTAGGCAGGCTCTTTTCACTGGTCTCTTGATCGTGGATGGAGTCACCGTCCTACACAAATATATGAGGGTCTGGGTCTCTGAGACCCCAGGGTAACCTTGGCCTTAGACCAGAAGCAGCCTGCAGCTGACAAGGCAGAAAGCCTGAGACTGCCACTAAGCACCTGCCATGCACAGGCCCTGCTCATCTGCTCCTCACAGTAGCTCCCTGGTGCTACCCTCAGACCCCCCAGGCCCCACGGATATCTTTGTCATGCACCTCCCCCACCTTCTGTGGCTTTCCCTTCTGTTCACTCTTCCTTGGGTGACTGCCCCAGGCTGTAGGAGCTGCTTTGCCTGGAGAGCAAAGTTTGTCCCCCTAAAGTAGCCCTTAGCCAATGATGGGAGTGCAGGAGAGTGAGGTCCTAGAGCCCTTACCTCTGATGGAGACAACTCTGAGGTGTAACTTACACTCCAGTGTTCCCTGTGAGACAGGCTGAAGGCATCCTCTATACCTTGTTGCTTCTTTCTCTCCTGTCCTGCTTACCCTAGTCCCCCTTGTGTCTCTGGGGAGCACTCCCTCAGTACCTCGCTTTGCCAGGAATCCCCATCTCAGGGTCTGCTTCTGGGGAACTCAACCTAAGACACCTTCTATATGATAATAGTAATAGTAGTACCAATAATAGCTAAGATTTATTGAGTGCCTACTTGTGCAAAATATTGTCTTAAGTGTTTTATAGTATTAACCTCACAATGACCCAATGAAGTGGTTACTCCTATTATCCCCATCTCACAGATGCGGAAACCAAGGTACGGGGAGGGCACATCGTTATCTTCATATGGATAAGGGGCCAAGTGAGGATTCTTACTCAACAGCCCTTCTGATAAGGTGAGAATGCACACATGTACACACAAAGACACTGGCATACCCATACATACATATGCACACATTTTGAGGGCTCATGGGCCAAGGCACAGCAGATACTGTGCCTAGCCCTGGGTGGGCATTTGGAGAGCGTGGCTTGACATGGTGTGGCTGCAGACCCAGGGCAGGCCACCCCACCAGACCATGATTTGTTTGTCCTTACGGGTTCATCAAAGGCTACCCTGGGGGTGTTTCTTGTCCCACCCCTTCCTCACATTCAAGGGGACTAGGCACAGGGTGCCTCACTGAGTGAATACGGCGTCCAGATGCACAGCCATTGCTTGGCACAAACCATGCTCATAAAAAGTCTGCTGAATAAATACTCAAATTACTTCAGGCCTAAAGGTGGGGCCATAAACCAATCAGGCTCCACAGAGCCAGATTTTTGGTGAGGAAAGCCAAATACACACATACACATGCACATTAAATTGAATTAACAAAAAATACAGTAACTTCTGAACAAACAAAATCATAATCAGATCCAGAACTGTGAACGCTGAGGCCTCCGCCCTAGGCCACTCACTTTGCCAGAAGCCCCAGGGCCCCCCAGACATGCAGGGTGGAGACCCTGACCTCTAGAAATACACAGTCTACCTGGCGTGGGGTCTTGAGGAGGCCTGGGGAGCGTCACATGAGGATCCCAGGAGAAGGGCGTGTCCAGTAAAGGGCAGCTGCATTTTACATTCTCAACTAAACAGCCAAGTGCCCCATGTGCACAAGCTCTGCTCCACCCTCTCCCAGTCCCCCACCCCAGATCAGCTGGTCACTCAGGCCCAGAGGCAACCAAGGCGATTTTCTGTCACCTCGTACACCCCAGGCCCAAGCCTCTTCAGGCCCAGCATCAGAAAGAAGGAGAATCCAGCCAAGCCCACCAGGCAGAATCAGTGAGAGAATGTTGTTCCCTGTCTGAATCTCTGCTGTGGCCTCTCGCGGACTCCCACAGGGGCTTCCCCGGTGTGTTTGAGTGGGTGGCCAGCCCTCCTTGTCTGGCGGAGGACATCAATGTACCCTTTGTCACAAATCCCTTTCAGAAAAGAAGCTATTCAGACAAGGCGGCAAACTTAGGGACGATTCATTACCAGGGTATGCAGCAGCCATTGTCTGGCTCCTTCCTCTCCCTGTCCTTGCCCTTCTTTGGGGAGGGGGTGGCATGTGGAGAACCAGCTTAAGTGGGAGCCCCCACTCCTTTTCTCAGCTTCCTGTGGGGTGAGACTCAAGCCAGTCAAGACAGACAAGGTCTCATGGCTTCCAGTGGTGTCCCTGCCATGCAATGTCCTCTGAGAAGTGTGTTGGCCAAGGCCCCAGGCAGAGAGGCCAGAGACAGGCAGATCCATTTCTTGGTGCTGCAGATGACTGTGACGGCCCTGCTCACCATCGCTCTGATCCCCCTTCTTAGGGCAGAGAAGAGGGACCCAGTGCCCAGCACAGTAACAGGCACACAATGATCTATCAACAGATGCTACTGAACAATAGGCAGGTGGCCTCTACCCACTTATGACACCACCTTCACCTCCAGGAGAGCTTCCGGGATTGGAGAACCCACTTGTGCTCCTGGCCCCATGTGAAGCCGCCTTCTCCTCCACTCCTGACACGCCTGTGCTGAGCCATCTCTTCCCCATGGGCCCTGACCTGTGATTGCCCTTCCTTTTTCTCCTTCCCCCTGCCACCTCACCCTGTTCTCTTCATTTTTCTTTCTCTTTCCCCATTCCTGTGTCTCTCCTCTCTTCTATCTACTCAACATTTTTCTGTACTCACACACTGTGCTGGGTTCTGGGGGAACGGAATGAATAAGCCATGGTCTCTGCCCTTAGGCAAGCAGGTGACAGGTAGTCACCATGTGCTGAAGTTTAAGTGCCAGGTAGGACTGTGTGCCAAGGGCTCCGGAGTCCCATCCTGTTTGCAAGGGGAAGAGGCTTCCCAGAGGAGGGACAGTTGAGATGAGTCTTGACAAATGTGTTGGGGTTTATGAAACGGAAATGGGGAGGGGGGAGGTATTGCTGGTAGAAGGAACAGCATGTGCAAAGGCCTAGAGACAAGACAGAGCATGGCATGGGTGTGGAGGCGGCTAAGTGATCCGGGGTAGCTTGAAGGGAGTTACACCATCTCCTCTCCACCAAGTCCTGCCCAGGACACAGTCCTCCCTCCCTTTGCCCTGACCTGCTCTAAGAGCATGGCATAGGGGTGTCTGGAATCAGCACCTGGATCCACCACCTGTAGGGGGCACTGCCAGTCTCTCTGCCCAGCCTCTCTATCCCTTCTCAGGCAGCATCTGGTGAGAGCAGCCCAGTCTCCCACAACTTGTAGTTCTGGCAGGACTGCCAACCGCCATTTCATGCACCTGGCCACAGGAATGGCCTAGAATCAGAGATGGCCAATCCCAGAACTCCATCCTTTTGGCCAGAATGATTGGCCCCAGGGTGGGCATGTGATCCAAGATCCTCCCTGGATTTTCGCGTGCAGCCACCAGAGGAGAGAGATGCTCTGTAACCCACAATGAAGGGCAGTAATAAGGTTGTGGTGGAAATTCAGTGAGATGATAGTGCATGTGATGTGGAGTGTTTGATTCAATGCCTCCCTAAGTGCTCAATTAATCCTACCTTTTGCTTCTATTTTCTTTCCCTTCCCAACCACACCCAAGAGAGCTCAGGCTAGTCTGGCCTCTCCTGGCACACAGTGGGGACCCCGAGGCCATGACTTGCTCCCTCCCTAAGTCTTCTAACTCCTGTACAGTTTCACCCCACTGCACTGCTCGGCAGTGAAAAGTGGCTTTTCCATAGTGATGGGTGTGTGTGACTCTTTCCTATGAAAACTGCAGCTCAGAAGACACCGACCCCTCAGCAGACAATGGCTTTGTCGTGGCCAAGCAGAGAGGCAGTGATGCCTCAGCTACCTGCATGGACAGCAGCCGAGCGAAGACCCCTCGGTGCCTCCCACCTCACCCTACCAGCCCCCGCCCCCCCAGCTCTCCTCCCATTTGTGTTCCGTGGGCCCTGGCTTCTGTTGGCTAATTTTGTGTTCCTGCCCTGCCACAGCCTGGCACAGGAGCCACCACGGGCCATGCCAGGCCTCTGGGGTCATTCTGCCCAAACCACCGCATGTTTTAGAGTAACCTCTGCTGTTCCCGTGGGAGTGGGACAACCAGGAAAAGGCCTCAGAAAACCAACCTGAAAGATTTTTCAAACAAAAGAGTGTGATTTCCTTCAAGGGAGTGAAAGAAAATAAAAAAATACCCCCCACGGTCCTCCTTGGCTCCAAGTGCCTCAGTCACTGTCTTGGGTGCATTTAGTGGTTTGGCAACTGTGGGTGTATTTTAAAATCTGCTGTCCAGGCAGAGAGACAAAGGAGCTGGTGTGGGGCCAGGGGAGACCTCAGAGGACAGGGGCATTCATCTTGTTAAAAATAGCCCACCCCATTGCTATTTCTATTGAGCTTGGCAAACAGAGCTGTATGATTTTCCCTTTTTTCGGCCATGCTTTGCTTGGACCGTTTGATAAAAATAGTAGATAACAAGCTCAAAAAAAGCTGGGATATTTTTACACATAAGCCCCACTTGTAGTGGGCCTGAAGAGGGGTGGACAAGAAGGGGAGAAGCCTGGGTAGTTGGGTGGGGGCAGGGCCGTGACCACAGAGGACCAGAGAAAGGGGAAGGAGGGCAGAACTCAGCCAGGGAGGAGACGCAGGAAAGGATGTCATGCTTTCTCCTATGTCCACAGCTCAGGGTCAACAAACAGAAGCTGCGCCCTCCTTAGCCACCATGCGCTTGGCAGTTTCCCAGGCCCTGGTGGCCCCAGCCCCAACCTTCAGCATTGTTCCCACTACCTCCCCAGAGGTGGGTGGCTGGGCTGGATATGAAGCAGGTGTTGGGCACATCTCTGGGCTGGGTTAGCAGCACCAGAACCCATGGCAGGGAGAAGAGCCTTCTGGAGAAATATCTGAGGTCCAAAGCTGAGAGAGGCAGGTGCTGTGACAGATGAGGAAGGATCAGCCTGCTCAGGGTGGACAACTGGCCCATTCAGGTGACATCAGTCAGCACAGTTTCACAAGGCTGCATATACATAATTCTGAGTATGGCAGCAACATGGGGACTTCAGACAGCCCTGGTGTGTGTGTGTGTGTGTGTGTGTGTGTGTGTGTGTGCACGCGCGCATACACTTGCATGCACGCACGCACACACACACACAATGACCATGTACACGGCTGCCTAGGGTGCACTCCCTGAGGGCAGTGGCCTCATGGAAGTCACTGCTGGTCCCCACCACAGCCACCACTCTAACTATAGAATTGGTGCTGAAGGACCAGGACCTGACGGAACTGAGGTATGAAGACATAGCAGGGGCCACTTAAACTGCGGGAGGCTCTAGGGCAGAGGGGGGCTGGCCATCAGCAGGGCAAGGCTGGGAGACCCCATGTGGGTCAGCCACAATGCCGGAGGCAGAGGCCTCTTACTCTTTGAGCTACAGATTAGGGCAGGCACCCAGCTCACACAGCAGCTTCTGGAGCACTATGGGGCTGGTGGGGCCTGCAGGACCATGGATGAACTCTTCATAACTTAGGCCCTTAGGTGTATGAGCCTGGGGACTCCCCATAGGCAGAAGTTGTGTTTCCCATACCAGACTCCTTGAGGGCAGAGTAGGTCTCCCACAGCTCCTATACCCGCAGCTGTAGGCTTCCTGGAAGTGACAGGCCTATTAGCTGACAGGCCAGAAGCCAAGCACAGAAACTCGGGAAAATCTGGGACTCACGTCCCAGCCCCCATCTTTGCTCTCACCACCATGTGACCTTGCACTGCTCCAGTCTTCCTGCTGGGGACTTTAGAAAAACATGTTCATTCCCCCCAGTCACCTTGACAGGTTGGCAGGGCAACACATTCCCATTTAAAAGACAGTGAAACTGATCCAAGGAGACGACCATGAGTGGGCTGAAGCCACACAGCATGCCAGAGGCACTTCCCCACTTCCTGCTGGTCCAGGGCCCCTTAGCCCAGCCAACCTAGAGATGTGTCCAGCTCCTCCTCTAGTTCCTGCTGCCCTGAGCTGGGTACAGCCCCTGTCCTTTCCCAGGTAATGAGGCAGACATAGATTCACTAAGAAGGGAGCACTCAGGGACTGGCACAAGCTGGCTTCTGCCACCCAAGAGATGACCAGAGCAGCCAGGGCAGTTGCTGCTCAGAGCACTGGACAGGGAGTCAAGAGTCCTGGATGGGCTTTGCAGCAACTCACAGCGTGACCTTGGGAAAGTCACTTCCTCTCTCTGGCTCTCATTTTCTCTAAGAAATGTTCCCTGCGGGAGAAACCTTTTTAAGCCCAGGTCCTGGCACACAACAGCTTCAGTATATTGAATAAATAGATGAAAGTCAATATGAGGGAGCAATAAGGCTAGACCAAGCTCTTCCTGGGCATGTAACTTCAGGCTTCTAGGCTGATGTCCCCCAATGAAGGGAAGTGTCACCAGCCACCCCCAGAGCCATTCCTTGTCTAACATAACCATCTGCTGTCCAGAGCCAAGAGAACCAGTCCTGCAGCCACTGCGGCCACCAGTGCCCACCTGAGACTTGAGTTTTCCCCTAGTCCCCCTCCTCCCTGGGATGGTTTCCCATCATTACCTCCAACAGTCAACCAAGGGGTCACATGATTGCCAGGGAGCACAGTGGACTGTGCCTTCCTGTTGTCCCCTATCTTTCATCATTCCTGGGCACTCTTGACTTTGTAAGAGTGAGGTAGGGGGATGTTGGAACCAGGGACTGGACTGGTGGGGGTTCTTCTGCTGAAATTTCAACACAGGTAAAAGGTAAACAAATAGGCAGCATGGGAGCAAGAGGCTGGCATTAGTGGCACAGTGCCCATCTGGGCCCTACGACACTGAGCATTTAAACATGTTTAAACCATTTTCCCTCTGAGTCAGCTGACTTCTCAGATCTCAGCTTTTCTGGGCTCAGTTAATTGTGCCTTGAATATGTAGTTCCCAGTTCAGTGGGTCACTGGGGTTGATAATGATCAGGTTGTTATGAATGAGCACCAAAAGTGTGCCAGGCACTGCGCTTATACCTCCCAAAAACCCCACCAGGTAAGTTGGTGAATATTATCATCAACCTTGTTTTCCAGATGAGAAAATAGAGGCTCAGGGAGGTTAAGTAATCTGCCTAGAAAGTGGCAGAGCTGCGATCTGACACAATTCTGTCCACCACTTGCATGGCCGCTGCTGTACCCTATCCAAGCCCCCACAATCTTTTGCCTGGACTCTTGCAGAGCCTCCTCACTGGTCTCCTGCTTCTATCTTCACTTTGTTCCATATAGTGAGTTCTCCACACGTCAGCCAGGGTGAGCCTGTTAAAGTGTAAGTGAGATCACATCCTTCCCCTGCTCACCTCATTCATGGCTGTACTATAAACGATGAGGCCCCACGTGATCTGCTCTCCTGCTACCTCCCTGACCTCAGTCCTTCTACTCACCACCTCACTCTACTCCAGCCACACCGACTTTGACATTGTCCCTTCAACACAACAAGCATATACCTGCCTCTGGGCCTTTGCACTTACTGTTCCTGCTGCCTAAAATGCTCTTCCCTGTGTATCCATATGATTCAATCTCTCAGGTCTCTGCTCAGATGACACCTTTTCAGAGAAGCCTTACCTGCCCTTCCTACATAAACAGCCTATTATCTCCTATCTACTCCCCATCCCCCTTGCTCTGCTTTGTTTCTTTAGAGCAATCAAGGTTACTAACCTGAATATGTGCATGTTTATCTGGTTTCTTACTATCTCTCTACCTATCAGAATGTAAACTCCATGATGTCAGGGGTTTTTATTTGTTTTGTTCATTGCTGTATCCACAGAGCCTAGAATGGTGCCTGGCACATAGTAGGTGCTAGGTAAATAGTTGCTGAAGAAATGAATTAAAGGTCGAGCAATTCTAGGGCTGGAGTTCTTATGTGCTCTGCCTCTCTTGCCTCCATGCTCTCTATCCTCAAATTCTCCTAGTGGGTGTTGGTTATATATGCTCCCTCCTGCAGACTGAGGGCCCTTCAGGCTGAGGACTAACCACCTGCCCTACCCCACCAGCACCCCTGCCCTAGCAGCATAGATATGAAGAACAGCCTGTAGAACTATAGGGCTTTGCATATCTGACTTCTCTCACTAGGAACCTGTCAGCTGCTAAGGAGGAGACTGCATTCTAGACCTTCTGGTGATCACCCAACGACGATCGGTCGAACCCCGCTCTGTCAGGCACTACTTTGGGCACCAGTTTAGACCCTGGTGGACAACAGTTACACAACACAGCTGTGCTGCCTCATCCATGTGAATAAAGGTCCACTGCCCCAAACTGGACTGTTGGATAGCCAGACTCCTGGCTGACCCTCAGCTGGGATAGGCCACCCTGGTTCACCCCAGCCGCACCCCCATGTGGCAAGGCAGGCCCTCACTTCCATTTCCTTCCCTTGCCTGCCATGGTGTAGAGCCTGCCTTCTCCCCAGCTCCTCTCTGGGGAACAGAGATTCCACCTAAGCCAGCTGCATCCCGGGCAAAGCACTTGACACTTTGGTTTCCTTATCTGTAAAATGGAAAGCCCAGGGCCAGCTTTTGCTTTCCTTTAAGCAAACCGAGATTTGTTTAGTTCCCTGAGAACTCTCTCCACTTTACAAAGGGATTCATCACAGAGCTCTTTAAATAGCCAGTGATCTCATGGCTTAGAATACAGGATGCAATTTACAAAATAAAATCCTGATAAAGGGCTGGTTCCCAGACCTTGGCAGTGACCACGTCTTCTCCTACGGCCCAGGTAGGTCTCTGTGAGACTGTGGGGAGACTGCTGGTGTATTAATAGAACCCTGGCAGGTTCTTTGTGTGAAGCTGACGTGACCCGGTCCCTCTCAGGCCACCTGTCTGTGCCCTGAAAGCTGTGGGGCTCAGTCTGGGTTTAGCATTCTCTGGGCATTGCTAGGCAACCTGAGGGCCGGGGTAGTTAATGCTAGGCCAAGGCTAGGGTGGCTTAGCGGGGTTCTGCTCCCTGACTTTGGAAAAGTTGTGCATCTGGCAACCTTGGCTGCTCTCCTGGAATTCTCTGGACAGAGGAGCATGAGGCCTCCAGACTGGGAAAAGGAAGGGAGGTCTCTTGGTGTAAGGCCTGACATGTGGGAGATATCACTTGGTTTCTTCATCTATCAAGCATTTATAGAGTATCACATGTGCCGGGGATGGTGCCAAAAGCTGGTAGAATGCACAGAACCAGCCCCGCCCTGGAGGAGCTCATAGTCAGTGGAAGCCCTGGTAAGGCCATGGGAAGCACTTAGGGCAGCTGCCTCAAAGGATTTTTATGGACCTTACTACAATGCTATGTCATTGGAATCATCATGCCCAATTTACAGATGAGGAAATGGAGGCCTGGAAAGGTTGATTAAACCCAAATAGTATTCCTGGCTCCAGCCTGGTGTTTCTACCATGCCGTAAAGTTGGTCCTCTGGGGCCTTCTTTCTCCCTTGCCTCTACAATTCAACTTGGACTTGTATTTTTAGGAGAAGCAGTAGACTTTCTCTAGAACTTCCATTTTCTCTCCTGGGTACTTTGTTCCAACAAAAGCAATTGGCAAGAAGATGAGTGAGAATGAGATGTTCAGACCTCAGTGAGAGCCACTCTGGAAAAGCAATATAGGGTAATGATTTAGCACAAGGATCCTGGAGCCAGACCAGCAGGCTTAGATCCCAGCTCAGCTACCTATCAGCTGTGCAGCATTGCTTTACCCTTCTGTGCCTCAGTTTTCTCTTCTGTAAAATGGAGTGATAATAGATCTCCTGGGGTTATGAGATAACCCTTGAGTGAGTTGATAAATGCAAAATACCTAAAACAGTACAGGATACAGAGAGAGTAATAGACAAACATTAACATTAATGATAAGAAGAATTTTCAGCACCATTTCTGACCCTTGGTGATATGGACCCAGAGCTTTTATATTAAAAAAAGAGACATTATTGCCAACTCCTTCTCATCCTTCAGAATCCATTCAAACACAACCCCTTCCTCCAGGCCCTTGCTAGAGTGTTTGTTCTCCCTGCTTAGGGCTATCATCAGAGTTTGTATCCTTCAAGTATGCAAAACAGGGAAAAGAAAGGGAATTCGTATGTATGAGCACCTAACATACACCAGGCTTGCCAGACCCTCTCTAGAGTTTATCTTATTTATTCCCCACAGTGGCACTGGGAGGTGATATAATTTTCCTTTCTTAAAGGTAAAGTAACTGGGGTTCAAAGAGGTAAGAGGCTTAGTAAGCCAGAAATCAAACCCACTTAGCATTTATCACACTGAGTTTAGTTCTCAGTTTCATGTCTACTTCCCCTGTGAAGCTTGTAACATTTAGGAATCTTTAACCCTGATTGGGGACATAGGCAGTTTTTTGGGAGAGGGAGTTTATACTGTTCATCACTCATCATGAAGATTCACTCCCGAAAAGGTTAAGAACTGTCAGTCCCCACTTCTTTAGACATCCAGAGCCCAGCAAAAGGCCAAGTACTTGTCACATACTCAGACACATTTATTGAATGAATGAATGAATGAATGAACTAAAGAACAGAGGAAGGAACTAACAAATAAGGCGAATACTAAAGAAGGAATGGATCTAGTCAATGAATCTGAAGGAAACAGGATCCTTGTCTTTGATTCTCTTTATTCCTCTAGAAGAAAACCAACAGCTGGGGAAAGTAGAGCTCTCACTGCAGTGGGGCTGTGGTGAGTGCAAGAGTGAGCTGTTTTCCTTTGCCTTCCACCTATTCATTCACCTGCCCCCTAATAAAACCTCACCCCCTGGGGTCCACTCCTCTACAGCTGGCCCCTCTCAGAGGAGTCACCTCTCTGCATCACTGGAGAGGCTAGTGCCCCTTTTCCTTGGGTGCTTGCCCTCCCACTTGGGAGGGCTGGGGGAAGGGCGGGGGAGGAGGCCTAAGAGGATCTGTTGGGGTCTTTCTGGCCTCTTGGTCCCCATGCCTTCTGAGAGCCAGTGGAGCCTGGCATACAGTAGGTGCTTGGTAGGAATGACAGGGAGCCCAGCCCAGCTTTCAGTCCCTGTGGGCCCTGAGAGCCCAGAGCACCAGGCCATGGGAAGCGCTCCCTCTCTGCCCCCCACCCTGCAGCCTGCTGGCCGCTCTGCACTCTAGCACTCAGTGGTCTCAGTCATGTGAACATTTTCCAGGCCCAGAGCCCATGTCCATAAACACCCTTGTGGGGGTCACTATCTCCAGTACTGGAAGCTCTGGCTTTCCCATCAAGGGCCCCAAGGGGAAAATGGCCAGCGGAGTAGGGGGCAGAGGCCAGAGCCTTGGTCATTTTGCTTGTGGCTGGCGTCCTGTGGGGTGCCAGCTGACGAGGGGCACCTCCCTCTTCCCCACACAGAGCTGGCAGGACAACTGGTTCATCCTTCTTCAGCCACAGCCAATAGAAAGCATGTTCCCCAGAGCCACAGGCCCCTGGCCAGTCCAGTGGGGACATCCCTCAGGGTAGGGAGGGGAAGGAGGGGCAGGTCGAGCACCCAGGCTGGCGCACTGTGGCGGGCCACCCTGCTCCGCTGACTGGCGGTTTTCACGTCTGGCTCCCTGTGGCCCAGACGGCCCCAACATGTCACACGGGAGAAGGCGGGGGGGTGGGGAGTAGGCTCCTGCCCAAACTTGAACTCACAGCTCGAGTTCTCAGAGGCTCTGAGTCAGGGCCATAAGAGGAGGGATGGGGGAGAGAACAGAGGCCTCTGGAGCCTGAGCAGAGCGCCAGGGTGTGGCTCAATTGCAGGGGGAAGCGGGGAGAGCTCTGGACACGATAGTGCTGAGCCAGAGAGGCCAAGAATAATGGGAATACCGAGAAGAGCAGATCAATCCATAGGACCCCTGAAAGAGGTCAGGCAGAAATGGGGTGAAAGCCTGGGGGAAGAGGTAGGGGAAGGCTCTGCACAGGGCAAAGGCAGATAGCTGGATGGCCACTGATGAGAGCATTTCCATCCTTCTTCCACTTATCTCCTGACCCTCCCCATCCCCAGCAAGCTTCCCAAAGAGAGCTAGGGCTCTCCTGCCCCAGGGCCTTTGCTTCTGCCATGCCCCACCAGAAGTGCCCTGCCCAAACCCTCTCAAGACTCCATCCTTTAACACCAGCTCCCAAGTTGCCTCTCTGCAGTCTTTCCTGATTCTCCCTAGCTAGAAGCAATGTCTCCTCTGAACTCTCAGAGCACACAGTTTACATATCCCATCCTTTCTGTCTGCTTTGCCTCCCACATAGCCTTTCATTCATACAGGCAGTCAATACACGTTTAAACAGCCACTGTCTCAGGTACAAGGGGACACTGAACAACGTTAGACTCGATTCCTTTTCTCAAGGAGATGGTGATCTTGGGGAGACAGCAACATAAACAACCCTTCTGGGGAGGCGCAAGTGCTAGAATTCAATTTAATAAGCATTTAAATGAACACCTATCAGGGCCAGGTAGTAAATGTGCACTTTGAAACACCGTCCTGACCCTCGGGGTGAATGAAGAGATGAGGACAATGAGGAGAGCTATGTATGGGTGGAGGTGGGCCCAGGTGGCCTTGAGAGCTCAGACTCAAGTCCTGGGGACAGAGGTAATAATTTAGCTGAGAGCCTAAGGGTAAACAGGTCTCAATAAGGACAGAAAGTTGGGGAAGGTCTTTCCAGGCCCAGGGAACAGCATCTCAAAGGTATAGACTTGGCAAACTGGGGCACTGAGAGTTTGGGGTTCTCTTTAGCTAGAGCCATAGAGGATGTGAGAGGCGTGCTGTTGAGGAAGTGGACTTGGGGTCAGGGTACCACAGCAACCACGCCTGGAGCTGGGCCCATCATAGCTGTTCTCCCCAGTTCCATTCTCTGCCCTTCTCTGTTTGGGAGGCTGACCCCCATCATCCCAGCTTCCCTGTCCTCTGGCTTCTGACTGAATGGAGCCAATGGGAGGTACATAGGTGATCTGAGAATAGGAGTAAGAGTCCCCACAGCAACCTCGCTAGCTCACAGTTTGTCCCTCTATCTACGGCACAGATCCAGTCAGGTGACCCCTCTCCTGCAGCAAGGGCTGCCTCCCTGGTTCCTTCAGGTGGCCCTGGGCTGCTCCCTCCCATGTTGGTCCCCTCAGCACTGACTGCTCCCATCCCAGTAGATAGCCCTGTATCTAACTCTCTTTGGTTCCCCTGTTAGGACAGCCTTAGAGGCCTGTTGGGACACTTGACCCATTGGGCCTTGATTCCAGAGAACTTGGAAGAACACCAGAGGGTTTTAGGATGGAGGAATAGCCTGAGGCAGTGATGGAGGTTCCACCAAGGCTGCACTTTGTGGGTTGGAGAAGAGGAGGAAAGTATTCTAGGCAGAGCAAAAGCTTATGACATAGCACAGAAGTAGGAAAATATGAGGAGCCCAGGCCCTGGTGACTAAGGGTGAAGGCACAAGAAGTAGGAAGAGGGGGAGGTAGAGGGGAAAGGGCCTCATTCTGTGCTGGGAAAGCTGCTCTTTATCCCAAAGCTGGTGGGAACTGTCACAACTTTTTAAAGCACGACGCAAATGAATTTTAAGCAGCTCACCGATGACCTGTTGGGGATAGAATGGGTGGGGACCAGATGAGAAGCCAGAGAACCTGCCAGGAGCCTGATAGAGGAAGCGGCTGTGGTGAGGAAGAAGAGAGCTTGGGAGGTTTGGAAGGCAGACTGACAGCACCTTGTAGGTGATGACTGCCTGGTAATAGAGCTCTGGAGTAGTGGCTGGGCTGACTTCATGAGTAAGCGGGCAAGTCAGAGGAGGAGCAGGTCTGGTGAGGGGAGAGCAAGATGACTGAAGGAGGGATCTGAGAGAGAGGAGAGGGCTGGAGACAGGAGCTGCAAGCTGTGCTGGAGAGGTGAAGGTGGTGGCAGGAACCAGAGCAGTCCATGAGCTCCTGGGCCCTCTCTGTCTGTAATGGGCAGAGGAAACAGTCAAAGAAATCAGAAAGCACAGGGAGTCCTGGAAGCCAAGGGTGGGACACGTAGCTGGTGTAGAAAGGAGCTGGTCAAGTCTGTAAAGCAGACATCCCACCATGCCCTGGGGCAAGTACTCCACTGTGCCTTTGGAGCAGGCTAGCCCATTGAGAAATGTTCCATTTCTGTGCAGTACAGAATCTCTGAGACCCTTTGGGAGAAATGAGACAAACATTTCTCAAATGTTTATCTTATTTAACTCACATCAGCTGCCTCAGAGAGATAAGTAACTTGCCCACACAGCTGGTAACTCATGAGACTGAGATTCAAACCTGGGCAGTCCGGCTGCATAGCTCTGCGGTTTCTTAAATGCTACATCTGCTGTCCCCTCAGTGATGCTGAGTCTTCTCTCTGGCAAGTGGCCTTGTGGTCATACGCAGCTTGCCCACCCTCCTTTAGTATCGGGAGTTCTCTCTCCTTCTATATCCGGAGCTCACGTCCTTCCTTCCCCGGGCAGCACTCTCATTGCTACAAAGTTTGGGGCTCTGAGCAGTCTTGTCTCAGTTGCTCTCCCCATTGGTATTAGTCTTGCCAGTAGGGGTGACCCCTGCAAAAACCCAGTCTGTCCGTGCTCCATGAGACAGCCTTTTCTGGGTTTGAAGTCTGCTCCCACAGCTCCCACTTCTCATCCTCACCTCTGAGCTGGGGCTTCAGTCCCTCTCCATCCCTTTTTCCCAATCCTCAGGTTCTGAAAAACTGAAATATAAGCAAAAGCCTCATGTGAATTTAGAAGCAAGCTCTGCTTCCAATAAATTCAACATATGAAAACTGAGAACAAAGATAACTGATGCCAGCTTCCCATCTTCTCCCCCTTTCCAAAGTTGCCCATTGCAGCTCAAGGCCTGCTGGCATGATGAGGCCTGGGATCCCTCCCAGCCCCGAGATTCTATGGTTCTGGGAAGTCCTCTGCAAGGCCCTAATCTCCCCAAGGCCATGAGGTCTCCCTTTGAGATAGTTTCCTCCTTCCTAGTCCCGTGGACACCTTGCCCCTCACTCCCCGCCCCCTGCATGGGAGGCAGTGTGGCCAGTCCCATTAGCCCAGATGCTCCCCCACACACAAACACACTCGCACAGGGACAACCCCTGCATCTCACAGCTGCAGTCCTAATCCTAGACTTGTTTAAAACTGAATTATGAGCCTGTCGTGCAGTAGCTGAAAAGCCCAGGCGGAAAAGGATTTACTGGCCACATTAAATCATGTGCTTATTGTTAAGTGAGCTGGGCCAAAGAGGTGCTCATGAGCTCCACGTCCCACCCCCTCCCCCTCAGGTCCCGCCAAAGCGCCACCCTCTCACCCACAAAGGCCACCTCTGGGGTTCTAGCAGCTTCTTTAGGCGGCCCACACCAGTCCCCCTGGCCCCACCTCCCTTGAAGTGGTGAACAGAGATCATTTTATCCCATTGTACAGACAGAGACCTGAGGTCTCCAAAAGGGGAGGCAGTTTGCCTTCAGTCGGTCATACTGCAAGGAGGCAGAATGGAATGAACAGACTTCTTAACCGGGTGACCCTGCGCCCCTGATTTTACAAGCACATATAAGCACTCCAGGCTCTTTTCTGGGAAGAGCTCCTTAGCCTTAGGTAGAAAGGGCACAGAGCCCAGCTCTCCCTGTAAGATCAAGGGCTATTAAGGCGAGACTCTTGAGAAAGCGTAGAGGCCTGGCTTGGGGGTTCGGGGGTGGGGGAAGAACCCCAGTACCCAGTGCTCCCACCCGACCCTACGCCACTCCTCAGGCTTGTGAGACACTGTAGAATCACAGCTTGAGTGCCGAGAGACAGGTTCACAGCTCAATATGAAATGTGAACCCAGGAACCAATCGCTTGGCCCCTGCCCTCACCCCCAGTCACACCCTACCAATGTCCCCCGCCCCGCCCCCACATCCACATGCACATTCGCACTTCCCAGGGCCCACCCGCTGCCCTTTCCACTATTTGTTCTCCAGCTCTGCTCACATTCCTGGCCAGTCCCCTCCCAACCCTGTCTCCAGGCCCTTCTCACTACCCCCAGGCCCCCAACCCCTGGCCCCAGGTGCCTCTGGACAAGCCACAGTGAGATTGTGCTGAACCTGGGTCACAGTGAGATTCCTGCCAGGCCACCTTCCCAAGGGAAAAGGCTTTCAGGAACCTGATGAACCCAGGGTGTTTGACCAGGGTGCCCAGGCAGCTGGCAGGCTCTCCATGTTGGCGTTGGTAGGACTAGCTGCCTCACACCGCACCCCGCACCCCTTGAAAAGTATTCTGAAACATCTTTGGCTCTGTTTAGCTGGTGTTTTTACAGCTTAAGGCTGGAGGAGAGGTAAGGCCAGTGAAGCATGGCCCCTCGGCCTTGGTAGCCTTTCTGCCCACTGAGAACATGCTGTGGTCTAGCCTAAAGCCCACAGCATGGCCCAAGTCCCCACAAGGGCCCCCAGTTCCATCTGAATGGCACTACAGGCACGTAAAAGTGTCATTCTTAGTCTTATGAGATGCCCATTACGTAACATGGGTAGGCTTAGTGGAGTAGAGGGGTTTATTCACCCATTTTACAGAAAAGACTGAAGCCCAGAGAGCAGACTAAGGTTGGAGGCTAAGGTTGGAGGTGGTGGTACAGCAGGGGCAGGTACTAAGAAGTCTTTATCACCATCTGGGATACTCACCTTCATCCAGGCTGGACAGAGAGAAACCTAGCAGGCAGACCTTGATCCCCCCAACCTTATCAGGGGCTGCTTTCTGTTCAACTAGAGATTCCTGTCACAGCTGTTCACCCCCTCCTCACCTGACAGGTCTGAGCTGCAGAGTCGAGAGGGAAGCAAACATTCCCTGGAGGACTTTTAAGTTGCCCCCCATAGGACATCCTAGATAATGTTCTGTTTATTTGGGGGAGGTAGCAAAAGTTATATTCAGAGACTGATTCTGTCCTTACCAGCAATTTATTTAGCACAGGTTTGCTGTGAGAATTATACTTTCACAAGCAAGAGCATATCTCTTAATAAGAAAGATAAAGAAATAACATATCCCAAACAAATAATAGGTTAATCACACTACTGATCCAAGCAAGGGGAGGTGAAGGAATCAAGTCTAAATTTAATATGAGGTGTACCTTTTTATACCAGAAGGCACTTGGGAGAGATAGCGACCAACCAGAAAGCTGATTTCCAGCTGCCAAAGCAAAAATAAAAGTCTTCCATTGCTAGGGAATGATGATGCTGGTGTTGGCTGGTGGGCTGAATTCCTAAATGAGGCCACTGCTGACCAAAGAATCATCTTGGCCATGGTAGGAACTACATGGCCCCAAGGTCTTCTAAGAGTTTTCAGGTTAGCAGGTACCTTGCCCAAACCCAAACTCTCAAAGAGTCCTCACAAACTTTCAGTACTTACAGATTAAATATTCCCTTTCCATCATTGCTTTTCCATGGGTTCTTATTGATAACCCCCCAGAGAGACCCCTCAGCAGGTGGGCTGCTGACTGCTTGTCAATGGCAACGAATGAGAAATGATGACATCCTGGTACAACTTATTTCATACTTAATCAAAGCAATTTTTTTTGTCTTTGTCATTAACAAGTAGATTGAAACAACTTCACTTAAGTCATAAACAAGTGGATTTGAAATCATATTAAACCAATACACAACAGTGGGGCTTGCTGATTTCCAAGAAAGGACTTCAGTTTCCCCACTAGAATCAAGATCCCCTGGCTGGGTAAAGTGAGTCTTGGGGTGGAGAAGGAAGCAGTGTCCTGAGTTGAGGAGACCAGAGAAGGCCAGAGAGAGTGTCTGTGGGTCTCTCAGTCTCTTCAGGGTGGGAAAGGGTTGAAGAGACTGTAGGAGAGAGCTATTGTTCCTAGTCGTCCAGCCATGCCTTTCCCCCTCCCCCGCCCCATGCTGCCCAGCACCCCATTCCCCCTCAAGCTAGGACAGGGCGGGGGATGGTGCAGGAGTTGACAAAGTTGGATCAAGAGTCCAGGTGTTTCCAAAAGAGGAGGTCAATCATGAGGAAGTGGCCAGAAGGGAGGGAGGGGGACAAAGTGAGGCAGGAAGAGTATGGCAAGAAAGAGAGACAGGAAGAATGCAATACATGAGCGTCATGTTTGTGAGGGGCATTGGGATGGGCATGGTAGATATCTAACTGTAACAACTGCTTTTAAGGAATGTAGGCGCATCCTAATTCTAGAGATGAGTATAGCGAGGCCCAGAGAGGTTAAAGTGACTTTTCCTTAAGGTCATACAAAACCAAATGACCCTCTAAGCTGGAAATCAGACCCAGACTCTGAGATCCCAAGTTCCAAACTCTTTCTTCCCCAGATTGTAAGCTCCTTCAGAACTGTGCCCATTTAGTCCTCCACCATATCTAGTACCAAGCTCAGGACTTAATAATACAATAATAGGTGTTCAATAAGTATTATTGCCCTAATGACTTGTCAGGGCTCCAGTTTCCTTGTTTGTAAAACCGAGCTTATATATACACGCACATCCAAAACATGAGGTGGACGTGTATAGGAACGGTTTTCAGACCAGACCTCTTGGAGACCCTTCCATTCCTCTGACCTTTGATCTGGGCCTTCCAGACAGTCATCCTGGTGCCATCTGGTTTCGAGAGGGCCTTGATGTTCCCCTCTATGAAATGACATGGGGAGGCAAGATGGCCACCCAGGTTCCTCCCAGCATCTGAGTCCATGACCCTAATCTGGGTCCACGCCCTTCACCATCTACTCTAGGACCACTCCAGGGATCTCTGGAGATTTATTTTTTAACAAAGTTCCCTGGAAGCACATAAAGTCTAATTCATTTTGTGCTTTGGAAGGAAGTTCCATAAATAATTAATAGAGGAGAACATGTAGTGATTCACAGAGAAATGGCTTGAAAGATTCAAGTCGCAGATCTCCAGTCATATGACCATGGGTAAGCCTCTCCTCTCTCAGCCTCAGTTTCTACATCAGTGAACTGGGAATGTACCTGTCCTGCTAGCCTCACAGACTGTAATGAGCCTCAGATGAATCAAGGATATGAAAGACACCTTTGCAAGCAGGGACCAGGTATGCAAAGGTTATTTGCATTTATTGCATTTAAATTGTTGTAATTTTCCATTATTATTGTAGTGCCCAAAAGGCTTAGAATGCATTTCTCTGAGTGAGGAGTTCATGGGAAGCCCACACTCATTCCTGCTTGGAAAAGATTTTTTATAAAATGAGGTGTCTGGAGGAAGCTGAGCTGCTTAAAACAGTGTCTCATGGTCAATAAATATTGGTTCAGGGAATGAACGGAGGAAGGAAGCAATGACCGCTGTGCGTGCTTGTTACTGTGTCCTGTGCTAGATATCAAGGTGGTAACATACGAGTGGGACTTCTTTTATGTCCCCTGGGCCAGCAAATAAATTTTCTGAAATGAAGACATTGAATTTGACTCTGATACAAGGTTCACTGTGGGGAGGAAAGGGCCATAGACATATAGAACTTTAGGAATTTTGAATCATTTCAGGAAATAATTTAGATAGCTCTAGGCACAGAGGATGTCTGATGAAGGGGGAAGGGTAGCACTGAAGTTGGGGCCAGTAACTGTCCCACCCCCCACCATTTTCTCCTGTTCCCTTCTTCCTCCCCTTTACCCTGTTCCTGAGCCCTGCCCCCGACACCCTCCAGTACAGCCAGAACATGGCCTTTCCTTGGGGACAGTGTGGGGAGCCGTGGGAAAAACAATCAAACCTTAGTCAGCCAGATAATTAGTTGTTCCTCTGAGACCATGGCCTCCCTTGTCTTCTCCCCCTTGCTGCCACCGTCACCCCCGCCTCTCAGGACACGGGTTTCCGAATCAGGAGACATCGCCTCATTAATGTTAATGGGAAGTCCGGACAGGAGCCAGGAAGGTCATAAACTGCCCTGTGTGAGAAAGGGTGAAAGAATTTGTGTGTGTGTGTAGTGTATATGTGCGCCCATGTATACATGTAATAACTTTGCAAGCGTGTACCATATATACGTGAGTGCATATGTGTGCTCTGCAGCAATTTGTACCTTAGTAATAAATGTGTGGACATTTATGCCAAAGTATGCCCTGCATAATATTTAGGTGCCTCCATGTACATATGTCGTACACACATGTGAGTTCATGTGTTATATATGCATACACATACTGTGAGTGTGCTGTGTCAATCAATATTTGTACACCGCTATGGGACATAAAGTGTTTAACATAATGCCTGGCACATACCAAGCACCCAATAAATGTTGATTATTTTATCATCAATAGACCTGTTTACATATATAAACCTGTGCATGCCAAGGGGCCAGCTCTGTGTAAATCTGGATGTTTGGGTGTGCAAATGTCTATATCCATGCCGTGAATGTATCTGTGAGTCCAAGGGAATGTGCACATATATTTTATGTCTGTGTCCATGTGGATTTGTGTCCTCCTGCCCACGTGTACAGGTTTACTGGCACACTAACAGTGGAGACAAGCTGCAATCCGGCCCCACACTCCTGTCCCACAAGCTGCTCTGAGTGGGTGAGGTTGGCTCCAGCATCCACACCCCATGCTGTGGCGACACGGGTGCACAATATGCAGATGCGTGCATTCTGCCCACCACCACTGCCCACAGCACACAAGGGATGTGCTGGAAACCTGGAGCCTCCCTTCTTCCTCCTTCTCCCTAGAAATCTGGCCAGTCTCCAAGTTCTGTTCGTTCCCACCCTCCGTCTCTCAATTTGTCCATTCCCCTCTCTGTCCCCTCTCAGGACAGCAATAGCCTCTTGTCCCTCCTAATCCACTCTTCACACAGCAGGGAAAGTGATCTTTTAGAAATGCAAATCTCATCACCTCACTAGCTTGCTTAAAACCCCTTAATAGCTTTGCATTGCTCTCTGGATAAGGTCTCAAATCCCCTCCTCAGCCTCTGAGCCCTGACCTGACCAGCAAAGCCACGTCTCCTGCTCTCTCCTTCTGCTCCCAGCTCCTGCACTCTGAGGGCACCACATCTTAGGTTCCCTCTGCCTGGAATGCTCTTCTCTTCCACGTCCTTCGAGGTTTCTCCTACCTGCCTCAGGTCTCACCTCTGGAAGCCTCTACTTACTGATCCCCCCAGTTTTATGCTTTCCTGCCACCCTGTAATTCTCTCTACTGCCCTCAACACAGGTGATTCAGTAATTGTGCTATTGTGTCATCATTGTCTCCCCGAGTGCTGTGAGCTCGCGAGGTGTGCTCGTCGCCATGAGTCCAGGCACTACACAGAGGAGGCCCAGGTCTGACGTGGCCTGGGTACCTACTGTGCCCCAGCTCTCAAGAAGCCAGCAGTCTCTTGGGAACAAGAGACACAGACCCAGAGAAGACTGCTAGTAAATGCACTGAGAGACGTAAGGAGGGGCAAGGGGGGGCTTCCGGGAGGTGCTAGCAGAACTGGGTTTTAAGAAATGATGAGCAAGCCAGGAAAGAGAATTCCAGAGAGTGGGAACAGCAGGAGCAAATAGTGAGTATGTGTAGCTTGCTGTTGCTACAGCATAAATTATAACATGGGGAGTAGTAAGAAGTGAAACTGGGAAGGCCAGTGGGGATCAGATCATGGGGGTTTGAACACATTCTCATTTTATTTAATCGATCAGACACCCATCAGTCTGAGATTCCAAAGTCCCATCTATTTGGGGGACACTCCTATCCATCAGGAACCATGTGGCTGAGAAGTGGCTTCTCTGATGCCTTTCGGAATAAGCTCAAAGACCCCTGGCCTGGCCATTGGGTCCATGACCCCAAATTCCCACTTTATCAGCAGGAAGGAGAGGCCCATAGAGGAGCAGTGATTTCCCCTCAAGCCCATAGCTCAGCCAAGTGTCTGAGTTGAGCCAAATTGGGCCACCCAGCCTGCTCAGAGACTGTGCCCCACGGGTCAGGGTTCAAGGGTCAGAGAGCTCCTTCCCCAGGAAGGCTCCGGTTGCTTATAAGTAGAGGGGACAAGCCCCTCACACAGGCCCCAGGCAGGAACTCAGAGCAAAGCAGCAGATTAACTCTGTGAGGAGGCCCAGGCAGGGACTAAGAGGATGGGGGGCCTCTGTGAGAAGGCCAGGAGCTTTAATTTCCCCCTTTCAGTTGCTGTTGCTAATTCAGGTCCCAAGGGGCTTGCTGAGTTTGTCCTGGACCCAGCCACTTAATCTTATAATACCTCCCAGCAAAGCCCCTTTGTTCTCCTTCTTGCATAAGGTGGCAGGAACTGCCATCCAGCCTCCACTCCCAGCACCTCCCTCATCACTCATCCTGGAGCCTCTGCTGGTGGCTATGGATGCACCTCCAGTCCCTCCTGGGGTCCCCAAGAACTTTCCAGTGGAGGGGTGTTTAAGGCAGCTAGCTGCTAATAAAGACACATACATGGAACTGTATCCCCCCACCTTTGGGAGGCCCAGCATTGCACCCCACTGACACTTCATGCAGAAGAGAGCCCCAAACTGTGGCTTTTACTCATCTTTGGAATGAGGAGACCTTGGCTGGCTCAAAGACCCATCCAGCTGTGAGGCACACGTCCCCTGACCTCCTAGAGGTGATTTAGCTGGGATCTCCCTCTCCTCTTTCCCCACGCCCAGGATATGGGCCAGCTCTCTGGGCATGTGAGCTGTGCCCTCATACAAGAGCCCATATTTAGAAGGGCCACATACTTGGTTTAATGCTCTGCTGTCTGTCACCATCTTGAAATCCTTAATAATTTTTGAGCAAGTTTGGTAGCATTTTCACTTTGCAGTGGATCCCATGAATTATGCAGTGGCACTGCCTAGAGTTGTGGAGCAAGCCCAGGAGACAGCTAGCTTGGGAGCCTGGGGAAACCTGGGTTCTGGTCCCAGCTCAGGTATGGCTGGGTATATGAGCCTGGGCAAGTCCTTGTCCTCCTTCTAGAACTTAGTTTCCCCAAGAGAAAATCAGTTTCACTAACATTGACTAGGAATACTAAACTAGTTTTAACTAGTTTGAATACTAAACACATTGTCTAGAACTACCCAAAAAGCCATGCTTGTCAAGGATCGAATAAAATGAAGATTATTGAAAGATAAGTGACAGCGAGGGGACAGAAAGAAGAAGGTGGTCTATCAGCATTTGCCCATTTGGAGTCTTTCCAGAGCCTGGTGCAAGGAGTTGTCAGGGAAGGAGGGCAAAGTGCCTGTCATGGGCCTCTGAGTCCCTTCCCTGGAGGCCTGGAATGCCAGGCAGGAAGAGGGGCTGGTCAAGTTGGCCATGAGCATAGAGGGAGGGCAGGCATGGTTCAGGCGGCCAGCACCTCTGCTAAAGGCACCCGTTTGTGGACTGAGTCCCTTCTGAGTGGGCGGTGCTCTGACACCATCATTGCCGAGGTGTCAGGGCAGACTCCTGCTGTGGGACCATCCAGGGGTCAGCTGCTCATGTGGCACCAGCCAGGGCAGCTCCTCTTCATCTTCCCAGGTTCTGGAAGGATCCAGTCTTTCCCAGACAGTGATCACTTCCACAGACAGTTTCCCCAGGCCCAAAGGACTATGAGGCCCTGTCCAGCCTCCATCCCTGGCCCCTTCTTGCTGAGTAGTGTATTAGCCCATGCGCCAGGGAAGAGGTCCAGGAGGAGCAGTCCCCAGTCCTTGGGTGCTGCAGGCTGCCCTCATCCAGAACCCTGCTAACACAAGGCTTCTGTAGGTTTGGGGGAGGTTAGCTGGCTTCCCCACAAACTCTAGAGATAGGGGCTGGGTATCTGCATAGCCGGGAAGATTTTCTCTCTCCTCTACTTTTCTTTCAGTGGTTAGGCCAGGGCTTCAAATGGTTAGTGTGGACAGAGTCCTACTGGGTCTCACTCAGGGCTTGCTCTCCAGATATTACACGCGGGGCTGCTGTATTCCTTCCTCTCAGGAAAATGGACCAGGCCAGCCCATGAGCTCCAGTTAGGACTAGGACTCTGCCCATCTGGTTCACCAATAAATCCCAGGTCGTAGCACAGCTGTCTGGCATGTAGTAGGTGCCCCCTAATATTTGTTAACCAAATGAATGAAGAATGAATGAATTCATTCTTCAATTCATGAATGAAAGGATGTGTTGAATAATGAATGAAGCAGCTGCACCTGGAAGCTATTGAGTCCAATCCAAGAAGGTCTTCCTTAGTATTGCACAGGCTGTGTTTAACCAGACAGAATCCTTCTCTTGCCTGTGGTTTGCTCTTTGGAGCTGGAGTTGATACTGAATGAATGAAGAGGGGTGGGTGTGCCCCTTGTCCAGGGCCTGTGGAAAAGCTGCACAATCTCTCCCGAGCCTCTAGGTCACAACAACTCAGATTCCCAGAACACCAGGAGAGAAGGCACCCTGGATCATCATCACCAAACCCCTCAGGCTCAGCTGAGGTGACCAAGGCTCCGAGAGGGGAAGGAACTTGCCCTAGGTCACACAGTGAGTTGGTGGGGGAATTAGGGCTAGAACCTAGAATACTTGACTCTCTGCCCAGAGCTCTTTCCACCCCAACAGGGACATAGCTATATCTGACTCAGACACTCTAAGCTAGGTTCACCCCTGGTCAGGCAGGCCTGGCCTATGACCTGGGCCCTGGCTGTCCAGAGCAGTGCCAACCTGGCCACCTGCTGGCCAGAATGCTTGGAATTGCCAGGGAGGCAGTAGGTTTACAATTTGTTTAGAATCAGAAAGCTTTGCATAACTGGGAAGCCTGCAGGAAGCTGGGAAGACCCCTCTTCACCACCCCTGTTCTGGGACCAGAGGGCGGGTGGGCCACAGGGCACCCAGAGCCAAGGCACCAGATAAGTAAGAGAAAATTGACTGTTTATGGTGGGGATAGCTCCCCAGGCTCTGTTATCAGACCTCACATAAGGAGGGACGTCAGACAGCTGCTCAGGAGGCAGTGGAGTTGGCGGCCAGAGCCCCAGGCTGGGAGGTCAGGCTCTGCTTCCCCCAGTTGCAGTCTTGGAATGAGGTCCAGCCACCCCCTCCCCTGGGCCGCCTGCCTGACAGTTACTAACACGTGCTTTCTCACTCTCTTACCACCGCTTAGCCATCAGTACTAGATCTCAGATCACTTCCATTCTACAGACAAGGTAACTGAGTCTCAGGCAGGTACAGTCACTTGCCAGAACTCAAACAGTGAGGTATCCAAATTCAGGTCTCTTTGGCTTGGAAGTCTTCTCCCTCTTCCAAAACTTGTGGTTGAGTGACACATGACATTGTCCAGTTTATATGGCAGCCTGCCTTCCCAGAGCTCTCTGTTAATAAAGATGCTCGGGACACACAGCCACAGAAAAGATACATCAGGTGCTGATGTTAACAGACAGTGTCAAGTTGGCAGGCCTGATCAGGTCATTATTCCCTCCTAGCTGAAACCTTCATGGCCTCCCATTACCCACAGGGTAAGGGCTCAGCTCCCCACACTCAACTGTGATCTCACCCCTGCAGCCCTCTCCAGCTTCAGCCCCATATTCTCCCTGTTTTGAACCTCATGATCTAGCCCCTAGAAGGTGACTTCTAAACCAGCTCTGGTCATGCTGTTTCTAGCCTCCAGGCTTATGTTCAGGCTATTCTCTCTGCCTGGACACCCCCAGCCCATTCTTCTCTTCTCATAATCTGAGACTCAGATGAAGTGTAACCTTCCACACGAAAACTTCTTTGCTTTCCACATGCCCCCCATGTCTGAATCAGGTGCTCCCACTATGGCCTTTTAGTCCCTTGGCATATTTATACCACACTAGAGAGAAAAGTTCTGCTTCTGTGTCTGTCCGCCAGCCCATACTATGAATCATACCTCTACCTGTGGATCCCAGTGTCTAATGGGTGTTCCATAAATGCTTGTTGAATGAAATGGAGCAATGACCTGGGGAACTGAGCCTTGGAAGGGGTGTGGGAGTTTCCAGGGGGCTGGGAAAGTCCTCGGTCGACGGAAGGAGCCAGGGGAATCCTGTACCTCTCTGAAAACACTGGCCTGAAACCAACAAGGTGAAATTTAACTGGGATAAATGAAAAAAACTTCCTGGCAGTATCCAAGAAGATTGTGACCAAGTGGCCTGCAGCCCAGCTCAGGGGAATGGAAGGTCACCTCCTGCCCTCCCTACAGGAGGGTCAGGAACCAGTCAGGGAGGGTGTGGCCTCCAGGAGCTCCTGGGACTCGATCCAACCCTCTCTCCTCCCCTCTGAGCAGCACAATAGCTCAAGCTCCTGGACTCACAGGCAGGCCGGAAGGCCATTCACTCTCAGAGGGAAGAAACCTTAACTAGAGAAAGTTTATGTAATCTTCCAGAAGCATGCCACATGGCCGCGAGCCACAAAGAAGAGAGTCATCCTGTACAGTCTCTTTGCCTTCAGTGAGGTCCTCAAGATAACTGAGCACTTCAGCACAAAGATTCTTTTTTTTTTTTTTCAATTAAATGTATTGGAGTAACAGTGGTTAATAACATTATATAATTTCCAGGTGTACAGCCTTATAAAACAACATCTGTATACTCTATTGGGTACTCACTACCTGAAGTTTAGTCTCCTACCACCATGTTTTCAACCCCTTTTCAGACTCCTCCCACTCCTTTCCCTCTGGTAACTACCATTCTGTTGTCTACATCTATGAATTTGTTTGTTTTGTTCGTTCATTTGTGGCTTGTTGTTTTATATCCCACATATGAGTGAAGTTATACAACTCGTCATTTTCCATCTGACTTATTTCATTAGTATAATACTCTCAAAATTCATCCATGTTCTCACAAATGGCAGTATTTCACCTTTTTTGTGGCTGAGTAAGTGAGAGAATTCTTGACCAAGGGACAAGTGGGGGAGAGAGAAATGTACTATCTGCAAAAGAATAACCAATATCGCAATTTAATACTTGGAAAATGAAAACACACACCCTGGCGTTTCCATATACCAACTGCAGACAAAGTTCTTGGCTGGTGGCACTATGCAGGGGAGAGTGGGACAAAGCACAGGGCCACAGTTTAAACAAAGTTGATCCACACTACTTGAGCAGCGTTTCTCAGAACAATTGTGTACAGACAACTGGTAAGCGATTAATAATAATGATTGTCATGCATTGTTCCCTTCCTTAGCACTGCGCCAAGACAGTATTTTTATATATATTCTTTTACTTTGCCTCACTTAATGCGTTAGTTATGCTTTGTTTTACATTTCTCTGCTCAGAGTTAATCTTTTGTGTGTTTGCCTCAATTCTATCTTGCCAAACACACAAAACTGCTTTAGGATGGTTAAAACAGCTAAGTTTTACACAGTTCTTACAAGACAAGTACAATTTTAGCTTACTCGTGGTCAGAAAAGAGGGAGAAAGTCACTGTTCCTTCTTTGAAAGACTTCTTAGGTCTTCTCTGTATAGTTACACACACTCTTATCCTAACAATGCTTGGGGCCCACGCTGCTCACTGAACTCACAGGACAGCATTAAATGTGTTTCCCACAATCCTTTTCTAACCTGATGAGCCTTTTGAGGACAGGCCCCAAAAGTATGTTCTTAATACCACCACAGCAGAATCATCCAGGGACTTTATTGAAAATGTAGATTTTTGGACGGCCCCCAGACCTTTTCTGCTCCAGAGTCCCTGGGGTGAGGCCCAGGAATCAGCCTTTTTCACAAGCTTCCTGGTTGATTCTCCTGTGCACTCAAGTTTGAGAACCTCTGGTCTAAAGCATGATAGGTATTCAGGAAATGTTTACAGAATGAGCTATTGGTGAATGAGTTTCAAGAGGTGCAGTGAGAACAGAAGTGCCATCCATGGAATTGCTGGCCATGGCATTGGGCAATGTTGCCTCTAAGCCACTCACTGGACCTTGCCTGGGCAGCATACTCTGTCACTATAGGGTTTAGGATGGTGTTCCTGGTGACTCTCAAGCTGCAGCTTTCTCTGTGAGTGATGAGACTCCCCACCTTTCCCTAGTAACTCCTGCAGGTGAGTACCCAGAGTAGGTGGCCAAGGGATCAGCAAACTCTCTCCCCTCCAAACCACACACTGTATTCTCTGTTTTCTATGGCTACTTGGACCAGAGTGACCTTTTGTAGCCAAGTCATAGGTTTAGTTCCAGTGCAAAATACACACTTACCCCTCAGTGCCCATTAAAGCTTAATTCTGGGTATAGAGTACTCTGTTCCTCGGTAAAGCCTGAGCCTTGATCCTGTGTACTGACTGACTCCTAACCTTAAATATAGATTGATCCCTAATTCTGGGTACAGCCAGAGCCCTAATTTTGGGTGCAGATTGATTCCTAATCTTGAATATAGACCGACTCCCTACCTCTGGGTGTATACTTACCCCTGGTCTTTGGTTTGGACTGACTCATAATTCTAGGTATAAACCGATTCCTAATCCTGGGTGTAGCCTGATCCTTAATCCTACCTAGGCAAGTTCTAATGCCCCTAACCCAGAAAACAAGCTGACTCAATCCTGGTCAGAGTCTGATTCTAAATTCTGATGTCAGTCCCCCTAATCCTAGCCACGAAGGTGCCCAATTCTGCATAGATTATCCAAAACTTTGATTACAGACTGACCCTCTGGGGCTGGTGTAGGAGTATGTGGGAGATTTGGAAAGATGTCCTGCCAATGGAGGCCAGAGAGCCATGTCCAAAAATGAGAAACGGGGTCTGACTAGCCAGAGTTTTGACAACTTGTGTCTTCCCTACAGAGCCGGGGCATTGGTGGGAACTGAGGGCACTGGAAACTTGTGACCTTGGCCGGGGGCCAGTTTCCCTCCTTCCACTATTCCTGCCTGGCTGCCTCTGCCCCAGGGTCCCTGTCCAGACTCCACCCATTCACTGGCCTACTTGGACAAAGTTAACATGAAAGGGAAGATGACAGGGTTGATGTAGGGCCCAGGAATGTGCAGGTAGCATTATTAGTAGACAGAGGCCTGGCATGCGGTGGCCCTCTCCCAATCCCTTCCTGGGGTGGACCCCAGGCCACAAACAGAGGGGATGAGGCCAGGGCATGGTGCTGGCAGGGTCAAAAACTATCCAGATGGGTGACCAGGGCCTGGTTTCTCCTTATCTCACAGAGGGTGGGGTCTCAGGTGTCCTGTGAACAAAAGCTGGGGGAAAAGCTCTTAGTAGGCTAGTATCTGAGCCACAAGACTCAACAGGCCCCTAAAGGTTCCCCACTTTTCAGGTAGGTTTGAAGACAGTTAAGTCTTGGATCTAAAGGAACGGGGATGGAGACTATATCTTATAGTTTCAGTTTCAGCAGCCAACTCATCCTGGCCTGAGATGCATTTGGACAAGGGGGTGCCATAGCCTCGGTCCTTAAGGAATTTCCAATCTGAAGGGAAAACGTAAAACCTGACCTCAGGGAGCTCCCAGTTTGAAGGAAGACACAGAGGTTCTGCTCAAGCCAAAAAACTCCTACCCTCCTGGGTTAAAGATAAGTGTCCACAGAGCTACTGGCCCAGTCAGAGCGCAGACTGAGAGGAGCGAGCAAGACAGATAGGTCTTGTCCAGGCAGCCTCCGTGGAGATGGCCTCCATGTCAGGAGGAAGGCTAGCCACCTCTCACATACATGCTCACTCACTGGCCCTCACTGAGAGCACCCCAGCCCCAGGAATGTTCAGGGTCCAAATCATTTCCCTTGATGTTGCCCAGGGCCCGGCCAGCTCTAAGCCTGTGCTCACTTCCCTTTGGGGAGTTGAGGGGTGGGGGGCAGGAACAAGCCTCCCAGGCACTTCTCCCACATTCCTGGGGACCCATGCCTTCCTTCCTCCCTGCCTCAGCCTGGCCATAACTATTTCAGGCTTACAAAATCTGCTCTGTTGTGCTCCTGCTCACAGTCCCTGGTGCCAGTGGCCTGGGTCCCAGCCAGGAAACCCACAGCACCCACAGAGCCCAGAGGGTTCTGGTCAACTGGGACAGAGGAAACTGGGTGACCTCTGGGCACTTACTTCTTGGGGAGCAGAGAAGGTGGAGACTGGCCCACTCCATAGGGCAGAGCTCCAGAGCCCCACTCCCCAGAGACTATGCTCAGAGAAAACAGAAGTGGTTAAGAGGACAGGCCGGCACATGTTTGGGGATCCAGCAGCAGGCCGAGGACATTCCGACAGTGCATTCTATATAAGGCTCACTTTCTCCAAACCCCCAGGGTCATATCATCATCCCCATTTTACGGATGAGAAAACCAAGCCTCCAACCCAGCTCTTCTTTGAGTTTGTATAGTATTTGCCCATCTGATCATATGCCTTGTAGTTCTGGAGCCTGGTCTTCAGTCTTTCCACTCTGCCCCCACTGTCCAGCCCCCCTAAATATCAGTAAATGTCAATGTCCTTCTTCCTCCACCTGACCAAGCCTGCCCGAGACACTCAGTGCCCAGATCCCCCGCAGCACCGCATTCATTCTCTCCTCCCAGGATTCCGCTCCGTGATCCCACTCACTCCACATGGGTTTCTACTTTCCTTTCTCTTCCCTCTGTCATAAGCTACCTGTGTTTACACCTCTGGTCTCCTCTGTGCCTTGGAGGTTCCTCTGCCTCTGCTCTGGGATGTGACCCAGAGCTCAGGGAGAACTCTTACCGTCCAGCCTCAGCCCTCTCCTCCCCCCGAGTGCCCTCCCAGAGTCCTGTTTATGGCACCAAGGAAAGGGATCCGTCCCATCTTCAGGCAGCTGGGGCCTGGAAGAAAGGGCCTAAAGCCACCCACTCCATGAGACAGGGGCCAAGGTCTGACATCTCTCTGTTTTCAGAGTCTGGAATGGAGACGTCACACCAGAGAATAAACAAATAAATAAATGAATCCCAAAATTCCTTACTGAGTAACTGTGTATTCTAGATGCTGACAATATGGCAATGAATAAAATGGGAAGAAAAAATTGTTGCCCCCATGGAGTTTCATTCCAGTAGCGGAGGGAGGGGACAGAAGATAAACAGGATAAATATATACTATCAGGTACTGCTAGGAAGCAAAATAAAGCTGGAGGAGCTGTGGGAGGGACAGGCTGGGTGTGCGTGAAGAACATTCATCAAAAGAATGCTTTCGTGCACATTAAGTCAAAGAATGAATATGGAAGATGCTGGATGGGGTTCTGACCCTAACCTGCCACCAATTGTGTAATCCTGAGCAAGTCTCTCTCCTCTATAGGCTTCAGTTTCCTTATCTGTAAAGTGTGATGGTTGAACCGGAAGGCCAACATTAAGGTCTGGCTTCAGCTTTGACCTTCAAGGACTCTAGCACAAAATGCCTCTATGAATGTAAAGGGGAAATTATAGGCAGCTTGGAAGCGGATCTGAATGAGACCTTCTCTGCGCTAGCAATTCCCCAGGCTCCAGTGTTTCCCTTGATGTCACAAAATCTGCACTTTAGGAAGTGGATTTGCATTTTGGGTCCCCAAGCTCCTAGGATGGCATGTCATGCAAATGTCAACAATTAGTGCGATAACTTAACTGTATTCAGGCTTCTTCCTAGAGCAAGGAGATGGGGCAGGGTCACCTTGGGCTACAAAGAGGGTAGGCTCCCCTAGAGGCCTTGAAACCCTGGAGGCCTCGGGGCCCTGGAGGCCTGGGGACCAGTCCTGCCTCCTCTCCCCTCTCCTGGTACCCTCAAGCACATTCTCTAACCTCTAGTCAGACACCCCTGGCTGGAATGCCCTACAAATACCCACAGGGACCTCCTCAGGACCAATTTCTGACAGTGGGAAGAAAATTTTCCCATCTGGGGTTGGGGGACAGCCTCATCTAAGCCCCTAAGAGAAGCTGCCCAACCCTGAGATCAGCTCTGAACTTCCCTGCCAGTTCCTAGGGCAGCAGCCTTTGGGATTTGCAGAAGTCTGAGGGGGTCCCAGAGAACCTCCCACTCCAAGCACCCACCCCTAGCCCAGGCCAATCCTAGAGGCTCCAAGCTCTAATGCCTCCCAAGATCAGTAAACACTGTGGTTTCCTCTTTGTGGCTGCCTGGCCAAGATTTTTGAATTTCTCTCCCTCTCCCTCTCCCTCTCCCTCTCCCTCTCCCTCTCCCTCTCCCTCTCCCTCTCCCTCTCCCTCTCCCGCTCCTTCTTTATTAGGCACACACACATACTCCCTCTCTCCCCCCACCCCATCCAGAGTCCTGTGCGTTTGCTCTCATGCACACAGTGGCACACATGAACACATTGAGGCACACAGAAAACTCCCTGCCAGGACTAAGGATTTGCGGAGAAGAAGACTATTATTCACAGGGAGCTTTATCTATGCCCACTTCATTTAATCTCTCCACCCCACCAGGAGCGATATTTGAGCATCTTATTTTACAGAAGAGGAAACGGAGGCTCCGAGTCACTCCCAAGTGAGTGGCAGACCCAGGAGACAGCCTGCCTCTATGTGACTCCTGCCCTGTGAGCCGCTGCTCCACACTCCCACATGTGTGCACAAATGAAGACACTGCCGCAGATGGAGTTCAGAGTCGGGAGTCCAGGGACTGAGGAGCTGAGCCTGGTGCTGCTGCTGCCTCTCCAGGGGATCTTGGGTACAACTTTTCCCCTCCCAGGGCCTCAGTGTCCTTATCTGGGAAATGGGAATCATAACACCTCTCTTTTCTCTTCATGGGATTGCACCAGACGGCCCTTAAGGACCCTTGCGATTCCCATGTCCATGGTTCTCACACACCAAGCTGGAACCTCAGGTCACCCAAGATTGTACACTTACTCCATGAACCTGGCCAGGGCCCCCCAGGATAGCCTATTGCTTTGCTTCCCCACTGGGGTGGGATCAGAGGAGGCCATGCCAGGCAGGGCCCTTTCTCCTGTTGGCCCCTGAGCGCAACTCGCAATAGTGCTGACTTACAGGTTCACCACTGCTGACATCAGCATCCATCTGTTTGTGGTGGGAAAAGAGGCCTCCTAGGGAAACAGGTTTGCTAAACCTTTGCCAGGAAGGACCTCCCAGCGGGCTGTTGGAGCAGGTTTGGTAAATACCCTGGGCAGTTGCCTCTGGAAACAGGAGTGCGTGATCCAAAGCAATGCTTCTTCCAAGCAACACTCCCCACTCTCCAGCTACCTCAAACCATGATAAAATTTCCATTTCTAGCTTGGGATCTTCCAGAGCTTCTTAGCCCATCATCCTGATAATCATCCTTTCTCTAATGTCCCATCTCCTGCACCACCATGTCCCACCACTGCTGTCACCATCCTCTATCTGTCATCTCTAACCATCAAAACCCCATCATCTCCTACCTTCCTCCTCCATCTTTATTCTCACCCTCCCACCAGCAGCACTCAGCCACACCAATCCAAAATTTATAATCTAATCCATAATTGATCTCACTCCCTGTCTAAATTCTTTACTGAGTGATCATCTTTGGCTAGAATAACATCCAGACCACAAATCTGGGACCCAGCAACAGTTCCAGGAGGCAACAGCATTCTGTCTGCTACTTGACTGATGTCCCTTCCAATGGGGCCTACTCATATGGCCATCTGCAAATACTCGGAGGATGTGGACCCCTCCCTTATTTAATATCCACCTGGCCCATGTGGACTGAGGGGTACACAGATGGACACAGGGCCATCTCTAATCCCTCTGAGCTAGCGCCGAGCAATGTACTTGGTTTGTGTAAACATTACACATCCCAGGTGCTGAAGAACAATTAAAAGTGATCACAGTGGATCAGCCTCCCTGATCAATCTCACATGCCTTAAGCTCAGATAAGCCTGGAGAAGAACCTGTTTCCAAATCTATCATTTCTGACAGCAGATATGCTGGATTCCCCTTGCAGCGCCAGCTTAGTTGATGGGCTTCACACCCCAGGTAATAGAACAGCTCACCTTAGCCTTCATCCAGCTGAATGTGTCTGCAGTTTGGCTAGAAATTATTCAGGGGAAATATAATTAATATTCAGCAGTGATGTATTACAAAAAGAACCAAACCAACTGACCAAAAAACAAAAAAAACCCACCTCACTTTTGGGGTTCAAATTGTCTTAGTTGGAGTCAAAAAAAGTTTTGTGTTGGAATCCTGAATCTGTCATTTAACTGCTGTGCCTCAGTTTCCTCACCTGTAAAATGGGAATGAGACTATCTTCCTCATAGGATTGATTTGAGGGTTGAGTGTGTTAAAGAATCCTTAAGGACCTCTTTTTCAGGCCCAGCTTGACCACAAAATTGAGAAGAAGCTGAACAATCATTCTAGAATACTACCAGAAAATACTGCATTTACTCTCTTGTCTGACTCATGTTATTTCAAGAGTTCTTTTTACATGGGTCACTTCCAAAAGCAAAATTAAGTTTATCACTGACATGGCAGTTAAAACAGAATAATAAGTTCTGATGATTTCCTTTATGAAATCACCTATTTTTATACTCAAACACTCTCTCTAGCTTTGACCTGTTTTTATTTTTATGATATGTTGGAGACAAGACATTGTAACTGCTCTTCCTTGTGTAAATCTTGCCATGCCCTTTGGCCAAAAGCTACTCCAGTGTGAACTTGCCACTGTCACTGCCGTGGTCACTAGGATCCCAATGTTTCTTGGGACTTGTGCAGAGAAGGAAGCAGATGTCTTCCCCCCTCACACTCTCCCACCTCCCTCCGGGCAGGAGGAGGGTTCGAGCTGAGCCTTTAGAGAACAGACCAAAGCTTTAGAGCAGTGGTTCTCAAAGACTGGTCCCTGGCCCAGCATCACCTGGGAACTGGTTAGCCATGCAAAATTCTCAGGGCCCACCCTGTGTGTGCTGTTTCAAAAACTCTGGTTTCTGTTCTTGAGCACGCATCGTTCGCGTTTGAGAATCACTTCATCTGAGAACAGAAATCCACAACCACAACATGCATGGACAGTGGAGCCATTACGGCACACCCCGGTCCAAGCAAGTCATTTTAGCATGGAAAAGAAAGGAGGGGTGGCATCGTTGGCACAGCTCTGAGAGGCCCCACCCTCGGCATTCCTGGAAGCATGCAAGAAGGATAGCCTGGGGTCTGGAAAGACATCAGGAATCTTGGGAATTATGGGCTGAGAGAGAAGTGGGAAGGGAGCAGTGTGTCTGGCTGCTGCTCAGGCCTCTCACTAGCTAGGGGTCCCTGCAGCTTCCCACAGTTGCCTCGGCCGCTGTTGACAGGAGCCTCCATTTCCCAGTCTCACGCTGAACTCGTTAGTGATGTTGGCGTCTCCAGTTGCGGTTTGGCAACAAGGTCTGGTGACCCACCCCCAGACCCAACCCAGTGACATTTCCCTAATAGGGACCTCACCAGAGGGCTGAATTTGGGGTGCTCGAGCCTTGACTGTATAAAGCGCCCCCCCAACCCACTACCCTGGCCACTGTCCTCTCTCCTCCCTCCCTTTGTGCCTGCTGCTGTACCAGGCCTTGGAGCTACAGTGAAGGAACACAAAAGCCACAATTTCTGCCCTCAAATTGCCTGGCAAGCTATGCGGGAGATGAATAACAAAGGTCACTGTTTCCCAAGTCCTAAACCACACTATGTGCCAGATTGTGCTGAGCTCTTTGTGAACATTATAGGGCTTACTGAGACTGTCACCCATGAAACAGATAGCAACCCAGCACGGTAAACAGTGAGCGCCAGGGGAGGGTGGTTGGCCAGATATGCAGAGTTCAGAGAGGGAGATGGCTGAGAACAGGGTAGTCGGATAGTCTCTCAAAGGAGAGGAGGCTCAGCACTGATTTGGAGGCAACAAGACATTGTCTTCTCTGTCTCTAACTCTCTTTGTCTCTGTCTCTACCTCTCTCTACTTTTTCTTCTACCCATAAATAGACCACTCCATAAATGACCAAGCTCCCCTATGACAGACTGTGATCCTGTCATTAAAACATGATTAGGACAATAAACGGAATAGATAAACAAATTGTGGTATATGTATACATCGGAATACTACTCAGCAATAAAAAGGAGCTACAGATACATGCTGCAACATGAACAAATCTCAAAAGGATTGTGCTCAATGCAAGAAGGCAGACAGAAAAGACTACATACTATATTATTCATTTATATGAAATTTCTGGAAAAGGTGAAACTACATAGAAAGAAAGCAGACAGATCAGCAGTTGCTTGAGATTGGGAGCCAGAGTATGGACAAATGGCACAGGGGAGCTTTGTCAGTGACAGAAGTGTTCTAAAACTGGATTGTGCTGATGGTTGCACAACTATCTTAATTTACTTAAATCATTGGATGTATACTTACAACGGGCGAATGTGACAGTATGTAAATTTTACCTTCATACAGAAGCATGACAATTTAAAAAAGAAGTTGATGGATGAATAGATGGTTAGACGTGTGAAAAAAACAATGAAAAAATGTTAATTACATAATTAGACCATGTAATTGTGCTGATATGGGTGCTCAATATACAATATTTTCAGCTTTTCTGTAGGTTTGAAAGGTTTTACAATAAAATGTCTGGGAAATTTTTTAAATCTGGAAGCAGGAAGGTGATCAAAGGATCTATGATTTAGAAAGATTATTTTGACCACCAGAATGATAAAATGGAAACCACTGACAGTGGTGCTGATGAAGATGTAGAGAAACTGGAACTCTCATACACTGTTCCCGAGAGCATAAATGGATAGAACCCCTTCAGAAAACTGGCAGTGTCTTCCCCATAACACAGTAATTTCTCTCCTCGGTATACAACAGGAATGCGTACACTTTTATACCATAGGCATAGATAAGAATGTTTACAGCAGCATTATTCACCATAGCCCTAAACTGGAAACAACCCAATGATTATCAGTGGAATGGATTAAAAATTGTATATTCATACTATGGGATTACTACACAGCAATGAGAGTGAATGAACTACACACATCACATGGTGAATTCACAACATGTGACTTTCATAATGTTAAGCAAAAGAAATTCGACACAATCAAATCCGTGAGATATGGTTCCATTTATGTAATGCTCCAAAGTCAAGCAATACTAACTCTCAAGGATGGAAGACAGAAGAGTGTCTGCCTTTGGTGGGGGTAAAGTCTGGGGGAGAGGGGACATCAGGCAAGGGCTATAGGAAGCTGGCATGCTCTATTTATTGATCTGGATGATTAGTTGCATGTAAAACTCATAAATTGCATATAAAAAAATCATCAAGCAATATACTTTTGATGTGTATACATTTCTGCATGTGTGTTTTGATTAGATAAAAATAAAATTTATTAAATCATCAGAAAAAAAAGAAACCTATCTGAACTTCACTCAAGGAAGCCCTCACCTTAAAGCTGTTACCTGAGGGGCTTCTGGAGATGCAGACAGTTTGCTTCCGCCCCTCTGAGCAGCCTGGGATAGTCTCCACACCAGATCTAGCATAGGCAGAGTCCTTGGCATTTGTCAGATTGGCGAGGTCATTGAAGGAGAAAGAGGCATCGGAGGCTTTGATAACGGGCTAGTCCAGGGAGCCTGCAAAGGTCCTAGAAAGTCTGGCACACTACCCTAAATCAGAGTGAATCATAAAGGAGCATGCCAGCCTGGGCCTGTGGGAGACCAAGGTACATGCAAGCTGTGAGTAAGAAGAACAATAAGAATCAGTGAGAGACACAGCAGGCCTGCTCTCCTGCCCAAAGCTGCCATCCTCAAACAAGTCTCGGCCTTGTCATAATTGTCTCAAAGGGCTTTAATAAAAATCTACTAAAATCAACTCAGCAGGAACTCCTTTTGTAAAAGGAATACTCACCCTTTAGATATATTTTGTGTTGCTGAGGTTTCAATTTTCAGATGACAAGTCTCTCAATGCAGGATCCGCCTTTCTTTTTCTTTATAATCAACTCCAGTTTTCCATGAAGAAGAAGGGAAGGGGTTGGTTTATAATGTTATCCATAACAGGAGGTCTAATTCCAGGCAGAACAGTCAGGTTTCCCCATTATCACAACTAATTGTGTACTGGTATTGTCTGTGTGCCTTCATATGTGTGATAAAATGTTAAAAATGTGATCAGAAATTACAAGTCCCTGACATAGGAATGAAATGGTGACAACAAGTATATTCTAAAGTATTACCAGATTTAACCAACAGCTTTGATGTGCTAACAGACCCAGGAAAAAAACAGTCATCAACAATGTATAAACTTGTTGTGAGAACCATAATGTTTAACAAAAATGTGCAGAATGGATGAAATGGGCGTAGGCCTTGACCATCAGCTTTAAGAGACTGGCTGGCTACAGACCATTTAGCCTTTGCTGTGGGCTGGCTTCTCTCAGCAAATACCCTGATAGACTTGGGTAGGCAGGAGAGGAGGGGCTCAAAGTCCAAGTGATCCCCACAAAAGCTCCACAACAGGTACTACGTCCAAATAAATTTGAAAAACATTGTGTCCAAGCAAAACACAACTCTATTGGCAAGGTTGTGGGGGCTCAAATACAGCTGGCTATGCAACTGGGACCACTTCCACGAAGGGCAACCTGGCAGTATCTTTCGAAATTAAAAATGCACATGGCTTTTGAGCCAGCAGTTTTATTCTGTTTGCTTGTTTGTTTGTTTGTTTGTTTACGGATACATTCCCACAAGTTTTAAGTGATTTGTGGACAAGGATATTTATTTGTGCCATTGTTTATAATAAAAGCCTGGAAACGGCCCCACTCTCCCAAAGTGGGTCTGGCAAAATCATCTTGGGAGGGGTGGCTAACCTTTTTGGGGTGTTTACTGCACACCAGGCAGTGTCCTAAGCCCTTAACAAGTATTATCCCATTTAATCCACATGAAAACTCTCTGAGGTAGATGCCACTGTTAATACTGATTCACAGATGAGGAAGATAAGTCACTAAGAGATTAAGTAACTGGCTCAACACTAAACAACTGGTTGGTAGTGGAGCAAAGATCTAAACTCCAGCATCCTGTCTCTGGAGTCTGTGCTCTTAACCGCTCCACTCTACAGTATCTTCCAAATGAAAATCTGAATCACCTGTTCAATGGAATATGCTAGAGCCACCAAAAAAAAAAAAAAAAAAAAAAAGACGAGACAGCTCTGTGTCAAATGGTTTCTAGATAGATTCTTAAGTGAAAGATATAAAGTCACTTCTTGCATGCCACCATTTATATGGGAGAGAAATGTATTTCAGATTATCTTTAGAAGGATGCATAGAATACTGGTAATGGAGAGGCCCCCAAGAAAGGGAACGAAATAGTGGCTGGAGGAAAAGACGGAGAGAGACTTACATTTATATTTGAATCTGTTTTTAAATTTTTATTTTCTTTCGAAGTAATTTCAAAGTTACAGAAAAGTTGCAAGAATAAGAGAACTGCCTATATCCTTCACCTAGATTCATTCATTGTTACTGTTTTTGATTTTTTTAACCATTTTCATTTAGTACCTCTTTGAAATAAAAATTAATAACACAAAGTTAAAGAAGTACTTTCTACCTCAAAAATTTCAGAGTATGGGGTGATTCCATAGAATAGTGGTTAGCATATCTGCTTTACACGCAGAAGGTCCTGGTCCTGGGCAACATTCGTAAGTCAGGGCGGTGGGGAGGGGAATTTAAAAAAATTTTCAGAGTATAAGATGTTAGGCATTCAAATCTCCCATAAGGGAGCCGACCACATAGCTTTTTCAGGAAGTCAGTCTTGAAACACTCGTCCTCTGGAACAGATGCTTTCTCATCCAGCAGAATATGCCTGAGCCTAGAGTTTTGGAGAAGGGACCTAAGGAAGCTTCCAAGACCATAGAGCTGAGGTCAGAAGCAGCCTTGCTTCACTCAGGGGACAGGGTAGGGTAGGGTCAGAATTGACACAGGCCAGAGGGCTGCTGCCTCCCATAAGGTTCTCTCCACAGGGTGAGGATGACAGCAGGTGCGGATGAAATGGAGGTGTGCCAGGCAATGCCAGCAAGCCCTCCCACTCCTGCCTAGTCCCTTTTATTACCTGCTCAGGCCCTGATGCCACTGGGCTCTGTGCCTGAGAAGAGTTGAGGTCCCTTACTCTGTGAGCCAGACACTTGTGGGCAGGGGGACCCAGGTCTAAGCACATGGAGGGGAGGGGTTCCCTGCCACCTTAAAGGCATTGCTTCCCCTGAGCACTTGCTACTTAATCCCAGAGTCCACCACTTGTCCCCCTCCCAGCCCAGCCCCTGGGGCTCTGGTGCCCTATAAAACCTGCCCTAATTTTTCTAGTGCTTTGCAAGGGTCATCGGTCTGTTTCATGTGTGTGTCATTCTTTCTTGTCCTCACCTTCACTAAGGATTTTTGTGAGAGCAAAACTGTGTCTGCTCCTCAGACTGGGGCTCAAGTCAAGGTATTTAGAGAGCAGTATATTGGGCACTATCCTCCTCCCACCATCCCTTTTTGTTCCAAGGCCAAAGCTCTGTGAAGGCCCCCATTTCACAGAGTCTGAGTGCACGTGTGCCCTGAGGCCTTTTGCCTGTCTGAAAGAAAAGCTGAAGGCCTGTAGCTGACACCAGCAGGCCAGTGGTGGGGTCATTGCATAACAGCAGCCTGGCTGCAGGTTTTTGATGATTCAGCACTGTAGCCTGCACAGGACTTCTGTGACCTGTAACCAGGACAGTGCTCCTCAGAATCAAGAGACAGAAGACCCAGAGAGCCAGCTCACCTGGGAACCTTGCACTGTAGCCCTGACATACTGGGAAGGAGACACACTTCCTGGGCCCCTCCTGGCAGCCCTAGGACTGACCTTTTGGAGTACCTGGTCCTGAGTACAGGTACCTAGGCCTGGGTAAGGGTTCTAGCCTGCTATTGGACCAGGAGAGCCACCTTGATATTGGGAGCCCGTTGTTGGGGCTGTGGACCCCTTGAGTGGGGTTGTGGCCCAGGAGGAAAAGGGCCTGGTGGCCAGTGAAGGGACCCCAAGGACCAGTCTGGGCCTGGGGGGCTGGCTTGGCAGTTCTTTTTCAAACCACTAGATGTCACTTCCACTTCAAAGTAACCCACTGGTTGGAATTTTTCCCCTTCAGACTCCCCACCACCCTCCCCACCCCCTCCTCCACCCTCCAGCCACTATTCCTTCTCCAAGTCTTAAAGACACACAGGCCACAAGAGAAAACTCTACTTTCCCCTGAAGACCAAGACACTGGAAGACTGGTCAGGAGCTGCCTTCAAGCTTGAGCTGAAGTTTCCAGGAGTTTCATAACTCCTCCCACCCCTACCCCTGCAAAGAACCAGAATGGGCAGAACCTCTATCTTCCGATCCCCCACCCACCCTACAACTTATTATGAGGATGATATTTTCTGAAACCCAAAATGAAACATATGGTCGAACGAATGTGAGTGTATTTAGAGGACAATACTTAAAACAAGGGCTAATACCGTCAAAGATCCTACTAAGGGCCAAAAGATTCTGGGTTCACCAAGAGCCATGTTGTCCAGCCCCCTGGCTTCCCATTATCATCAGGAACTTCTGAGGAGGGGAGATGTAAAGTGAGATTTCAGCGACTCTGCCTTTCTCCACCCACACCCCCAATACTCAGTCAACATCCCTTGATTGGCTGATGCCAGTTATGACTTAGAATATGTTTTATTCTGCTTGAACCCTATGACAATCTCCATGAGATAAGTATAATTTTAACCCCATTTTACAGAAGAAACAGAGGTGTGGAGAAGTCAAATGAGAAAGTTCTTCCTTGAGTCTCTTGCTGCTTTCCTCTCTCCTCCCTTAGACCCCTAAAAGGATGGACCCTGGAGCCAGCTGGTTGGTTTTATTCACAGCTCAGGTGGTTGCGTAAAGACTCATTCTCTTCAGCTCGTTGGTTAGTATGAGCTTTTAAACAGAGGTTTCCAGACTTGGTTGCCCGTTAGAATCACCTGGGGAGCTTTTAAAACTCCTGATGCCCAGGTAACCCACATACCAATTAATCCAGAGTGTGGGAGGGCTGGAGGGAGAGCTGGGCATCAATATGTTTTTAAAGATATCCAGATGGTTCCAAAGAGTAGCCAAGTTTGGAGACCACGGTTTTAACTACCTCGCCCCCAGCCAACCGCCTGACCATTGAGGATTTACCTACAGGCCTGTCAGAGCGAGGAGTGTAGTCTGTGGCGCTATATGATTATTTAGCTCATGTTTCATAACAGGGTACGTGGTAACAAAGAGCGCACACACTAAGCAGGCGTGTATTGTTACAGGCACACCTCTGAGACACCGCTGGTCCAGTTCCAGACCACGGCAGTATAGTTAGCATCACAGTAAAGCCAATCATAATCTTTTTGCTGGGGGAGGGTCTTGCCTTCAATTTGTAAAAAAAAAATGCAACCTCTGTGAAGCGCAATAAAGTGAAGTGTTCTAAAACAAGGTGGGCCTGGACTTTCCTGCAGAGGCTAGACTGAAGCTCAGAGAGGTGAAGCAGCCTGCCCAGTCACCGGGCTCCTAAGTTAGCAGAACCAGAACTAAGAACCAAGTCTTTGGCGTTCTCAAACAAATGCTTTGGCCTCTGAGGATAACGGCTCTGAGACAAGGTCAGCGTCTTCCAGAGCTGTTTAGCTTAACCCAAAGAAAACAGTTCCCAGTCAGTATCTGACCCTTCACCCCGGCCACTGACCCACAGCCAGTCATGACCACGACTGACCCTTTATCTCGACCACAAGCTCCCTTCACCCTGGCCACAGCTTGACCCATAACCCTGACCACCACTGACCCCTAACAGGCTGTTCCTAATACTGGCCACTGTCCCACACATGTTCAGCACTAGTCAGAATGTGGAGGGCTTGGGCAGCCCAATTACAACAGTAAATAACTCTGTGTATTTATGATTTCTTTAAAAAGGTCTCCAATACTGCTCTATTAACTGCCAGGCTTCCCCAATCCTCTTACCTCCCACCTTCTCTCACCCTTCCCTGCTGTCTGATCAAACACACTGTCACACACACATACACCCGTGGTCCTGCTATCCCTGGGCTGGGATGCCCTTCCCCTCCCCACGCCCATTCTCCAGGACCACTTTCCCCCAGGCCTTGCCTCCCCAGGAAGTCTACAGGGCCCATGTGGGCCCACGTTGTCCAGGCTTACCAACCGACTCCCTCCAGTGTCACCAGGCCCCTAAAGAGGTCAAACAGTCACCCAGTTGAAGCATCCTCACCAGGTGAGGAGGCTCAGGGCCAGTGCATCCTGGAGAGTGAAGGTTGGATGGTGGAGGACGCTCACCTACACATGCACTCACACATGCACACTTTCACCAAGTGTGTTTATAGAGCTCTGAGCAACCGTAAACTTGGCTCGCTCTGGCTGACCCCAGGAGAGAGAAATCCATAAATGCCTCCTGCTCCAGCCAGTCATCCCAACAAGGCAAGTCACTTCCCAGGACTTGGACACTTCACCACCACAGGGAACTGGCTGTATTTATCTACTCTCTACTCTGTGAACAATGCTAGCCTCCTGTCCCCAACACAGAAGAAGGGCTTCCTCCAGGATCCTGCTTGTGGTTCTCCTCAGTCTTTGTCCCAGCTGTTCCTGACCCTGGGAATGCCTCACCCCTCTCTTCTTCTACCCAGCCTCACCACCCTGAAAGGCCCACATTAAGTCCCATCTCCTCTAAGACACTTTCACTATTCTATGACACATACAGTGAGTACTTTCTGGAAGGGACTTTAGGACAAAAAAGCAGCTGTGAAATAAGACAGAATAGTTCACTATTAGAAATCCATTCCTTTCGCTTAAGCATTGCTCTCCCCTCAGGAAGGGTTCCTGGGTATTTATGTGGATGTGGCCCCATCAGAGGCAGTTGGTATACAGGCAGGCACTACCAGGGAGCATGCGTTCTAGCTTGAACTCTGTCACTACCCACTTCAGGGGACCATGGCCTCTCTAAATGTACAGTGGATGGACCTGAAGATCTCCAGAGTCTCTCACCTTAAGTAGACAGTGGTTTCTCCTTCTCATCAAGGTTTTTTACTGGAAAAGCACATACTTGACCTTGCCACTTTGAAATGTCACCATAACTTTAAAGGGAGAGAGAACTTCTACTGAGTTGGGCCTAAACCGGGATGAAATTAGGTGAGCTGTAAGGGAGAACTTCCAGACTGTGCATTACAAGGTTTAAGGAATTATAAAGCAAAACCACAGAACATCTCCTCTGTGCAAGAAAGATGCTACTCAAAGGCTGAGTCTGACTTTGCTGAATGTTAGGTACTTATTATTATTATTATTATTATTATTATTTAAAGGAGAAAGACTTCTCCTCAAGGAAGGGGGGTGGGGGGCGGGGGGCAGCAGCAGGCGTTGATGGAGTTCCCAGTGCTGAATGATAGAGAGCTGAATGTGCCCAGGGCCTCACCCCCACCTCCTCCATTGTCCCCTGTTCCCCTTAATGAAGGCTCAAACCAGAGCAGCCAATGAGGCTTGGAAAATCTGCCTGTTGTGAGAGGGGATTTTCCATAAATCTCCCTCATTCAGGCCGAGACAGCCCCGTGCCCTATGGAGGGAGGGCTGCCCAGCTCCTGGGGACCCTCGTTAATAACAGGTGCTTTCTGGTTCGGCTCCCTGCTCCTTCTACCCCACAGCTGCCAGGGGCGGGAGGTGGCTTGAGAATGTCAGAAGAAACCCACCCAGCCTCCCTGGAGCCAGATCCAAGGAAAATGACCTCGGGCCCCTTCAGGCGAGGACATGGGCTCTGACTCATCAATGGCATGGCACTTCAGAGGGCTGTTTGGCATAAATTTGCTAGCCAGCATTTCAAATCACCCCTTGGGAAACTTTATAGACCTGGGCTGTGGAGTATGGTAGCCACTAGCTACATGTGGTTATTTAATTTTAAATCAATTTAAATTAGGTTTTACAAATTCAGTAACTCAGATACACAGTTTGGCTAGTGGATACAGTATTCAACCGCGCAGATCTAGAACATTTTCACCATCTATTCTATTAGACAACTCTGTAAAACCAGCACTAGGCAGGTCAGCCTTCCATGGGTGAGAAAGGACCCGTTCAGGGCATAAATCCTGGCATCAACAACAGGAACAGAAGTCTGGTACTGATAATGGAGAAGGCTCCAAGGACTCAGGGAGCCCCATCTGAGGGGAGACACAGTCCTCAGGGAGCTCCCAGCCCAAAGAGAGTTAAATAATTCCTTGGCCAGATCTTGTTTTCCCCAGCAGGTGAGGAGAAAAGGGTCCAGCTGTCACTTAGCAGGCTCATTAGTGATGTCTTCTGGGGCCTTGCCCTTCCCAGGGGTAATTATTAACAGGCCTCAGGTATGGGAGAGCATGCAGCCCAGGCCCCATTCTTCCATTTAGACAACTGGGCCAGCTGGGCATCCTGGGGGTACCAGAGCTGAGAATCCCACCTGGAGACAGCCCCAGGCCTGAGTAATGCCTCCCTCCTGGCCCTCTACTCAGCCAAGCCTGGCTTCATGTTTGACAAGATGAACCTCCAGTAGGGGGATAGGAAGCTGACCAGGAAAGCTGCCTACCACCTCCTGATTAGACAATGGAAACCATTCAGCATTGGGGTCCATCTTTGTAGCCCCACAGGAGAAGGTCTAATCCCCCAAACCTGGGCCCAGCCCCGTCAGCAGGAATTTTCCACAGTTGCTGAGATTTCAGTTTGCCTTCCCCATTAGCTCAACAAGCATGGATGGAAAGATGACTAAGGTAATTAGTGACTGAATGTAGCCAGGACAGAGGGGCCAGGCCAGGATGGGGTGCCAGGGCCTGAAGTGTGGCTGGAGAGGCTGTGAGTCAGCCAGAAAGCGTGAGCACACAGGTCTGGGAACCTCAGGCCCAAGGGAAGAGATCGCAGGAATAGAGACAGCAAGTAATGGCTTCAGGCTTGTTACCATGGAGACAGCTCCTTCTACCAAAAAGGGTGCAAGCCCCTGGGTGGGTCAATGGGCCTCAGAAGGGAGAGGCATCTTCTGCAGCCACAAATAGTGACCTCTTCCTGGTTCCAAGTACAGCCCTCAAAGAGCCCATGTTCACAGGGGCATTGACAAAGCAGTAGGGATGCTACCAGAGAGCCCAGCCTGAACGTCTTGCTGATGGTTGGAATGATCAGCGGGAGGAGTGGGTTCTTAGAACCACCTTCCTATGACACATCCCAAGCAGGTCCCCCAGCCATCGTTGACTTCAGTAGACTCCCAATTCTTTTGATCATATAGTTCTATTAATAAAAAGTCTGTAATGTGTGCCCCAACATTTATACCTGTATTTATTTATTTATAATTTATATATACTGCCACACTAATAAATTATGTACATTATTGAAAAACAGACACACAAAACAACATTTTAAAAGAATGGAAGAAAAATAAATAGAAGTAAGTTTCCAATGTCTTCCCAAGTATTGGTAGACCGGCCTTGCCCACCCTGTTTTGGAGACCACTGATTTACTTAAAGTCTATGGGTGACACATTTCTAACGAAGCTCATTAAATGAGCAAATCTTATACTGTTTGCAAATTCAACATCAGCCAGTCCTCCCAGGTTAATGTTAAGATTAGTTGCTATCTCAAAATTAGTTTGAACTCGAGTTGACCCTTACGCTGGGGTGGAGATGGTGGCAGAGTTGGCACTGTCAGCTGACAATAGGCTCAGAGCACTCTCCCACCACACATCATGACTTTGCCCACGTTCTTCCCTCTACACGGAATGCCCTGCCACCTTTCTCTACCCTGACAGCTACTCATCCTTCCAAACTCCTAATCTCTGCTCTTCTCCAGGATAACTTCCCTAAATCTCAGGCTGGTCAAGTGTTCCACCTCCAAGCTCCCACAGCCCAGTATGGATACCTCCATTCTGGTATTTATTCTGTTGCACTGAAATGATGTTTTTAACCCTCTGCTCCCTCACTTGACTGAGTGCCCACAGGGCAGAGGGTTGCTATACTTAGCTTTATATTACCAGATACCAGCACATGCAGTCACCCACATACCTACCTGTATCCTCTCAGCACTTGCCATTCGGACATTTCAAGTCCCCCTGTGTTCATGTGCAGGGCAGGCCAGGAGTGCCAGGGATTTGACACCACTCCACCCCTTCCCCGGGATCCTTCAACTAATGACTACAGGACTGGGGAGATAATGCCCCAGCCTCCTCACCCCAAGAGTGGTTACTTTGAGGCGAATGTTCTACACAGTCTCCCCGGGGGTCCCCAGCATGACTCACAGTAGTCACCTGCTTGATAACGCATATTTTATCAGCTTCTTTCTTTTCTCCACCTCATTTCCCAACTCCCTGATCTATGTTTCATGGGATCACTTTGCAAATCAGCTACTAGTGTCAAAATCCTTATCTCAAGAAGAACCAACCCAAGTCAGTGACATATATAAGGTACCTGACAAATTGTAATTAAAGAGGGTCTATTGAGCAACTTCTATGTCCCAGCCATGGAAGCTTCAAAGAAGGGAAAACTTACTGGGCTAGAGCAGTAGCAGACGGTTCCTGAGGAGGCAAACTGAGCTGGCTGTTAAGGATGGGCAGGGTGGAACACACAGACAGCAATGGAGATGAAATTCCCAGGAGAAGAAAGGGCAGGAGCAAAGGTAGGGAGGCTGGAGAGAAGGCGACCAATCCAGAGGGCAATGAGGAAGCACTGAGTGTCACATCTTATCCCTGCCCCAAGGGGTTTTCCCTTTTCATGACTAGTTCCCGGGTTCCTCTTTCCCTGAATCCAGTGCCATGGCAGCTAGATTTGGGTCTTGGCATCTTGGGAAGAGGGGCTTCTCCAAAATTCCATGCACTGGCAGAGGAGCAAGCCCCCTCTCTGACCCCACCCTTTGGAGCAATCTTCATTAAGAGCTTTCCCAAGACAGGCCAAGGGATTAGGCTAACTTCTGGGAAGGCTGATGCTCCCACCTGCCCTCTCTCCCCTTGTGTAGAAAAGGGAGGGAGGCAGAAGGAGGGAGCCAGGGATTCCTGGTTCCTCTGCTGATCATTAGGTGCAATTAAAAGCAGTCGGGGAACAATCTGGACACACCAAGAGCGGGCCCTATAAATCCTCTCATCCACCCTGGCCTCCAGGGGTCCTGCCTGAGCTGGCAGTCATCCAGGTGGTGGTGGCAGCAGCAGCAGCGACATCCATCCTGGGTACTCACCCTCAGTTAGAAAGGGCATGTGGACTTGTTCCGAGGAAGCAGGCTAAGCCCCCACCCCTTAGGACTGAGCTCAGAGAGGGCTGGCCTAGGAGTCCACATACCCTGTGCCCAGCCTGGCTCTGCCATCTGCTAGTTGGAGGAACTTGGGTGAGTCCCTTACCCTAGCCTACCTATGACTCAGTTTCCTCAGCTGTCTGATAAAGGAACTGGTTACTTCAGTCCTTCAGTTCTGGTGTTTTATGTTTTAAGTCTGAGCGGCTTTCTGTCTGAAATTCTTTAGCCCAGAGATTCTGGGGTATTAACCCACAAATCTCAAACTAAGCTGTTCTGGGGGTCCCAGCTGGGGCCAGGTGTAAAGATTGTGACAATTCAGAAGGAAGAGAAGAGGCCCACCCAGCCTTTGAACATTCAGGCAGGTACCATGGGGAGAGGGTCAATGCTGGCCCTTCTCTGAGCTTCCCAGGCCTCAGCAACACCAGGCCCACATGTTTAGGGTCAGGCTGCCTCTGGCCTCTCCTTGAGGAATGAGTCTCAGGAAAGAGTGATCACCTGGAGCAAGAATGGGACCACATAGAACAAATTAGGCAGTTATCCTTGTTTTCTCCCTCCATAGCAGGGGTCCCCAATCCCCAGGCTACAGACCAGTACTGGTCCATGGCCTGTTAGGAACTGGGCCACACAGCAGGAGATGAGCAGCAGGCAAGCGAGTGAAGCTTCATCTGTGTTTAGGGCCACTCCCTACCGCTAGCATCACTGCCTCAGCTCCACCTCATATCATCCGGCATTAGATTCTCATCGGAGAACCAGTCTCTGATGCCAAAAAGTCGGGGTCTGCTGTTCTATTGGATTTCTGGTCCTGAGGGACACTGGATACTGTGCTTCCAGTGAGACCAAAAGGGCTTAGCATCTAGTCATTCATTGGAGCCTCCCATCTCATGATTCATCCATCCATAGAGGAGCAGCCTGGAAAAATGACATGATCTTTGGTGGAGGACATTAAACCTTAGGGAAGCTTCCCCACTGAGATGAGGTCTCATGGACCTGGCCATGTGCTGGGAGAGTGCTCTAAACCCAATGCCCCACCCACCCATCTACAAGCAAGGATAAGCCGATTGTGGCTTTTCTAGGCACCTTCAGATTTGGGTGGGTTAGAGTCTCTCCCTGGGCTAGCTGTCCACAGGTTAGAGCAAATAAGGTCAGGAGAATGAGCCCTGCCCTGACAGCTTGACCCTGGGAAATCCTTCACTCCATGACAGAACACTTCATACATTGCACCTCAGCCAGACAGCCTGTAAATAAAAGCATGTCCAAGTTATAACTATAGTAAGATACAGTTTTTCACCTATCAGATTGGCAAAAATAAATGAATGAATGAATGAATGAATGAATGAATGAATGAATAAATAAATAAATAAATTGATAGTGCACTTTGTTGGCCAGGCTGTGGAGAAATAGTCATACTCATCCAATGCTGATGGAAGTTTAGTTATTACAATCTCTGCAGTGAACAATTTTGCAATATGTATCAAGATTACAAATGCATATACCCTTTGGCCAACAATTCCAGATCTGGGAATTGATGCTACTGATATACCTAGAACATGCAAAATGGCACATTTAGATTATTCACTGCAGAATTGTTTGTAAAAGTTAAAGATGGAAATGACCTAACTAAACAAAGGATTGGTTGAATAAATGACAGATTAGCCATATGGAATACTACGTAGCTATATTAAAAAAAAAAATTATCAAGGCATTCTTTATGTACATTATCCAAATGAAGAGGCAAGGTACAAAACCATGTGTAAAGGATGCTACCTTTTGTGGAGAAAAGGGGGGACACAAGAAATTTAAAAATTCGTGTCTTCCCTCATAGAGACAGGGTAAAACTCAAGAGCCTTGGGACAAACTGGCCCTGCCCACTCCTCCACCTCGGAATGAGGAGCAAATGAGGTAATGGGTGAAAGTCAAGAGCTCCGGACACTGTTTCAGACAAGAAGAAGGCATAGCTAGAGGCTGGCTGGAATTAATCCTATCCCCAAGTTACTACCCTCATCACCCCCAGGTCTTTCTCACTTACCAGCTAACTTCAAGAAAAGAGTTGAAACACACTGTCCCTGACCTGGTTAGGGCCAATTGTCCTGGGCCAATGAGGAGAGAGCAGAGGCGGGGCTTAATATGTAAATAAGGTATTGTGTCCAGGTAAGAGCAACCACCTTCAGGTCCCCCTTCAAAGAAACAAAACCCTGTATTCTGGTGGTCCCTGCACAGTTTACACTACAAGCGATGATTTAGTTTCAACAGGAACCATCACACTAAAGTGTATGCCTTCCATCTGAAACTGATTGCTTGTGTTGTTTTCTTTGCAATGAAACTGCAAATCGATTCTGGATTTGGAATTGTATATAAGCTGAAAGTGAAAGATGTTTTATACCTAATTGTATTTCTGCATGTAGCAAAACCAACCTGATTATAGATAATACTAGGGCTTCCTGATGATTTTGCGTGGTTGAGAAAAATCTATTTGATTATAAACTTCTCAAGAGCCTGGGAGAAATTTTTCTTCTGTTTCTTTAAAAGAAGTATCCTTTTGGGAACACGGTAGGTGCTTAGGAAGTGTTTGCTGAAATAATTATCTAATTTCAGTAGAAATCTCAGGAGGAAGCTGGCAGGGTCCTTCCCCCTCCCTTATTGATTGCAGCTAGCAAGGAGGGGTCTTCGGAAGTAGATGGAGCAAGGCCAAGTGCCCATACCTGGCCTACATCCTCCATGCATCTCTTCCCTCCTGGTACCTCCAGTTTCTCGCCTGGACATAGGGATGGCAGTGGCAGACCAGGACAGACTACTGCCGATATCGGGCGTAGTCCCCAAGTCAATGGGAGTGCGTTCCTGAGATAGGGGTGCGATGGCTGGAATGTGAGGAGCCAGAGGCAGTGATGGACCGCGCCAGCCCAAGAGCTAAACAAATATTGACTCTGAACAGGGCGGCCTCTTGAAAGCCCTCCACAGGATGCCTCTCGCTGTTCCCCTATCTCTAGCCACCATCATGGCTGGGTGCCTCCAGCTTAGGGAGGCGGGGTGCTGACCCTCCTGCTTGGCCCCATGTCTGAAACCCAGGCCTGGATGTATGTGGCACCTGGAATAGGATGTGGGCCTCCCTGGAATCAGACGACCTTTAAAACCCCCTCTGGAGGCCCTTTTACCAGCCCATTCATTAAAAAAGAAACTCACTACAGGCCTTCCTAATTCTTGATAATGATAATGACAAATAAAATTGATTAAGACTATGTGCCAGACACTGTATGTACTAAACAGTTTATATATCTTAACTCATTGGATCTTCAGTATAACCTTAGGAGATAAGCATTATTTTTATCCCCATTTTATAGACATAGAAACTGAGGCACAGGGAGAGTGAGATATGCCAAAGAGAGAAAAGTGTCTCAGAGATACTGTGTCATTCGTCTGTGGATGTAGATGGGAGGTCCTTAGAGAAGGGAGGGTACCCACTTCCTTTTTCAGAAGGGGAGACTGAGACTCTGAGAGGGAATGGCTTACACAAGGTGGTCCTAAGCCACAGAGCAAGGGTGCAGAGTCAAAGGTGCTGCTGGCTGATGAACATTCCTAGTGAGCTGACCATTGACCTTGAGGTTACCTGAGGTCTTGTCTTCCAAGAATCCCAAACGTTTTGTTTTCTTTTCCTACAGACCTGATACTCTGGACAGACACTCCCAACTTCCCTCCCCATTGGATATCTTTCTCCTTTCACAACTCACTTATCTTAACCCTGACATTTTCCCACATCACCCCAGCAAATTGCTTTCTAGGCCCCAGTCACTGGGCCCTCTCTTCTGTGGCTTCTCCAGTATGTTTTGGGAAAACATCTATGGGCTTGTGTTACCCTGCTTGCCCAATGATGGCATCAGACTAAATGGTCCCAAAGATTCTTTCCTCTCTAACTCTGAGGTATGATAAATCCCAGACTTTATTTCTGCACTCAACATAGAGTGGCTGCTGTCCCCACCCGGACCCCGTCCGACCCTGCAGGCATCTGAGGTCTCCCCTTCGGTTTCATAGCCAGGTTGGAAGAGGTCAAGAATGGAGACAGGAAGTCAGGAAGGGTATGGGTGCTCAGAAAGGGGTATCCAAGAAGGGGTTTACTCAATTGCCACTCCCCAGTCTCCCAACCAGATTTCATCAATCTATCCACATATACTATCAGCAGGGAAAGAAAAGGAAATGTGAGCTGGGATGATGGGGCAGGGTGAACACCTTCCCCTGGGAGGGGAAGGTGGTCTGTAGTCCACTGGCTTCACAGCCTAGCCTCCCATCAAGGATGCAGAGGAGCCCGGGCTGTGGATGGAAATGCACCCTACCAGTTCTGCCAAGGGCAGCACCTTCTTCTCAGAAGGAAACAGCCTATGTGTGCCCCACCTGGGCTCACCCTTGCCTTCCCAGGTCAATAACCTCTGGAACTCTGAGAACACTTGGGACTTCCCATCCTTCTGCCTGTCTCCAGATCAAACTCACTGAATACAATCCCCAAGCAGGGAATAGCCTCCTGGGTCCTCCCCATAGCTCTCATGGCCTGTACACGCTGCTTGGGCAAAGGGCAGGGCAGCCCCGCAGAGTCTCACACAGATCAGCACATTGGCCCACCCTCACCCCAACCCAGTCCAGGCCTCAGATGAGTGGACAGTATAGAGTCTGTGTCTTCTAGGGGGTTCTCGAGGAGGCATCCAGCCCCCCCATTCCCTCAGGACATGCATTCCTGGCTCTGAGAAAGACTGGTGGTAAGCCAGGACACATGGAAGCTTCCGGGGACCAGGGACAAACACTAAGTTGGAAGTGAATCAAGTGCTGACCTGCTGAGCAGGCTGGGAACTAAGGAGGTTTCTAGGGATGGGAAGGGGAAGCCAAGCCCAGGGCAGAAGTAGGTGCTTCAGAACACAGAGGAATCCCTTCACTTCTTTCACTTGGTCCAGAAGAGCTGGGCTTGGGAACTCCCCAAGGGCAGGGTTGTGTCTGGGGGTTATCTGAGGGATAGAAGTAGGTGTTCTCCTCGTCAGACTGTAAGTTTCCAGAGCAGGGACTAGGAACCAAGGACAAAAGTTAAAGAAAATCACTTCCAAGCCATGACCAGAAAGAACTCACTTTTTTCTCTTTTTGTAATTTAAATTGATTATCATTATGGAAAATAAAGCCCACATGCATTCTGGACACTTAAAAAATTTCAATTTGGTCATCAAGCTCATCTACTCTGAAAAACACATCTTCATTTACTACGAGGGAAAATGAATAGTTAAAACTTCATCTCACTTGTTTTTAAAATTAGACAATCTATCCAGATGGTTCTAAGTCAAGGTAATACACAAAGATAAACCTTGAGAATTCTCAACCCATCCTCCCCATTCCCTCAGCCATATGTAATCACTTACACAAGTTTCTATGTGTTTGTTTATGAAAACACAAGTAAACATTCTTCCTTTCCTCTACCCAGAGGGAACTTTCTGGTAGCTAGAACTAGTCCAATCAAACACCCAGGTTTGCATCCCACCTGTGACGCTGACCTGTTTGACCCCACCTCTCCTGGGTAGGGGTGACAACCGGTGTCCTGCTTGCCGTGAGGAAGGAGGCAGCCTATGTAAGTCCCAGCATACAGCAAGTGTTGCATAAGTGCTTACTGGTTTGGGCTTCTTTTAAAGAAGAAATGATGTGACCTCAATCTGTTCCCTATGCCCTTAAATTGGGCTTAGCTGGGCTTGTCCGCAAGTGGTTTTGAAGAGGAGAGCTATTGCAGTGAAGAGGGTGGGTTTGAGGAGACTGAGAAGTGGGGTGAGGCTCATGCAAATGTAGAGGCAAGTGGCACTTCTGAGGTCTTCGAGCCCTGATACTCTCCCAGTGAGGCATCCTGGTCCTGGGAAGAGAAGTCAAGCCCATGTTTCCCTGGCAGCTCGGGCCCCAGCAGCCTCCGAGGCCAGGTTTAAAGCCCTATCTAAGGTACACAGCATTATCTCCATTCCTCCCCACCAGGGGAGCCCAGGCCTCCCAGAGGGCCCGGCTCCCATGCTTCGTTAATGTTTACCATAGCTGGAAAACAGCAGGTATACACGGCATGGGCCACCTTCCCACTCAGAAACACCCCTGGGACATGCAAACATCGCACTTAACAGATCACCTCCAAGGGTCCCCATGAGCCTCTTCCACAGCCAGGTAGGCACCGGGCCAGACTGCTGGTGACAAGTCCCTGCATTCCCACTGGCAGCCCAGGTGCCTTCGAGTACAGGAAAGAACAGTGAGACGAATACCTGAGACCTCACTGTCCAGCACACACATAGCTTGTTCGAAATTGAGATGTGCTGTAAGTGTAGAATGCACACAGATTGTGAAGACTTACCATGAAAAAATAATGTAAATTATCTCAGTAAGTTTTCATATATCGATTACCTGTTGAAATGACAATATTTTGGGATATATTAGGTTAAAAAATATGTATAAATATATAGAATATATTGTTAAAGTTAATTTCACCTGTTCATTTTACTTTTTAAGGCAACTAGTAGAGAATATTAAGATGCAGACGTGGCTCACGTGACAGTGAGGCTGGACAGCACTACCCGGGAGGGTACCAGAAATGTATCTCGGAGGCTGTACCACTTTCCTCCTGCCTTACACGGGAAATAGTTCCACCACCTCCTCCAGCCCCTAGAGCCTGCCCCACTTCCTGCCATCAGACTGGGGCCCCTCCAAGGACAGGAGCCTCTGCTCTCTCCTAATTTTTCCTGAATACCCAGACATTTGAGGGGGACAGAATTGGCAACATGGGAGCTGGCCATCCATGCCCTGGATCAAGTCAGGGACAGCATGACCCAGGGAAGGCCAAGCCCAGCCCTGGGACTGCCATTAAAAACTTCCTCTGTGCTGACTGATGATCAGATTAGTCATTTCATTCAGGTGGTCTTAAGAGGAGGCATCGTTTCCCCAAGACTTGAGATCCAGGCATTCAGCAAGTGGTGGAACACACCTGGATCAGAAATGGCTTCGAGTGCTCACAAATTACAAAATTTCAAGGAGAATTCACAAGTAAATGGAGGAAACGTCGTAACAGATTCTGTCAGCTTCCACTCGCTCAGCCCCGTTTCACCATTTTTAGACACACAAACCCTTCCTAGGAGAGCTTTTCTTGGAATCGAAGACCCCCCCCCCCCACACCAAGTCCACTCTTTCCAATTTGACATTTTAATTCTTTACCCATTTCTCACGAAGCCTCATTTCCATGTCCTTGCCCACCCCCAACCGGTGCAGAATCACCGTTTCTATTTCCCACCTCCCCTCCCCGAGCTGAACCCACTTCCCTTCATGTGCCTTGGTGCTATTGAACCCAGCAGGTCGGTCACCTCCCTTGTTCTGGATAAGATATGTCCATTAACCTAGCCTGTAATTGCTTTGCTCTTCAAAATACTATGCGTCACTGCTGACATATCAGAAGTTGTCAACACGACTCCAAGTCTTTTGTACTAAATCCTTCTGCCCCTCCCACTTAGACAGTTAGTGTTTGGGACCCTAGTATAGGGGCTGGCAAATGCCAATTTGTATAACTGTATCCCTCCCAGCCACCTGTCATGGCCCTTCTGGGTCCTGATTCTCTCATTGATGGTTCACTTTTCCTCCCAGTGGGATCAGCATAATATCTGGACCCTCATCCAAGTCATAGCTAGCGGTGGGATGGATTTCACACCCACCTCTCCCACATAGTACTCTGCTCACTCCTCTGGTCAATCCTGTCCTCATCTCAGATGTCCTCTTAGCCATTTGTCACAGTTGGTCACCCCTCTATTGAAACCTTTTTTCATTTGATTTTCAAGCCATCACACTCTCCTGGTTTTCTTCCTACCTCCCTGGCCACTCTTTCTCGGTCTCTTCACTGGTTCATTCTCAGCTCCTCGACTCGAATATCGGAATGCCTCGTGGCTAGTCTTTGCACCCCTTCTCTTCCTTATCTTCATGTCCTCCCTTGGTGAGCTCATCCAGATCAGAGGCTTTAAATATCATTTATAAATTGATGACTCCCGAATTTGAATCTCCAGCCCAGACCTCTCCTCTGAATCCCAGACTCACATGTCCAATCGTACCCTCTCATCTCCACCTGGATGTCTAAAGCACATCTCACACTCCGCATTCCAAACCTGACCTTCTGACAGGTCTCCTCTCTCAGCCAACATGTCCACCCATAGGCCGCACCATCTCGGGATCTAGGGTCACGTCAACTTCATCCTTCCAGCTGCTCAGATCAAAAACCTTGCACTCATACTTAACTCCTCTCTTTCTCTCACATCCCATGTCTAATTTGTCAGCAAATCCTGTTGGCTCTATCTTCAAAACATATCAGAATCCAACTGTTTCTCTGTCACTTCCAATCTGGTTCAAGCCACGATCATTTCTCACTTGGATTTTTGCAAGAGCCTCATGACTTTTGTCCTTGCTTCTAGGATTACTACAGTTTCCCTGCTCTGAACTTGCTCGCCCTGCACACTTCCCCCAACCCACTACCACCAATCTATTCTTAACACAGGAGCCAGAATCATGCTATTAAATCCTAATTCAGATTCTAAGCCTCCTCTGAACAGACCCTCCAATGACTCCTGCCTCACTCGGAGTAAAGTCTGAAGGCCTCACAGGGGCCCCCAGGCCCTATCTGATCCAGTTTCATTACCCTCTCTGCCCCATCTCCTCCACTCTCCTCTTTGCTCACTCTCTCTGTTCTAGCCGCCTGGACCTCCTTGCAGCTCCTCCAACATACCAAGCGTGCTATAGCCTTTACAATTACCATCCTTCTCCGGATGGCCTCGTGGCTCCTTCCTCCCTCCTTCAAGTCTTTCCTCAAATGTCACCTTCTCAGTGAGGCCTTCCCTGGCCACCCCTTTTGGAATAACAATCTCAATCTCTGACACTCTTCATCATCCTTTCCCACTTAATTTTTCTTCTTCGTACCTTTTTTCTTTCTGACATGCTATATATTTTTCTTACTTATTTTGTTATTGTCTATCTCCTACCACTAGAATACGTGCTGTAAAAGGACAGAGATTTTTGTCTGTTTCATTCACAGCTATATTCCTAACTCCTAAAACAGCACCTGGCACATAGTAGGGTGAACATCAGTATTTGTTGAATGAACAAGACAGGGCTAATGACAGAGCCCTGGCCCCCATGGCATCTGTTGGAAATTATCCTCTTCTAGACCAGTGTGGATTCATTAAACAATACTCTTGGGGTATAACCTTCTAATAGTCTCCATAATTTACTTATTTACTTTGGTTTTATTTATTGTCTTCCTCCTCTTGTAGAACATAAAGTCCACAAAGGAATTTTATTGTTCTATTTTGTTCATTGATGTATCCCAGTGTCTAGAAGAATGCCTAACAAATAGTAGGTACTCCATGAGTATTTGTTAAATGAATAAATGATCATTTATCCAGCAACTAAACTATAAAAACCACTTCAGGATCCCAGCTATATTTCTTCATCTTGACCATAGAAGTGACTGAAAAACTTTATTGAGAACTCTGTCAAGTTCCCACACTTCCCACAGTTTCTGCATCTTCTGGTCTTCAATCGTGCTCAGAGTCAAAAAATCCATTAGTCAGAAATCTTCATAAGAGAAATGCATATTAAAACTAGGGTCTTCTTCTATTTGATCTAGGTGATCACCCAGCACCAGTAAGACCTGAAAGTTAGGAAGCACACTGTTAGCCAAAATACAAGAAAAACAAATATTCGAAATAGGGACAAGAATTGTCACAACTTCTAAAGAATTTGACAATATCTATCAAAATTAAACATGTATATATTTTTTGCTCAACAACAGATACCTCTGAGTATCTATTCTATAGAAACACATATACATCGCATATATTAAGCATTCAGGAAGAGACATATATGCAAGGTTATTCATTGCGGAAATGTTGATTAAAGGGAAGGGCTGAAGATGGTGAGAGGATGGTTGAATAAATGATCATGCATCCATACTACAGTTCTCCAAGGGTGTTAAAAGAATGAGGCAGCTCCATGTGCCCCATTGTGTAAAAATCTCTAAGATATTGTTGGAGGAAAAGAAAGTTAAATGAAAAACAGCAAGTAAACTATGCTACAATTTGCCTTTTTAAAAGGATAGGTTGATAGGTAAGAAGATAGGCAGATAGATGATTGATAGATGATAGATAGGTAGGTAGATAGATAATACAACTAAGCAATGATAACACTGGTTATCTTTGAAGAGAGGAACTGGGAGGCTAGGAGTCAGGGGTAAGACTTTTCACTGTATACCCTTTCGTACTTTTGGAATTTCATTCCAGGGGTGTTTCTTGTCTATTTCTCAATGTTCTTGTTTTTAGTTAGACTGACACACTAGCCATGGTGAGCCCGAACTGGCTCTTGGTGACCATACCTCCTTCTAAGTGCTCACGAACTATTCCTTTCACAATCTACAAGGATCCTGACCAGGGCTTTCCTCAGCTGTGTAGTTGCAGATTCCAACCTCCTCCTCTTTTATAAATTCAGAACCATATTTTTCCTTTATCAGGCCCCCATGTTCCGAGCTTCCTTAGAGGGGACCAAATGGACCTAGTAGTCTTGCTCACAAGCTTCTTTTGTGCCTGAAATGCTGTTTTATGGGGAGAGACCCCCTGCAGGCCCCAGGAGCAGCTGGTGGGGAGGGGTTCATCCCACCTCCAGTCCCCACCCCCAGCTTCTCTCTTCTCTCCCACTGTGGCCCTGCTCTGGGTTTGAAGGCCAGTTTCCAGGTATTTGGCAGAGGGCCAACAATACAACCCCAGGGGGACCACTCTTTCTTCACCAGAGTTATGCCATCAGGCTCAGTGGTCTCCAGTCTCTGATCCTGGCTAAACAAGCCTGGATTGCCTCACAAGGTTCTGTCTATTTTTGTCTTCCAGACACCATCCTTACAAGCCACGGCCCTGTCTTTTATCTTTCCTTCCTTCCTCTGTTCGAACCTTCTTAAAACATCAGTCTGGCAAAGAGCTCCAGTGTTACCCACTCATCTCCTTGGCCACCTCCCCTCTTTCTTCATCACAGGGACACAGACTACCCTGTGTGTGATTGCACAGTCTGATGCAGCTTTTGGGAGCTTCCCAGCCCTCTTGAAATATATTTTCCTCCCAGAGATTTGTGCCATGGAATCCTGCCTATCTTGTCACTGAAATATTGGTCAGCTGACTTTGGACAGGCTCACAGTAGCTCTCAACTGAATGGTTGAAAGAACATCTCTTACTTCAATCTCCTATTCTCTCCCATTCATTCTCTGCACCAGCACTGAGTGATCTTTCTAAAATACACAGCTAACCATGCCCCTCTGCTGCTGAAAGCCATTGATGACTCTGCAGGATACAATCCAAGGTTGCAGCATGACTTGCAAAGCCCACCACAGTCTGGTTTCTTGTTGCCTCTCCACTTGCACCACCCACCCCTCACTCTCTCTAACTTCACCCTTTAACTAAATATCTAATTATGTACACTTCCCTAGACACACTATATTATTTCACATCTCTATGCTTCTACTCCTATAATTTCTTCTACCTAGCATGACCTTCCAACTGTTCTTGATAGGGTGCTCAAGACATCACTCAGGGGTCACTGTTTTTAGGAAACCTTCCCTGACCCCCCAGGTAGGGCTAACTTTGCTCCTGTGGTTTATCTTTGTATCTTGGGCATTCTACCTAAGAGCCATTCCTGCCCACCCCTTCCTCATTGCCACCAGAACCCCTACCTTTGTATGTGGCAATGTATCTAGGCCCAGAAGATGAATCAAGGTTCACCTAAGCTATCATGAGCATTCTGCTCCCAGCCGTCTCAATTTCCCACCTCCCTTGCAGCATCCCCACTCAGTTCTGGCCAATGAGACATGAGAGGTCATTTTCTGAGGAGGCTTCTAGGAAATAGAAGAGGAAAATACAGCCCCATTTTCTCCTTGGCTTTTTTCTTTTCTGCCTTGAATATAATTGTAGGAAGTACCATAGCTGCCAACTTGCAACCATTAGCAAATAAGCATGTGGACAAAAGTTAACTTGCTGAGGATGGCAGACAGAAATATAGAAAAAGCCTGCATTTTCAGTAACATCATTGAGTCCTTTCACCAACCTGGAGCCACCTGACTCCAGACTTCCCGCTATGTGAGACTGATAAACATCCCTATCACTCAAGCCACTGTCCATTAGGTATTCTGTCAACCTGAGACCAAATGCATTCCAAACTGACAGAGCATATTATATGAAAATGCTCTTACTGGAGTTCATCTCCATGACTAGATGATATGCTCCTTGAGGGCAGGAATGATGTCTTCTTCCTCTTGGTGTTCACAGAGCCTTAGCATGATGACTCAATAAATGATGGTTAACTGAACTGAACTGACTTCCCTCCCCCACATATTATGAATGAGGGGACAGGTTCACTTTTATCCCTGGTTTCCCCTATCACTGCCACTCTGCCAATCCACTCTGCCAACAAACCCTCCTTCCTCTATTCACTTCCCCCAACCCTCTGAGAGATGAAATGGTCCCCAACACCAGAAGAGAATTAGTCAGATGCCCAGCAAACCTTCGCTGATGAGGTCCCCACCCACTGTGTCCTGCCCTGGGCCAGGCGGGTACTGTGCATCGAGAAAGCACCACCCTTGTGCGCCTGCTGCCCCTGCCGCTGAAGGGCAGGACACACACCCTGAACAGAAGGTCATTCCTTCCCAGAGTCCAGATGCATATTCCTACTGCCTCAGGGAATCTCACCTTTACTCTCTTTAGGAATAGAAGTTCCCCCAAAGGTCTTCAGGATGGACCCCAGCTTAGGCAAATGCAGACATCTAAGTGACAAGGAGGGTGCTGCGTCAGCCTCTCCCACTGTGCTACCTTTCCCAGTCCAGTTCATCATTAATAGACTCAATAATATAAAGCACAAAATGTGTCTTTTAAATCTAGTCAATGCTGAGCACCTAAACCACTGACAGCATTTCATGTTGATTACCAAGGGCTCCAGATATGTATCTTGTCCTTGGTTGATTCTTAAGAGGTGTACAGTTTTTGCTAAATACTGAATAGGGAATTTATCTTCTGGTAAAACTTAACAGAGTTTAACCCAGACACAGCTCTCTACCTTACTTACATTTTCACCTGATGACCGACCTCACCTGGGGCCTCATCCAATAACGCTTACTTCCTCCATGAATCCTGCAGACCAGGGCTCAAGCCATCCCCCACAGGGAGCAGGGTGGGGACTCTCCAACATGCCCACCCATTTCTGCTCCCACCAGCCAAACCATGTGTGTCCCAAGAGCCATTGTGTTTACCCCCAAACTTATTTACCAATTGCACTTGTTGTAATTATGTAATTTGATTAAACATGACACAAAACAATTAAGTATGACTGTGAAAAGAAACAGTTTTCTTTTTTTCTTGAAAATCTAAGTTGAATGCTTTGGAAGAGTTTGGTAAGAGCAAACTGCTAGGGAAAAAATGCCGTCAAGTTAGACGGGAAAGAGACAGTCTGTAAAGAGTGGTGCTGGCAGGCCGGGCTGAGGGCAGAAGCAGGTCTGAAAATCTGTAAGAATCTTGTCCTTGGTTGGTTCTTAAGAGGTGTACAGTTTTTGTTATGCTTTAAATAAACCAACACTGGAACCCAAAGAAGACAGAGTGTCACGGGGTGGTTTGTGTAAGAAAGACCATTCAGGACTCAGGAGGGCCTGTGCCCAGGGGAAGGTCTCAGCTATATATCAAAAGGCTTGCAAGTGTTAGTACACGCAGAGGTCTCCAGTTAAAACAAAATATTTATACTGTATAGTCTCAGTATTTATGGTCCTCATTCTAACCAGCCAACTACAAGCCTTGATGGCATTAGGTAGGAGGGTTTCACTGTACCACATGTAAACCCTACCACAGAGGTCTTATCACTCTGAGCCTCTGTTTCCTTGTGGATTATCGTCTGACCTACCCCAGAGGGCTGTGAAGAATAATTGGGAGAGTAAAGTGTTTAGCAAAGGCCCCAGTACACAGTAAGCACTCAGTTCACCAGCCAACCAATTAAGCTAGCCAGGAACCTTGGATGCACTCCCAGCACCTCCCTTTCCCTCACCTCCCAACTCTATCTACCCGGCCTATCAGTGCAACCCTGCCAAGTCTACCACTGAAAAACTTCCTGATTCTATCATAGGAGTTGCATCGCCACAGCAGCCACCCCGACCAGAGCCACCAACATCTCTCCCCTGGAGGATGGCACCAGGTACCTACCTAGTCCTGCTACTTTCACTCTACCCCCACCCCAGAGTGCAGCCTTCTCCAGCAACAAGAGGGATGTTTTAAACACACAAATCCAGTTATGTCATTCCTTTGCTTGAAACTCTTCAATAACTTCCAAACTCCTTCAAATGGCTGAAAAAGTCCTATACACACACACACACACACACACACGCAGAGCACTTCAGCTGCACCAGCCACCTAACAGCTCCTCAGAATGCACTCTGCCCCCCTCCTGCCTCAGAGTCTTTGTGCATACTGTGCCTGCCACCTAGAATAGTCCTTACCCTTTCTTAACCTGATTAATGCCTCCTCATCCTTGGGCCTCTACTTAAATGCCTTTTTCTTGGGACTGCTTTCGCTTTCTGCTTATACAAAAAAATATTTGGTACCTGCTACACGCCAGGCACTGTTCTAGGCACTGGGAATACAACAGTGAGCAAGACAGACAAAATCCCTGCCCTCAAAAGATTATATCTTAGTGGGAGACAAAGATAATAAACAAATAAATATTATATTCCAATGGTGATAATAAAAGTATCTGATCAAAATATGATTCATTTTATTATTAGGAGAAATCGATATTTTTAAAATGACTTACATTTTTAATTGCTTAAGAAAATTAAGTTTCAACAATATATCAAAGGCATTTATTTTGATATATATCAAACATGTGATATAAAATATGATATAAACATGTATATGCATGTAGTCATATAATAATGACTGTTAAAATTTAGTGCTAGAATGTCGTTTCTATATTTTGAAAGTGTGACTCTGGCATGTTTCCCCAATCAAAAAATAAAATAAAATACAATGGCATTGCTCATGAATATAAACACATGGACACACATAACTTTAAAACTGACATGCAGAGCCTGTCACAGGTCACAGGCTCACCCACGTAGACATGTATACAAAGATATACCAGACTCAAAGCGTCTCACACACATGCACGCACGCACGCACACACATACGCACTCAGACGCACTCAGACAGTCATAAACACACAGAGACCAGGGGCCGGGGTATGAGCACACCCATCCCCAAGGGCTGGCCCTGCCTGCTGGAGGTATGGTTGCCAAGAGTGGCAAGTCTCTCTCTTCCATCATCATTCAGATAATAATCAGCACCTGGGGTGGCAACAGGAGGCCTTAAATTCCCTCCCACTCCCAACAGTTACTCAGCAACCTAACTTCTGGCAGAGGCTGAAGTTAAATTGAAGTAAAGAGAGATCAGGTACCTTGTAATTTTGTGGTCACTCTCTATTCTGACCTCTACTCAGCCCCCAAGCCCAGCATCACACTCAATGCTCACCCCATCACCAACATAGAACCCCACTCACCACACACACACACACACACACAAGCACACATTCTACCTTTATTCCATATAGTCCCCATCTTCACATTCCTGAACAAACATTCACACAACACACACTCCTACACAAGCCCATGGAGATGCAGAAGAGCTACTGGGCTTCAGTAGCTCTTCTCAGGAGATGGAAACATCTGGGGTGTGGACCCAGACTCCCCACCCCTCCACACCTACACATACCCAGTGCCCATGCCCTGCCCTCTCTCCTCACCACTGCCTGAAAGGTAGTGTGACTCACTGTTCCTACAGCCAGAGCCAGCCACGCAGGGCAAAGTAGTGTTCCCACCCCCAGCCCCAAGCCAGTCTCCAAGCCTCTCCATCGTCCACTGGCACCTGATCCACCTACCACACTGCCCATGAGCATCTAAGGAAAGGTCAAAGTCTTTAGGGACAAGGTCCTTCCTGAGTGGGGCAGGGCAAGTCACAGGATCTGAGGTGATGTCAGAGGACTCAGGACATCAGGAATCCAGGGAGAGTTGACCTCTGGGCAGAGGGCACAGCTGGCAGCCTGGGCTCATGTCAGCCTGGCAGCCCTGGAACACAGCTGGTTCGGGCAGTAGAGCCCAGTGAATGGAGGGCAATGGGGCAGCTCGCAGAGGAGCCTACCCATTGCCACTGGGCCCAAGAAAGCATCAGGGACGTCCCTCCACCCTCGCTCCAGGGCTTGGCTCCTGGCTGCCCTGGGAGTAGCAACAATGCCAAGGAGATAATCTAAAGAATCACATGAGAGAGCTCTGGAAGGAGAAAAGGCCAGCACCCTTTTAGAATGCCTAAGGATCTTCTCTTCTCTCTGATTCCCTGGTTCCAAGAGAGAACAAGGCAGCTGGCAAACTGCGAGGAGAGCAGACACAGAATGATCCAGGCCCTTCCATGGTGATAGAACAGTCCTGAGTTCCCATGATTCTATGACGAGGGACAGGGAGATACAGAGGAGAAAGAAAAGGGAGAGTAGAAGCCCTTGCCCAGCCCTAAGCCTACTGACCTGCCATGCCAATCTACCCAGCCTCTGTCCCAGCCCAGCCCTAGGATCCCTTGATGAAGGGCTGAGACCTAGCAGTTGACCTTCCCAGACACTCTTTGCTGAGTGGGGGGAGACCAAGACCCAACTGTATGGCACGATGATGGGGAACAAAACTAAAAGTATCAGGGAGCTACAGCAGGAGAAACTAAGGGTGGAGTAAGGAAGGACTGCCTGGTTGACAAAAGACAATATAATTCAATTAACACATACTGACTGAGTGCCAGCTCTGCATCGGGCACTGTGCTAGGTGCTGGACCCACAAAATATAGGGAATGTGCTCTCTGCTCTCAGAGAGCTGAGACTACGATGAAGTAATAACAGCCAGCACATGCATAATGTTTATGATATGCTAAGCCCTGTTCTAGTCTTTTAATGAGTCATTTGATTTTCATAAGCTATTATTATTACCCATTTCAAAGATGGCAAAGAAGTTGAGGTGTAGAAGAGTTGAGTAACTTGTCTAAGGCTGCACAACCAGTAAGAGAGGATTCGAACTGGGCACTCTGGCTCCAGGGTCCACTCTCCTTGCCATCTTGTTCTTCCCCTTCTATATGGCAGCAGTAAGCGGTCTCTAGCTCATTCTCCTTTGTACTAGGAGCCCCTCATCCCTCCCACCACCCCATTCCCAGCCTGAATCATCTGTCATCACACTTAAGTCATCTTCACCCATTCACCAAACATACACTGAGCACCTTGCTATATGCCAGGCCCTGTGCTGGTTCTGGGAATACAGATCTCACCCAGGCCAGGGCCTGACCACTGGGGAGCTCTCTGTCTGGGGAGTGAGGTCAGCCAAGTAAATGGGGTATCAATGCTTGGAGACAGATTAAGAGGTAGTATAGGTACGGGACACTCTGGAACCCAGATGAAGGAGCCACACTGACAGCACCAAGAACTATGGGCATTCATGAAAATGTAAAATCCTTTATGCATCAAAAGACATTATTAACGGAGTCAAAATGCAACCCATGGAACTAGAGAAAATATTTACAAGTCATATATTTTATAAGGGATTAATATCTAGAAGATATAGAGAACTCCGAAAACTCAACAACAACAAAAAATTCAAAAATGAGCAAAGTACTTGAATAGCTATTTCTCTAAAGAAGATATACAAATGGCCAATAAGCACATGAAAAGGTGTTCAACATCATTAATCATTAGGGAAATGCAAATCAAAACTACAATAAGATACCACCTTATACCCATTAAGATGGCTGCTATCAAAAACAAACAAACAAACAAACAAAAAATAGAAAATCACGAGTGTTGACAAGGATGCAGAGAAATTGGAACCTTTGTGCACTTTTGGTGGGAATGTAAAATGCCACACCCATTGTGTAAAACAGCATGGAGTTTTCTCAAAAAATTAAAAATAAAATTACTATCTGATTCAGCAACTTCACCTCTGGACATCTACCAGAAAGAATTGAAAGCAGGATCTTGAAGATATATTTGTACACCCGCGTTCATTGTAGCATTATTCACAACAACTAAAATGTGGAAGCAACCCAAGTGTCCGTAGGTGGATGAATGGATAAGCAAAATGTGGTGTATCCATGTAATGGAATATCATTCAGTCTTAAAAAGGAAGGAGATTCTGCAATATGCTACAACATGGATGCACCTTGAGAACATTATGCTAAGTGAAATAAGCCAGTCACAAAAAGACAGATACTGAATGATTCTACTTATGTGAGGTATTTAGAATAATTAAGTATTCCACTTATTTAGAGTAGTCGAAATCATAGAGACGGAAAGTAGAATGGTGGTTGCCAAGGGCTCGGGGGAGAGGGAATGGAGAGTTGTTGTTTAATGGGTATTGAGTTTCAGTTGGACAAGATGAAAAATTCTAGAGATGGATGATGACGATAGTTGTGCAACAATATGAATGTACTTTATAATACTGAACTGTACACTTTAAAATGTATGACATGTATTCTACCACAATAAACAAAAATTAAGTAAAAGAACTAAGCAAAAGTGTAACTCCAAAGCCATCCAGGCTGAGATGAAAACGTTTCTTTGGAGCAGGGACGGGACAGAGGCAGCAGAGAAAGCAGCGCCACGATGAGCTGAGTGTGGGTGAGGGTAGAACTGGCCTCTGGCACCAAGCCTTGCTATGTTCTGGACGTGTCATTTCCTCACTCAAGGCCTCAGTTTCCTCATCTGTCTAGTGGGATTAATAAAACCTGCTCTGCCAATCCCAAAGGAAATCATGTGTTCAAAGGGCTTGGGGAAAGATAAATTGTGAGCATGCAGTATTTGAGACAAATGATAACAGTTAAAAGCTACAGTATGGAATTAGAGGAAATCGTTAGATTTAAACCACTGACTAAAGAAAGATGTTCATGAAGCGTTCTGTGAATCGGAGGGAAAGTGAGCTTGAGATAAAGCCTTCCCAGAAGTAAGGATAGCTCTTTCCACAGAGGGTCATCTTGTCCATCCCCCTGCCTCCTCCAGGTCAGTCCTACTCAGCAAGTACCTCTGAACCCCTGCCCCTGTACCCTGGGGGAGACACACACACACACACACACACACACACACACACATATGCTGCAGGGAGGCCACAGACACATGCAGCCACAGAGCCCAAGGCAGTGACAGACAATCCAACCTGGCTGAGCTCAGGGCACTAATTCTCTCAGGGTCTGGGGTGGAGAGAAGAGGTGTCACAGGCTAGATGCGTAAATCTCAAAAGCTTTCTGGAGGCCTGGCTGAGCCAGTCTACTAGGGAAATAGGAGGGCCCCAGCCCATCATCCGTGGTGGCAAAAAGCACAGAACTTTGACTCAACACAGACCAGGGGTCGAGTCCCGCTCTGCCCCTTGCTCTGTGTGTGATCTTGAGTGGTTACATAAGCTCTCCGGGCTTCTTTTCCACTCTGGTAAAAATGGGGGTGAAATCCATACCCTTCTCCAGGGCTGTTGTAAGAATTACAAGTGAATCTATATGCTATCCTCAGGGCCCAGCAAAGGGTGGCTCTCATTATCATTATTAGTACTTATTACTCTGCCCCTCAGGGCTGGGGGTAGGACAGAAACAGAGAACGGAAGGACTGGGGAGTTGCGACTTGAGATGTAGTGATGCTGGGGCACCTTCCAAGTCTGTGAAACGTGAGTGTGTCAGGGAGGGCGAGGGAGGGACCCCAGGGGCCTGCCTAGCCAAGGCCTGACCTCCTGAGGTCCCGAGACATGTACCTCCCTCTCATTTGGCTAGGAGACACTGCCCCGCAACACACACACACACTCCTACTGTGGGAATCCTAAGCCTGGCATGTTTTTCTCTCTCCCAAACTGCTCTCCTGTCAGAGCTGGGGGCAGCACCCTGGACTTTACCCTCCCTTTTGGGCTCACAAGTTCTCTGCTCTGTTTGCCCTTAAAGACACAGGTCTCTCCTCATGGCCCAAGGCCAGCCAAGAGAGGAGGCAGCCCCTGGGGAGGATAGATTCAAAGGAACCACCATCCTCCTCCGGTCACTTCCCAGTCCCGCCCAGGGCCACCCCTCTGTCACCACCTCCCACCCTTCCTCACACACATTGACATCTGGGTCTATAGGCAACCCAATAGGTAATCATTAATCCCAGTAGGAGGTGCTGGCCCTTTAAAGCTGCCCTGGGAAGAGATGACAAAATCACCCCACTGGACTTTATGCCCTGAGGCTGCTGCAGAAAACAAGGCCTGAGAGCTGTGTGGGAGCCTGCCCAGGCAGGCCCATGGGCCAGGAAATCCAGCCCAAAGAGAGCCTTCTACTGGCCCCTTCCCCACTCACTCTCTCTAATAGGCTTGTGCTGACCATGAATAATGGACTCTGCTGTGCACGCATGTCTCCAGGACGCATACTCTCTCAGATGGTCATCCTTCTACCTGACTTGTGAAGCTTTATTCATACCCTATACCTCCTTCCAACAGGTGTCTTAGCTTCGGCCATTCTTTCAACGCCCATCTGTCACTGTGCAAGGAAAGGAACGCTTGTAAGGATCACTCTTTTGTGCCCAGCACCCAGTCTAGAGCCTAAGGTGCTGACCCAACAAAGGCACCAGCCTGGTAAAGGCAAGGGTAGGTGGGGGGATCTATGGAAGAGAGCACAGGGCTGGGAGTCAGGACACTTGAGGTCTGGACCCAGCTCTGCCCTGAGTCACTGTGGGGCCTCAGTAGCATCTCTGCCCATCTCTGAGCCTGCGGGTGATAGGCCCTCTCGTTGCCAGCCTGTGTCTGTGGCTCTGCAGCTGTTGGTGGTAATGATGGATCAGGGGGTACTGACACAGGGGACAGCCTCCACCCTTCTGCCTATGAACCAGGACCACAGGCGGTCACAGGCATATCTTGGGCTAACAGAGGTGGACAAATCTCTCTTAAATGGCTTGCACTAAAATGAACGCCTGTGTAAGAATCTTTCGACGGCCTCAAATGTCAGCTCCTCAGGGAGCTTTAGCTGTCCCAACATCTGGCTCCAGCACTGAGGACTGCTCTGGTAAAAGCTCACCTCCTTGAATGGTTTGTACCTCCTTGATGCCAGGAACTGTATCATCTCCAACTCTGAGAGCCAGAGCAAGCACAGTGCCCAGCACATCGAAGGTCTGGGCAAACATTTTTTGACTGAATAAATGAATAAATGTTAGTGGTTCTTAAATATCAGCAGTGCACACAGAAGGAGCCCCAGGTCTGAGTGATCATGCACAGGTTAGGCCAGGACAGACCCAAGCTCTTTCACCAAAAAGCTGGGTAACCTTGAGAAATAATCTACCTTCCTGGCCACTCTTTGGCCCAGATCCCACAGGCCAGTTAGCTGGTGAGTGTCAATTAAGGGCACGCTGTGTGCAGGCACAGTGGTGGAGAGTCAGAGAGCCACATGGGAGAATTAGTAGACATGGTTTCTGCCCTTACAGAGCTCACTTGTGGTTGAACGTATCCATCTGAAATAATCTTAGAGCAACAGCAAGGAGAAATCAGGAATGAATTGAGAGACCAAAGGGACAGACGGGAGGATAAGAACAAGATGCAAGCTTCCTAGAAGAGGTGAATTCTGAATTAAAGACCCAGAACATTAGTCTCATTCATCCATTCATCCATCCATTGAAACAGACATCATTAGATGCCAGGCCCTGAGAATACAACTGTAAATGAACAGTCCTTCCCTTGAGGAGCTTACAGCCTCACCGGGAAGCCAGGCATCTAAACTCAGGTGACCACATGGTCTGAGATGTGACCCGACAAATACATAGACTATGTACCAGAAACTGGAGGAGTGAGAGCCTCTTGAGAGGGTCAATCTTGAAGAAATCCCCACCAAAATCTGCCCAGTAGATATGAGCTTCTAAAGGAGCAGGAGACGCAGGTAATGAGAAGGAGCAGGAGAAACCTCATGAGGCAACAGGTACCTGGCAGGTAAACAAGGTTAATGAGGACCTGTTGTTTCTCCACGTCCTTGGTGACCTCACCTTTGACCAACAATTTCCTGGCACTGGCTCAGGCTGCCAAGGGGGGCAGAGGGGGAGGAAGAAGAGGGCAAACAGCAGGTGAGGCCAAAGGTGGCCCTGGAAGGCAAGGGGCACATTCCGAAAAGTCTCTCTAGCCTGAGGCCGACAGCGGACCCAAAGTCCGATAGCGAGAGCACACCTGCATTCCATTCATCCAAAGAGGCTATAAATATCTGAGAACCCACCGGAAAGGATGCTTTGGGCTGCTTGGGAATTCCTCCCCTCCCCTACTCTATAGCCCAGCTCTCCAGCTCCTCCACTGTCCCATTCTCTAGGAGACCTTCTGAATTCACTGGAAGAAGCTGAGGATTTCCACCTGGGCATGACCTCCTCCCACCACCTCTTTTCCTTCTCCCTTCTCTTCACTTGCCTTGACCCAGACTGGCCAGTGTGGGGAGAACTGCCGAGGCCTGTGTGAGACCCTGATGTGCAGTACAAGGGAAGTCCTGAAATTTCTCAGAGAACAGCTGGATTTCAGGCCCACTCTGCCAATCACAGGCTGTGTGACCTTGGTCAAGTCACCAAACCTCACCAAACTTTGATTTTATCATCTAGAAAAATGGATTACTGACAGGAGACACTTTCACAGTCTTTTGGAAAGAGTAAATGAGATAATTAATGTGTATGAAATAAAATTAGGCATTATTATTGAATTTTACCGATGAGGAAACTAAAGTCGAGAAAAGACGCGAAAAAAATGAGGGAATTGGGTAGTCTCTCTTCCTCCTTCTCCTGTCACTCATTTTCTTAGTTCAGCTTGGCCTTCTAAATATGGGTTTCTAAACTTAGGGAACACAGGTCTCTTGGAGAATGTAATGAAAGCAAGGACTTTCTCTCTCCAAAATGCATTCATCTGCATACCCCTAAGTCTGCAAGCAATTTCAGGGGGTTCATTTGCCCCAAGTTAGAGATCCTTGCTCTATGACAGAGCAGAAAAAGAGAGAGGCTGTCACAGTCTTCAGATCATGCTTTCCACAGTCACAGTCCCAGGGAAGCAGGAAATGACAAGGGGCAAATCTTGAACTTTGAGGAGCAAACTTCACTCAAAGGGTCCCCAAAAGCCAATCCTCAAGGCCTTGGAAAGAAAGCCCCCCCAAACTGCTCACCACCCTCTACCATGCCCCCACCCATTTTCTCACAATCTGCTAAAAACTCCTGAACTACTTAATTTCATTCTGGTCCTTGAAAGTCAGAATCTTAGAGACCATCTGTACATTCTTTTTTCCAGATGAGGAATATAAACCACAAAAGGTATACTGACGTGCTTGAAGTCATCAGATAATCAGCAGGAACCAGGCTGCATTAACCAACTCAGTCCCAGGACCTACTGTGTGTTTGGTGCCCTGCTGCCAGGAGTGGACCACCAAGAATTGATGAGCTGTCACTTGATTGGCCAAGCAAGCCTAAAATTCTTGGGATGAGAGTACAAACAAGTTACTGAGCACCTGATTGTGTAAGAGAGGTTGCAAAATCTCTAGAAGTTCAGCAAAGGCAGAGTTGGAGCATTCATTCATTCATTTATTCATTCAATAATTATGTATTGAACCCCAAGCACTAGACATAGACATAAAGTGGTAAATCACCCAGTCAAGTTTCCTGCTCTCCTGGAATCTTAGAAAAAGACAATAAACAAGTAAACAGATAAAATTAATTTAGCTGGAGATAAATACTATGAAGAAAATAAATAGGGTGGTATTTGAACAGCTCAGTAATATAATTGATATGGCGGGGAGGTGTTCTAGGAAGACTTCTTGGAGGAGGTGGCATCTGAGCTGAGTCCCAAAAGGTAAGGAGGAGGCATCCATACAAAGGTGTGGAGCCAGAATGTTCCAGAAGGAGGAAAAAACAAGGGCAAAGTCCCTAAGGCAGACATAAAACTGATAGGCTCGGGAACTAAAAGATCCGTGTGCAGTGGGTAAGAGGGGCCCTGGAGGTGGAAGAGGTGGGCAGGGGGAAGGTGCAGGGAGCAGGCTTTATGCGCATGTGGGGAGGGTTTAAGCAGAGGCAGCATAATCCCTCACTTGGTGTTGTCTGTATGAAAGCTTATCCTGGATGCTAGGAGGGGCAAGAACTGGAAGGGCTGGAAGAGAGCAAGGAAGCTGCAGAGGCCAGGCCAGAGGGTGGAATGAGGGGAGAAAGGGATGTAAATATTTTTGAAGTAGAACAAGCCACCAGGTTGCTGATGGGCTTGGATGGACGAGATAAAGGCAAAGTGTTGAACCAATATGAATGCCAGGCTTCAGGCCTGAGCCGCCATGGGTGGTGCCATATATAGGTACAGGAAAGTAACAGGTTAAGAGGGAAGCCAAGGGTTACAAGTTGTATATCAGGAAAAAAGCTCAATGTCCTTTGCCCACAAAACCTGTTCCGTGTGAATGTGCTATATAACAGTGTGTCCATATCACAAAAGATAGAGCCTTTGAAAGAATTTAGAGGAGATTGTGACAGAGGATGGGGGAGCAGAGGCTAGGCTCTGAAAAAATGTCCAAAATGTCCAGTAGTGTCTCAATCATGAATAGAATTTCAAAATTGCTTTCCTTATGGGTTTTCCACACCATGCAGCAGGCGGCCAGGCCTCCCGCTTCAGGCAAAGACGAGTGTCTGGGTAGGGAGTCTGGGCTGGCAGGGCAGCCTCATACCTGGTGTTTGCGGTCCTTTAACTCTTGCTCACTCTCTCGTTCCATTTCCACATTGTGCAAGCAATGATCATTGACTTTGGCGTGGTTCTTTTTCACAAGTCAAGAGTTTTATTAGGAAAAAAGTATCAGCTAGAATCACATGCAAAACCAAACTCTCAGTGCCACATTCTGAGGGAAACAGGCGTTAGACTAGGAGCCTGCTGAGTAACGAGGAGACACTGACCATCTCTCCTGTGCCAGTTGATGTAAATCCCAGAGGGAGACCCAGCTAATTCCTTCCTTTAGGGAGTCTGGTTGGGTAATCCAGCCTCTTCCTTCTACTCTGTATCCTGTGAGGCAACCCCTGCACCCCAAACTCAACCCTTGGGGCCTTGATAACCCCCATCTCAGGCCCAATCTCAGCCCTGCTTCTCTCCTGGGCCTCTGCTGACCTCTGCCACATTCTTCCTCTTTCTCCTCCATCCCAGTCCCTCTACGTGGTCCTTCTTTACTTCTAACCAAAGATGTAAGATGTTTTTCCTCCTGTGCTGACCTAGCACTAGGCAACCTCTTCCAGAAAGTTCCAATAGGTAAGCCTGATGCCACATCAACCTGACTGCACAGTTCCAGCCTTACTTTTCTCTCTGCTCTGTATACTGACGTGCGATCATCCTGGACTGTGTGTGTGTGTGTGTGTGTGTGTGAGAGAGAGAGAGAGAGAGAGAGAGAGAGAGAGAGAGAGAGAGAGAGAGAGAGAGAGACAGGCCAGGATGAGTACATCTGCTGCTTAAACTAGGGGACCTTGGGGTGACCAGTGGACACCTTTCCATCCTCTTCTTCATGAATCCCATCTTGAAAGACCTTTCCTTGTTGCTGTCCTACCTTCCCACTATCCCTAGTCTCTGCCTCAGGTCCCTTTTATCCAGCCGACAAATTTTGACTGAGTGCCTACTCTGTGCCAGAGTGGTGCTGGAAGCACACCAGTGAACAGATAGACAATGCCCCAGCCCTCGCAGAACTGTTATTCTGGGTAGGGAGCTAGATTATAACCAAGGTGATGGATGGATGAGTAGGGAGTAGGTAAGTAGTAGAGGCAGAAAGAGAGAAAATAAATGTCTCTAACAGTGATAGATGCTCAACAAATTGAGCACCTGCTATGTGATGGGTGCTTTTTCAGAGATATAAGATACATCAGTGAACAAAACAGAGGCCTGCCTTTGTGGAATTTAAATTCCAGTGGAGAGAAACAGAAAATATACAATACACATAATGAATAAATACATTTTGTAATGTAAGAACCTTAGAAAGAGATCAGTGTCTAGAAAAAAGATAAAATGGTTAAGAGAGATGAGAGTGTGGGAAGGATGCTCAGGATAGGCCTCATTAAAAAGGTGATGTCTGAGCAAAAGCTCGAAGAAGGTCAAGGCATGAGTCCTGCAGATATCTGAAGGAAGAACATTGCAGGCATAGGAGAAAAGCTGTGCAAAGACTCTGGGGCATGGACATGCCTGATATGTTTAAAGAACAGTAAGGAGGTCCATGGGGTTAAAGCAGTGAGATGGAGAGGAGCTGGAGATGAAGTCGGAGAGGCAACTGAATTAGGAAGGGATCATGTAGGACCTGGAAAGCCATCTTAAGGACTTGAGTTTTTACTCTGAGGAAAATGAGGAGTCATTGCAGGGATAGGAGCCAAAAACTAATGTGATCTAACCTACCCTTTTCTCATTAAAGGGTGTAAAGCAGGGGTCCCCAACCCTTGGGCCACAGACCTGTTAGGAACCAGGCCACGCAGCAGGTGAGAGGCTGGCAGGCGAGGGAAGCTTCATCTGAATTTGCAGCCGCTCCCCAGCACTAGCATCACTGCCTCAGCTTCACCTCAGACCATCAGGCATTAGATTCTCATAAGAGCACCGGTCCCTGGTCCCAAAAGGTTGGGGACCACTGGCATAATGGATAGGAAGTGATTGGGGAGGAAGTTGCTTCTTTAGGTAATGAGGTCAGGGAGGTCTCTCTGAAAAGGAGCATCTAGGCTGGGAGCTGAGAGGCAGAGAATGGACAACCACCCTTCCTCTCCTCCTTTTCTTTAATTTGTCAACCAGGGAAAAGCCTTCTGCTGTCTAATGGCACCCCACTTTCCTCCCCGCACATCTCCTTTCTGCCCCTTCATCCTCTCTCTCCTCCCACCCCTTATAACCCTCCCTCTCCTCATCTCCTTCCTTTCCTTCACCTCTTTCTATCTTTAGCTTGACTCCAGCAAAATGAAGGCCTCTCCCTTCCCAGGGTTCTTAGAAAACAGTTGTAAAAAGCGGAAGGAAACACTGCAACAGGCCCTTGGCAGGAGGTAGGGTGGTGGATTACAATGTCCGGTCCTGGCCGCTCAGCCTATAATCCTCAGGATGTTTCAGGTGGACAGGGACCCTAGGGCATGCTCTACCAGTCCAGGACTTCCTCTCCTGAGCTAAACCCTCCCCAGTTCCTCGCTTCAAGCACAGAGGAGAGAGAAGCCATCTTCCAGGCCTTGCCCTCCACCCAGCCTTCAAGCCTTCACAGAAAAAAAGCTAAAAGGACCCATCAAGCTTTTAAACAGAAACTCTCATCGTACAGAGGGTGAGACTGAGGCCCCAAGAGGAAACAGCACAGCTCCAGGTCACACAGTAAGATTCAAACCCAGGACACTGTCCACAACCCAGAATGTCTTATCCTACAGCGCAGGCCTTGGGGTCAAGTATCAGGTCAAGGCTTTGGTGCTTCCTGCTTCAGGCAAAGAAGACAGGGCTGTCCATGGTCCGACACTGTTCTTTAAGGGCAGGGGCAGGGCAGTGTGCTGGTGGATGCTAGCTCCAAAGGACGGAAGAAAAGTCCTGCCCGTTGAGAGTATCCCTAACCCCACACTTCTGGGGGTAAGGATGGCTCAGCGGAGCCCATTGTTGCCCCACTGGAGGACCACTCAGGCAGCCAGTGGATCACAGGCTGGGTCGCCTTGTCAACCCTGCCACTGGGCCCAGTCTCCAAGGCTGTGAATAGGAGCCCTCCTGTCTTCTAGAATAGGAGACTCAGAGTGCCAGCCTCCTTGTCACCTGTCTGTCCAGAAACAGACTCAGTTCTTGGCTGTCACGTGCCATGCGTGGCTGTGGCCTCCAGCACCTGAGTCATCTGTGACTCATTGCCCTCTGCCCTTGGTCCCAAGAGGGCTGGGCTGGTTGGACTTGCCATGGAGATAGACAAGACCTGTTCAGTATCCCTGGTATAGGTCTGTCCCTCCCCCTCCACTCTACACTGAAACAAAGGAATAGCCAGACCCCTCGCAGAGGACACATATGTGAACACACAGAGGACCCAGATCCCTCCCTCCCTAAATGCACACACAGGTGTATGCATGCGCATGTGCGCGTGCGTGTGCGCGCGTGCGCACACACACACACACACACACACACACTCCTTCACGGTGCCTTCCCACTCATACATGTACTGGGTAGTCCCACAACCCCTAGTCTCCACCTAGCATAGAGCATGGGTTTGGGCATTGGGCTCTGCTATTACTTCCTGTGTGACCTCAGGAAGGACGTCTCACCTTTCTAGGCCTCGGTTTCCTCTAAGATTGACAGATCACCAAGATCCTTTTTGGCCCTTAATCTAAGGGGACCTATAATGCAGTGATTTCAGACCTATGGTCAGTCCGTGAAGGGAGAGCTGGGAGGGCCGGGTGGAGGGGAAGGACTCCTTCCTAGTACACTCCATGTCACTCTGCACCCGAGGCTACAGGCGAGCACCGCAGGAGAAGAGTAACGCCCTAGACCGTTCCCCAAACCAGCATCTCCAGGGAAAGGGCCAAGGAGGTGGCTTTCCACAGGGCTCTCCCTCAGACTCGAACTCTCTAAGACAGGCTCTGTCTCTCCCTCAGACCAGAAGCCCTGAGGGCACGGCTGTTCTCTACCTCAGACTGGGAGCCCCACAAGTTGGAACCAGAGCTTTTGGCTCCAACTTTTTTCTTCCAAACCTAAAAGCAAATATTCCCCTCTCTGACTGAGCCTGACCCAACTCCAGGGCCAGTCCCCTTTCTGCATGTTTTACCATACGTGAGTTGGACCCCAGGATGACAGCACCCACAGAGATAGAGGGAAGCAGTGATGTAACAGTCTAAATAGCTGTCTACCAGACCTTGCCCATCTTCTACCTGCTTTATCCTCAAATCCTCCAAGGACTGTGGGTCACACCTGGATCTTATTCCTGGAGGTAGGAGTACCTCCAGGAGACAGGGCAGTGAGTTTCAGAAAGCCAGAGATTTGTCAAGATTTGACAGCCCCTCTAACTGTCACGTCTACCCACACAGACACCAGGACTCCTGGAGAGGGCTGCCTTCCCTACCCCCCACCACTGCCAGAAAGGGTTAATGAGCATGAGCCCTGGCAGGGTGGAGGACAGTTGGGAAAGCTGGGGAGGGCGCAGTGTTTCTCCACTTGGCCAGAGCATTGGTTTCCCAATATACTGTTACTGTGGGGCAGAGACAGGCAGCCTGGCAGGCTGGACACTGCCAGGCTGAGGATCCCAGTACCTTCTGTTGGAATGGCTAGGGAACCAGACTAGCTCCCCACAGAGGCAGGGCAGGAAGATAAGGCCTAGGAGAGCAAAGAAGAGCCTCAAAGCAGGGGCGCTGCTGATAGGCCTGGGATCCATGAGGTGAAGTATCAGACACCCACTTCAGGGTCTCCAGTTGCCCCTGGCACCCTTCTGTTACAGCTTCTAAGATATTGTCTTCCTGACATTTTTGTTTTATCATAACCCATGTGAAAAAAACACATCCTACATTGTGACCCCTGAACACATAGCACACACACGTACCCCAAGAGTTTCAAGAAACAAGACTTACCCTTACTACGTGCAAGTCTCTCCAAATATTTTCTACCCCGTTCTCTTTCATATTTAAGAAAAAACACAATGTGGGTTGCAACCACAAAACTGACTTCATGACCTACTGACAGATCCTAATTTGCCATTGAGAAAACACTACTCCTAGGTCAGCAGGCTCTGACCGTTGTACAGATGGGGACACTGAGGCCCAGAGAACCAGAGCTTGCCCAAGGTCACAGGGCTGGGCAATGACAGAGCTCAGGTGGCTCCCATGGAAGAATTTCCACTGTAAGTGTCCAGAGCCTGGGGGCCTTCTTGAGATAGCTGCCTGCAAAAACAAAGCTGGGGAAGATTACCACTGACTGACATCAGAAAAATGAGATCCATATTTGCCGACCAGCAGGCTCTCCCAGCTCTCCCCAGCAAGTATTGAGCCTATGGGAAAGGTCAGGCCTGGGGGTCAACATCCAGTTAGTTCCTTCAGAGAATGATTCCAGCAGTGAAGGAGAGAGAAAAGGGAGCCTCCCAGTCTGAGGAGATAGACACAAAGCCCCTACCCTCAGGAAGCCCACAGTCTTAGTGGGGAGACCCTCCCTCTGCCGTCAGAGAGCTCCTAATTTGTTTCACATCTTCGCTGCAGGCAGAGATTGAGGGCTATCCGGAACAGGGGCTAGATTACAGTGTTTACACTGGGAACCCTACGGGCAAAGCAACAAGAAGCAGGAGAGAGAGGAGGCAAGCGTCGAAGCCCCTGAAGGAATCATCTGAGAGGAAGGTCCAGCTACTCCCTCCAAGATGAAGTACAGATGCCCAGCTAAATTAGAATGTCAGATAAGCAATGAAAATTTAACAGGGTGATCTTGTATTTTTATTTGCTATATGTAGCAACCCTCCCTCCAAGACATTCCCTCTTCAGACCCAAAAAGGTCAGGCTGACAGGAGGGCCCCGAGGCCCACGTAGCACTAACAGCCAGGAGACCCTTGGGTGTCCAGGTACCAGGTACTGTTCAAGGAGATGTGGGAGGGGGCAGAAATGAGAGTCCCTGGGACCCTCTAAGCAACCAGAAGGCAGTCCTCAGACCCACAGCCATTCCCAGATTGAGCAGTCACCTCCCTGACACCCCGGGAAGTTTGACTGGGATGGGGCAGGTGAGAAGAGCCTTTGGAGTGGGCATATGGTGGCAATAGGCAAAGGGTTCAATGACTTCCTTTGCCCCTTCTCGGCAGCCACACAAAGCCAATCAAGATAAGACAATCTGCAGGGAAACTTCCTGTTAGGCAAATGCCAACAGCTAGGCCTGGTAAACCACTGGCATCTGGGGGCAGTTTCTCTGAAGTCATGGGGCCTAGGGGAGGGTCTTACCAGCAATGAGCTGAACTCTTCCCCCTACCTTCATGCCTCTTCTGCCTTTCTTTCTCCCTGCACACTGCCCCCAACACACACTCCCACAGTTTTGGCTTTTAGTGTGACGCTGGAGTCAGGCAATGCTGAAGGTGTGGCTGGGATGCCTGCTGCCAGAAGAAGAGGGGGTGATCCCACTGACCTCACCAAGAGGGCATTCCCTGAGCTCTTATAGCTTTTGTGGGTAAATACATTCCCTTCCACAGGCCTGGGAGGGGGGCTAAGTACTGGGTTCCAGGCCCTGCCTGCACTTCATTACTAAGAGGAAAGGAAAGTTGTTTCTATCTTGCCTTGTGGGTTTCTACACTGGCTCTCTCCACATTCCACACCAACCAAAGGAATAAACTATTGAAAATGCTGAGCCTTTTTTAGGTTCTGTAGATCAGCCTCAACGAAGCAAGCCTAGACTTGCACCCCATCCTCAGGGAGCACTAGGTTCTTTGAAAGAGAATCTGTTCCTGCCCTTGGGGACCCTAACAGAGTGACATGACCAATAGTCATCCATTCATTCAATAAGTGCTATATTTATTGAGCACCTCTTAAGTGGCGATAACTTTATATTCATTCACACCTGGGAGGTAAGTGTTATCACAACCCCATTGTCTCGGATCAAGACAATGAAACTAAGAGAGGTCAAGCAATTTGCCCTGGGTCACAAAGCCAGAAAACTACTGGTGTCAAATGTAGAGCCCAGCTCTGTTTGATCCCAAATCCTCTCTTCCCACCACCCTGTGCCCAGTAACAAAAGCGACAACAGCTGACCTTTTGGGGGCACAAATTACATGCCAGTCACTACCCTAAGCCTGGCTACATTTCTCTGAGCCTCAGGTATCATGGTACCTGTTTAACAGATGACATCTGAGGCTGGAAAAGATAATTTTGTCCTAACACATGGTTTAGAAGCTATCAGAGTTGGGGCTGTGTTTTAGGTTTCGGTTTTGGACATCAGGGACCCAGAATTAGCAACTGGGATTTGAACCCAGGCAATCAGGCTACGCTGGGCCAGAAGTGACCCAGTATTATCAATTCTGTGGCTGCCAGATAGAGAGTTATATTAATAGCTAAGAGGTGTTTATTGCTGAACACAGCAGTTCCCAGAGGGCAGCTTGGGGTCATGGGACTACAGCCAGGTTAGACCCCTGACCCCACTCCACCCCCAGCCCCATGGGGGTTGGTCCTGAGAAGCCAGATCCCTCAGCTGGGCCCCACAGCCCCCGCCCCAGGAACGCTTACCCAACCAGGCAGCTACCCCGTGACTAGGAGTGGTGACCCCTGTCACACTTGCGTGTGTGCACAAGCCCTTGTAAATGTGCTCATGGGGAAGAAGGCCTGTGACCTGGCGATTCTGGATAAGAAGATGCTTCAAGGGTGTCTGTCAGGGGCAAGCCTTCCCCCACAGTTCCCAGCTTCAGGGGCCCAGCAGGCCCTAAATCCAGGCCCAGCTATCCTCTGTCTCAAGCTGGATAGAGAGGAGCAGAGCAGCTGGAAGGGAAGCACTGGGGAGTGAAGCAGGGAGACCTGGGGTGGGGGTGAAAATTCCTCTGGAAGCCTAAAGCAAGCAGATATGCAAACACTCTCCCTCAAGATTTCTCTAGAAGCCGTCCTCCTGCTGCCTCCCCAGGAGTTGGTAGCTCCCAGCTCTCAGAGCCTTTCTCTCCCCTGCCTCAGTCCCAGAGGTCCCTCCCCATACCTATACCACAAACCTTTCCCCCTAAAGTCCCTAAACGACAGTTTAGTCTTGGAGGCCCTTCATGTATGCCCCTCAGATGTAAGCTGGGAAGAAACAAAGCAGCTGGTCCAGACAGCCCTGTCCTAGGCCTCGAGGTTTTTTGCTCAGAGCACAGCTGTGTGTATAAGGGTGGTCGAAGGCCTCCTCTTTCACAGAGGCTCCCAGTGTGTCCTAGGGGGCAGTGAGAGAAAATTAGCCTTGTGTTCTAGGCCTGTTCATTTGTTCATTAATGCCCCGAATTTTCATTGCAAGCCCAGAACCACAGGGCATTATCCCTGACCAGGAGGGTCTCTCTCCACACCTTTCTTTCCTTTAGTCCAATCCCTTTTCCCCACTCCTGGCTCCAGGGCTGAATCTGCCCTGGCTTGCATCACTCCTCAGCAGGAAAGTAAAGATACAAACTTGAAAAGATGAGTATAAAACCTAGTCATGGTATTTCAGCTTAAAAAATTAAAAAGTGAGGAGAAAAAAACCCAGCCCAGATATACTAAAGTGGGGGGCTCAGAGAAGAAAAATGCTTGATGTGGGGACTAGAAATAACAGCATAATTATAATGGCCATTTTTAAGCACACCCTGTATACCAGCCACTGTACTAGGTACTTTCACATGTCATTCCTTCGTCCCCTCAAGCTCACAATGCAGGAATAATTGTCTCTATTGTAGAGATGAGAAAGTTGAGGCCCAGAGAAATAATTTGGCTAGTGGCAGACCTGAGATTCCCATACAGATCTGTCAGAAGTCTTGGCGGGGCTTGGGGCCACCCAGATTGGGCTCTGCAGAGGCACCAGGCAGGACGTTTGAGGAGAGGTCCCTACAGGCCAGGGCCTCACTGGCCACCTCCCCACCTCCAATCCCAGGATGGCTGGATCAGCTGCAGAAAGGGTGGGGAGTAGGGACATTGTCTCCCTGCAGGGACCCTGAGGAAGTGACAGACCTCCTCTGCAGAGGGGACAGGAAGGGCTTAAGTAGAGGGGGAACCTGTTGGCATCTGCTCCCCTTGAAGCCAGACCCAGGGACCATCAGGGGATGCGTGGGGGAACATCGGGGTGCAGATTGGTGAGGCATGCTCAGTTTATCATACACAGAGGGAGACGCCCTGCGGGGACTGTAAATGGGCTGAGAGAAGAGCAAAGGGTGGGGCTGCAGGCCCAAAGTGCTCATCGGGACAATACCTGGTGATTCTAAACATCTACAACAGCTAAATGAAGGCAAAAGGTGACTTCCTGAGAATGGTTTCCAAATTGATCAACAAGGAAATGCTTGATGGCAGAGCTTCTGTCTCCTCCCTCAGACTAGAAACTCTGTGAGGGCAAGGGCAGGTCACCCGCCCCCTCCCGACTGGTCACTCCCAGAGGCCAGCACTTATACTTCCTTCATTAACAGACTAGCCCCACAAAGGCAAATGCAACCTTATAAAATCTGCTTCAGGTCTCAGCCTATGGAGACCTCTCACCCTGAGGAGCCTTCCCCTCACCCAGGCCCAGCCTTCCTCCCGTAGGCACCTATACCCAATGGGTCTCTTTCCTTTGAATCACTGCTCCCCTCAGTTATAGCTCTTCCCCATTCTGAGTCGCTTCTGTCCCCTCCTCTACAAATGCTCAGCCAGGCCCTATCTTTGCCTTGCATTTTCCCTTCCAGGCACATTATAAATATTTACTGATTCCTGCCCTGCCCTCCCCCACTCCCTGTGTCCTGACGGATAACTGTCCTGTCGATACAGCTGAGTTGTCTCCCTCCCAACAACTCTGAAGCCAACCTGGTGAGGCCTCACAAGGGGCATCTAGGCCATCCCCCGTCTTTAGGCTAAAGCCCCCCCTAATAGCTGAGAAACCATTCTATACCAGGGCATAGCACATATGGCTGATAATTCATAAATGCTGGAGGAGAGGAAGGAGGGAGGGAGGGAAGAAGGGTGGGAGGGAGGGAAGAAGGGTGGGGGGAGGGAAGAAGGGAAGGGATGGAAAAGAGTCCTTAACCTTTTCCTCCAAAGCCCTTGTGCTTCTCTCTCTGCCAGTTCTTCTCATCCTCTAGCCTCTCTCCCTCATGCTGTAGGTGAGGTCTACTTTCCATTGATGAGGCTTTAAGGAAACTGAGTTGCTCTTCTCTCTCTCTAGAAACTTGGACAATATTTTGTCTTGCCTGGGTCAGCCCTAGCCCTGAGTCTTTGCCCGGGGTATACCCATGGTCTCTGATCCTTTTATCAATATGTCCTTCCATCCTTGAGTTTCCCTTTACCCCCTGAGACTATCATGCATACCAGTAAAAACTTATGGATGGGGAGAGACAAATGTCCTAGCCCCAAGAAAGTGACTGTTTAGTTGGATAGCTCAGTTATGATTGCTATGTTACAACCAGCTCACGACTCTCCAATTTTAGACAGGGGATGGCCTCTCTCTGCTTTATGTGTTGTTGGCTAGAATGGCTCACCAGGGCCTGGAGAACTCAAAACGACCTCACTCCTGTGACTGGTGCCTCATTTGGAACAGCTGGGGACTATTTCTACCTGAGCCTCTCTCTTTCTCTCCATATGGCCTCTCTCTCCAGCAGGGTAATTGGACTTCCTTATAGTATGGCAGCTGCCTTCCAATAGGGCAAAAATAGAAACTGCGATGTCCCTTAAGGCTAGGCCTGAAAGCCCAGGATCTCCTCTGCCACATCCTCTTGGTCAAAGCAAGTCCCAAGGCCAGCCCAGATTCAAAGCAGGAAAAGTAGACTGCTTGATGGGAGGAGCAGCATGCAGGTACAGAGGTGGAAGAACTGTTGGCAGCTGTATTCACACACAGGCCACCATGATGGTCCTAATACCTGATCCCGAATCGCCAAGGTCTGTATGGATCCACCCAACCTCCTTGCTGAGAGAGGAGAGAAGCCTGGCAATTTCTTTGGAGAAGCAAGTACCTCAAGGGCCTTTGGGGCTGTGACCAGGGTAGGTCATTCCTTAGGAAAAAGGAAAGGGGCCTCAGGGTGGGAAGAGAGGAGTTGAGAAGCAGCACTGTGGCTCTCTAGAGAAAATGGTGGTCAGACCAGGGTAGGAGGGTGTGAGCCTCACAGGGGAGAGATGGGCTGGGACAGCTTGGCAGGTCTGATGGTGGAACGGAAGCATTGGGCCTTGATTGAATCTTCCCTGGGCCTTGAGCAGTCCTTTGAGAAGGCTGTAGGGGGTATATGAGCAGGTTTTACACAGTTGGGGGAAGCAGCATGTTCATTTTATCCTTCTTTTCTCCATAATCTATTTAAAGACTGTTTCTCTATTCCGAGGCTGCATGTTGCAATCTCTTTCGTACATGGGTTTCGGATCTTCCACTGACGAACCCCAGCCCCTTGAGACATCTCTTGCCTTCCCTTGCCTTGCCTTACCACACTTGGGGAAGTCTGGATTTCAGCCCTAGTTTTGGCCACCACCACATCCTCCCCCTGTCCCACTTTTATTCTGCCTGTTTGTATTCAGTCTAGACGATTCATTTTTATTTGTTGATGCTCTGCCCTAGCCTGGGGCAATGGTGATGTGGTGGAAAGAGCACTAGAACTGGAGTCAGGAAAGCTGGTTTAAATTCTGGCATGGCCATTTACTGGCCGTATATGAATGTTTGGGAAAGTTTACCCTCTCTGAGCCTCCTGCTTCTCCCTTGCCAAAGAGAGATAATGTGTCCCGTCTCTGGGGCTGCTAAAAGGAGGAGACATCGACTGGCACCAACGAAAAAGCCTCTTTGTTCCTAATCCCTACAGCCAACACTGAGTCCCCTTCTCCTAGCCCAGCCCTGCTCAGATCCCCACCTGTTAGCAAGACCCTCCACCAACCACTCACACCAGTGCCAGCCCTCATCTACCTCCACAGCCTTGGGGTGAAACCCTCAGTCACCAGGCCTGTTTCAAACAACGTCAGTCATTTAACAAATGTTTATTGAGCATGTACTATCTTCCAAGCACTGTTTTAGTAGCTGAACAAAACAGACAAAAACCTCTGCCCTCATGTTGCTTGCATCCTAGTTGTGGGGGGTGGGAGGGGAATGAAAACAGACCAAAGAAGGAATAAATTTTGAGCAATACTATCCAAAATGGCAGCCATTGGCCACGTGCATATGTTAAGCATTGGAAATGTGGCTACTTCCAACTGAGATGTGAGACAAGAATAAAATACACAACAGATTCAAAGATTTAGTTTGAAAACAGAGTTAAATCTCTCATTGATTTTTATATTGATTACATGTTGGAATGTTTTAGGTGTGTCAGGGTTAAGTAAAAATCAATTTCGCCTGTTTCTTTTTACCTTCTAAAATCTGCCTCCTCGAAAATGTTAAAAGTTACATATGTGGCTCACGTGATAGTTGTATTGGGCAGCTCTGTCCTAGAGCATATCAGAAGGTGGTACGTGCTATGGGAATAAAGGAGGGCGTGGTGAAAAGTGTAGGGTGAGAAAGGGGTGTCGATCATGAACACAATGGTCAAGGTGGCCTCTCTGAGAAGGTGAGAACACTTGAGGATTAAGAGAGCCACACACGCCATGTCTGGGGAAGAGCACTCTGGAAAGAGGGGATGGCCAGTGCAGAGGTCCTGAGGAGGGAGCATGCCTGCAGTTTGAGGAACAGAGAAGCCAGTGTGGCCGGAGCCAAGTGACCATGTGGGACCAGAAGTCACTGACCCAGAGAGGTAGAGGCAGCCTGGACAGTGTAGGGCTTTTAAGGCCACGTACAGAGTCCAGCATTTTCTCTGGATAAAATGGAGTCTATGCAGGCTTTTGAGCCAAAAGGTGCCATGATTGGGCTTACATTTTAATAGGTTCACTCTGGTCGTTGTGTGAAAATCAACTAAAGGGAGGCAAGAAATGAATCTGGGAGGCCAGCTGAGAGATTTGGGCAAATATCTCCTGGAGATGAGAAGAGCCCCCACCTCACAGGGCAGTCACGTGGATTTAGTGTTAACCAGCGTTAAGAGCAAGCAGCTGGAAAGTGCTTGGGAAATGAGTGTTTACTTGGCCAAAGCTCCGTGAGGGCAGGGACCTTGCCTCCTGTCTTCCTCACAGTGCAGCCTGGAGAGGTAGAGGGGGCCCTTCCCAATCAGTCTCTGAAGTCACCAGCACCCGTCTTTGGCATCTCCCCCTGGAAGACTGCGACAGCCTCCTGTTGGCCTCCCCGCCATCTTCCTGTCACACTGCTGGGACACTCCCTGTTTAAAACCCCTCAGCTACTGCTCATCCCTGACAGGTCACACAGGCTCTTGGCATGGTGGCAACATTGCAGGCTTCCCATGAGCTACCCCTATCTCTCCAGCCTCTCCCCTCGTCCACTCCCTGCCTGAGCACCCCCTCCATGCCTTTGTTCAGTACACTCTCGCTTCTGCCTGGGATGTCTGCTTCAACCCTTCTACCTTCTCCTCCCTGTTCTGTCTTCTTCTACCAGTTCTTTAAGGGATAGTCTAGAGATAATGTCATGAAAAGACCCTCCAGACTCTGCCACCCCCAGTACATCCTCCACCCCCAAGCTAGATGTATTTTTCTATTCATGAATTTGTCTCCTCACCAGATCCATAGGAGTGGAACTGTGTCTTAGTCCTAACAGCATCCATTGCCCTAGCATGATGGCTGGCCCAATAAATACCACTTGAAGGAATAAAAGAGGCTAGAGGTAGTGGATTTGGAAACATTGCTCATAAATGCCAAAGACCCAGACAGCTTCTACCTCCCCCCAGGACCACAGGAGAGAAGTCCCCTCAGGGGCAACCAGAGCCGTGGGTCTACCTTCCCGAAGTTCAAAGAACTCCAGTACTAAGTAAGACAAAATTACACCATGGGGTCTGGACTCCCCGTGAGCACCTCCTTCCCACTCCCAGCCTGTTACAGCCAATAAGGCCCCATAGCCAAACCCAGCCCTCTCCTGTTCCCTGGGCAGCGAAATCAGACATATGGCCAGTTCCTTCCTTGACCAAGGGACAGGGCCAGGATCTTGACATTCCTGAAGGCAGCACCACTCCCTAAAGGGCCCTCACCTCCTGTCTCAGGAGCTGTCTCACCCTTCCCCATTTCCAGAGCTCCATCCCCTCTCCTGCCACATCATGGCAGAGGATGGAGAGGTTCCCTAGGCCCAGCCCAACCAAGATGGAGGGACTCTGCCCCCCACCCCAGTGCAAGGAGAGGAGTGATCGCATATCTTATACACCTGGGACCCCTTTCCCGGACCGAAAATAAATGCCACGTTCCCCAAGGGAGGAGGGAAAGGGGCAGGAGGAAGTCTGGAACAAGGATTCAATGGAGAAGGAGAAACCAGGAGGAGCTTTGAGATCAGAATTAAATTCTTTAATACAAAATGTTTTTTTAAGATATATCTGTATTTCTTTGTTGCTGTTTAAAAATAAATATGTACTACGGAATATCTCGAAAAACTGCACTAGGGACAAAGATGTGATGTTAATATCTTTTCCCCCACAATTATTATGGATAAACAGTAGCACCAATAAATAAATGATAACAAATATTAAAATTAAAAAAGGAGAGAGATTTAGTATGTAGAATTCTCTATTTTTTCTTGTTTTGTTTTTACATATAAAAAACAGAATAGCAATGTCTATTTTATCAGAATCACATATATACATAAACATATATATATATATATACAAACACAAGTTGCCAAATATATATATAGTATGTAGATGTATATTGAAACCTTATTTCAAAGGAATGTGTGGTGGGAAGCCAGGGGAAAGGGTAGGGCAGAGCTGAGTGTTAGCAAAATTAAATATCTATTCAGGACAAGCTAGTGACTGTCACCGATCAGGGAGAGAGAGATTGGAAACATGAATTTTATACACAAAGACCAGTACAAATAAGAGAGAGCGAGAAAGAGCAAGAGAGAGATACATCTCATAAATAGTTGAAATTAAATATTAACCAAGAATACTGAAAAAACCCTACTCTTTAATTAAATTAACTGTTTTAATTTCTAATTAAAAAGAGATATTAAATAAGTACCGTATATAAAACACTTTCTCTTTTCTCTGCCTCCGTGGCGGGCACATGGATCCTGCCCTGTCTCTCTGTGCCGCGGGAAGGGTTGGGTGGGGGACAGAGGAGGGTTAACCACTCACACACACAGAGCCAGGTCTCCTGGGGGGACAGAACTAGTGGTTTCAACGGTCTGAGGACATCAGGCCCTCCTGGGCTGCACCCAGGAAGGCGAGCAGGGAACGGGCATGAGCAGGAGGCCCTGCCCGCGGACGACGAGCCGTCACCGGGCGCTCTTCTTCCACCAGTGTCTGTCTTCTCTTCTCTAGCACATCTGTCAGTAACCTCTTGGGCATCTCAGAAGCAGATGAGAGTAGCTGAAGGTTACCAGTCTCCTAGATCTTCCAGGCAGTGCCCCTGGGAGCAGGATGCCCATGCAGCATGTGGAGGGGACCCCCAAAGCACAGCAGTGTCCTGAGGTTCCCCGAACTCCTGGTCAGAACCAGCGTCCTCGTCCCTGTACTTGTCGTCTGTCTTTCTGTCCATTTGACTTAGGGTAGAGGCTTGGAACCAGGACTGGGTTTGTCGGTGTTCCCAAAAGCAGGCCAAATTTGCCCCCATGCCCTGGCCTTGCATGTTCCTAGGCAAGGGAGGGGACCCTGGCCTCCCTAAGAGGGACAAAAGGATCATGCCATAGTCTCTCCTCCCATCCTTTTCCTTGTTGGGATCTGGGTGGGAACATTCTCCTCCCAACTCAAGTCCACAGCAGTCAAATACATCCAGTGAAGACACCAATAACATTAGCAATGTTAATTTAAAAAAAAGAATATATATATTTTATATATATAAAACATATATATTTATTTTTATATATATATAATATATATATATATATATATATAAATGTATGTATGTGGGTGGGTGTGTCTACAGGAATCCCAGAAATAAAACTCTCTAATCTTCCGGGCTCGGTGATTTAGCAGCAAGAAAAATAAAATGGCGATCCAATTCCAAGAGGGACCGTGCTTGGTCACCCGCCCGGGAATGCTTCTGCCGGAGTCTCACCCTCCGGACCCAAAGTGCTCTGCGCAGAGTCTCCTCTTCCTTCATTTCAGGTTTCTGGATTAAGGATTGTTCTGTCGATGGTGATGGTGGTGTGGTGGCAGCGGCGCGGTTTCTCTATCAGTCGTTCTACATTTGTTTTTCCTGGTGAGAGGTCTGGTTCCCGAAACCCTGAGGGAGGCTCCTTCTTCCAGCCCAGCTCACCGCCTTGGCTTGTCACATCTGCGGGGAACGGAAACAGAGTCCAGCAGTTAGGGCCAGGTGAGGAGACCTGGTGGTGAGGCCAGCAGCCTCCCCTTCCTGGCAGCCCGAGTCCCTGAAGCAGAGAGGACAGTGAAAGCATGGTCCTGCTTCAGGGAGCCCTGGGGTGGAGGAAGAGAGCCAGACCCTTTCCAAGGGGATCCCTGTCCGAGCTACTGTCTGAGAAGTAACTTTGCCCAGGGCTCCCTGTCTGCCCTCTAAAGCTTACGATCTAGTTGAGACAAAACAAGGACATGGAGACATCTCATCACAAGCAACAAATAACTACATACTAAATAACTACGTACTAAAGAACAATCCCCACTTGACATTTAAAAGCAGAAGAGTGACCAGAGCTAGACCAAGTTAATCAGTAAAGGGTCCCTGCAGAAGGAGGTGCTCTATCTAGCTCAGTCTCTGTGGGGCTGGGTTGGGGAAGAGAGTGAGCAAGGGAAAAATGCCCTATGCAGAGCCCCAGACCGGGACAGCCAGCTGAAGGGGAGGCATTGCTCCTGGGGAAGTGAGGCTCCCAAGGGAAGGGGGCCCAGCAGGGCCTGGGGCCACAGGAAGCTGAGGGATGCAACTCCCTTCTCCAGGCCCACCTTCCCAGCCTTGGCGATAAGCTTCTTCTTTTCTTGAGCTCACTGGCAGCAGCAGGCCCTGGGTGCTAGGCTGCCTTTCCTTTCTAATATGCTATTTAACTTAGGGTGGGCAAGAGACAATCAGTGGCTGCGCTACTCCCATTCATGCCCTTGCCGCTGGGCTGATTGTCTTTTACCCTCCCAACTATGAGGACAGGTTAGAGCAGGCCCTGCCCTTCTAAGAGCCTAAGAAGGGGATCCTAAGCCTCCAGCCTGGAGTATTGAATTCCCCCATATAGCCAGGTCTGGGGTTGGGGGAGGTCTCTGAAAGCTGGGGTAACTTCAGTTAGCTCCCAAGTTACTTCAGACATCCCTATCCCAGACAGTCAGTCTCTGCAGAATAAGCTCTACAAAAACCCTAATGTGGCAAGCCCTTCTTCTTCCCCAAAGCCTCCGGGGGATGTGGTGACCCCCCATCCAGCCCTGAAGTAGAGCCCCCATTCCCAACACTATATACACTTCCTGTCTTCAAATACCGCCAAGACAAACAGAGCCCCACATCAACACCCCAAGACCTGGTCTCCAGCATCCTCTGAACACTCATAAGCCACAGGAACATGGCAGGTGGGAAGAGGCAACCAGACTCCAAGGACTTTGTTGATGGAGCATCTGGGCTAGCCAGGGTACACAGTGGCCCTGCCTGGGGAATCTCCACAAAAGCCCCTCCTCCCTGGGTGACACTCTGGCTTAGAGGGCTCCCTGCCTTTGAGCACAGGCCAGACGGGTATAAGTGCCAGTCAAGACATCGAAAGATTGCCAGCCACCTGTCACGGCCCTGTGTTCCTGACCTCACCCCCTGAACTCGCTCATGTATTCACCTATACACACTTAACACTTCCTTTGTCCCCACTGTGGTCAAGAAACAGAGATACAGATGCCTTGGGAGAGGGGGTGTCACACAGGTGAATAAAAATCAGGCCTGGGTATGAGGCGTTCACAATCTAAAGTTAGGAAAGAGGGAGAGGCCCCTCCCTCCACCCATCCTGGGGCATTCAGAAATATGTGGGCTGTTTAGGGTTGTTGCCATGACTACTAAGGTATTAAAGATATCTAGTGTGCACAGATGTTAAATCTCCTACTGGCCCTAAATCAACAACCAGAGTCCATGCCCTCCAGAACTCCAGTCTGAGGAGGGACTCAACCCCTGCAATCTGTGGAGAGACACTGAGGGTTAAGAACCCCAGTGGTGCCGACTTCAGAGGGCAAGGCCCCCAAGAGAGTGTTTGTACTTTGTAGAGGGCAGCGTCCCTAAGAGTCTCCCACACCGGGAAGGGCCCTCAATATTAGTAGCAAACAAAGGCAGTAATCACAAGGTCAGGACCAACAGCCACCACGAGAAGGACCACGGAACACAACACTCGGCTTGCTTCCATACCACCACATTAGGCCACACCAGACTACCCACTCAGACAACCCGGGCAACCTCTGAATGGGTCCTGCCAGGCCAGGCCAGTGCCCACCATCCATCGCTGGGGACTTGCGAGCCAAGAAGGTAGTAGTCACCAGGCAGGCAGCTAGAAGCTGAGCAAGCAGCTGGCCCCTCTCAGGTGCTCTTTCTCTCTCTCTCTCTCAATCTCTCTCTCTCTCTCTCTCTCTCTCTCTCTCTCTCTCTCTCGCTCTCGCTCTCGCTCTCTCTCTCTCTTTCTCTCTCTCTCTCTCTCTCTCTTTCTCTCTCTCCATCTCTGTGTGAAGCTCCTCTCTGACTCGCTCAGCCTCTGGGAACCAACCTGCAAGTACGTTCGTTTAACTCAAGCTGCCTCGCCTTGCAACGTGAGTCTGTGTTTTTGCAGGAACATTTACACGTCTGCGGATCTTGTACAAACAAATGCTTTCTCCGCTCTGAGCAAGGCCCACAGGGACTGCAAAAAGGCAAAAGGAAAGACATCTAAGCTAGAGCGTCAGCAGAGAGAGAGAAAAAAAAAACATGCAACACCCCCTAATGTGTGCACAGCGGCGCCCCCACCCTGCTCATGGGCCCCCACACCCTTCCACTTGAGCCCTGGAAGGATTCAAGTGCTACAGCAGAAAACAGAGAGCGGCGGAAAGAGGCAGCACTGGCTAGGAAGACTGCCCGCAGGAAGAGGCAGACACAGACGGGCAGAGAGTGCAAGGAAAGGGCTGCAGTAAGGGGCAGTGTGATCCCACGGGGACAAGTGCAAGTCTCAGGCCACAGGGCCGCAAAAGCTACTGCCCCTAAAAGAGCACACCTTAACTCTTCGCCTGCTGGGGACAGCAATTGGGGGCCACCTTCTCCCTGTGCAAGGGCTCATACCTAGATCCCGCCACCAAAGGTGGGCTAAAACAGAGTGTGACAGCAGGCTAAGCCCAGAGGCAGTGTCCACAGGCCAGGGCACTGGTAGCTAAAGGGTCCAGGGCAGGACCCACCACAGCCTCCAGCCCAGAGGAAGCAGCCACCCTACAAGGAGGCGTCTGTGGGTGACATGGATTAAGCCAGAATAGAGGACTCCCCTCCAGAGTCCATGAGAGGGGCTGCCAGATGGTGCTTGACCCCACCCAACCTCCTCCTTCAGCCAACAACAAGCTGCTTCATGTCATTGAAGCCCCTTCCTCACACCACATCTGCCCTCCTCACCACCCTCAGCTTCCAGACAAGCGCAGAAGCCTAGAGCAACGGAACGCAGTCAGGTGAGCAGGCACTAGTGCCCGCACCCTCGCCAACATGGGCCCACCACCAGTGCCCAGTGGGTGAGAGAAAGGCAGTGCCCAGCCAAGCCAGAGCCCCCTCCCCGATTCCTCCAGGTCCACGCTGCCCACCAACCTGCCCCCAACCTTGGACCAGCAATGCCACCACCAACTCTATTCATTGGTGCCAATTAGTGGAGTGAGAGTGAGAGAGAGACACTGGGGCAGAGGGGCAGATTAGAGACAGGGAGGAAGGGAGGGAGGGAGGGAGGAGGGTTAAGGGGTCCTGTGGGCAGGAGTTAGATTGGGGGCCCTGGGTAGGCTCCAGGGAATGAGACAGCAGAGGCACCACATACAAGCTCCAGGATTTATACCGGGATTTCTTGCGCTTTCTTTTTTGCCCCTTTCCCTTTCCTCGAACTGATTTTCTGGAAAATAAAAAAACAGAGCCAGAGGGCGGGGTGGGCAGGGGGAGGAAAAGAAGCAGTGAGAAGGGCAGGGTATAGAACACGCTCAGGAGACTAGAGACAGTTGGGCTCCAGGAAAGAGCTTGCACGCACATGTGAGTGAGGGCAGCAGGCACTCGATGGCTCCTTTTCCTCACTTTGGCCACCCTGGGGTGGCAAACCCAGCCCTTGGCAAGGTTTTGGGTGGGGAGTAGAGGCTGGGTGGAGGGCCCAGGCCCCCAAGGCCTCCATGTTCATGGTCGCTCCTGGTCCCGGGCAGGTGCTTTGCCAGCAACCCTGTGCAAGACTGACCCTGAAGGTCAGGGGGCTATAAAAGCTAGGCCAGAGTGTGGGGAGAATGTCAGAGACCTGACTTGATGGAGTGGGAGGCAGGGGCGGCAGGCTGTGCTTCGGGCACCTTCTGTCTTCATTTCCAAGTGCAATAGCAAGAGGATCCCTCCAGGGGCCCTGCCTCCACGAATGGGGGTGCGGCAAGGGGCAGGGGGAGGGGGAGGCAGCTCCACCGGGGCTGGCACAAAACCAAGTGCGGCACATAAAAGCATCAGCTCACCCAGTCATAACCTGGGCTGAGAGGTGGGGCTGGGTGTCTTCGGAGCCCCAGGCAGGCTGGCAGGAGGGTGGAGTGGGAGTTAGGGAGGCATGGGGAAGAGGGACCTGGGCGTCACTTGGCAGGGAGCTCTATCCCCAGCCTGCCAAAGCCTGCTTGCTATACCATCTCGCCAGACTCTCTTCCGGGCCCAGGTGAGCCCCCTACTCTCCCTGTAGACAAAGCAGGCATTTGGGGAATGGTTCCCCTCAAGAGAACCTGCACACTCCACACCTGCCAGGCCCAAAAGAATGCCCCTCAGAATGTCTGCCACAGAGGGGGAAAAGGGGGCATAAGGGATCGAGGTAAAGGGTAGGTCTGTTCCCTCTTGTTGAGAGAAAGTGCTAGAAGTAAAAAGTTCTACACACACACACACACACACACACACACACACACACCTTTTCTCTCTCCCTCTCTTTCTCTCTCTCTGCCTACTTTCCCATATCACTACTCTGGTAGCTACAGCAATCCTAGAAATTGGGGACTTAGGGAAGAGGCAAGGAGTTGAGGCCTAGGGGGCTTCAGTATCTCTAGAACACTGGGAGCAGATAGGATGGTGGGGGTGGCAGGGAAGGAAGGACATTGGTGCTCTCTCTCAGTCTCTTTTCCTACAGACTCATCCCCCATGCCAGCTGCTCACTCTGCCTTGAAGGCTCGCTGCCCCCAGACCATGCTCCCCAACCCCTGCTCCACCCTGACCCCACCCTCCACACTGAGCAACTGGAAGCCTCAGAAAATGACCAACATTCAGCTCTTTCTCCCTGGCCAAGACAGCTGAGTGTCTCCGACCTGCTTCACTCCTATAAGAGGGCATGCACCAAGACAACACCCCTCCTGGCCCCAAATCCAATTGCACCACCACAGCAGCCACCTTAAGAGGTCATTTCCTCTGACACACAAAAGGTGGCCTCTCTGCCACCCACTCCCTCTCCCTGCTGTGGGTGATGAGAGACCAGAGCGAGCCAGGGAGCCAGTGTCCAGACTGCCCCTCGACACACCCAAACCGCAAGTCCTGGCCAGGAATGACCTAGAGGCCTGGAACATGTCGTCTCTTCCAAAGGAAGCTCCAGTCTCCAGGCTGGATTTTGTCACTAATTCTAGAGCCATAATCCTAGAGTTTGCTCCATCCCACTGCTGCCACATGTCCTCATGAGATCAACTCCCTGACCCAATGAAGCCATCAGACCCCCTGAGAGAGGAAGCCAAGAGCCCAAAACCAAGAAAACCAACCAAGGAGGAGAACTATAGGCATGGTCACTTACTTTTCTTGCCTTGCTCTATCTTTCTTTGGTCTGCAGTGGGTAGAGAAAGAGGAAAGAACAAAACAGAGGTTCAGATGGTGATGATAATGATAACAATAATAACAATAATAAAAACTTAACTCAGTATTTATGATATATCAATACAGTTTTAATCTCTTTACATATATCGCACTTAATCCTTACAACAATGCTATTAGGTATATATTATTTCTGTACCCACTTTACAGATGTGGAAACTGAGGCACACTGGTATAATACTGAAGTTCCCAAGGTTACACAGTTAGAAGGTAGAAATGAGCTAACACATGGACCATGCTTATCCCTGGCACAGAGCAGGCACCCTGCATCTGTTTGCTGAATAAATAAATCCGTGACTCTCCATCCTCACCTGCATTCACATTTTTCGTGCTGTAGGAAGCTCATCTCTCCTATGTGCTGGACTTTGTGAAGTCTGATACGCATAATCTGGAAAAGGAAGCAGATCACAGAGATTAGTGACCCAGCCAGCCGTACCCACAAGGGACACCCCTGTGGCTCCTGCCACTCAGCAATCAGGGGTTCTATAGAGCAGGGATGGGTGGTGGAGGTAGGGGGGCCAGGGGCTCTACCAGAAAGAGCCTCAGGCCCATCCCAACTCCCCTAACCCTGCTGACCTCAAGGAGCCCCCGCTTCTCTTGAGGGCAGACATGGCTGCAAGGGTTGGCCAGGCTGGGAATTCAGGTCCTGGGTTCTCACCACTCCCCATCCCTCCCCTCCTCTCATCCCCTCTAGGCCTCACCCTGACCCCTACTAGCAACTCACAAACCCCCCCACCCCAGGGTCTCGGTGCTCCCTCCATCCCACCCTATACAAGGCTGAGATGCACCGTCACCATGAAGCACCAAACAACTGGCTTTTAAACTCTCCACAGACCACACTCATCCAGCTTCCCAAACAGAGCCCAAAAGAGGGAGGGAAGGCAAGACAGACTCCTGTCACAGGTGTCACCTTCCTCCTGAGCCCAGGGGACAAAGGTCAGGGAAGAGGAGGGGGTGCTCGAGGCTTGCTGGGAACCTGAACAGGGAAATGAAGGCATTTTTTTTCCCCAAAGAGGCAAAACCCCTCCACACCTCCACCGAACTGACTCGGGGCAAGAGCTGAGCAAGGCAAGTCTGACTTCTCCCCTCAAGTGTCCCCCACCCCCACTCCCCACAGGTACCCACCTGCATGGTGATGTTGAACTCTTCAGTGGGCACACACTCCAGGCCCTCGTCATTGCAGCAGCCTCCACACCGCATCAGGGGCACACAGGACGGCTTAAAGATATACTCGATCTCATCGGGGTACTCCTGGAAGATGTCCACCAGGGTCTCGATTGGACGGCAGTAGCTGCGCTGGTAGACATCCATGAACTTCACCACTGCATGGGAAGGGGCAATACATAAGCCCAGCAGGTCACACAAAGGATGGCCAGCCCCTATCTCCCACCCAGCTTTATAAGGCCACTCAGGGTTTCTGTGAGAGGTACCTATTATCGGGCAAGTCCTTCTACAAATCTAACTTAAGTCCCTCTGACTGTGGTTGAAGTCCCTCCTTAAGCTTCCCACTATCAACACTAATGAAGGCCTGTTTTTATGCCAAAGATCTCACAATACTATCTCAGGTTTCGAGGGAGATAGCCTGCCACATCTGAACCCCCTGCCTCACACTATGACAGTCTGAGTGGGAATATACCTGTCAGGAATGCTCTAAGCTTCCTGTTAAAGGAGATACAGCCAGATTGGTCAACCTACTCCCCATTTCCCTACAACTGCTCCAGAATTCACTGCCATACCCTACCAACCTACCACCCATCATTTATTTAATGGGCACTTATTATATGCTGGGCACTGTAAACAGCAGTCCATAGTTGTCTTCTTCAAACAACTCTCTGCACATGGTACTATGAGGTTCTGGTAGAACCCGCATTTTACACTTGGGATCTGGAGGCTGAGTAACTTGCCCCGAGGCCACACAGCTAGTAAGTGGTAGTTAAAATCAGCTCAGATATCAAAGTCTTCCCTAGCCCATGTCCTGTGAAAACAGAGGGAAGTCTTCAGGGTTACCTTGCCACCTGCCAGACCCCTCCCCAGACATCAGCACAGAGACTGGGCTGCCTGGAATCAGCGGGTGGCTGTGGGTGGGTACGCTGTGCAGGCCCTGCCAGCCACCGATAACCCCGCCCAAGAGGGTAAACTGCTTGCATCATGGAAAAACAGTGCTGCCACTGCAGCCACAGAGCACTTCTAGAAGCTGATCTGGAGGAAGACCAGGGCAAAGACAGTTCCCAGGCTAACTGAGAAGCCTGAGGTGCATCAGAACATAAAGGGGTAATTCTGGGCCACACGGGCCAGCCCGTGGGAGTAAATAAACTCAGGACTCCCTCTTTAATAACTACTCCAAATTGTGGCCCAGCCTGCCACTCCCCATCATACCCCCTACCACCATCCTCATATAGCAATCCTGTCCCTGACATGAGTTTCCCCTACACAGGAGGGAAAAAGCAGCATCCAGCCAGCAAGGAGACTGGGCTCTGGCCATGACTTGGTGTGACCTTGGACCAGTCGCTCCCTCTCTGCACCTCAGACTCTGCACATCTGTGTAAGTGGGTTAGGCTGATCTCTAAAGACACTGAAACAGAGTCTGGCGTGTGGGATTTTATCTTCCATTTTCAGCCCTGAGAACAAGCTCCCTTTTCTCAGCATAGGTAACTCCAAGTCTGGAACCTCACCCAGGCTGTCTCTCCCCAGAGACTAGAGTTGAGCCTCCCATCCTCCTTCCTCCGGGGGGGGGGGGGGGGGCAGGCAAAGGAAGAGAAGCCTAGGGGTGTGGATGTAATAGGGGGGTTGAGGAGAATTTGGAGAGTTAAGGCAAAGTGGATGGGGAGAGGCCACAGGTGTGAAAACAGAAAGAACTGTGGGGGCCCTAAGCCAGTCCTGGGCCTTTCCTGAGGTCTTCACGTCCTCTATCCAGACAATGGGCACAGATATCTTCTCCACCCACAAAATGGTTAAGTGCCGTCAAAAAGAGTATAAACAAGACCAGGGATCCAAAAAAAAGCCTTTTTCTAAGCCAAGTTTATATTGAAGAAGATGATAAATCAAGAACTGTTGACTTGACACTTTGATGGCCCAGACTTCAGGGCCCCAGGTCCCACCTAGGACAGGATAGCAGAAAAGTCTAGCCTGGGCCATGACAACTGATAACAGAAGGTAAAAAGACCCTAGATGAGAATTCCTTGGAAAAGCTCTCTGGAATCCCCAAAGCCCATGGGAGGTGAAGGGCAGCACCCTTCGCATCCTAGCCATTGCCTCCAAAGAAAGCTGTCCTGCTTTTGCACAGGGCGTGGACACACACACACTCCAACATCAGGCTTCTGTGGTTTTCCTTATTTCTCGAAGACAACCTTTTCCCCAACAAACAAAGACCATTTGTCTTGCCTCTCCCAGGCCATAGAGACCACTGGGAGGATAAGGGGGTGGTGGCACTGGCAGCAGGTGGCTTGTCAGTGGCACAGTCTGTGGAGTGGCTGGGAAGCCAAGCCCTCGGCCAAGGAAGGGTTCCCGGGCCAGGAAGGAGGCAGAACCGGCTGGGCATCACCACGAGCCCAGGAGTACAAACACAGCTCTGGCCACTTCCCTGGGTACACTGGATTTAGGTCAGGGAAATTCGCCTGGAGGAAGACCCCAGGGCCTTCTCTCCTCAGAGGTGAGAAGCTGGGGGAGTGGCACCAGACACTCCTCCCCCACACTGGAGCAGAGGCCATTCAGTGGTGGGGAGAGCCTGGGCGTCCCTAGAAAAATGGGAGGCTCCCTACTCTAAACCACAGCGAACAAAGGCAGGCCGACAGGGCTTGGGCAGGGGGCGGGGCGCCCGAGTACTACCGCCAGCCCTCTGCTGGCCCAAGAGGGAAGTTCACAGCACCCAAACTCCCTCCACCCAGAGGACAAGGGGAGACCGTAGGGCTTCTCTCTCCACCCTCAAAGGAATGTAACCTAGAGGATGGCATTCCATGAGGCTGGGCCCTCTGCACCTCCAGCTCACGCACAACCAGATCTCTGGATGGCAAGGGTCACAGTTCCATCTACACAGGCCCCGCAGGTGAGACCTGGCTGGCTTAGAATAGCCATCTTCCCCTGAAAGCAGGGGAGACAAGGGACACCTCCCTTGACATCTGGGATACCTGAACTCTATTTGTCTTCCTAGTCTGTGCTCAAGGCTCCCTCTCCAAAGAAAATTTTACTGGAAAGACCAGAAGAAAATAGCCACAAGTCCTATTCCTAGAAGAGGCCCAAGCAGGCAACAGAGTCTTCCAGAATGAAGGGTTAATATCACTCTTTCCTGATCTCCAAATTCCTACACCCCTGCTCCTTCCCCCAACATAATAAAGAAGGAATTGTGCTTCCCCACCCAACCCCTGGGAGGTCCAGGGACGCCATCCAAGAGCCAGGGGACTCACCTTGGTGGGCTTTCTGTTCTCCTTCTGCCATGGGCGCAGCCTGGGACCACTGAGGACAAAACAAAAGAATGAGGTATGAGCAGGAATACACAAACCCAGTCACTCTACCCCCTACACACAGCCTCTGGCTTCTCCAAGCCTTCTAAGTGCAACTGAGCACCACCAGGGGCTCCCTACAGGACAGAGCCCACCCCCCACTCCTAAACTGCTCCAATTCTGAAGCCAGAGAAGATAAAACTGACCAGATCTCGGGGGGTGGGGGGGGACGACGTTCAAAATGCAGTAAGAAAACACCAGAATGCTGCACAGTCCAGGTCCCCACTCCTTCTCCACGTCTCCCTCTCCCAGTTCCCAGTGGCCCATTGCCGAGGCAAGGAAAGTGCATTCTCTCAGCCCCCCCGACTCCCTGGTCCAAAGCCATGGCTAAGTATTAAGGTCAAACAGGAGGACAAATTTGGACTGGGGCAGGAAGGAAGGACTGGGGGCGAGAAAAACAACATGGTGACCTTCTCCTGCTGACATGACAAATACCAGGGTGAGCTGGTGCTGGGAAGGGAGGGGGTGCAGAGGACCGAAGGGCACCAATCACCCTCCCCCATCCAAACTCTTCATTCCTCAGGAATATTTAGCAAACCCACAGGTTGCCTGGAGGGTAAAACCTGAGCGGAAACCCTGGGGAAGGATAAATCCCCATTTCTCCCCATACACAAATACCTCTCAGGCCTGAATGTACCTCCGAAGACTCAAGTTTCACACTCCTACCTTGTTCCCTGGTTTCTTCTCTCTCTCAGACTGAAGGGGTCCCCAAGTCCCTTTCACCTGGGCACCTTCTTCAAATGCAACCAGGGAAGCCTTTTATGCCTTAGCACTGCCCAGCCCCTAGGGGGCCCCCTGTACTACGGAGGCCAGAGGCCTCCCCTATCCCTCCCCACCCCCACAAGATCATTCCTCCCCTCCCCAGAAGCTGTGAAGGTCAACAAGCCCAACCATGTGGGCCTGACAGCACCAGGCAAAGGTTTCTCCCAGCCCTTCCAGAGGATCTCCAGTTCTCACTGCCCACCCCACCTGCCCCTCTTCAGGGGTAGATACTGAGCATGGCCCTCTAGTCCACCCAACTGCAGACCCATTGACAGTGAGTCTCACAATCTGTCTGGCACTCTCTCTCCTTTCCACACACCTCCAATGCACCCCAGATCCCCCAGCCTTGCCCCCAGGGCCAAGGTCAGATAACAGTTTCCAGACTCCTAGCTGGATAGCCTCCAACTGCAGCTCCCTCAGGGACCCCCCCCAGTCTCTACCTCAGCCCCTCCCCCATCCCCAGGACACCTCCTTGGCTTCTTTCTGCCAACATTCCCCCTATGCTTTCCACTTCTGGGCCCTACACTAGGAGAGGGGACAGAAACCTCGTACCCCCTCCAAGGCCAAGGGGCGCAAGGAGGGGGGATTCTGGGCAGGGAGGGGCCAGGTGCCCTTCTCTGGGGGCCTCTGAAGGTCACACTGTGGCCAGTTAGCCACTCCTCCCCCTCCCCCCCCCCACTTGGAGGCCTGGAGCCAAGGCCTTGGTGTCACAGTCTGAGGAACTCCCAGTGGCATCAGAGACCCCAGCCCATTTTCTTCCTTCTGCCTCTCCCCAAGGGGACTCTGGCTGAAGGAAAGTGTAAGAGAGGGGTGGAAAATGGCCTCTTAAGTGGCTTTGAGAAGAAAGTTGGGTGGGCAAGTTTAGAGTTCCAAAAAACCACCTGCTCTTGCTCAACGTCCCATTTCACTCGGAGAAAGTGTGTTTGCAAGGCTGGCAGGAGTGCCTTCCAAAAGGTTCAAGGAGGGCTAGTCTCACACTGCCTATGTCACAGCAAATTTCAAGCCATTTTTACAAAAAGTGTAAAGTAGGTTAATGACACTTCTAAACCCTCCTTTGGCCCACCCCCCATAAAAACTAAACCATAGCTCATTCGGAAGTGTGGGGGAAGGGAGGAACGCTGACTGTCACCAAGTCTGGACTTTAGGTAGAGCCTCGACAAAGCACCCGGGTGGGCCCTGGCACCTTCCTTGACCTCTGACAGAGATCATCCTTTCTCTGGACTCTAAGGCCGGAGAGAGGTAGATGGGTCTTCTCAGCAGAGAATAAAAAATAAAGGGGTAGCAGAGGCTTCTCTCCACGCAAGGGAGGAAATGGGGAAGGGGCGTCAGGAAATTCCTCCTAGCGCAGAAGGGGGTTAGGGGCTGGGGACGGTGGGAAGGGACAAGGTGGGTCTCCGGGTCCTCCAGCCGGGGCTAGCTCGAGAGGTCACCTTCCCGTGGAAGGGCGGCAGGGGGAGGGGCGCCGCTCGCTGCCCCGGACTCCCCGTTCGGGCCCCGGTGGCTCCTGGAACACGCGGCCGGCCAGGCCCGGGCTGATGTAATCTGCTCCGCGCCGCGCGCGCCCGGCCGGGCGGGGGAGGGCGGGCACCGAGCGGGACGCAAGCGAGGACGGGTGGGGGTGGCGCTGCGCAGGTGGCCGGGCAGAGAAGGGGTCCCCGCAGCAATCCGCCCCGAAACTTTTCCCAAACTAGCGGAGAGGACCGAAGAGATCGAGAGGCAGTGACAGCAAGCCCTCTCGCGCCTGCGCCCTGCCCCCTCTACGCTCTCTGCCCTCCCTTGGTCCAAGGTCCGAGCACCCCCCCGCCCCGCCGGCCGGTTGGGCTCCGGCTCCCGCCCCCGCTGCCCAGACTTCCAGTTCGTCGGGGAACAGCGACCGGGAGCAAACTTCAGCAGCCGCCGGCAGCGCAAGCCCAGCCCCCTCGGCCTCCTCCCGCGGCTCCCGCCCTCCGCTGGTCGGCCCAGATCGTACGTGCGGTGACTCTGGTGGGTGGGCAGGGCCCGCGTGGGCGGTGAGACTCTATGCTGGTGCCCTCCCACCTAGCGTGCGCCCCCTCCCCCTACACGTACGAGGATAGAAGGGAAGCCGCGCGCCCGGTGCCCAAGGACCCGCGTGGGGCACTGAACCCCCACGCGCGCGCTCGCACGCACGTCCCCAGCCAGGAGAGGCGCTCGCAGCGGCCCGCGGCGCCAGGCGGGCACCGCGGCTTACCTTGGCATGGTGGAGGTAGAGCAGCAAGGCAAGGCTCCAATGCACCCAAGAGAGCAGAAAGTTCATGGTTTCGGAGGCCCGGCCGGGGCCGGCGCGGCTCGCGCTCCCTCTCCGGCTCGGGCTGCGGGGTGGCCCGCTCTCCTCGGCGCCCAGGCGGGCTCCTCTTCCTCCCCGAGCCGAGGCCGGGGCCAGGGCCTGGGGCGCGCGCGCGGCTGGAGCACTGTCTGCGCACACAGCCGCCTCACCGGTCCATGAGCCCGGCTTCCGAGAGCTGAGTCGCCACCGTGGCCCCCTTTCCTCTTCCTTCTCTTCTTCCTCCTCCCCCTCCTCCGACTGCGGCTCCTCCCGGACTGAGCTAGCACTTCTCCCGGTTCCGCTCGGCTCGACTGCCCCGGCGCGGACCACGGCTCCTCCGGAGCGAGAACAGCCCAGAAGTTGGACGAAAAGTTTCAGTGCAATACCGCGAGCCCCGACCCCCTCCACCCCGCCTCCGGGCGCGGGCTCCGGCTCCTTCCCGCGGCTAGCTGCCGCGTCCACGGTCGGCCGCCGGCCGCGGAGGAGGTGGGCGCTGGGGTGGGGGGCGGTGTCTGTCTGTATGTCCGTCAGCGCTGCTGGTCCGATACCGGATCCCCGAGAAGGAGGGCTCACGCCGCGCTCTGGCGGTCACCCCCAAAAGCAGGTCACTCACTTTACCCCTATCCCTCTCGTTGCTCGCTCGCCCGCGCGCGCTCTCTGACCCCGTCTCTCTCTTCCTCGACTTCTCTCCGGAGCTCTTGCTACCTTTTTCTTCACTCTGCTGATTTCCAAAATCCGGAGTGATTTGGCGGAGTAAAGGAGCAATCTCCTCAAACGGTCGGCCCGATTTAAGCGGAGAATGGGCAGCAAAAATAAATTAAGACGGAAAAGAATACGGGGTTTTTTTTAAATGTTTAAGAAAAAAAGAAGGTAAACCCTGGATGAATGAACATCAAATTCCAGTGCAGAGACCCCTGGCTGGTGACTCCGCGGGTTCGACCGCCTGGTCGCTGTTTCTTCAGACCAAGCACCGCTGCCGCCGGCTCCACTCGCCCCCCGAGCCGCGGCCTCCAAGCAGCCCGGCTGCCCCAAGCCTCTGCGCTTCTCACCGCTACCAGCCGCCTAAAAAAGGCCTTACTCCGCCCCCATTCTCCCGACCCCGCCTCTGGCACGCCCCCGAGGATGGGACAGACCACTTCGTCTCCAGCCGCTCGGCGCTCGGCTGGGTCCTGGTCCCACGGCGCTACCTTTGCCTGGGGACACCTAGTGAAGCCTAGCCCCCCCCTCCCCACCTACCCTAGTGAAGGGTAACCTCACCAAGGCTCATAGCCTGAAAATTACCCATCTGCCTCCCTTTGCCTGGAGACCCACACGCCGTATTTGAGAGGAGAAAACAAGAAAGTGAGGTTATGCGCGGACAAGGCTCGAAAGCTATTCCCCACCTTTGCTGGGAATATTGGAGGGAACGTGAAGAAAGGGGGGGTCTGACAGAGACGGTTGGGGATAGGGAAATATAGATCTACTGGAATCCTGGGTGACCCCTGCCAGATTCTCTCCCTTCCAACACTCTCAGCTCCCCCCCCGCCACACACACACACACACACACACACACACACACACACACACTCACTCACTCACACTGACACACGCGTCCTCACGCAGACACTGCTCTGGCAAGTTCACCCAGCTTCCCTGTGGTGGCCGAGCGCCCCCTAGTGACTACCGTCTGCACACCCCATCTCTGGCTCAAGAGGAATGGGCCTCAAGAAGAGGGTGAAAGGAGATTTACCCCTTATCTTACCATTTCTGACCTCCTAAACAGTGACATTTTTTTGGACGCGAATGGCCCCATGTACAGAAGAGCCCGGTGCTGGGCACAGAGGGCCCAATGTATCCCAAGGTACCCATCTGGAACCTTCATCTGGCCTACTGACATCAGAATGAGCTGCAGCCAACAGGCTGAGGTGACTGGGGTCCTTTGGGAAGTGTCCAAGGAGGCGTCCTTGTGGAGAAACATTTGGCACCAAGTTTGTGGGGCTAAGAACGGGAAGCCGTGTGGTTCTGGGGTTAGTCAGTGGCCAAGAGGGAAGAGGACCTGTTGGAGCCCACGTATGCACTGTGGAGTCTGGCAGAGCCCAAAGGGAGAGGCAGCTGGGCAGACAGAGGCCCTTGTTCCTGCTCCCCCAGCCCAGATGTTGCCAGGGAACTGAAGCCAGGGGGCTGGTGGGGGCGGATGGAGGCCAGGGCCTGAGTGATGATTCAAACCTACTCACCAACACTAAGGAACGTCTGTAGGCCAGCTGCCCGGAGCTCCCACCAGGCTGGAGGCCAAGGCGTCCATCAGCCTCAACCCAGGCTCACAGCTCCTCTTCTGAACAGAATTAGGGGGCTTTCCTCAGCCCTGCCCAGTCCCCCAGTATCTCTTGCCTACTTCTCCCAGCTGGTCACCTCTCTCCTCTCTCTCTCAACTCCCCATGTCTTCTCTAAGTGCTCCCCAAGGCCCTCTACCCCATCCCTGCATATGGGACCCAGCCTGGAAAAATTCCTGGTTGGGCTTTGACCCAGCAGCTCTCAGGCTCCCCCAGGGAACAAAGGGGGGCTCTGATACCTGTGGGAAGAGAGGGACCAACCAGTCTTACTATTCATCTAGATCTGTCCAGGGCCTGGCCTGGGGCTGATGTAGCCTCTGTGAAGGCCTAGGCTGGGAGTGTAGGCTAAACTGAGAATGGGAATGCAGCAACTTTTCCCAATTTGCTCAAAGTGATCCAAGGAGATTATTTAGCCAGCCCCCCCCATCCCAGCACATGGTGCTGTGGTTTGGTAGGAGTGCTAGATTACCCTTTTAGTACCCCAGTTACACAGGAGTGGTGTCCCAAGGCCCCTACGAGTAGAGAGGCTGGCTCCCCACAACCCTCTCCTATTCTATCATTCATGCCTCCAGTCCTGTCTCCGCCACCTGGCAGGCTACCCAGGAGCAGGGACAAGGTCTTTTTACGATTTACTTTTTAGTAAATGTTTATTTGCTGACTCAGGGCCCCCTTCCAGGCAGGTCTCCTCACCTAGGCTCCATGCTCCAAACTGCTGCATGGGGTATAGAAAGAAGCCACTAAACATCCTCCTTACCCAGCTTGGTCTGCCTCTCACACTTCTGGAGGCACAAGATGTGGGCACCTTGGCAGAGTCTCCCTCCCGCATCCCTACCCTGGAGCCGGCAGAGCCCAGAACAGAGGCTCCCAGTGGTACCACCTCCATATCCCTTCTCGTCTCAGCCTTCTTTAGCCCTGGAGAGGCCTGAAGAAGAGGTCTTAGTAAAGGATCCTGAAGTTGAGAGGAGGATAGAGGGGTTCCAAGGAGGGGTAGCCATCAGTTGTCACTTAATAACCCCAGGGCTCTCCCCCACCTGAGCCAACCATCCCCCTTGGTGGCATTTGGTGATGTGTGTAACAATGACCTATTTGAGGTGCCCTCTATGAACTCTGCCCAGGAAACCAGGGGATAAGGGGAGCAGAACTACAACCTAGCCTGAGGGGTTTTGAGTACCCTTGACCCAGGTAGAGAGGAGTGTCCCATCTCCACCATTCATTTTAGAGACACAACCTATGGGTGACTTGGGGGACAGGGGGGTGGTGACTCTGGATCTTATCCCCCAATATGCTATCACCAGCTTTCGCAATAATACACTATCATGGACCCCACCAAAGCCCACATTATCATCAAATTGAGAGCCCAATGCACCTGAGTCTTCAAAAATGAGAACTAGAAACATAGAACAAGGAACAAATCAACAATCATAAGACCACATCATGTCTCTGTAGTACCTTCTCTTCCCACTGGCTTAATCTACAAACTTAGTTCCACTTATCCTCCCTCCACAGGTGGATTCAGGGCAGGGAATGTCAGGGCAGACTGTCCCTCCAGAGAATCCCAAGGGCACAAAGAGACCCAAGGTCACCCAACAACATGATGAGGGGTCGCACATGGAGCAGAGAGCAGCCTAAACAGAGGTCATGCTGGGTCCTCTCAAGAGACAACCTCAGCCACACTTGGGCTGTGGAGGCCTCAGCTTATGGCTCTGCACAGTTCAGAAGGAGCCTAGGAGGAAGGGGAAGGTGTTCCAGGTGAGGGGGAAGGGGAGAGAGGGGTGGGAGTGAGTTGGAGAAGAGTGTGAAAGGTGGTCAGGAGTCAGCTGTGGCCCAAAACAAAGGAAGTAGTGACCGAGCCCAAGACATAATAGTTGTACTTTGTTGTAATGGTCCTGTCACCTCTGATGTTCAAGGACGCTATCACCTGTGTGGGTGTGGGTAGTTAACCTCCAAGGCCATGGATAAAGGGACAGAGACCCTCTGCAGTGAGGAGAGAGTCACTAAGTCTTGCTGTTGTCTAAACATTTCTCCAGGTGGTTTCTCTGTGATAAAATGAAGGTCTTCTCCTTCACTTGATGTCCCGACCCCCAAGCACCAATCAAGACACAGATCTGATCTACAGCAAGGGCAGGAATATGAATCTGTTGAATTGAAGAAGAGAGAAGTGGGTTGGTTCTCCCCAGTTCTCTGTGTGGCTATGGGTCAATCTCTCTCTCTCTCGCTTTCTCGCTCTCTCACTCTCTCCCTTACTAGGTCTTTACAACAAAACATTGGAGACAAAGCAAAAGCCAGGAATAAGGGCCTCTTTTCCAATGTCAACATCTTAACTGCATCTAAACCTGGAGGTTTGACTCAGGTAATGATAGGTAATGATGCTGATTGATAACAAGATGGGTGCAGAGGAAGCTAAAGAGGTTAACTCCCTTGAGCAGCCAGCCAGTCAGGAAAAAGGAGGGAAGTGAGATGAGCACGCAGGAGAAAGAGCAGAGTGGCCGAGCAGAGTCACTGTCTGGGGAAGCACACCTACCCATGCCACCCCCACCTCACCCCATTAGCCAAGTCTCTTCTTCACCTTCAGGGGCCTCAGTTTAATTTCCTGACACCAGGATGTCTCCCTGGACTGCTTCTCCCTGACATCCCCAGGCATGTTCACTTCTTGATACCCCAGTCTTTCCTACCCCTCAAAGTCAGACCCCCATCCTTCCTATTGCTGCCCCTGTCCACACCCCCACCAGATGTGGAGAGAGTCTCTCTGCTGGCAAGAAGGTGATGTCACAAGGTGGCAGCTATGGTCCTAAAGCTACATTCTCTCTCCCTACCTGGTCCTTTGCTTGGGATCTTTTCCAAGGCCTACCAGGCACCAGGCACTGTGCTGACATTATAAAGGATACAGGGACACCTAAGTAAGGCAGTGGAAAGTGCAGGGACTGTGGATCCAAATGGACCCAGGTAGCACTCCTGGCTCTGCCACTTTTTAACTATGTGACCGTAGGCAAGTTTCTCAGCCTCTCTGACCCACTGTTTCCCTTGTCTGTAAAAACAAGAATGAAAATGCCTGCATGGGAGAGTTGCTGCAGACAGTTGTGCACGCACTTACCATAGAAGGTAGGATGGAAAAAGGCCCCAAGAGAGGCACAGAATGTTATGAAGGCACTGAGGCAGAGCAGTCAGCCTGGCCTGGCTGGATGGGCATCAGGAACGGCTTTAGGCAGGAGATAGGTACATTTACTCCATGAGCGTGGGACATTTACTCCATGAACAAGTATTAAACTCAGCCCATGAGCCCTGGGACTGCAACAGTGTGGAAGGGACTTCCTGTGTGGAGGTGAAACAAAGAATAAACTGAAAATAGAGACTCGTCCAACGGGGCACATATAGGAAAAGACATCCTATAGGTGGTGGCACTTGATTTTCTCTGGAAGAGCAGGACTTTAGCCAGCTGAGTGGAGGCAGGTAGAGAACAGGCAGGGTGAGTGTGATCTGCAGGGTTCTTATGGCTCACTTAGCTCTCTTACTGCTCTTCTGGATGATAGAGACTTAGAGGCTAGACAGGGAAGGGGATTAGGGCTTCTTTGGATGCATTCCCAGCCAAAGCCCACAAGGACAAAGACACTCCCTCAGGGAGTGAGCTCCACACTGGTTTCCCCGCCCTCTGGGACAGCATGTCTCTGCCAGAGAATTTAAACAAACAAGTAGACACTAAAGGTAAGTTCAGCGTGCACACTGAGCACTGCTTCTGTTTGCCCAGGGGTGAGAGGAGGAGGACAGAGGACACCAGCCTGTGACAAGCACAGGGCCACTCAGCTGGGGCAGGGCACAAAGCAGAAAGATGTTTTCTCCAGGTTTGCCCTCTCCCTATCCCCAGCAGGTGCCCAGAGCTTTCCTGTCTGCCTGCCACGGACATATGGAGACCTAGAAACAGTAATGGGCAAAAAAAGTCAAGTCGCCTGCAGGCTGTGTGACCTTGGCCAAGTCAGTACTTCCTTCTGAACCTCAGGTTCCTCCTAGGTAAAAGCATGAGGTTACATTCCTTAAGTTTTAAGGCCCAATAACAGCTCCATCAAACACTCTAACTGAGATCGCTGATACAAAGTATCATATCTTCCAGGGGTCTGTATATTCTTACAAAGAGGGCACTCTCAATTCTAGGCTGGAATGTGCAATTCCCAGCTGAGAATGAGGCCTGTCTGAGGCCCTGGTCTACATGCCTCCATATCTCCTCTGCTCCTGGAAGAGCAGGCCAGGAATCCCCGGTCTCTCCATATATAAGTATAGCCCACACTCAACGTATCAGGGACCTCATCATTCATGGTTTACAGCCACTGTTGAAAAAATGGCTGACACCACCAGCCCTAGGCTGGAATTCCAACCCCAAGATCACAGATCTTGCCCAGACCATAGACAACTATGAGTAATCAGAGCATTTTCCTTTCCTTTTTTCTCTCTCTTTCCTTGGATATCTCCATCCTTCCTCTCCTCCTTCTCTCTCCTCCTCCTTTCAGTCAGCCATCATTGTCCCAGGGGACCTCCTGGCGGGTCCTATTGCCTGAGTGATCTCCCCTATGCCTATAAGAAGCCTAGGCTTCTCAGAGTTCCCCATGTGCCATTCGCTTTTGGGGGTCAAGCTGGGCAGTGGGGGACAAGCTAGGGGAAAAGATGGTCTTCGCATCTCCCCAATTCCCACTGGTCTTCCAGAGACTAGGGGACAATCTTCAGAAGGAAGATTTCTGAGAAGATGGGACACGCTCCTGCCCATCTGGGTGTTAGGGGAGGTAGGGTGACAACTTCAGAGAGAGCAACAAGTACAGTGAGGAACACCAAACCTCCTCCCCTAAACCCCTGGCATGAGCTGAAGCCTTAAAAAGGACAGAGGTAGGCATAGTGAGTCTGCCTTCACCAGCCTCTCACCATCGCCATATGCGAGCTGCTTCTCCCCCACTGTGTGACCCACCATTCATCCACCAATCTCCTCTCCATTGCTCCTCAGATCTCCAGGCCGAAGGTCACAGGGACTAATAAACCATACACACACATACCACCACCGCCGCCGCCGCCGCTACCATCACCCATGACAGGTCCCCAGAGAAGAGAGGAGTGTTCCCAGAAATCAAACTGTTCCAGGCAAGCTAATCAAGGTTGTGGAGAGGCTGGGTGGCCATGACCACTGTAGGAGTTACCTTGAAAGCTCCTCATACAAAGTGTCTCTAAAGCCCTAACATTAAGCACGACTGCTTCCGGAGCAGCTCCTCAGATGTCCACATGTGAGGCCATAGCTGGAGGTCAAGACACCTGAGTTCAAAAGCTATTGCTGCCTTGCTATGTGACCTGGAGCAGGGCACTGACCACCTTCGGCCTCAATGCCCTCTCCATAGAGTGAAGGGGTGAACTGATTTCCAAAGCCCTTTTTGGGCTTCCAGTCTATAGCTGTAGGGGATAGGGAGCAAGCATTAAGGCTACAAGCTATGGACATCCTGGCCTGTGGCCTGCCTCACTGAAAGAGCTGGAGGGAGGACTAGGGAGCACCACTTGGGACAACATTTTAGAGCTGCTATAAAGATTACTGGAGTATAGGTGGGCGGGGAGGCAGAGAAAAGCATGCTCTTCAGTCCATTGTCTGACCAACGTCCTGAGTTTGCCTATTGTCGTCAACCAGAACAGCCAAGAGAGCAGCAAGAAGGATTTAAGTTAGACAAGCAGAGGCCTACCAAACTCATCATCTCTGGGGGATTTATGAAATGACAGCAGCAGGATGTTTATCTAGACTTCTAGGCCCATTTCTGGCCTGGATGAAATTTCAAGAAGTGCGAGAGAAGAGGAGAAAAATGAGGAGAGGGTGAAACTGGGTGTCAGCTCCCAGGGCCCCCCCTTTGGAAAAGGAGGTGGGTGGGGTGCCTGTGCCTCCAAACTGGGAGCTAAAGTGGAGGAAGGAATTTGTCAGGGTGTGGTAGGGCCAAGAGCAGGGCAGCAGGGGAATGGAATGAGAAGGCTGTTAAGTGGCAAAGCAAGTGTTTGTGGGAAATGGAGAGAAAGACCCTTTCCTGGTGGGAGGGAATGAGAGGGCACCTCAGCCCCAGGCTCCCTGCTCTGGGCACCTCCACCCATACTCCAGGTACAACACTTTCCACAATTGGCTTCAGATGAAGCTTTCGTCTGACTGTAGCTGCACATCCCCTGTGGCATTAGCATGAGCAGGAGAGCCCACAGCCACTGTCTTAGAATAGAGATAACACCCACCTCGCCTAGGCCCAGGCACCAAGAAGGATAAGGCTGGGGGTGTCCACAGAGCCATCTGTGAGAACAAGGGGCTTTCCTTTCCCCAGGACTGCCAGGATGCTCAAGCCAGTCCTGTTTTTTCTCTAGGTGTCCCCCCAACCCCTCACCTGGGGGCAGCTGGTAAGGCTCTGGGAGAGGGTCTACCCTTGCTCTACTCCTGGCCTGGCAGTTGGGCGAGTGAGACAATTACATAATTCATTCCATAGTCCCTCCTTCTCTGTCCCAAACCCGGGAATCTCTGATCTCCTAAGGGAACTGAGGCTGAAAATCCACCTAAGAAGAAAGACCCTCTTTCCCTCTACCCACCTTCCTTTTTGCTACAAGAAGGACCAAGTGAGAAGAATGAGAGAGAGTGGGGCAAAGCCCCCAAATGCCTCAGCCAAATAATGGACAGTTCAAGTGAGCCCTGGGTACCTCGATGGGGTCCAGGTGAGCTGATGTGCTGTTATGCAAATGATTTATGTGTTACAAGGATGTTGGATCAGCCCACCCAATCTCCTCTGGAAGCCCAAGTCCCCAGCACCCAATCTTCCAATCCGGAAAAGTTTATTAAATGATCCCACACTTCTGTTCACTCTGCTCACCCTCCCAGGCTCTCTCCACATCATCATTCTCCCCTTTGTCTGTCCTTGTCAACCAGAATTTGAAGATTTCTCCCACCTTCTTTCCAGGCTCTGTCCTCACAAAGCCACCTTGGGACACAATTCTCACCCATCCTCCCCTTCTGGTCTAAAGCTTCTCTGGGGATTCCTGGCTGTCGGAAAACAGGGTCTCAGTTGTCCCCACACCCGCTAGGGCTGGCAGAGGCAGCCTCAAGCCTCATTGAAGCTGCCCAAGGGGAAGATAAGTGGAGAGGGGTTTAGTTGGGCTGGCAGGGTGCAGGCCAGGGAGCTCCTTCTCTGGCCCACAAGAGGGAGAACCCTCCACATCCACCCAGACAAAGGTGAGGGGCCTTGAACCCCCTTCTGCCTGAGCCTACAGCACCACCTTGCTGGGCACTTTCCAGCAACTAGCTTCAGATGAAGCTGTTGTCTGACGGTAGCTGTCTTCCAGACATTCTTGGAAGCCCAGGGTCCCCTCCTCAATCAGGACCCATCCTGAGTGCCTCGCCCAGTGCCACCCCAAGCCTCTAGAGGGCGAGGGAGAGCAGAGCTGGACTTCCTAGCCCATGGGGCATAACCAGGTGGCTCTCTGCACCGGCCCTTGGGAACAACCAGCTGTTCCCAAACCCTGACCCTGAGAGCAGAGATGTACCATGCTGGAGGTTGTGCAGCCAGGCTCAGCCATCTAGGGGCAGGAGCGTAGGGGCTGGATCCGGGAGGGGAGCAGCTTGGAGGATGCAGGGAAGAAGGATGGGTTTGAACAACGGAAAGATTATCTGAGACCAAATCCTGCCCGCCTGTTCAATTAGGGACAGGAGAGCAGTAGCCTGATCCTGGGAATTTCTGCCTGACTTTGGAATAGGAGGGCCTTCTTGGCCCACACAGCAAAGCTGCAAACCCCCTACCCCATGCAGAATGATAACTAGGGCTAGGCAAGTGAGGCAGCATGAGCACAAAATTTAAGGGTTGGCCCTGATAGTGACTGCCTCCTTAAATACTGTACCCTGTCACCTCACTCCCCTCATCTCAGTTCCAGCCAGCCTCTGTGGGCTGCCTGTCCTGGGGACTGAAGCCATTTGAAGCAGAGGTGGGTTGGATGAGCAGATGGGTCTCTTTGTCACACTGGACCCCTCAAAGGAAAGAACTAGCCCCAAACTCAGCTAAAGAGGAGGGGAACAAAGGATGAGGAGGGGCACAAATATCTGTCACCTGAGCCTAGGTCCCTGTGTCTGTGTGTCTGTGCTGATGTCTATGTGTGTATTTGTGTATCCAAATTGTGGGTCTGCCAATTTCTAGCTATGGTCCTTGGACAAGTTAGCCAACCTCGCTGAGCCTCAGTTTCCCTGATAACTTGTGATAATAATACCTACATTATAGGATTGTAGTGAGGGTAATATGAGATAATATATGGAAGGGTGTAGCATAAACACTTGCCTGCCTACAGTAGAAGCTAAATAAATAGTGACTGCTATCCCCGTTGTTAGTAATGTTATTATTGTGTGTGGCCCCAGCTTGCTTTGAAGCCGCATTGCCCACTGCCTCCCTACACATGCATCCCACTCCAGCCAGTCAGGTTTCTGATAGCCCCAAACATACACATCGCTTTTTTCTTTATCCTGGTCTATGCCCCACCAGCCATGAAAGTTCAGCCCCTTAAAACAAGACTTCCTGGACCACTTCTGCTCAGTGGTCTCCCCAAAACTCCTGCAGCATGAGCTGTCTCTACTTCTCTCATGCCAGCCTCAAATTGCTATTCAATGCACTTAACTTTGTGAGTGTGTGTGTGTGTGTGTGTGTGTGTGTGTGTGGCGGAGAGAGAGAGAGGCATCTTCAAGCACACTTACATAGGAAGGATTGTATTTTTCAGTGATCTATATCCCCAACCCACCCCACCCCAGACTAAGGACTAATACAGGCCTACACGTATAGATATCCACATGTAGACTCCTTGTCAATGATGACAATAATAATGGTAGATATTGCCTTTGATGGCATTTCTATGTGCGCCTCACATTGTCCCATTAATCACACAATAACCCTGTGATGTAGATCAGGGGTCCCCAACCCCCAGGCCGAGGACTGGTACCAGTCCAGAGCCGATGAGGAACCGTGCCGCACAGTAAGAGATGAGCAGTAGGTGAGAGCAAAGCTTCATCAGTATTTGCAGCTGCTCCCCAGCGCTAGCATCACCACCTCAGTTCCTACTCAGGTCATCAGGCATTAGATTCTCATAGAAGCACTGGTCCCTAGTGCCAGAAAGGTTGGGGACAGCTGATGTAGATTATAATTGCAAAACTACATCTTGGAGACTTTAAGTAATTTACCCAAGGTTACATAGCAAATAAAAAATAGAGCTGAGATTTAAACTGGCTGGCTAGCTCCAAAGACTGCACTCTAGTTTGAATAAAAGAATGAACCAAAAACCAAAATTTCCTTTTTGTACTCAAAGAAGGAAAGAACAACAGAGCAAGGTGCTATCAAAACCTCAGTCAAATGTTTTCAGAGTTTCAAATCAGAGCTCATTGGAATGAGGGCAGAGCGCCTCAGTCATTGCAGAAAGAGGCACCTGGGTGGTCTTGCCTTACTAGGGTTTTAGAAAACTTTTTTGCAAACGAGGTTGAAAAAATATTCATTCCAGAGTGAGTCAGAAAAATCACTTGCATTGATCATTCAATCACCAGAATGTTCTAATTGATCCTAGCTCTATTTTAACTGTCCAGACAAGAAACTTATTTCAAATAGTACATTGAGTAACCACCAGAAAACCACTTGTGACTGATTTTCACACATACCTTCATCTATCCCCAGCTGTGGATCGGGGAATGTGGCTGTGGGGAATGTATTCCCTTCAAGTCCCCTTTGCTGCCTTCCTTTTGCCATTCTACGGCCAAACTTTGAATGTCTATACTATATTCTTCTCTTGTGACTCAGTTTCCTTACCTAGAAAGCGGGGTTATAACACTACCAACTCCACAGGGCTATGGCAAGGACCTATTAGGGCAATGTGTATAAAGCACAGTGCCAGCATGGAGTGGTGTATGATAAATGTTTGGGGTTGTTGGTATGGTCATTTCAAGCCAGGTAGAGGTCCCTGACTCCACTTTGGCTGCTGAGAAGCTGCTACTCCCAGCACCCCTTCCCTCCTGTCTATAACGATACATATCCCCTAGAATCACTTCTGCACTCTCTTGCCCCTGCAGTCACACCTTGTCCCCCAAAGACTTAGAATCAATCAGACTCCATGGCTGAAAAAGTAGTAAGAGCTCATCCAGTTCAATTTTATTTTTTCTGACAGTAAAGACAAAACCTTCTGCAACTTAAATGGTTTGCCCCAAATCATATACAGTTTGCTTCCAAATTATCTGAGAAATCTTATACATCCAAAAACTGGGCCCTGCACACCCAGGCTAATGAAACCAAGTTTGCTCAAAACACTTTGGGACTTAACTTCTTTTTGTGAATTGACCTCAGACTTTATTGTACACCAAATGAGGAAATCAACCTCAAAATTTGATGCCACACCTTGTTTGGAAACAAACAACAAAAAAAAAGGTGTTGTCATTAGCTGCTAAGTTCACTCATTCTTTTAGGTCATATGTCTTGGCATTAAACAATTTTGGTTCTTTCCACATACTGTTCAGTTCCCAAAGATGAAGCCTTGACATCATTGAGTAATTTTTTTTTTCCTTTTTCTTTTTAGAAAAAAATTTCTTCAATTACAGTTGAAATTCAATATTATATTAGTTTGAGGTATACAGCATAGCAGGTAGACATTTATATAACTTATGAAGTAATCCTCCAATAAAGGAAATTTTTTAATGTAATAAAGGCTCTGAAGGCAGTTCATTTGTTCATTTGTTGATTTATAAATTTAGTAAATATAGTACCCACCTGGCACCATATATAATTATTACAGTATTATTGACTATATTCCCTATGCTGTACTTTACAACCCTGTGACCATTTCTTAATTATCAATTTGTACTTCATCCCTTCACCTTTTACATCCAACCCCTTAATCCCCCTCCCATCTGGCAACCACCAGTTTTTTCTCTCCATCTATGAGCTTCTTTCTGTTTTTTTATTCATTTATTTTGTTTTTTAGATTCCACATATCAATGAAATCACATGATATTTGTCGTTCTCTGATTTATTTCACTTAGCATAATACCCTCTAGGTCCATCCATGTTTTTGCAAATCACTTCATTCTTTTTTATGGCTGAGTAATATTTTATTGTATATATGTACCACATCTTTTTTATTCAGTCATCTATCGATGGACACTTAGGTTGCTTCCATATCTGGGCTATTGTAAATAATGGTTCATTGAACATAGATATACATATATCTTTTCAAATTAGTGTTTTGGATTCCTCCATAAGTGGGATTGATGAGTCATATGATAGTTCTAGTTTTAATTCTTTGAGGACCTTCCATACTGTTTTCCACAGTGGCTGCACCAGTTTGCAATCCTACCAACAGTGCATGAGGGTTCCCTTTTGTCCACATCCTCACCAATGCTTGTTGTTTGTTGTTTTATTGATGATAATAAAACCAGCCATTCTGACAAGTGTTAGGTGATATCTCATTGTGCTTTTAATATGCATTTCTCTGATGATTTTTGACACTGAGCATCTTTTCAATCTCTTTTGGCCACCTGTATGTACTGAGGAAATTTTTTAATGTAATAAAGGCTCTGAAGGCAGTTCATTTGTTCATTTGTTGATTTATAAATTTAGTAAATATTTATTCATACTTTCTTATATATCAGGCTCTATGCTGGGGGGTGAAATACCACAGTAAGCCAGAGACAGTTCCTGCCCTTTTGAAATGTATAGGTTGGCTCCTGAGCAAAGCGTCCATGATACATGAAATTGGTAATAATAAAAGCCTCTAATAATGGATTAAGGGACTTTGGGAAAAGATATTAGTCTGAACATCTGCATCTACTTTTGCTCTTTTCTGAAACAAAGTTAAAGGCTTTCTCAATTTTTCTTTTATTTCGATTTTGTTTCTTAATGTATACAACCACAAGGGCAGGAAGAATGGGAGAAAAGATGACAGCAACACGCTATTGGGAGCTAAAAAGCAGGTAGAAGAGCAGTAAAGAACATGGAGCAGGAAATGGGGAAAGCCATAACCACCTAATCTATATCCCAGAATCCCCAAAAGGCTCAGGAGTTGGTGACACTAGTTACCTCTGGAAGTGATGGTGAAGGAAATTGAGTAAATAAAGAAGACTAGTAGGAAATTGTTTTAAAAAGTCAAATCCTTGGATTCTTCCCCTACCCCACAGGGCCATGCAAAAGCTAGAGGCTTGTTCCCTATCAAGGAGGAAGCAGAGGGTCTCCGATGGGAACCCCACGACACTGAAGGCAGGATCTTATTGAAAATGTTTACATGGTTGATGCTGAGACCTGGATCCTCTTACCCACTGAAATCCCAGAACACTGGCCTTTGTCCTCCAGGCTGGAAAATAGAAGATGCCTCTTTGTGGAATCTGACCAACATGAAAGGAAAGGAAGACCCAAAGATACTAATATCAGAGGCTTCGCAATGAAATATCCCAGTCAGATCACCCTAGATGCTCACAGATGACAAACTATACATGCTCACACACACACACACACACACACACACACACACACACCTTCCGACCAGCTTTTCAGATCTCTACACTTAAAAATAAGTGAATAACCAAGAATTGTCAGACATCTGAAGAAAACTTCAAACACAAAAAACAGAAATCAAAACAAAACAAAACAAAAAGTGACTTGGGGGAAGCCAAGACTACATAGCAAGAAGAAATCTTAAAAATAACAACACATTATCATTATATCCTGAGAATGATAAGGAAAAATATCACAACAAATGAAATGAAAACAGAATAAAATTTTCTAAAAAGAGAACAGAAGAGAAGGCTTAAAAAATCAAACATGTACTTGCAGAAATAAAAAATTCAGTAGAAGTTTGGAAGATAAAGATGAGGAAATGTCCATAAAGTAAAGGGAAAATAACAAAAAGATGGAAAAACATAAATGACTATAATAAAATTAGAAGATCAGTCCAGGCAATAATACCCAAATAATAGGAGAACATCCAAATAGGAGAAACAGAGACTAAAGGAAAGAGATCATCAATGATATAATCTAAGAAAATTTCCTAGAACTGAAAAACTCCTTAGAGCCCAGTGCAATGGATAATCATTTAAAAAATCATTACTTTTAAATTTCAATTTTCAACTGTTCCTTATTAATACATAAGAATACATTTGATTTTCATATACTTATCTTATTTCTTGAAACTTTGCTAAATCCGTTCATTAATTCTAGTATATTCCACTAGATTTTCTACATGGGTGATCATGTCATCAGCAAATAATGACAGTTTTACTTCTTCCTTTCCCATTTTAATGCCTTGTATTTATTTTTCTTGCCTTATTGTACTGGTTAGAACCTCAGTACAAGGATGAATAGGAACAGTTAGATTAGACATCCTTGTCTTATTCTTGGTTTTAAAGAAAAACGTTCAGTCTTTCACCATCAAAGGTTTTATGTAGAGGTTCATTAATAAGTTGTGGAAGTACCTTACTATTCCTGGTTTGCTGCAATCTCTTAGCAAGAATGTATATTGGATTTTGTCAAATGCTTTTTTACATCTATTAAGATGATCTTTTTTTTAATTATTTGGTAGTATGATGAATTACATTGACTGTTTTTTTAATGTTACCAACCTTACATTCCTAGGATAAATCCAGTTTGGTCATGATGTATTATCATATAGATAGATAGAAACAGAGAAGGGGAGAGAGAGAGAGATTCAACTTATAAAAACTTTGTTGAGAAATTTTGCATCAACACTCTTGAGAGATACTGGCAGTTTTCTTATAATCTTGTCTGGTTTTGGTATCAGAGTAAAAGGTAGGCCTCACAGAATGAGTTGAAAAGTATTCTCTTCTCTGTAACTTTCTAAAAAAGTTTGTATAGAATTGGTATTATTTCTTTTATAAATGTTTGGCAAATTTCATCAGCAAATCCATCTGGGCCTGGAGTTTTCTTTGTGGAAAGGCTTTTAACTACAAATCCAACTTTTTAAAAATTGATATAGGTCTATTCAGGTTACCTATTTCTTCTTGAGCTAATTTCTGTAGTTTGTGTCTTTCAAGAATTTATTTCATCTAAGTTATGGAAATTATTAGAGTGAAATTGTTTATAATATTCTTTTATTATCTATTTAATATCTGTATAATCTGTAATGAAGTCACCACTTTCCTTCTTGATACTGGTAATTGTGTCTTCTCTCTTTTTCCAGATCAGTCTGGCTAGAGGTTTATCAATTTTATTGATATTCTTAAAAAAGCAACTTCTGATTTCATTGGTCTTCTTTAATGTTTCTCTGTTTTCTATTTTATTAATTTCTTTGATCCTTATTACTTCCTTTCTTCTGCTTACTTTGTGTTTAATTTGCTCTAGTTAAAGTTTCTTAAATTCATTAAAAATTTTATACTATAAAATAAAAATAATACAGGAACAATTTTTATCTATTTTGTGCTCTAGAATAACCTTTCCATTTCAGGAGTTCTCAGTAGATATGAAAACATTCAATAATTCATTCATCAAATATTTATTGAACACGTACAATGTGTCAGGCACTGAAAATAGAATAGTGGACAAAACAAAGTTAATGCTCTCTCACTTAGCTTATTTCTACTTAGAAAACACAGGAAATAAATAAGTAGACAGATACATATATAATATGTCAAGTCCATATTATATGGAAAAATAAAGCAGGGCAAGGGGATAGTGACCGGGCAGGCTGAGTAGGACTATTTCTATTTTAGATGGGGTTAGCAAAGGGCTGGTTCTGGAAGAAATAAGGAAAAAGGTCATGAACATGTCTGGGGAAGGGCATTCCAGGCTGTAAAAGAAGCAAGCGCAATGTCCCTGACTTTTTGAGGAAAAGTAAGAATGTCTAGACAGCTGAGGAGAAAGATAGCTAGGGGTCAGAACATGTAAAGTCTTATAGGCCACTGTAGAAACTTCACATTTAATTGAATGTCGCAGGGAGAATTCTAAGATGGCCTCCCAGGATTCCCCACCCCCTGGTTCTGCTTTCCATGGTTTCAATTACCCACAGTCAACAGCGGTCCAAAAATATTAAATGGAAAATTCCAGAAATAAACAATTTGTCAGTTTTAAATTGTGTGGTGTTCTCAGTAACCTAATGAAATCTTGTGCCATCCCGCTCTATCCCACCCAGGATGTGAATCATACTTTGTCTGCAGTATCTGCACTGTATACACTACCCTCCCATTAATCACTTAGTAGCTGTCTCAGTTATCAGATCAGTTAGAGGCAGAGAGAGAGACCATGTTCACAGAACTTATAGGGTTCTGTGCTATCTGCAGTTTCAGGCATCCTCTGAGGGTCTTTGAACATATCTCCCTTGGATAAAAAGGGACTCCTGTAATCCCAGAAGTGTAAATATGGTAGATTGCACTCCTGTGATTATGTTATATGGTGCAGTTAACTATGGAAGTGGTAGATTATCCCAATGGGCCTGTCTTAATCATATGAGCCCTTTGAAAGTAGAGAGTTTTCTCAACAAATGAAAAACAAACAACCTCATTAAAAAATGGACAAAGACTTGAGTCATTTTTCTGACGATCTATAAATGGCCAATAAGCACATGAAAAGGTGCTCAACATCACTAATCATTATGGAAATGCAAATCAAAATTGAACTAAGATACCACATCATGTCCATTAGGATGGCCACTAACAAAAAAAAAAAAAAATCACAGTGTTTACAAGTATATGGAAAAAAATCACAGTGTTTACAAGTATATGGAAAAAACCCTTTTGCATATTGGTGGGAATGTAAAATGGCATAGCCACTGTGGAAAACAGTATGAAAGTTCATCAAAAAATTAAAAATAGAATTATCACATCCAGCAATTTCACCCCTGAGCATTTACCTGAAAGAATTGAAAGTAGGGTCTCAAAGAGACATTTCTACACCCATGTCAATGGCTGAAATATGGAATAACCCAAGTGTCCATGGATGGATGAATGGATAAGCAAACTGTGGCGTATCTATACAATGGAAAATCACTCAGCCTTAAAAAGGAAGAAAATTCTGCAATATGCTACAATGTGGATAAATCTTGAGGACATTATGCTAAGTGAAATAAGCCAATCACAAAAAGACAAATACTGCATGATTCCATTTATATAAAGTACTTATAGTGGTCAAAATTATAAAGACCGAAAGTGTAATGGTGGTTACCAGGAGCTGGGAGGAGGAGAAAATGGGGAGTTATTGTTTAATGGGTACTGAGTTTCAGTTTTTCAAGATGAAAGAGTTCGAGAGATAGATGGTGATGATGGTTGTACAATGTTATGAATGTATTTAATACAGCTAAACTGTACACTTAAAATAGTTAAGATGGTCAATTCTATGATATGTGTATTTTAGCACAACAAAAAAATATCAAAAAAGAAAAAAAATCAGAGTTTGCTTTGGCTGCTCAAAGAAGAGGAAGTCAGAGATTTAAAGCATGAGAAGGAACTGATGTGCCTCGCTGACTTCAGTGTGGAGGGGACTGTGTGGCAAGCAACACAGGCAGCCTTTAGGACCTGTGAGAAGCCTGGCTGACAGCAGGGAAACGGAATCTCAGGGCCACAGTCACAAAGAACTGAATTCTGCCAACAATAAGAATGAGTTTGGAAGTGGATTTTTCCTTCAGAGCCTCCAGATAAAAACCCAATCCAGCCAACACCTTGATCTTAGCCTTTTGATACCCCAAGCAGAGAATCCAGTCACTCCATGCCAAACTTTTGACCCACTGAACTGTGGGCTAATAAATAAATGTTGTCTTGAGGTGTAGGTTTCTGGTCATTTATTGTACAGCAGTAGAAAACTAATATACTCAGTACCATGGGAAGTCATAGATACATATAACCTTTTTAAAGAGTTTTACTTTAATGTCACCCCAATTGGATAGTAAGCTCCCTGAAGGCATAAACCTAAGTTTACATATCCTTACACAAGACTGTGCCAGATGCCTAGTGGACACCCAGGAACTATTCTACAATGAGTAAAATGTTTTAATCAAAGTCAAACTATTTAGGAAAATTATCTAGCCTCTTGTATCAACCACTTTGCAGGACTGTTGATATTTGTATGTTCTTTAAGAAAAAGTTGTGCTCTGTGTGCATGTGGCTTGCCTCCAGTCCTGCCCTCTTTTAGAGGTAATGGCTTCTCTTCAAATGCAATATCGACATTGAAACAGAACTCACCTTCCATCCAAACACAGCTCCCCCAGATTTTCCCTTCCGCTGCCACTAACGCTGCCATCGCCCAGGTACTCAAGTTCTGAACCTTAGACTCACACTCAATTCCTCCCTCTCCCATCTTCCCCATTTGCCAGAATCCTGGAGATTCATTTTCCAAAATGCCTCCACATAAGTCCCAGGCTTTGTCTTCCCCATACCATCAGCCTCACTGGGGCCTCTTTAGCTCTTACCTGCATAAAAGCATGGGCTCCCAAAGAGCTCCACCATCCCCCCTTGCCTGCCTCAAATCTCCCTTGGTCACCACCACATAGCTAACTAAGCCTTATAAGATAACACTTGGCACATGTAAGCCCCTCCTCTAAAACCTCTATAGGTTCCTCATTGGTCACTCAGGTGAGCTGGGCACCCCAAACCAGGATGAAAGCATTTTGGCAGCAAGGGCCATGTGTTGAGCATCTTTGTAGCATCATTAGTATGAGGCTATTGATGATAACGGTAATGATCGTGAGAATGTGGAGGCCTCCTTTTCTTTTAAGCCAGAGAAGACTAGCCCAGGTTGTTGTTTTCCCACATTCTAAAGACTTAATCAGAAGCAGGGGAAAGCTTTGGAGCGTACCTACTCTTCTCTATAAACCTACTGCCCCTCAACCCCTCCCCATACCAGAAATCCTGGCCAGCATGGCCCCACCCCAGTTACTTTATCAATATCAGCTCTCTGATGTTTTGTTCATGATAAAAGTGTTCCCTTCCAGGGGTGTTTGCAATTTAACAAGCAGACAGCCTTTAAAGAAGCAAATGTTAATGGTAAGTTTTCAAGTATCAAGTTTTGGGTGGAGTGAGATGTTTGAACATGGATTTAAAGTTTTGCATCCAAAAATGGCAGAAATGATACTAATGAAAGAATGAACATGGGTACCCTCCCTCCACAGCTGGGGATAGAACAAGAATCTACAAAATGGGCAAGATTCGGACTAGGCTGCCAGAAGGAATCTCCAGGGAGATGATGGAAAGGAAATTTGTAAGATGTAGAACGTCCTAGAGATCTTAGAACAAAAGAAAAGCTCCTCCCTGTCCTTCCCAGCTGAAACCCTTCTCCTGCACCATCAAAGGTCAGGCTGGGTTAGAGAGAAAGCTGCTATGACTTTGGTCATTTATATGCCCTCATCCTCAACACCAACTCCAAAGAGAATGGATTTCCTTTCAATAAGACCAGCCCATCTCCAGGAGGAGATGATGAAGAAGACATCTTCTAGATTCAGTAGCTTCTCCCTGTCCTGTTCCCCTTAAATGAAGCCCAGAGGAAGAGACCCCTCTGCAACCCTTTCTTCCCTATAATTGTAGCCCCCAGCTTCCTGGGCCCAGAGAAGGAAAGCCTCTGCATGTGTGCACATGTGTGTGTGCATGGGGCTGGGGAATGGAAAAGGAGGAAGGGAGGAAGATTGCGCAGCTAGGTTGGGGGACTGGCCCTCTGGCATCCTGGGGGAGTCTTCCTCCTTAATTGCTTGAGTTCTACAGCTGTCCTCGCTAACAAGAAATTAAAAAGCACTCTGACCCCTGCCCCCACCCCTGCCCCCATGGCTTACAAGTGCTCCCTCAGCACGTTGCTTTTGGTTGGAGAAGCACTCAGCTGAAGATGCTGTGAAGACACAGAGCGCCTGGGCTGACTGCTCCCCACCACTTAAGGGGGAAGGCAGGAGGGAGGGGAGGTGGGAGTTGGCTGCAGCTTCTCTGCTCCTGCTCTGGTTTTCTGGACAGCCTTAATTATTTTATACATCCTGCTTCATAATCCCCATAGCTCTTCTGGGACTTGTCAAACCTCAAGCTAAGATATGGAGTTTGGGAAATAGGGTCCCCGGATTGAAGACCTATACTCAGCTGTCTGCCACATTGAGCAATTATATAAAACGAAGAGGAACAAAGAAGAGAAACCACGGCAAGAAGGATCTCCATTAGCACAAGGAAGAACTTCCCAGTTGTCTTTTATACCGCACCCAGAGAGGCAGTCTCCTCTCTAAGGATATGAAGCCTCTGCTTAGCATCGCCCACAGGCATCTGCATGATCTGGCCCTTGCCTGCCTCCTCTCCCCACTGTCACCCAGAACTCAAGCCTAACACGAACTTGATTGCTCTCAGAATGGACTTCCCAAGCACCCACAGATTTGAGACCTTGCAGCTCCTCCCCACCACCCACCCTTCCTCTCTTCCCCCAAGGACCACCGAATTTTCACAAGCAAAACAAGCAAAATATTGTGTTTTAATGTCTTCCCTTCCCATTTTTCACCTGAACTTCCCCCTACAGTTTCACTATACAGTTAAATGGTGACATCATGTACCCAAATTACGGATGATTCCTCCCAAGGGTATCTAGTCCATTCACTTTAAATAATAATACTGTCATGAACATCTTTGCTCAATAGTTGAGTGAATATTATTCCTGAATACATTTGTTATTGTTCTTTCAAACTTATGCAGATACTAGAGAACTTAATGATATGAAATTTCATTTCAAATTATAGTCATCCTTTGATATCTGCACGGGGATTGGTTCCAGGACCCCCCTTGGATACCGAAATCCAAGATGCTCAAGTCCCTTATATAAAATGGTGTAGTATTTGCATAGAACATACACACATCCTCCCATATGCTTTAAATTATCTCTAGATTACTTGTAATATCTAACACAATGTAAATGCTATGTGAATAATTTTTATACTATATTGTTTAGGGAATAATGACAAGAAAAAAAGTCTGTACATGTTCAATACAAATGCAACCACCACAGGCCTAACTACATAGTACTTGTCAGCAACTACGTAACTTTTTTTGAATATTTTCCATCTGCGGTAGGATGGATCCAAGGATGCAGAACTTGCAGATATAGAAGGATGACTGTATTCCTAACTTCACCACGCTGCACCTTCACAGAGTTTCTCAGATGATGAATACGTGTCATACAACTGCCCTTTGGAGTTATGAGACATTTTGAAGTTTTCTAGTGTTAAAATAGGGTTTCCCAGCTCAAAATGGTTGGGTACCTGTACATGATAATAACCAACCATTGCTGCACACAAGTAGTCCTCAAATCAGGTTAGTATTCCATTCTGGAAAATATTATGTAAATCCATTTTTACATAAGTCAGAACTCTTTCATATCTGGAGATAAACAAAGCAGGTATCTGTTTGACAGCAGTGTAAACACAGGAGAGAGGAGAGAAACCTGCCTCATGAGGGTGCCACCCGTTCTCCTTGCTGGTGAAAAAGGGTTACTTCAGAACTTTTGCCAGACCCGTTTACACCCGTCAGGCAGCGCTCTCTTGCCAAGGCTGCTGGAAAAGCTTGACTCATGCTGAGTTTACATAAGTTGGCCTTACATAAGTATATAACTATAAAGACGGTGGAAGGTACAAGGAGAAAGGTAAATAGCCGGGATTATTGGTGTGAGTTTAATTCAGGGTATATGATATTGCAGGACCGTTTTAAAAATAATTTAAGCATACTCAAAATCAAGCTTGGGCAGAATGCCTACTATGCACCCAGCTCTGTGGAGGGGTTGTCAGATAATTAAGAGATGTTATGAGTTGGTCCCTGCGTTAACAAAGCTTATAATCAAGTTGTGGGAAAGGGCTCTAGATTCCGCTAAAGCTGGCTCCCATCTACCTCCCACTCAGCTGGGCTAGGGGTTCAGGCCACTGTTTGCTCACTCTGAAGACTCCTCGACCTCTTCCGCATTACTCCCTAGCCAAGCCTTCCCCTCATACTGTCCCCCAGCCTGTCCCCACAAAAGAATAATCCTCTTCATGTTTGGGGCATTCTTTTGCATGTCACTGATATTCTTAGCTATGCCAATGTCAAAAGTGGCCCCATTCCCCCTCCCTTGGCTTCTTTCTTGGCCTCCCCAGTATCTTTGAGAGGCTCCAATGTTTCTGACGTCTATCTGTCCCCAGCCTCCTCCCCAAATACAGTCCAGAGGGACTCAGAATGGAGAGGGGAAGAGGGAGGGACAGACAGGCCTCCACCATCTGTATGTTCTCAGCAATCAGTCCTCCCCCAATGCCTCTTGAGCTGGGGGGGGGGGGTGACTGCTGAGTCAGGATATTCCTCACATTCCCTCCTTTCTCCTCTGCCAGCCCAAATGCCTCAAACTCTGCCTCTGAGTGACCGTCCTCAGCTGAGTGGCTGCTCTCCCCACCCTGACCCCAGCCCAAGACCTGCCCTCCTCCCTCACACCCCAGGGGAGGCCATACAGAAGGGAGGTCATACTGCCTGCTTTCTACTGGGGAGGAGGGGTGCAGAGGCCACAGTGCCTCCTACTGCCCCTATTTCCCTCTCTCACCCGGGCTCCATCTCCCCCCACCAGCTTTACACACAGAATATGCTGCCACTGGTCAAGAAAGGAGAACAAAGGTAGTGGGGAACCAAGAACAGCTCCCGCCTCAACACACACAGCCGACTGGGCACCACACAGGGGGATAGTCACCCCTTTAATGTAACATTGTTGGAAGAGCCTCCAGTGTGCTGAGGCAAGCCTAAGAGGGAGGCCCCAAGAAAGACTTCCAATCCCAGGGAACCCCCAGTCTGAAGAGAGTGCCTGCCCTGTCCTCAGGGAGCCGCTAGTCTGAGAGGAAGACCCCCGAAGACTGGTGGACAAGGAAAGGAGGCTGTTCCCTCTCACTAACATATACTAATATATAAATAAACAAAGACTCAGAAGTTCGATGGCAGAGCTATGTGCGTGAGCCTAGAAGGGGTAAAAAGCATGGGGATAATCAGCGGTTTAAGCCTAAACAGGCAAGGAAGACTTTCTGGAAGAGGAGAGCTTGGGAGACAGAGAAACTTTCTGGAGACTCAGAAGTATGCAAGGAGAACAAGGTGAGTGAGAAGGCCCAGGACAGAAAGAAGGCCTTCCTAGGGCAATGGGGCCAGGAATAAGCACTGGACAGGAAGTAGGAGTCCCAGGTTCCGTTCCACGGCCCTGCCCCTCTCAGTTCAGAGACCCCTCCTCCATACAACATGGAGTTTGGCCACAGGACATGTAGGGTCCCTCCGGCAGGGTGAGTGACAGGCCCCTATGCTCGACTAAATGCTCTGCTGTCAAATAAGGAATCTGCATTTTCATTTCGCGCTGGGTCTACAGATTACGTAGCAATCTTGTCCCCCAGCTTGAAAGGTCTATTTTCCTCCTTGCATCTTCTCCGCCGGAGAAGCCTTAGTGGGGAGGAAAGCAGGAGGGTGGAACTGCTCCCTGAGGCTGCAGCCAGAGTCCTGGCTCCTGGCACATACAGGTCCCCTGCCTGACCCTTGGCAGCCAGCAGCAGCCCACTCAGCCCACAAATGGCCTCATCTCTTGGAGGGCCCAGCAGGATCATTTCACAACTGTGTGCACTCAATGGAACCTGTTCTTGGAAAGCTGGGGACGGGACAGCTCAGTCCTGGGTGTGGGAAACGCCTGGACCCCTGAGGTCTGTACTTGGACAATAAACAACAGAGGGCCTGCTTGAGTAGGAGGGGGTGAGGGGACAGGATTTAGTACTCCGTGCCTAAGGGTAGATAAGGGTCTCCCAGAGAGCCTCCACACAGCTTCCGTCCCTCAAGGGGACTATCCCAATCCAAGGGGGGCACAGTATATATCCCCACTGGAGGAGGCTCAGATTTAAGGATTTGAGGCATGAGAAATGTGGTGTGGCAGAGGAGGACATTGTAGCCCAGTGGGCTGAGAGGGAACTCTGAGGGCAGGGCCACCCCCAGTGCCTGTCATAGTGCCTAGTTCCCATGAGCACACCACATGGATTTGGGAGGTAAAAACTCAGAATTAAAATCAGGGGCAGCAGTATCCTACAGATACCCATCCTAGGTGACCTAATCTTACACAGCTGGCATCTGGCCACCTGAGCTGAGACACAAAGACAAGCAAGAAGCCCAGACCACAGGAGGCCCAATTTGCAGGGTACAGACTATGTCTTGAGTACACTAAGAAATAGGGCACAGGAGCTGAGTGGGGGGCAGGCATTCTCAGAGAAGCTTCCTGGAGAAGAGCTTGAAACCCCTTTGTAATGAAAGGGAGGAGTGAAGCTTTGCACAGAACAGGGCTGAGAGTGTCCTGGTAGAGAAAACAGACTCTACAAAGGCCCAGGAGCATCTGCCTAACGAAGACCCCTTTCCCTGTTATGGGTGAGATGGTGGATGGTAAAAAAGAGGGAGGAGCTGATACTTCTCTGGCTAATCCATAGAAAAAAGCCCCTGAAGAGGGGTCAGGGTCAATCTGCCTTTGATGTGCCAATTCGAATAGCTGAGACCTGGATATTCTTAAGGGGGGCCGTTGGGGGGGGGGCATGTGAGAGATGCTGGAGGAGGAGGGGGCTAAGCACAGTTACTGTGAAGGCACAGGTGATAAATAAATGTCTAGATGAATGAGTTGATTGAATATTGATTAATTGATCAATAGGGGCAATGAGTCTGGAATAGTACTTTTGTGAGAGACTGGCAAATGCAATCTTTGAGCTCAGCCCCCTACTGAGGTCTCCCCAGGGACCACAGTTACACTGTAGATTTCACCCGTGAAGTAGTGCCCTTCTAAGCTTCCTCCTCAGTTCTCCTGGCTCCTCTGGTCTAACTACTTGTGTTCTCAGAGACCTTAGCCTCTAGAAGGCTAAGGGAGCCACTAGTCTGAGAGGAAAATTAACAAAAAGCACTTTCATATACATATAAAATTCATGTACATATAATAACAACAGCAATAATAGTGAACATTTAGTGATCTTTTACTATGTGCCAGTCACCATGCTGATTGTGTGACACATCTAATCTGGTAAATCTCAGAACACCCCTTCTAAATAAACACTATTAGATGCAGAGAAAATGTGTTCAAGAGAAATGTTTTTAACTTTAGTTTGGTTCTCTGACACACATTTTTCACATTTGAACATCTCTGAAATCACAATGTGCCTTGTAATCATTAACAAGAAGGCACTGTGTCATAGTTTAATTAACAGTGTTCTTTCTTCTTCGTGGTAGGTAATTGAATTGCGTGTCTTGCTTTTGATGAAATAGAGTTGATTATGTTCATGGTCTGTATAACTGACCACCCACCCCTTTCAATCAACAGTAGATGCTATACAGAGCCTGTTTCTCTGTCCCAAGCCTGTTTTCATGGGTTGAAGACTGAGTCTTGGTCATCAGCCTAGAAGCTGCCTGCGGATAGGCTGTGTTCCCTCCCTGGAGCTCCCAGCAGCCCCCAGCTCAGCACGCCCACCTAGGGAGCCCCATAGACATGGAAGATGGGTGGACACAGAGAACCTTGGGCTTCCCAACAAGCCCTTTTTTGGCAGCAAAGAAAGAAGAGCCCTAGGAAGCTGTTCTCAGCAGCCCTGGGAGAAATGGAGGTAAAAGGGAAGGAACAGGGTTGCTCCACACTCCACCAGGAAGCTCTGGGCCAGTGGAAACAACGCAGGCCGGCACTAGGCCATCAGGACCAGGAGCCAATTGCAAAGGCTGGCCCCAGACTCCTCCAGCACTTGCCATGCTTACCTGCCAAAGTGTATTTCCCCTGGTTTTCCCTCTGCCCTCATGCTCGCCCCAGGAGGGGAGGCAAGAGCCAGTAAGGAGTGATCTGCCCCATTGGAGAGCTAAAGAAACTAAGACCCGAGGGCACCCAGCCTGGCTCCTGGGCCCTCACTGCTCTGCTTCAGCAGAGGTGCTGAACTGGGTGCCTGTGCCTGCCCTCTAGGCACTCCTCAGCAGGGGATCTCCGGTGGGGCAGGGGGCAAGGGGAAGGGAGAAGTGTCTCTTGCCAGGGACTCTCCCACTTGGTCAGAACATCACCACCACCTCCTCCTCTTTTCCCTCTTTTACCAGGACTCCTCCCCTCAGAGGCCTGTCTTCTCCCTCTTCCACTTCCCAGAAGCTCCATCCTGGGGTCCTGGTGGCCCCCAGTTGCCCACTAACCACTCGGCCAGGTGCTCAAGCCCAGCCTGGTTGGTGGGGGAAAGGAGAAGGGATAGAGAAATCATCACTTGACCCCTCCCCACCAGACCTGGGGGTGGAGACCTCTGAATCTGTATCGCTGGAGGATTAGGGTCTTTAATGAGGGCCAGGGACTTACAGGTTAGGAAGGGAGCTTTCATCCAGGCCTGGGTGGGGGAGGGGGCCCCAGATCCCGTGCTAGTTTTCCCAAGCCCACTCTCTCAGCACCACCTTCTCTCCCCGCTGCCTTTGGAGGCTCACAGATTGATTCCGCCAGGGTGCAGGTAGGAGGCCAAAAACTGGCTGCCCTTCCCTGTCCACGGCCCACCAGGACTCTCAGCCAGGGCCTGCGAGAGCCACACGTGCTCAGAATCCTCACTCACAGTTGTGTGGGCCTTAAAGACAAGGCTAATCCCTCCTGCTCATCTTATGCCATATACCTATGCAGGCCAGGTTCAGAAGCACCTTCCCTTCTTTCTTTGCCTCCTGGTGTAGCCCACACACAGTCAATGGCTCTGGCAAAGGGGTGGGACAGCGAAGTGTGCACACACAGGAACCCAGCTGCTGCCTGGGGTGACACTGAGCTTAGCTTCACATGCAAATGGAGATGGTGAAAGAAGAGCATGTCGGGGCTTAGGGCCTTCGGGTGGAGACTAAAGATTCAAGTCCCAAGACTGGAGCTAGAACCAAGGAATTGGGATTCCTAGGATCTGAGTGGATAACGACCCTCCACTTCTCAGAGAGAAATTGGCCCCTAAGACTAGAAGGGGCAAGGCCCACTTACAGGGGCTGGACCCCAGGGACAAAATCTTCAGCTAAAAGGCTCTCAGAGATGGGAGGAGCCTTGGAGATCAGTACACATCACTCCTTATGTTACAGCCTGGGAGACTGAAAGGACTTGTCCAAGGTCCCCAGGGAGTTAGGAGTGGGCCAGAAATCCACCTGGGTCTCCTAATTGCGAGCCTAGTGCAACTAACCCATAATAATGCTAAGAACTATACAGATAGTAACTTACATAATTCCTTTTATGAGGAAACTAAGTTCCAGAGAGACCTAGTAACTTGTTGGAAGTCACACCCAGGAGTCTGGCTATAGAGCTTGGAAACATCTGGTTCGCAATTCTCTCTTCAGGTTGCATCATGGTTATAAGGACTGAATTTTGAAGTTGGAGCCAATTGACTCTGGGGAGGCAGGGGTGCAGAAACTGGAAGGATTATCCAGGAGTTTTGGGGGTGTCTGCCTGTCTTGGGCACAGAGCTGGTCCCTACACAGCCAGGACCTCCCAATCCTCACCTGGAGGACCCAAGGCCGGTGGGCTGTTCTGGCACACCCATCTCCGGCCTGCAAACTACTGCCTCGGTGCCAGTCCTCCCTGCCCTCCCTGCCACATTGTGAATAGAGGTGCTGGGCCTGCACTTAGCTGCCTTGACCCCTCTGCCCCATTTCAGCCAACCTCCAGTGATGCAAGGGCACACCAGGTAGCAAGAAGAAGGTGACTCTGCAAACACTATCCTAGGCACAGCGCCAAGTCCCATAAGAGACATAGCTTCTCACAAGTGTATTTCTAGCATCCTGCACAAGGCCTGGCTTTCAAAGACACTCAGAAACTGCTACATGAATGACTGAGAAACAGAGATCAATGAGGCATGGACCTGCCCTCCAAGAGCGACAATCTGATGGGAGAGTCAGTTAAGTAGACCATTAATTATAACACAAGGCAGACCAAATACAGTATCAATGGAGAGAAACCAACTTCAACTGTGGAACTTGGGAATTCTTCAGGGGGGAGGCAGCATCTGAGCTTTGTAATAATAACGATAATAATGATAATGACGATGATGGCTTGTACTTATTGGATGTGTTTGGTACACTTCTCAGTGATGTTTATGCATTAACACATTTATTCTTCATACTATCAGCAGATTTAGATACTATTAATACATCCATTTTACAAATGAGGAAACTGAGGCTCAAAGTAACTTTCCCTAAGTCACATAGCTATAATAAATGACAGAGCCACAATCTTAGCCCAGTTGTGACTCAAAGGGATAGGTGGGATTTTTACATTTATCCATTTGACATTCACTCAACAATTATTTATTAAACTGCTGTTCTGTGCCAGGCAGTCAGAGGTTAACTGACCACAGAACCCAGCCCTACAGGTGACTCAGCAGGACTATAAATAAACTTAACATAAGGCAGGAAGTGATTTAGGTCATAAGAGATGCATAGACAGAGCATGGAGGGAGTCCAAGGCAAGGATGATGGAGGCTTCATGGGGGAAGTGGCCTGTGAGCTGGTCTTTGAAGGATGAGTGGGATTTGGACCCCCGGAAGTGGCAGAGGGCATCCAGGCAGAGGGAACAGCTTAAGCAAAGGCACAGAGGCAGGAATGGGAGAGGCCTATACAAGAAACCATGAAAGATGCAATCTGGCCAGTTGGGGAGGTTGCGGACTGGCACCTCATGGACCACATCCGGCCCTCAGACATGTTCTGTCTGGCCCACCTGCACTGACCTGCACAGTGTCCTTGAAAAAAGTTCAATTTATCTTCAGAGCCAGAAGGTAAACAATGAGGCTGGAGGTGGAGGAGCACGAGCTTTGGAGTCTTGAATTCCAGAAATGCAATAACCATTGAGAAGCTAAGTAGCACACCTCCCCCTCAATCCAGTCTATGTCCCTTGTCCAAAGTTACCTATCTGGCCCCTGTAGGCATTTGAGTTTGAGGACCTGGACAAGAGCCCAGGGCACCAAAAGAGCAGCAGTGGAAAACCGTGGAAAGGTGCCTTGAGGTCTGAACACAAAAGGCCTGAACATCAGGCTAAAGAATATGGGGTTTATGTTGGCAATAGCTCTGTAATTACAGCCCCTCCACCAGCAGCAGTTGGCTGAGAAGGGCATGCATGCATGCACGCGCGCATGCACGTGCACTCACACACACATACAGTACACACACTGGGACTGGAGACAGTCTACTTTGGTGTCAATTGAACCTGAAGTGGGATGGGGGGTGGGGGCTCAAGAGAAATCTTCAAACACATTGTCCCAGCCTGCCTCAGCTTCAGATTTCACATTCCTGCTGCCCCTGTGCCCAGCCCCACAGTTGTCCCAGCTGTGCCCACACCAGCCCTCGCTCAGCAAGCCTCTCTCTTCTTTATGCAGAAGGGAGTCCCAGAGGTTTCCCCAGGCCCCAGAAGCTCCCCAACCCCCAGTGCAGAGCTGGCTGGCCAGAATGAGAATTCCGGACAGGATTTAGAACTGGAATTTCCCTCTCAGTGGGTGGGGCCGATCAGGTGAGCCGTGTTACAGGGCTAGGGGCTGAGTGGAAAAATTTGGTCTGTCCCATCCCCTGCCCCCAGTGACTCAGGCCCCTGGTGGCGGTGAGTCTGGGGAGGGGACGAGACAGGAACCTACAGAAAAATTTTCCCTTGTCTCTCTGGCTCTGCCACTGCCCAGTTCTCCTCCCCCTTTTCACACACACCCTGCCCTGCTGCTCACCACAGCCGCTGTCTGTACCTGCAGCAACAGCCATGGAGCCAGCATATCCCAGGGCCTTCCCAGCCCAGCGGGCAGCAGGGCACCCACCGGAACTGGGGCCTTCCCCTCTTCCAGGCAGCCAAGGGAGACAGGTGTCCCTGATGAAGGCCATGGTGGATGTGGGGTTAGGGTTGTCGGGTTTAGCAAATAAAAATACAGGACACCCACCGTCCCATGAAATATTTGAAGTATACCAAAAAATTGTTATTTATTCTCTCCTTTGTTATGTAAAAGGGAGTCCCAGAGCTGAGGATTGGGAAATTCAAATTTAACTGGGAATCCTGAATTTTATCTGCCAACCCCAGGCACCCCCCACTGCTTAGACCTGCCCATTGTCCAAGATTCTCCTTGTCCCTGCCATTTTACTAGGTGCCCCTGCTGGACCTCACCATGCTTTCTTCAGCCTCAAGGCCTCTCTTAGATCTTTTAAGTGTCCAGGATTCAGGTTATTTCTCCCAAAGAGTCCTGGATTCTCAACCCCCATGCCAGACAAGGAGCCAGCAAGATGTGGGAAGAGTTTTCTGGGAGTGACTGTCTATGTCTGAAGACACCATGCCCCCACAGCATTCAGCTTCAAGCTAGAAGGATTATGGGAAAGAGGGGGTCTGCAGCTCCGGGAACCCCTTAGACATCCTGCTTCTATCCTCTTCTGAGTTTCCACAGGGATCTCCCCTTCTCTAGGGTCTGGCTGAAACAATGTTTCTCTTTCCCTTTCTTCTGGACCCCCATATCCCTCCCAAAACACACTTGCTCATGACCTTGTAATATCCACCCCATCACCCCCCACAACTAAAGTATTCAAGCCCAGCCCAGGGACTTTATCCAGGGAACAGGAAGCAGGCAGGGATTGGATGGTATCAGCCATCCCTGCCTGTCCTGAATGAGAAGACACTGTGCTAGGCCCCAGAGCAGCAGTGGCAGAGGTCCTCTTGGTTCTCCCATCCTGCTGGGAGACAGAGGACATTCCCCTGGCAGTGAGGGAGGAGCAGAGGGAGATGGGAGAAGGACAAAGGACATGGCTGCCTCTGGAGCTGGTCGAGGAAGGCCTTCTGTAGTTTTATGTTTCTAGACTGTGGCTGTGGGGCTCCTCCTTCCCCTCCTTATTCTGGGGTTTAAATTGGGCCTTTGTCTGCTCCAGCCTGTACAGGCTGGCTGGCTCTGACAGTAAGCTCCCCAAGGGCAGGGCCATTGCCTGCCAGCTGCTGTGTCAGATCTTCTCTGAAAGATGAGGGTGTTTGACTCAGGATTGATTGACAATTGTCTTTTTCTACAGCAGCTGCCTCAGGCTTTAGGGTGAGGGGCGGGTCGTGGTGAAGGACCCTTGTCTCAGAGACCTACCCTCTCCTTCCTGATGATTCCCACACCCACCTGCAGTACAGGGAGGGCAGGGCAGGAACCCATTGTCCAGATGCAGAGGCCAAGTCTCAGTGACTCACCAAAAATCACACAGCCCACGGCGGGAGTGGGGAGCCAGGAGAAGAGCCCAGGGGTCCCAGAATACATTCCAGAGCTCACAAAGCCTGCCTTTCCCTGCCCCTGACACCATGACTTTGTCTGGTGATGCTGTCCAAAGGGGAAGACATTGGTCCTCTTACTCCTTCAGGCAGAGCAATCAAATCAGAGTGGGGAGAGAAGCATTTATCTGGCCTTAGGAATCCCTCCTCACTTCAGCCTAGGTCCTGACTATCAGAGGGTGCTGGGGCAGGGTATGCCACATCTAGACCCCCCGGATGCCCAGTTCTTAGTTTGCCCCAGCAGCCCTCCCCGACCTGCCCCATTTAGGATTCTGACTTCTGACTCCCATTGGTCCTGCCCAGGTCCTTGTCACCATATCCACACATACCCTCCGCACACCTTGGTTTTGCCTTGAAAAATCAGATGCTGATCAGTCGAATACATCAGGCATCTGTCAGTCTTCCAGGCAGAGCACGGAGCTGTGAACCCAACAGAACCAATCTGGCCACTGCCCAAACTGGGCACCCCCACACAATAGCCTCTGTTCTTTTTGTCGACAGGGAGGGTTATGTTGTTGAAAACAGAGGCTGGAAGGGCCCCTTCCCTTACCCCACCCCTAGACACCTCCACATGCAAACCTAGGCACCTCAGCAAAGAGAAACAAGGAGAAAAAGATAGAAGACTGAGCAGGCCCATAATGTCAGAGCTAGAAGGGAGTCAGGAGACCCCTGGGCAATCTCTCAATACACAGATAGGGAAACTGAGGCTGCAGGGTAAGGGAAAGCAGGTATCCAAAACTTTGGCTTCTGTTATTGACTTAGCCACTGAGTGACCCTGGCCAAGTGCCTTTCCCATTCTGTGCTCTAGGGTTCCCCGCAACCTTGCTGTACTAGGGCTCTGGTTAAAGCATCTTGCCTAAGGAGCTCAGGCCAAACATAATCAGTCTCCTGTGGACTCCTCTCCTGATTACCCTTCCAGCCCCTACGCCAGCTAGGTCCTGGGGACTTAGGGCAGATGGGATGAAGGAAGGGGAGGAAGCGAGTGTCACCCCAGGGAGGAGCAGCAGGGAAGGGAAACTGAGTATGTCCCTGGCTTGCCCCAGCCTGTCCCCTGCATCCGGGGAAGGGTGAGAGTGACTGTCAGCTGGGGAAGGGGGGCAAGAGGGGCAGGCTGGGGAGGGGCAGGGAACCCCCGTCTGGACTTGTTGGGGCAGCCGGGTGCAGCTGTTTCCGGCTGATGAAAGGGCCCTGATTGATATGGCGGCAGTGACTGAAGCTAACCCCCAAATCTGGGCCCTTCTAGTGCTCCCCAACCTGGGCACGCCCAGGGGCCTGCTTTAAGGACAGGCAGAAGCCAGGGAAAAGAGTCGGGCTCCTGCTGCTGCTGGAGACAATACCCCAAGGACAGGGAGGGGGAAGCTTGTCTAATCTACCCTGCCCCAGTCTAGGAGGGAGGGGAGGCTGGGCTGGGATAGCACTCAGGCTCACAGAGTTGGGGGAGGTGGACTAAGCCAGGGCCCAGGAGGATAGGACCAGGGAAGAGGGGCAAGGGGTTGCTCCCTCCTCTCCCCATCCTGGGGTATATGCACACACTTTTGAATATTCAAATACATACTCACAGGGATGGCAGGGAGGGGAGCAGGGATTGCTATGGAACATTCATTTTATAAACCGTCTAACCATCTGTCTTTCGCCAGGCCCACAAAATAATAGCTAACATCTATTCAGCATGTCCTGTGTGCCGGGAATCCTTCTAAGACCTTTAAGCACATGACCTCATTAACACTTCACCATGCCCTATGAGGTAGGTGCTGTCATCACCCCCATTTTATAGAAGAGGATGTAGAGGCCCAGAGTAGTTAAGAAACTTGCCAGTGGTCACACAGTAGTCAGAGGCAGAGTGAAGATGTGAACACAGTCTCCCGGGCTTGAGGTCCTAACCACAATGCAACACTGCCTGCAGGAACTCATGGTAGGGTGGTAGAGACAGGATCGACTTGTAACCAACTTGTAAACAAATAAAGACTTCAATTTTATTTAACTTTTTTTATTGTGGTAAAATATATATAACATAAAATTTGTAATTTTCACCATCTTTTTTCTCATTAAACTTTGTTTTAGTGGGGTCTCAAAATGCTGTTACGGATTTTTGGTCAAGTCGTTTCCATTAAAAAGTACTGATTTTAAAAATTAATAGCTTAAAAACTGCCACACATACACAAAAAGCAAATGGTCCACAAAACATTGTTTCTTCCTTCTGAAGGTTTTAGGATGCATTGTGATCATTAACTAGTCTTTTACTATTAGACTTAAATGGCCAATTGAGACAAACAGTTCTGAGACCATTCTTCCACCACTGATTAAGAGTGGGGTGGCAGGTATTGGGGATAATATTCACTTAGCCTTCTGAGGTTTCCGGGCAGAGTTGGTGACCTTGACAACTCCAGCTGCCTTCTTGTCCACTGCTTTGATGACACCCACAGCAATTGTCTGTCTCATGTCACAAACAGAAAAACGACCCAGAGGAGGATAGTCAGAGGAGCTCTAAACACACATGGGCTTGCCAGGAACCATGTCAACAATGGCAGCATCACCAGATTTCAAAAATTTGGGGGCATCTTCCAGCTTTTCCCAGAACGATGATCAATCTTCTCCTTCAGCTCAGCAAATTTGCAAGCAATGTGAGCCATGGGACAATCCAGCACAGGTGCATATCCTGCACTGATTTGGCCTGAGTGGTTCAGGATAATCACCTCAGCCATGAAGCCAGCTGCTTCCATTGGTGGGTCATTTTTGCTGTCACCAGCCACATTGATACGATGAACATCTTTGACAGACACATTCTTGACATTGAAGCCCACATTGTCCCCAAAAATAGCTTCACTCAAAGCTTCATGGTGCATTTCAACAGACTCTACTTCAGTTATTACATTGACTGGAGCAAAGGTGACCACTGTGCCGGGTTTGAGAACGTCAGTCTCCACTTGACCCACAGGGACAGTACTAATACCACCAATTCTGTAGACATCCTGGGGTGGCAGACGCTAAGGCTTGTCAGTTGGACGAGTTAGTGGCAGGATGCAATCCAGAGCTTCAAGCAGCGTGGTTCCACTTGCACTGCCATCTTTATGGATGACTTTCCATACCTTGAACCAAGGCACGTTAGTTCTTGGCTCAAGCGTGCTGTCACTATTCCAAGCAGAAATTGGCACAAATGCTACTGTGTCAGGGTTGTAGCCAATTTTCTTAATGTAGGTGCTGACTTCCTTAACGATTTTCTCGTATCTCTTCTAGCTGTAAGGCAGCTCAGTGGAATCCATCTTGTTAACACCAACGATTAGTTGTTTCACACCCAGTGTGTAGGCCAGAAGGGCATGCTCATGGGTCTGCCCATTCTTGGAGATAACATGCTTCAAATTCACCAACACCAGCAGCAACAATCAAGACAGCACAGTCAGCCTGCAATGTGCCTGTAATCATGTTTTTGATAAAGTCTTTGTGTCCTGGGGCATCAATGATGGTCACATAATACTTGCTGGTCTCAAATTTCCACAGGGAGATATTGATGGTGATACCAAGCTTACGTTCAGCTTTCAATCTATCCAAGACCCAGGCATACTTGAAGGAGCTCTTCCCTGTCTCAGCAGCCTCCTTCTCAAATTTTTCAATGATTCTTTTGTCAATCCCAACACATTTGTAAACCAGATGACCAGTTGTGGTAAACTTGCCCAAATCTACGTGTCCAATGATGACGATGTTGATATGAGTCTTTTCCTTTCCCATTTTGGCTTAGATTTAGTGGTAGTTTTCACACCTGTGTTCTGGCAACAAACTCGTGAAAAAGAACAATTTTAACCATTTTAAGTGTACAATTCAGTGGCAGTTTTTATTTTTGATGAAGTCCAATTAATCTCTTTTTTCTTTTGTCACCTATGTTTTTGGTGTCATACTAAAGAAATCATTGCTATACCCAAAGTCTTAAAGATGTTCACCTGTGTTTTTTTTTTTCTAAGAGTTTAAAGTTTTAGCTCTTAAATTTAGGTCACCAGTCCATTTTGAGGTAATTTTTATACCTAGTGTAAGTTAAGGTAAGATTATGTCATCTGTCAACAGAGATAATTTTACTACTTTCATTCCATCTGGATGTCTTTCATTTCTTTTCTTGCCTAATTGCTCTAGCTAAAACCTCCATTACTGTGTTGAATAGAAGCAACAAAAAGCAGGCATCCTTGTCTTGTTTCTGATTGTAAGGGGAAAGCTTTCTGTCTTCCCCCATCGAATAAGATGTTAGCTGTGGTTTTTTCATATATGGCCTTTGTCATATTGAAAAAGTTCTCCTCTACTCCTAGTGTATTGAGTGTTTTTATCATGACATTATTTGTATTTTGTCAAACTCTTTTTTCCACATCAATTGAGATGATCATGTGTTTTTTTTTTTTTTCCTTCGTTCTATTAATGTGGTGTATTATGTGGACTGATTTTCCTATATTGAACCATCCTTTCATTTCAGGAATAAGTCCCAGTTGGTTGTGTATAATTCCTTTAATATGCTGCTGAATTTTGTGTGTTGTATTTTACTGATTATTTTTGCATCTGCATGCATAAGAGATGTTGGCCTGTAGTTTTCTCGCAGTATTTTTTCTGGTTTTGGTATCAGAATGATGCTTGCCTCATGGAATGAGTTGTAAATGTTCCCTCTACTTCAATGTTTTAGAAAAGTTTGAAAAGAATTAGTGTTAATTCTTTTTTAGATGTTTAGGAGAATTCACCAGTAAAACCATCAGGTCCTGGTACTGGATTTTTTTTTGTTGAAAGGGGTTTGGTTATTGATTCAACCTTTTTAATTTTTAAAGATCTATTCAAAATTTCTATTTCTGTTTAAGTCAGTTTTGGAAGTTTTCCGTTTTCTAGGAATTTGTTCATTTCTTCTAGGTTAACCAATTTGTGGTATATAATTGTTCATAACATTCTGCTATAATCCTTTCTATTTCTGTAAGGTCAGTAGTAAGGTGCCCACTTCATTTCTGCTTTTAGTAATTTGAGTCTTCTTTATTCCTTAGTCAATCTAGTGAAAGTTTTGTCAATTCTGTTGATCTTTACAAAGAATTTTTTGTTTATTTTCTATTGTATTGCTTTTCTATTCTCTATTTCATTTATCTCTACTCTAAAATTTATTAGGTTTTTTTTTCTGTTAGCTTTGGGGCTACTTTGCTCTTCTTGTTCTAGTTCTTTAAGGTGTACACTCAGGTTATTGATTTGAGAGATTTTCTTTTCATGTAAAAGTTTACAGCTATAAATTTCTGAGAACTGCTTTTTCTGTATCCCATGGTTTTCGTTTTCATTCATCACAATGTATTTTATAATTTCCCTTGTGATTTATTCTCTGACCCAATGATTGTTCAAGAGTGTGTCATTTATTTTCCACATATTTGTGAATTTTTCAGTTTTCCTTCTGTTATTGATTTTGTTTCATCTCATTGTGATCAGAAAAGATACTTTGCATAATTTCAATATTTCAAAATTTATTAAGACTTGTTTTGTGGCTAACATATTGTCTATCCTAGAGTATGGTCCATGTGCACTTGAGAAGAATGTGTATCCTGCTATCTTGGGAATGAATGTTCTGTATGTGTCTGTTAGGTCAAATTGATTCATAGTGTTGTTCAAGTCCCCTATTTCTTCATTGAACTTCTAATTGTTCTACCCATTATTAAAAGTAGAGTATTGAAGTCTCCAGCTGTTATTGTAGAATTGTCTATTTCTCCCTCCAATCATGTCAGTTTTTGCTTCAGATATTTTGGGGCTCTGTTTTTAGGTGTATATAGATTTATAATTAATATATCTTGTTGCTGAATTGAAACTTTCATTAATATATAATGTCCTTTGTTTTTTGTAAAATTTTTGACTTACAGTATATTTTGTATGACAATAATATAGCCACTCCAGTTCCCTTTTGGCTACTATTTGCATGGAATATCTTTTTCCACCCTTTTACTTTCTCTTTGTTCCTTTATATCTAAAGTGATCCTCTTGTAGACAGCATGTCATGTTTTTAAATCCAGTCTCTGCCTTTTAATAGAAGAGTGGGATCCATTTACACTTACTATGATTACTGATAAAAAATAATCTAATCTCTACCTTTTAATAGAAGAGTTTTGATCCATTTACATTTACTATGACTACTGATAAAGAATGATTTACTTCACTATTTAGTTGTTTTCTGTATGCCTTATATGATTTTGTTTCCCAATTCCTTCATTATAACCTTTTTTTTTTGTATTTAGTTATTTTTTTTGTAATATGTCATTACAATACTCTTCGTTTTTCCTTTTTGTTTCTTTTTTTTGTATTTTTTTTTATTTTCTTAGTGGTTACCTTGAGCTTACAATTAATATCTTACAACAACCTACTTTTAATAATACCAACATAGTATCAAAATACAAGCACTCTGCTCTGTTACAGTTCCATCTCTCCCCCTTTATATTATTGTCACAGATAATATCTTTATACATTGTATGTCCATTTACATAGATTTATAATTATTTTTTATGCATTTGTCTTTTAAATCAAACAATGACCTTATAAGTGGGATATGTTTCAAAGAAAGAGGTACATGGTAGGATGAGTCCTCAGAGGACAGACACCATGGGTGGGGACTAGAGAAGAAGGGAGAAACCAGGGAAGCCTTCCAGAGCAGTAAATATTTGAATTGCAATTGAGTTTTGAAGAACAAAAAATCACTGTGTAAAACTGCCGAGTCACAGGAAAAATGTCCAAAACATTTCATTTAGAGCAAAATGTAGGCTATCAAATTTCATGCATGATCTTATATTTGTAAGTATGTGTGTATTTACACATATTTAAGATATATATATATATATATATATATATATATATATATATATATACATACATACATATAAAAACATTCATGATTATACCCATAGTACTTTAACAGCAGTTATCTCCAATTCTTGGAACTATGGGATAGGAAACATTTCCTTCTTCTAGTGCATTCTATAGTGCTTGAATTACTGACACTGAGCATGCATCACTTTTATAACCAGGAAAAGCAACAATGCCTTTTTTCTTCTGGAGGGTAAAATGAGTGAGTAGGCATTCACTGTGGAAATAAAGTTGGGAAGGACGTACTGGGCAGAGGGAACAGCACAGACAAAGGCAAAGAGGCAATGAAAACCATGTTCCATTACAGGAATTGCTAGCCATATGGCATGGCTGGAGGGCACTGGGGGTGGCTAGAAAAGAGGTGTCACATTACCAGGGCTTCTCATTTCATAAAAATATAAATAAAATAAAATAGTTTAGAGTCAGTGTCAGTTCTTGGCATGAGGGCAGAAGAGTGACCAAGTTTTGATTTACATATTACATATATTAATTAATGGAAATGGGGAAGACCCCAGAGGCTGGAGGAGGGTATAGCAATAACTGAGGAAAGAGAAGATGGGGCCAGAGCTGAGTAAAGGTTTAGAGGGTGATATGAGATATGTGAGATACGAGATAAATGAGGCCAAATCAGACAACAATTATCCATGAATGGGAAGTTGATTTGTCGTCTCACCAGGGTCTCCAGTGCTGTAGCCTAACCTGACATATTAACGGCAGGAGGCCAGGTCTAGATATTATCGTAATCATGATCGTAATGAAGATGATGGTGATTCATGAGGAGAAGGAGGAAAATCCCTTTAAAAAAGCCCTGTTGCCCCTTTATAGCTTTCGGAGTTCCCTGACTTCTGTCTCCTAGCACATCACAATGTACATTTCCATTCTACAGATGAAGAAACTGAGGCCTAGAGAGGTAATGCAACCAGAGTAAGACCCAGAGAGCATCATTTACTAGGTACATGCATGAGCAGCCACTGCTATCTCAGCAGAACCTGAGCAATGACTGCGTGTTCACTTTCTAGTAGCGCGACCTTGAACAATTTATATAACCTCTCTGTGCCTCAATTTCCTCTTCTACAAAATAGAGAAAATAGTATATACCACATGTAAAGACCTTAGAGCCAGGCACATAGTAAGTGCTCAGCAAATATGGGGTCTTATTATTTTTTTAATAATTATTATTAGTATCTGCACGTACTCCAGACAGATCACCTGGAAAGAATAAATGGAGGGAAGCCAGGCTCCTGGCATTCTCCAGGCCCTTTCCTTATTTCTAGACCCTAACGCCTGTGAAAAAGACCCAAAAGCTGGAATCTGCATCCTTTGTTGGGTTCACTAGGGCTCGGGAGCCCTTTGCTGCACTTACCCTTTCTATTCATTTTCATGTTCCTTGCTGCTAATGTATTCATCCATTTATTCATTCAACAAACATGTACCAAACTCTGATCTGGGCCTGTGCTGGGGCTGGGGGTGCAAAAACAAATTATGACCTGGGCCTGCCTTAAGGAGCTCACTGTGTAGTTGACTCAACTCATTCACTCTCTTACTCACTCACCAGTTCACTTGTTTATTCATCACTTACTAGGAGCCTCCTCTGGGCCGCACACATATGCTCTGTTTATACCTCCTCCTGCCTTTGGACACAAGGCAATTATTCAAGGATTCATTTCCCAGGGGTTGTTATGTTTCCAATCTTTTTCTCATGCTTTTCCAAACCCTGTGTACCCACTCTGTGCCCACACACAAAATCACACAGAAAAACCAAAACAGAGACCCAGGAAGAATAAATTTTTTCTCCATATTTTCTGTAGCTGAAGATCTTCCACTAGTTCCCAGAGTCTAGAGGGGAAAGCAGTAATAACTGAGTCCTCTGGACTCTCTTCCATTTGTTCGTTCATTCATTCATTCATTCATTCAGCAAACCACTTACTGAGCACAATGTCTACACCAGGCCCTGTGCTGGGTAGCATGGGGGCAACAGACATGAACCACCACAGAGTACACTCTCAAAGAGTCTCCATTGAGTGGGTCAATGACTCACTCGTCCCACAAATATTTACTGAGCATCTACCTTGTACCAAGCATCAATCCAGGCTTTGGGAATGTGAATAAGAAAGACAAAGTCCCTGCCCTCGTGGAGCTTACTGTGTAGACAGAGAGATAGACAATGGGCAAACAAATACATAAACAGACAGACAAGTATCTAGGATCAAGGCTCTGAAGAAAATCAAACATGGTGATATGATAGTGACTGAGGTTAGATACACAAGCTATTTGAATTTGAGCAGGGCACTTCCCTCCTGTAAGCTTCAGTTTCCTCACAGATAACGATTATACCTACCTCTGCTGTGAGGAGGAAGTGAGCTAATATATGTGAAGCCTAGCACACAGTAAGCACTATATATTATTTTTAAAATAGATACATAAACAGATCATCAAAATACTAGGCAGTTAGTGCAGGATAAAGCGACATAGACTCAAAGAGATCTGAGAGCACTGGTTGGAGCCCCAGGAGGCCAGGTGCAGCCCAGCCAGGGAAAGAGGTGAAGATACGGGACACAGATGCCCTTCCTCCCCTTCCCTAGCCCTGCAGCCCACTGGCCACTCCCAAAGATGTTGTCTCTCTGAGGACTGGAGCAGGTGAGATGGGCAGAAGGAACACACGTGCCTCACATCCCTCCAAGACAAGGAAAGAGGTAAGGTTCACAGATGGCCACTGAGACCCTCACCAGGTACAGGGCAGGTAGGATAGAGTCTGCTTTCACTACTCACCTCCTTCCAGGACCCCTGGCTCTCCAAATGTCCATTGCCTCATCTAATGATAGAGATAGTGGGGGCAAAGGTGCTCAGATACTCAATCTGTGTGAGACGAAATTAAAGGGCAATCCCATTTATGAGTTTCCTTCCTAGATCCTAAGGTACCTTCCAACAGTACTGTGGTGAAACTATCTTTGCACCCATTTCTCAAATGAGCACATGAAGGCTGAGAGGACTCAGATCATTCTGTCACTTGGTTCAAGAATGGCAGAAGGCAGTTAGAATCTGGCCTGGCTGGAATGCAGATGCTTTTTATTCTCCCCCATTCTGCTTCTCCTCAATGAGGGAGTGAGGATTGTTCAGGAAAGACCATGGTGGGTGCAGGGCTGGGGGACTCAGGAGAGCAGAGGGAGCAAGAGACGATGTTGCCACTCAAAAAGACTGGAACCAAGGTGAGGGCTCAGGGATTGCTGGGGGTGGGGGGACAGTTTTACAACCAGGAAGAGATGGAAGAAATGGAACCACAGGGAGGAAGCCCTGCCTGCCCCCACCCTCATCACAATAGGCATCCTGACAAACAGGATGAGGATGGGGCAAGGTCTCCCACTCTGCACCAACACCCCCCTCTAGCATCACCTGGCTAGGCAGCGTCATGTCAAGCCTTCTGCCCACAGAGACCAGGATGTGGGCACCAGGGATGGACAAGCCCTGACGGAGACAATTCTGCGACCCCCCGTGCCCAGTCTCTGGAGCCACAGGCAAATACTCCTTGTGGTTTGGGCCCCAGCCAAGCACCCACACCCCAGCTCACGGGACCGCAACTTCCCTGTTGCATCAGGTTACTCAGTGCATGCACACACCCCGGAGCTTGTTACACAACTGTGGTGCACGCGCATGGCACCCACACACCCCAGGAGGCCCGACAGTCCCACAGAGGAAACCGCAGCCTTGCACAGAGGGCACAGGCCCCTCCAGGGCCTCCTGCCATCAAGAGCTGGGAGTGGTGGGGAGGGCCCTTGGCCAGGAGCCAAGGTTCTGCAGCCTCTACTAATGGGTCATTGTGAAGCCCCAATAAATCTAGTGCCCTCTTGGAGCCTATTTCCTCATCTACAAAGGAAGGTCTCCTTCCATCCTGGTGATCTGGATACCCACTTACCCTCCACGCCACTCACCACCCTCTGAACCACCACCAACATCCTCCTTTCTTCTAGGAATGTCCACGAGAAAGAGAGGCAGGAATTGTGCAGCGTAGAGACAGAGGGTTGAATGAAATGATCTCTGAAACAGCTCTTTTCTGAATCACCCCACGCACACGATAGAAGGGTATCTGCCTTGACAGGAACCCCATAGTCACCTCCTCCTCCCTAGGAAGAGGGAGGACACAGGAGAGAGTTTTTGAGGTGGGTCTAAGGAGCAGGAGGTGGGGGAGGTAATTGTCTTTGCACTTTTGATTTTTTCCATTTCTCTACAACAATGGACTTGCCTCATTAACCTCCCCATCCCCCCACCCCCGGGGGCATTTGCCCTCTGACCAGGACTTTCCTTAAACTAGTGTTGCCCTAAGTGTATCCTGGTGATAGGACTCAAATAAGGCTAAACCCAGGCTAAACAAAGACAGACAGGTTTTCTTGACTGCTGGGCTTCTCTGAGCCTCCAAAATGCTCATCTGGGCCACAACCCTTGGAGAGGAGAAATGAGACAAGAAAACACATTTGGTCTTAGAGCTCTTTATAGGGAAGCATCTCCAGAGACACTTTCTAGGTACTGCTGGAGCTCAGGGTCCAGTGAGGAGGAAAGCCTGGCACATGAAAGGTCTCCATCAGAGGAGAAATAGCCCAGGCCCCAGAGGGCACAGAGGGCAGCTTCCTGAAGAGGCTACCTCCAACTGTGTAAGTCAAACCTCAGCCCCTCTGCCCAGAACTGACCTGAGCCCTGAAGCCCAGTGATGACAGTTACAAAGGCAGGTAGTAACATGAGAAGGCCCTTGGGTGGCCAGGAGCCTCCCTGAGGTTACTTAGATCTGCAGTGACCCCTGCTGGCTCTGCCCAAAATCACCCCTCCCTTTAGTCATCTTCCCAGTCTACCTCGACTTCTCCACCCTCTTTCTCCTCCCCAACCCCTGATCTTCCAGCATCTTTCTCATTCGCCTTGACCCAGCCCTATTAGAACCCACCTCAACAGCACCTGACCACCAGGTATCCCCCCAGTTTCCTCATCCCTGGGATTGGAATCTGGCTAGCCTTTGATAGAGCCCATTAGTGAGTTCCGGGATTTGAACTGGGGAGACCATAATGGCAGGAAGAAGGGGGATCCAAAAACTGCCAGCTTCCCCATCAAGGGCATGGGACACCCCCAAGTCCACTATAATAATAGCAAACATTCACTGAGTACTTACTATCTTCTAAGAACACAGCTAACCCCTTTATGCAGGTAATTCCATTTAACTCTCATAAGAATTCTAAGAGGTAGACACTATGCCTATATTAACCCAGTTTTCAGATACGAAACTAAGATGCAGAAGTAAAAAAGTTAGTAAATATCAAAGGTTGGATTCAAATCCAGGTCTCTGGCTGCAGAGCCCACTTGTCCACTCTGCTGTTTTACTCTCCTTGCATCTTCCCACCACCAGGTCCACAGGCATGTTCAAGTGTAGTTTTGTCTGCCCAGTACCTATGTGAGCCAAACTTAGCCAGTTGTAGCTTTCTCCCTGGTGAGCTGGGCTGCAGGTTTGGTGTTCATGCCCAGAACTCATCCCATCTTCTGATAAGTTTGTTTGAACTTCTTTGGGCAGGCCCTCTGTAAAAGGATAGATAAAGATGACCCCCAATCCACCCCACTCCTGCCCATCTTTAGGGGGAGACACGTGATTCAGGCCTGGTCACTCAAGCACCAAAACGTCCTGACCATAGTGATTGGTTCAGGAAGGACAGATGACAGGCCAGAAGAGCCAATCCCAGGCTTTTACTGGAGCCACTGGGAAAGAGAATGGTTTTCTACTCTGGAGTTCCTAACTGTACAGTAAGCGCCAGAAGCTGCCAAAAGTGCTGCCTGAGGAGATCACGGCTGAGAAGAAAGCCAACAAAGGAGAGCAGAGACCAGTCCTGACAACATTATTCACAAAGACAGGTCCACCCTTGGACTTTTCAATGACTATAGCCAATAAGTTACTTTTTTTGTTGTTCTCGTCTTAAGCAAGTAGAGTTGGGTTCCTTCCTTTGGACAGAGATCTATTAAAGCCTGCCATTGTTGATTATTGTTAACAGCTGTGTCTCCTTTGTGCCCTTTTTCTCCTATGCTTATTTAGACATGCTGGACATTTTTTAAATAAAAATTGACACCACTGGCTACTCCTTTCTTTAAGATATACTCTTGTGCTGAGTTTAGTGAAACCTCATTCTCCTAGTTTTCTTTTGGCCCCTGTCTGGCTCAGTTCTGTCTGGCTCAGTTTCCTTTGCTGGCTCTTCTCTGTTTGCAAGTAACAGAAACCAATTCTGGCATTTATAAGCAAAAAAATAAAAAAATAAATAAAAAATAAAAAATTTTATTGGAAAAATATTGAAGAACTAGCTCGGGGAATCTACTGGGAGGCTAGAGTACGTCACTCAGAAATGGAACAGAAATTACTTGGTTAAACTCCAAAGTGTTCTTCTACGCCAGTGTTAGGATGCTCAAGCTGCCCATCCCTGAGCTTAGGTCACCTGGCTGCCCCTGCACTGGTGAGAGGGAGGGTCTGGTGAAATAGGTCTTTAGGGATCCTTCTTCCAAACTTTGGAGTGGGAGAGCAGATTATCTGATTTATCACTCCACAAGATGGCAGAGAGACGATGCCCCTAAAGGGAACCAGAGACCAGGAGAGCATCTTCCAAGTGTTCTCAGGGTTTTGCCCTGGGCATTTTCTCTTCTCACTCTCTGCTGCTCCCTGGGCCTTCTCCTTTCCTCCCATAATGGCTGCAATTATCACTAATATGCCCACAATTCCCAGTATAGACCTGTCTCCTGAGTCCAGACTCATACATCCATGAGCCTCTCTACAGAGACAGCTCACAAGCCTTATAATTCAATGGGTCCAACACTGAACTTGTTCTGATTACCAAACCTGCTCCTTCTTCAGGGTCCCTTAGTTTAGCAAATGCAACCACCAGTCATTAAGCTGAACACAAGAAAACAGGAGTCATTAAGTCATTCTCAATGTCTTATCTGCCTGAAGGTCTTCACACATGCCAGTCCCTCTCTCCATCACTCCATCTCTCACCCAGCTAATTCCTTGGGGCATAGACTTCTATCCATTGTCTCTTTTTCTTTGGTAATAGAACTGCTGATCTGTAGCTAAGCTCTTAGCTACAGAATGAAGACAAATTCCCAAGCCTTCTTTCCGGTTTGGTATATTAGCAAGTTCTGGACAATGGTATGTAAGTAGAAATGGTGTGCAACCTACAAAAATGTGTTCTTAAAGGAAGGGGCATGCCCTTCTCGCTCCTCTTTTCTCCTTCCCACTGAGTGGAATGTGGGCTTAATGACTGGATTTAGAGCAGCCGTTTTGGACTATGAGACAGAAGCTGTGCATTTGAGAACAGTGGAGCAACAATATTAAACAGAAGGAGCCTGGGTCTCTTATGGTTATGGACATAACCTACCAGCCTTGGACTACCTAGCTCTGGCACCATTTATGTGAGAGAGAAGTAAGCTTTTATTTTGTTTACGTGACCAGTATTTGGGTTTTTTTCTGTCACTCACAGCTGAACCTTAGCCTAACTCATTGCTCTCATTCTGTAAGCCTCAGTTTAAATGTCATTTCCTCAGGGAAGTCTTTCCTAATCCCACAGACTCGGATAGATCAAAATATTATAAATTCTCATAGCATAACATCCTGTACTTCTCTCTAATGCTTTTCAAATTTGTATCAAAATCATTTTTTCATATAGTAATCAGCTTACTATCTTTCTCTATACTTGAACACAATTTCCAAGTGAGTAGGAACTGAATCTTTCTTTTCACCACTGAATCCTCAGCTTCTAATACAGTCCTTGGAATATAGTAGTCACTCAATAATCCTTGTTGATGAAATAAATGAATGAATGACATCAATATTTTACATGAGAATAGTATTCCCCATTTTACAAGTCCTTACTGTTGCTTTTCATAACAGGTTAACCCAACCAGACCCATCTCCTCAGACTCACCAGCTTCTCTAATGGAGTCTAACTCCCCTACATGGAAATCTGCCCTCCCATGTCTCCATCCTAGAATCTGTGGCTCTGTACCCCTCTTTCTCTTAAAATTCTGGGATGACCACAGCCAAGTTGGCATAAACAGATCACAGGATTCCAGCTCAGCAAACAGGATATTCTCTTGCTGGCAGTCTCCTCCAGAAAAAAGGAAGGTAGCACCCACTATCCTCCTCCTACCCAGGCATTGGCCCAGGCAACCATCAGAAGAAAGGGGTTGCACCTCCCACCCAGAGCCAGGTATACCCGTCCTGGAGGCTGCTGTCTCCAGAGTCTACTCTTGCTGCTTGTTCTGGTTCCCCTAGACCTTCTCTGACCTCCAGACCCCAGAGAATCCCTCTATTCCACTCTGTCCTCCACCTATGGTGATCCCCCAAAAGCATATGGATGTGCCTAAGCCATAAAGTGTGGAAGGTAAGAAATGAGTGGCTGGTTTGGGGCTAATCTCCTTGAGGCTATGAGCTCCTTAGGGCAGGAATCAAACTTTATCCACCCCTATCTTCCTGCACTTAACATGGTGCCGGCACATGGTGGGCACTATGTAAATGTCTACTGGATAAATAGACAGGCTGTTGGTATTTGGTTTGGAGGAGAGGAAAGGGCTTGGTAGGGTGAGGAGGATAATTTGAAATGCTGCCCATTGGCTATTCAGAGGACTGGAGGAGAGAAGGAGATGGGAGAGTAGTGAGATCTAAGGGTCTGTCCCTATCCATACTACTGCCTTTGGGGCAAAGGCCATAGTCAAGGGTGGCCAAAGGGAGTTCAGTGTTAATGAGAACCAGATCCCAGTAGAAACTCTTCCTGCTCCCACCCTCAACACCCAGACAGGGGTCTGTGGGTAAGCAAACAGATTTGGCTGTTGTCTCTGATCTGCAACACTGTTGCTCCTCTTGATAGAGCAGAATCAAAGAGGCAGCTGCCACAGCGCCACCCAAGAGCATTCCTGACATACAGGAGTCCTCTGGCCATTGTGTTCACCCACCCCAGCCATTCCCAGGACCAGGGTGATCCCAGGGAAGCCTGACAAACATGAGTAAGTTCCAAGCTAGAGTAGCTCAACTCCGGATGGCACCTTGGAAGGACCTTCAGGGAACAGTCCAATGACTGCATAGGGCAGATGAGAAAACTGAACCCAGAGAACAAGGATTTACCCACAGCTACAGAGAAGGCTAGAAATACAAGATCCCAAGGCTCTTGGCTCCTGTTTCTGTTCTGTTTACAACACCAGGTGGGGACCTCGGGGAAGAAGACATGTCTACAGGTTTGGAGTGGGGACTCCCATCTTCAGAAGAAGAAATCTACCACCACCCTACCCTGGAGTGAAGAAAAACATGAACTCTGGAGCCAAATGGACCATGCATAGATCCCAGGCCCACCTCTCATCAACAGGATAACCTCCAGCAAAATACAGATAACAGTAATCATGTTAATCTTATAGTGATGGGGGGGGGCAGGGCGGTAAATGAGTTGATACATATAAAGTGCTTAGAAAGGGCCTGATATGTAGTAAGCACTCAGTAAACACTGGCTATCACTATTGTGTCATCTATTGTCTATTGTGTCATCTATTGTGTCTCTATCGTATCATATTATTCATCAAAAGGTCTCGGTGTCCTGCCAAAGTCTTTCCTAACCCAGCAAAAGGTCTTCCCCTGAGGAGTGATTTGCTGTGGCAAGTGGAAGGCTGTTCAACCACACCCTCTTCTCAGGGTGTGGGGGAAAGTCTGGGCCCCTCCCCAGTGCTCTTACTGACTCCACCCTCCAAACCCCCTCCACGCGCGCCCCCCTTCCCCGTCTGCTACTCAGTGGCCCTTCATCCTCTTCAGTCGCCAGCCTGTCTGCCCAGCTCTCACGCCTGATGCAGAGATAAACACATCTCACAATAGTATTGTTTCCCACTTCCGAAGCTCTCAAGAGTGATCCTAGAAGTGGGATTAGACTGGCATTTGGGCAGCTTAGGGGTTTGGAAGGATTGAGAGAGTCTGCCAGACCCGTTCTTAAAGGCAGTGGAGGTAGCTAGGCTTGCAGGGAAGTGGCAGGGGGAGCACCTGTGGCCTTAGCATCTGGCATATTCTGCCAAACTTCCCCTACTACCACCACTACCACACCACACACACACACACACACACACACACACACACACACACACACACACAGCCTAATGTGGAAGGAGGGTTTGCCCAGCTGAGTGGAGAAATGTGACATCCTTCCCCGATAGTTAATTCTCTCCCTGACCCCAGATCAGAGTCTTCTGATCCCTGTATTCCCTCAGGTGGCTGAACTGAATAGCCAGGTGTCTCTGGGAAAGAGAAATAGCCCATGGCAGAGACAGCCCACAGCATCCAGAGCCCATGAGGAGCCAGGCAAGCAAAGGGAAGGAGAGTCTGGAGGAATCGAGTGTCAAGAAGTGCCGACTTCATCATCTTTGGTAGCGTCAGCCTGGAGAGGCATTCTTCCTCTCCCAGCCAGGGCGGGCCCCCTCCATTTCTCCCCACTCCCCACTCCTCCCAGTACAGCCACTCTCATGACCTCACTGCTATAGCCAGGCCAGGCAGGTGGCCAAGAGCCAGGGACCCGCCAAAATCCATATTCCCCAGAGACTAGCACGAACCAGGCAACCTCCACCCGCCTGAACCTACGCCTGCGAAAACAGTCTGTCCCACTAAGAGTTTACTCCAACCAGGCAGACTCACCTCCCCTTTCAACAAGGCCAACCTTAGGGTAATCCACTACTATTGATCACATCTGTCGGCCAGACATATCCCAACTCCACTCCTTCCCTGCAAAATTCTTCTCCGTTGTCCTGGCACAAGAAACCTCCCCTGAGTCACCTCGTCCACCTCTAACAACTCGATTATGTTACGCGGTGATGGCAATGGTGGTGGCAGTGGTGGCAGGGGTAGAGGGGAAGTGATGGAGATGGTTACACAGACATGGAGGTTCTGGCTGTGACAGCTGATCTAGCAGTTTCAGTCGTGGCAATGGTGGCGTTGATAGTGGTGACGGTGATGGTGATTACAGGTGGTGACAAAGGGGCTGGTAGCGATGGTAGAGGTAGTGGCATTGCTGGAGATAGTGATAGTGGTTGTAGCAGCGGGAATGAGACGAGTAGGGGTATCTCCCTTCCCTCCCTAAGGCTCAGAGATGTGAACAGACCATCAGGCATGTGTGTCCCTGAGGACTACCAGAATAGTGGTGTACAGATATTGTCCAGGAAATCCAATCACAGAAGGCGCCCAGAGCCATGGGGTAATGACACCTTGCCCAGCTCCCCGGTGAGGTTTATGTTCCCCTCCTGGGCTTCTGGAGACATTCTCTCCCACTTGAAGCATGCATCATTTGACCTAGAAACTGCTGAGGCTTCCCCTTGAGCAAAGGTGGAAAAAGGCCAGGCTTTGAAAACAGAGGATCCAATACTGGAATCCAAATCAGTCAAAATGACCTTGGGTCTGAAGCTCACTGTAGAATGGGAATCATAATTTTTATTGGCAGGGTCATTGTAAGGACTGAGATAAGTATCTTTAAAAGTGTCTGGCAAAGAAGAGTAGCCTGATAAATAATAGATCTTTTTCCAAGTCTTTCTTATCAAGGCTTGGTGTATCCACCTATCCTTTTTGCCATATGCCTTCCTGTATTAGTTTTCTAGAGCTGCCGTAACAAATTACCACAAACTTGGTGGCTTAAAACAAGAGAAATGTATTCTCTTGCAGTTCTGGAGGCCAGAAGTCTAAAATCAAGGTGTCAGCAGGGTCATGCTCCCTCCAGAGGTTTTAGGGGAGAACACTTCCTAGCCTCTTCCAGCTTCCAGTGGCTCGAGGCCTTCCCTGGCCTGGGACTCCAATCTCTGCATTCATCTTCACATGGCCTTCTCCCTTGGGTTTCCGTTATGTTCTTTTCTATTTCTTATAAGGACATTCACATTGGATTTAGTGTCCACCCTAATCCAGCATGATCTCATTTCAATCCTTAACTGAATGCCATCTAAGAAGACCCTTTTTCCAAGTAAGATCATACTCTGAGGTTTCAGGTGGACATAAATTTGGGGGGAAAACCATTTAACCCACTATACTCCCCCCAACCTCTGAGTGAGCCAAACCTAACTTCCCAACCCCCCTACCACCTGGCACAGTCACACAGGGCCCCTGTCTCTATCCCTCCCTGAGCTTGCTCCTGGACACCCCCGCCCTGTAGCATCCCAGGCCCTCTGGCCATGTGCCCCAGGCACCCTGGTGCCATGCGTGCATGCCTGTGTGCATGTGCACGAACTCCCCTTTTCACTTGGCGGTGAGAAAGGGGGATTCTAGACTTGAGTTGGAGCCCACAGGGGCCTCTCTGCTCGGAAATGCTTCTTCCTCTCCCCCTGGCAGCTGTTTGGCTTGGCAGGGGCCCAGCTGGCAGGCTGAGCAGCCAAGGAGCCCTGGGGGGCAGGGGGAGGGAATGGTAAGGGGCAAGCAGCTCCCTCTTCAGGCCAGGCCCTGGGAGCTGGGCCAGTGGCAGGCCTCCCTGCTGGCTGGCTCCAGCCCCCTCAATCTTGGTTTTCCTCCTCCTTGTTCTGCTGTCCTCTCCAACCCACAAAGGGGAATTTTGGAGACCCTCCACCACCCCTCCCCAGCCTAAGGAGAAGACGTGCAGAAGGGGAGCAGCAATTGGCAAAGCAAGAAACACATACTGAGAGAGCAGTCAGCAGATCCTGGGGCTTTGCTCAGAGGGGCCCTAGGTACTCTTTGAGGACACTCTAGGACACCTTGGACTCTTTCCAACATCTGGATACCCTGTCCCCTGCTCTGTCCACGTTCCTGAAACTCCTGTCCTTAGTGCCCCTCTAGGGCATTTGCCTTCTCCTTCCAGGACCCCTCAGAACCTAAGCTGTTGCCCATTTTCCTGTTCAGTTCTCTCTTCAGATAAGCAAGACAAAAAATATGGCCCCAGCCCCCAGTAGGTCCTAGTCAAGAAACACCCAGGGATGGTACTGTACAATGAGCCTGGGTTTTAGGGTCTAATAGGCCTGGGTTTATGTTGTAACTCTGCCACTTAACACTTGTGTAATCACAGAAAGGCATTTTAGCCTCTCTGAGCCTCAATTTCTTCTCATTAAAATGGGGGTACTCATAGCTAACTTCCAGGTTGCAAAGATAAAAACGGCATAGCTTCTGAAACAAGGTAAGTGTTCTCTCTAAATTGTAATAACTTACTATATGCCAGGTACTGTGTTAAGTGTTTTGCATAGATTATCTCACTTAACCCTAATAATAACTTCATGAAATAGAAACTGTTTCATGGCTAAGGGAGCTGAGCTGTTGGCCTGGGGTCCTGGGGCTGGTAAGTGAGCTGGGATTTGATTCTGAGCACTGTGAGTCCAGATCCTGCACGCTAAGCCACTATGTTCTGTGTCTCTACCACACTGGCAGTATAACCAAAGTAGATAGTAATAGTATTAATATTATTAGGAGCAAAGTGGGTTTTATGTAAATTTTGGAAGGAAAATGCATCCAGAGAATGGCTTGGTTTTTTTGTTTTGTTTTGTTTTTAAATTATTTGGACTTCATTTTAAAACTTTTTAAAAATTCAGTTATTTCACTTGATTTGCTAGCTTCAGAGAAGAAATCCAAATTCGTGACCAGTGCTGAAGGTTGTGTTAGTATGGCTTGTGCTGGCCATTGCGCCATAGTCTTCTTGGAGATGAACCGTAGCACCAGAGCCTGTTCTTCCAGTCGGTCTTGACCCAAAGATGTTACCATTCCTAGTGACTTGTCACACATAATTGGTGTTGATTGGAAACTTTTTCTGAAATGAGGCAAAACTGCTTATTTGCCTCTTCCATGTAACCTAGGCACAGAAATATAAATGTTAATAACTGAATTTTTTTTTAAAAAAAAAGGCCCCACAGAGGGCAGCTGGGCCACATAGGTTTTCCCAGGAGCACCTGCAGGTGCAGCAGAGGGTAGTGGGGGGCCTCCCTCACCCTATACACATGGATTTGCATACAGTTTTCGAATAGGGATCTGCCCAGCTGCCTTGGCAATTCTGAAGTCCTGGATGTGGGGGCCAGCCCATCCCAGCCTCCCAGCCACAGCAGGAGACCACTGGACCGGAGGTTCCCTCAGCTCTCCTGCCCTGGCACATCTGGAAGTTGTTAGCCTCCATCCTCTCTCCCACTTCCCCTTCTCTGCTCCAGCTGCTCTCAGGTGGCTAATTCTGGGAAGTACCCCTCAGCTGTGCTTGTAGAGGATGGAGTGGGGGAGGGGAGCCACACCACCCTCTTGGTGGGGTGGGAGGCAGAGGGTTAATGTGAGTCACCGAGAAAAGCTAGATGCCTCCTCCCCCCAAGCCCAGCACACAGCCAGTGGGGTTACTAGGGGTTGAGTAATGAGGAGGGAAGAGAAAGGGAGGAGGCAGGAGCAAGTGTGGAGGGAGACCAGAGAGCGGAGATTGAGAAAATGTTTCTGCTGGAAGAGACTGTCAAAAGGTCATCAGATACTATCCATCCCCCTGTTGCCTGAGGGTCACAGTAGTGTAGTGGAGAGAGGGCAGCCCTTGTATTGAGCAGAGCTGGGTCACAATCTCTGCTCTATTACTGTTGGACTGTGTGACCTTGAGCAAGGTCCTTACCCTCTCCAGGCCTGAGCAGCCTCATCTGTGCAATGGGAGGATAGTATCTCCCCAGCAAGAGGGTTCCATGGTCTGGTCTATGCCCCCAAAACATTCACTCCCTCCTAAGAGCTGCAGGAAGCTGCACAGAACCCTGCCTCTCACTCCACTCCCTGCCCCAATTTCTGGGATCTCACTCTCCAGTCTTTGCACCTAGCACACTCACCCCATACCTTAAGAAGCCATGCCCTACCCAGAGGGAGTCTGACTTCCCCTCCTCTCTGCCCAGCTCTGCCCTCCCCACTTTCTAAACTTGTTGAAGACCCCTGCTGAAGGAGATTGCCTAAATCTCTCTCCACCCCATACCTGTGGTCTTGGGGAAGTCACTGAACATCTCTGAAACAGATTAACCTGAGGGTTAAATGTCATCACTGCTGTTTCTTATATGATGTCACGTGCTATCTTTACACCATTTCTGGAAAATAAGTTTTCTTAGCCACCATTTTATACATGTGGGGAGAAGGACCGATGCTAAAATTCATTAAAGGCTTGCTGCACACCAAGGCATGTCCTGGGTCTGAAAGAAAAGCTAAGGAAATCCTGGCTTTTCCCTTTAGAAGACATGGGCTTTAAAAAAGCCAAGTATCTCCCACGGTAGGACTGCAAAGGGGCAGTGTCGCCAGGCAACCAGACAGCCTGCCCCTCATCCTCCTGGCTGGGACACTCAGAGAACAGCTGCTCAATCCCAAACCCAGTAGCTGTTCCAACACCTGTAGTTGGATGGCCCATATACCCTTCCACATGTCTTTCCCCTTCCTGTTGCCCAACAAGCTCCAGTCCCCCTGGAACAATGAAATCATATCCCCCAGGTTTCAGCCTTATTCTTAGCCTTTCCTTTGTCCCACTCTCTAGTCTCCACTCCCATAACCCATTTGATGACTGGTCCGCAGGAGCCAGTCCAGGTTGGTTCCTTGTTATTTTTTCATTACCTTTCAAATGTTTCTTTTGTGCCAGGCACTGTGCTAAATAATGTCTACTCTCTCATTCGACCGCCCCCCCAGCAACCCCCAAAATGAGTATTATTATAATCAATCTTGCAAATGAAGAAACCAAGCCTCGGAAATAGGGCCACACCAGGGAAAAGTTACGATCTTACTCCCCAGCACATATCGTTAGTTTGGCTCAAATAAACTCGTAAAAATTCAAAAAGAGGAGGGGAAGGAGGAAGGGGAAAGGAAGTGAGGGAAAGGGAAAAAGAGAAGGAGAAGGAAAGGGAAAGGGAGAAGAAGAAAGAGAAGGAGAAGGAGAAAGAAACAGGGTCACCCCATACACTGCACAATCTTAGTCTAAGGGATCTGTGCCCTCCATGCCTCGCAGCAGCCCTGCACAGGTGTTAAAGAGCAGACTCAAGTCAAAGGATTACAGACCTGAAGAGTCAAGGGCCTTGGTGTCAGCACCACCTGGATGCCCACTATATGTCTCAAACTTAACATGGTCAAAACCAAACCTCTGACCTTTCTCTTTAAATGTGTTTCACTCACAACTTCCCCATCACAGCTAAGAGCAATTCCATCCTTCCAATGGCTCAGGCCAGATATCTTGGAGCCACCACTGACATCTCTCCCCTACATCTCACTTTCAATTGTCAGAAAGTCTTGTTGGCTCTACCATCAAAATATATGTAGAACCCACCATTCCTAATCACCTCCACTGCTTGCACCAAGCTGCCATCCCCTCTCTCCCAGATTACTTCAGTGTACTCTTACAGATCTCTTTCCTTCTACCCTTGTACCCTACAGTCTACTGTCCACATAGTAACCAGAGTTAGAGTTGACCCCTTTTAAGCCAACTTCATCCATCCTCTGCTCAACACCTTTCAATGCTGCTTCCCACTCAGAGTAAAAGCCAGGCCTCACATGGCCTCCAGGATCCACACTACTTGACCTCAGCTCCTTCACTCTCTTCCTACAGCTCTCCCTGTTCCCTCTGCTCCAGCCACACTGGCCTCAAACACTCCAGACACATTTCTGAGGGCCTTTGTTCCAGCTGTGTTCTTTGCCTTGAATGCTCTTCCAAAGATCCTCATGGCTTACTCCCTCACCTCCTTCAGGTTTTGATCCCAAATCTCACCTCTCAATTAGGCCTACTCTGACCGAACTATTTTTTCTGTAAACACCCCTAATTGACATTCCCAATTTTCTCCCCTTTTCCTACTTAACTTTAATTTGCAAAGCCTTTAATGTTTTCTAACATAGCCTATAATTTACTTATTTTTTATGTTTTCTTTTCTATTGTATCTTTCGCTTACTAGAATGTCAGCAGATATAAGCAGGCAAATCTATCTGTTCTGTTCACTGCTACATCCCAAGTACCTAGAACTATGCTTAGCACATAGTAGGTGTTTAATAAATATGTACTGAATAAATGAGGTGGCTGAGCTGAAAATGCTTTGAGAACAGAATATCTTGGGGGGATTCAGATGGACTACAGGTAAGTCCATTTTTTTGCCAAACATTTTTAGAGAGCTGCCATGTATCAGGCCCTGAGCTGAGTCCAGGAAAGTGATCAGGGACAGATGTGGTCCCTGCTCTGGAGACTCTTAACCCAGAAAAGAATACAAGCACCATCGCTACCATCTCCAGCAGGGGGGTGGGAGTGGGGGTCATTCAACTTCACGCAAACAGCACTCATTAAGCATATGGAATGCAGGAGGCCCCTTGCTAAGATGCCAGTTTTACTGTAACCTTAAAGTAGTTTTCACAATTGAAAACATCTTCACATCCTCATCTCCAGGAACCCTCACTATCACTACCACCATATCGGCTCCCCAAACTCTTCCTTCGTTCCTTACTTCCTCCCTTTCTCCTTCCCTCCCTTCCTTCTCTCCTTTTTTCCTTTCTTCCAAAGATTTAATGAGAAGCTGCTCCATTCATAACACAGCAAGGTGCGGGTTGTAGGGTACCATTGTGGTTCCAGAGTCCCAGGAGATTTAAAACTGTGCCCAGAACAATTTTAATAACAAGATTGAGCTGTTAGGTAAGGAACAAAACAAGACATAGCCCTCAAAAGCAGGTAGGCTCAATTAAAATACAGAGTTCTCATGCAGAAAGGAGATCTGAGAAAGAAAAAAAATTTTTTTTTCCTGGGTATTCCAAGGTAGAAAGAAGGAAGGAAAAGGACGCCAGGTGAATGGAATAGCTTGAATAAAGGCTTAGAGAAGAGAATGAGCCTGCATGAAGGGTATCAATGAGGTTGGAACGGAAAGGTCACTTGAGCGGTGGTGAGACTTGAGGAGCACCCAGCCCAAGTGATGAGTGAGAAGGTCAACAGTTTGACTGTGCAGCTGGATTTACTGCAGCAGAGCAAAGTAACAGCTCCAGATTCACACAAATCTGGGTTCAAATCCTGGCCAAGCCCTTGAGAAGTCACTTTCTCTCTGCCTTGGATTTATCACCTCCAAAATAGAGATAATAATTCCCAGCTCACAGTTTTTTGTGACGATTAAGTGAGATGATGTATATGAAAACTTCTGGCATAGTATTTTTGTGGATGCTTTTTAAAAATGTTTATTGAATCTGAGAAAATGAAGGCAGTGGGTGTGAACCACTCATTCAAGAGATTTAGTCATGGAAAGAGGGGAACATATTGCACAATGGCCAGAGAGTGCAGAGCAGGGTCAAGGGAGGCTTTCTTTTTTTTTAAGCTGAGGAAATCCTGTGGGTGTTTGAAAGCTGAGGAGGATAGGTGCTGCCAAAAGATGAGCAGGCTGGTGATTAAAATGCTCTAAAACTGCTTGTGGTGATGGTTGCACAACTCTGTGACTAGACCAAAACCATTGAATTGTCACTTTAAGTGGGTGAATGGTATGGTGTATGAATTATATCTCAATAAAGCTGTTTTTTTAAAAAAAAGGCAGGCTGGATAGATCCACAAGCTCCTTTGGGAGTCAGGAAGGAGGGACTGGAGTGAAGGCCAGAACAGAGGATGATATGGCATTCCTCCAAGACAGAATGGCAGGCTGGTAGACTCATTTATCAGTTCCATGGACTTTAATGAGTGCCTACTAAGTGCCAGGCACTGTGTTGGTGGCTCAGAGGCAGAGATGCCCTGGAGTTTCTCATGGTAAGTGGGTGAGTCCAACAGCAGCACAGCTACAGGAGGGCAAACAAAGTGTGGTGGGACCAGCAAGAAGAAGGAGCAGAGATGGGTCACTGCCCTGCTCCATCTCACAGACTTTACCAACTGGTGAGTGATCTCTCAATCTGAGATAGATACACCTGCAGGTGGGCTCAGAGCTGCAGCAGACAGCTGATTTGCTGTGACTGGAATAGTGGGGACCAGTGAGCTAGGGAGCTCCATAGCCTAACTGTGTCAGTTGTTGAAAGTGCCCCATCTTGGAAGAGGTCAGAAAGATTCCTGAAGCCATCACTTCCAAAACCCCACAATCATTTCATTAGACCTCCATAAGGGACCCCTGAAAGCATTTCTGGAGTCCTCATTGTGTACACAGTTCTTGGATGTGGTTTTTTTTTTTTAGTAAATACCCCATACACACTCGAAACTGTGGGTCCAGCTAGTGTGGTAAGATGATGCTACGGATGATAGGTGGATAGAGAGATCTGGTAGGCTTGGGGACAGGGCAAAGGGCCAGTTTGGGCCACACAAAAGCCACCAAGCAGAAAAACCACAGTTGGAAGAGCACAGAGAGTCAGACATATCTTTTGAATAAAGAGTAGGGGTCTTGGGACACACCCCAGACCAACGTGCAAAGTCAGGCATTTAGTATGTCTCCAGGCACCAGGCTGTCTCCATGACCACAACCCAGAACTGCAGACTTTCTTTTCATCCCTACAGAGCCACATCCCTGCTGGCTCCTCCCCCTACACCACTTGCCCTTCTCTGAGTTCATCAGGCAAACTGAGGCAGTGTGCTAGAGGGAGGGTCCTAAAGGGGCTCCTGGGTTCTAGTCCCCCTGACTCTGCCACCAACTTGCTGTGTGACTTCCCTGCTGAGCTCTGTCTCCTCGGACCTGTGTGGTGGAACATATCAAGATTCAAAGGATAGACTCCAAGCCAGACTACTGGGTTTTGATTCCCTGCTCTTCACTTGCTACCTTTGTGAACTTGGGAATGCTATGTGTCTTCTTTGTGTCTCAGTTCCTTTATCTAAAATGGGGACAGTGATAGTATCCACCTCAAAAGCTATATGAGAATTAAATGGGTCAATTGCTATAAAGCACTCAGAATGCTGCCTGGCATACAGCAAGGATTCAATCGATGTTAACTATTTGTATCATTGCGAAGATGAGGGAGGGGTGCCCCGTGGTCTCTGAGGTCACTCCAGCTTTGGCATTTTATGACCTTGGGATTCTGCCTGTACCGTCATATTTGTCTGCATTTCTAATTATGTGGCCATCATTTGAGTAACCCAGGCATTTTGAATCTGGATGACTTCTTGACCTTGGGCCTCCTTGACTTGCCCTTTCTTATAACATCCATTGGGAATGCTTAAGCCCTCACCCACATGCTGTGGAAAGTACAGAGCCCTTCCCAGCATCTCTGAGGGCTGGGACAGAGGGGTTCTTTCCTCATGAAGCCCTCTGCCATATGGCGATCTGCTCCCAAGCTTCACCAGGCCCACATCTGTGTGGCAGACTTTCCTGACGTTTCAAGTGTACAGGAGGAAACTACATCACAATGCAGTAAGCAACTTCAATATCAAAGTGAAACAGTAGCAGTCTGGGTAAATAAACCTTGGTACATACACACAGTGGAACATTGTGCTGCTGTTAAAAAAAAAAAAAAAGCAAAAGCTCTTGCTGTTCTTGGAATATAAAGCTAACCTTAGTGGCTAGGGGCAGGGGTGGAGGGAGACTTCATTGCATACACTACCATATGCTTAAAATTTTGAAATATGTGAATATATTACCTACCAACAAAAACAAATAACTTTTTAAAAATCAAGATGAGATTTAATTCTACCTCGAGATTTCTTTGCTGGTCCTCAATGACCCTCACTGATGTACTGACCCTCTTTCGAGGGCCCTACCCGCATCCCTCTCTGCTCTGCTGCCTCAGATGCCAGTTTCCTCAGCATCTTACATTATGCAAAACATTATCTCTTGATCTCATTTTCACCCATTCAGGCCATGACTTTCTCACCCAAAGGGCCCCACAAAAGAACCACTTCCCCAAGATGAAACATACCACATTCCTAGAAAGCAGAAAGTTTCTGTAGTAAATGTCCCTCTCATTTTTCTGCGGGTCTGTTTCCACACCAGCCTCTCATCTGCATTGCAAGTTTCTTGAGGCAGAAACCTGCCTTATTCATCCTCTATCACCAGCACTGTAGGTGCTTGCATGCACACCACATCAAATCCCAGGGGACTCTAAGGGCAGGGACCTCAACTTATTGACATCTGTCTCTCCCTCAATGCCTGGCACAGGATGGCTCACACAGCGGACCCCTAGTAAATGTCAAACTGCACTGGTTTGGTGAGGTGAGAGGGACTTGTGCCAGATCTGGAGCAGGAAGGTAGCTGCTGTTTAATAATAACAGCTCACATTTACTGAGCATTTTGCTAAGTGCCAGGTGTTCCTCTAAATTATTTTCATGCATTAACTCATTTAATCTTCACAACAACCCTACCAACTCTGACAACAACCTTGTTATTATCTCCATTGTTGAGATAAGGAAACTGAGGCACTGAGAAGATAAAGAAACTTGCCCAATATCACAGCCAACAAGTGACCAAGCTGGGATTTAAACCCAGTCTGAACCCAGAATATATGCTCCCAACTATTTAAATTATCTCATATGACCACAGTATAAAGCATATGCTATCCAGTGAAAGGCTGGCCTGGCCATCACACAAATGAGATAGAGGGACCCAGCCCAGCCAGAGCCTGGGGCTGAGAAGTGGGGAAAGACATTATGGAATCTCCCTCTCCAGAGATTTTTGAAGGAAAGGGTAGACCACTCTCAGTCTAGGCCTGCTTGGAGGCAGGGGGCTAGACAAGATCATTTTCCAAGGTCTTCATAATCTTCTGATTCTCACCTGAGTTGAGAGGCCCAAGGTCAGAAGTCTCCGTTTGGGGGTTGGTCCTTCAATTGGTATAGCTTGGAGCAGCCACCAATGACACAAGTTAAAGGTAGGGAGCAACACAGCTCCTGCAGAAAGACAGATGTTGGTCTGACCCCAAATCCCTGCCTAGTGGTCAGAGGCCCCAACAAGGCTACCAGGAAGCAGGCAGGAGGCAAGAGAAGACTGGCCTGCTAACTCCCAAACCACCAGCCCCGGCTCAACTCCCTCCCCCACTGCCCATTCTCCCAGGTGTGTGTACACAGAAGTCCTAGCCCAGGCAGATGTGCCCCACATCCCTCAGCTTTGATGTGTACCAGTGAGTGCACACCCCAGGAAATCCATCCACATGTTCATTCTTCATTTCACCGGTTTTTCATTGAGCTCGCTAAGCTGCAAGTCCCATGTGAGGCATAAGGGTGGCAGGCCCATTAGAAGTTATCCATCTAGTGGAGAAAGTGGCACCTGAACAAGGAAGTACAATAAAGGTCCTTGTCAGTTACATGGCTGGAAAGAGAATATGTGAGCCCAATGGATGCAGGAGTCTGTCTACATGTTTTGAGCCATATTTTGCCCACAAATATTTTAAGGGAAGAGAAAAGAAGAGGGCCCCACACAGGGCTGGTCTGGACAGTGTCCTAGGCCCCAAAGCTGTATGATGCTGAGTCTAGTTGGTCCCCACTGGTATAAACTGTAACTCCAGCAGAGAGTCAGCAACTGCTTCTTAAAGGAGGTAATGTTTAAGCTGAACCTTAGAAGAAAAATAAATGAGGGCAGGGGGACCTGGGGTAGGGATGAGCTTTCCAGGCAGCAGCCGAGCCAAACCCATTTGTGTGGTGGCCAGGCCAGCCTCTCCTGGGATAGCATATACTTCATATTGTGGGAGACTGTAGCCCAGCTGGAGAGGGTAGGTCATCTGGGGTGACCGGCTTATGAAGACCAAGAGTAACGCCACAGATAAGACGGAGAGGTTGAGAGGAACTGAAGGCTAGGAGCCATGTAGGCCCCTCCAGGGTCCTAGGCTTTTATTGCAGAGACAGAGAACCTTGGAGAGGTAGTAAGGAATAAATATGTCCTCCTTTCTGGCTTAGAAAGACCACTCTGGAAGGGAAAAGAAGGATTCAAAGAGGAGAACCCTGGGCCTCGTTAGTCAGCCTCATGGTGTGCGGGCCCCTCCTGTCTTTCACACCAAGCAGACCTCTGTCTACATGTGTTTGAGCCATATTTTGCCCACAAGTATATTAAGGGAAGGGAAAAGAAGAGGGCCTCACACATGGCTGGTCTGGACAGTGTCCTAGGCCCCAAAGCTATATGATGCTGGGTCTAGTTGGTCCCCACTGGTACCGGCTGTAACTCCAGCAGGGGCTCAGTGGAGAGCGAGAGAGCTTTTTGTGGAGGAGGTGGGACTAGAAAATACGGTTAGAGCATATGCTAAGCACTGTATCAAGGCTTTACACATAGTAATTGTATGAAGCATTTTACAGAACAACGCAAGTAAAGCGCAGAGAGATCCCACGCACGGTGTCTTCCACTGGGATTCAAATGCAGAGTCTGGCTTCTCTTGCTTATTCAGTAAATACTTACTGAGCACCTGCTATGTGCTGGGCACTGTCTAGGCACTTAGTATGCAATAGTGGACAGTGAATTTACAGTAGTCCATGTTGTTAATGACTATGCTGTGCAGCCCCCTTGTGGCGGGGCAAACAGACAAGTGTCAGCCCTACATTTGGAGGGAATGCTGGGGCCCAGCGCATTACTGGCCTAGTTGCCATAGGGAAAGAACGGTCACCCCGCTAAGAAGCTGGTGGGCTCTGGGGCTCATGACCCCCTCTCTGATAGGTTACTGGACAGAAGACCCAGGGCCCAGATTCTGCAGCACCCTCACCACTGGAAAGAGTGCCCCTCCCAGAGTCTGTTTGTGCTGTACCCAATCTCTTGAAGTCCAGTGAGGAGGGGTGGGGGTAAGAAAGGCGAAGGGCAATCTTCCAGGCAGACTTCACAGATGAAACAGGGGAAACTCAATGATCCCCTCCCCCAGCCCGCTCCTAATGCTGCAGCTCAGGGGCCTCTCTCAGGCCTGGGGACCAGAGCAAGTAGGCGGGGGGAAATGGCAGGTCACTGGGGCAACTGGACTGCTCTCCTGCCTGGGTGGTCAACAGCTACCTCTGCAATAGTGATTCAGCTGCAGGCAGTTAAAGCCAAAGCAAGGGAAAGAGGGCTTTGGTGTTGCAATCCTGCGTCAGCTGCTCCAAGCAGGCTGGTTGAGGGCCAGGCCAGCCTCAAGGGTGTGGACAGGGTAGGCGTGTGTGTTGGAGGGATCTTTGGGGGCTGTCTTGAATTCATAGGCCAAAGGCAAGAAAGACACTGCCTGAGTTTGTGTTACTGCTACAGGTGCTCTTCTCGCAGCTATTCCTCTCTTCCCTCTCTTTCACCAAGAACCTACTATACCTGAGTTTTACATTCTACTCCAGCATATAGCCATACCTATTATTACATTCTTTAAATGTCTTACTTACAATGTGAATCATAATTTTTCTACTAAAATTTTCTAGGAAATTGATGCTCTAAGAAGATGCCTCAAGTTTAACCTGTAACTTTGTAAACCACCTGGACTTCAGCACGAACATCATGTATACCACAACCGGAAGACAGGTAAGGCAATAAACTTCAGCTGGAAGGATATAAGAGCTTCTTGCTGGTACAGGGACCCTAAGCCCTGTGGTCCATAGAGGCATCCAGGCAGGTAGGCAGTTGGAGCCCCCTCTATGGTTGCCTCTGTTAATAGGATACTCTTCAAATATTATCTTATTCTACAGGTGCCATAACGTGGCTGTGGTTAGGAAGCAGTTATCTAGAACAGTGGTTCTCAAACGTGGCTATAAATTAGAATCACATGAGGATCTTCTAAAACTCCAGAGGAGAAGACATCCTAGGGGTTCTGAGCCTTTGGACTCAGGGTATTCATGGCCCTTGGCAGGGAGCATCACAGAAAAGACAAAGAGGCTGACCAGGAAGTGGATTTTTCTGTCCCCTTCCTCTCCTATCTTCTAACCCAGTGCTTTTCAATTTGGCAGCACATAGAAGCACCTGGGGAGGTTTTTTAAATGCTGGTGCTTGGGTTCCAGCCCCTAAGGAGTTCAATTTAGCTATTAGATTTAATTCTAAGGAGATGCAGGGCATTGTCTGCTTTTAAAGTTCCTTGTAGGTGATTCTAATGTGTACCAGGAGAGAGAACCCTTGCCTCATGGAATCATGCAGACAGGAGGATGGATTCTCTCACTGGGCAGAGGGTCAGGGAAACAGTCTGCCCTTCCTGGGACTGCAGGGTGGGTAATATACTGTGAGACTCCTCTTTCAAATCCATCGTCAATATAATGCAGTAAAAGGTTGTGGTTAGATCTTGAGCAAATGTTGGTCCTCGGTCTCCCTTTTCCTCACTTTGGGCAAATTATTTGGCTTCTCGGAGTCTCAATTTCTTCATCCATGAAATGGAGAGAATAGTTGCCACCTGGAGGTACTTGTGATCATGAAATAATTAAATCTATACAATCCTGAGTATATAGTAAGCAATCAATAAAATATAGCCTTTTATTATAAAAATAAGTTGATTGTACACCCATGTTCATAGCAGCATTATTCACAATAGATAGCTAAAACATGAAAGCAAACCACAACAGATGAATGGATAAAGCAAAATGTGGTGCATACATACAATGGAATATTATTCAGCCTTAAAAAGGAAGGAAATGCTAACATATGCTACACATGGATAAACCTTGAGGACATTATATGAAGTGAAATAAATACTGTGTAATTCCACTTATATGAGGTACTTGGAATAATCAACATCGCAGAGACAGAGAGTAGAATGATGGAGGAGAGAAGAATGGGGAGTTACTGTTTAATGGGTATAGGGTTTCAGTTTTGATGAAAAGAGTTCTGGTCATGGATGGTGGTGACGGTTGCACAGTGTTATGATGTATTTAATACAGCTGAACTGTACACTTAAAAATGGTTAAGATGGTAAATTTTGTTATGCAAATTTTATAACAATAAAAAATGGTGGAAAAAGATCAAATCAAAGCTAGAATTGGTGACACAGATGATCACAGGCCTGAACAAGGCTGTTTCCAGGGAAGGGTAGACATGTGGCCCTGCCTTCAGGCCTCCCCTTCTCAGACAGACACAGCAGGACAGATCCTCGATGAATGAACTCAGGATTTACACCATTAATAAACAGGAAATAATAGATGGGTTTAAATATTTACACGGTATACTAGCTTCAGGGCGAAGACATTACCAGGGAGGGCAGAGAGGAAGACGGGGAGCGAGCGGGCTGGACAGATAAGGAAAATGTAAACCTTAGTAGAAAATGGGGGTTGAAGCTGCACAAGCATGTGTTCCAAGCACACCCAGTAAAAGAGGAACAGCTACAGGAGGGGGAAGCCCCCATCCAGACCCGGAAAATGTGCCAGAAGCCTGTGCCATGCGTTCCTTCCTTCCACAAGAGATCCCTGTTTACCCTGCAAGGCTGGAAGAGAACCTAATCACATTATGACTTGTTACTCTAAATTACTGTCTCCAGTAGGGAAAGCAGGCAGGCAGGGCGCCTGAATAGGGGAAACAAGTTATTTTCCAAGATATTGTTTGTTTGTTCATTCTCCAGCTCCCTCTGTCCCCAAGCCCTTTCCTTCCCTTTCTGCCTTCCCCTGTCCTGGCCTCTCCCTCCCTCCTTCCTGGGCTCTTCTGCCTCCCCCACCAGCTCTCAGTGCACAAGGAGCAGGACAGGCACTTAGTCTAGGCAGTGACCATGCGTAGGACCACAAGAAATATCCTGCAACCCGGGATAACCTAACTCCCCTCCCCCACCCCACCTCCCCACCAGAGAAAGCAAATATGACAATGCCTCTATTTCTAGACATCAGGTCATTCGATTGACTAGGATTCTGTCTCTACCTTGCTGTGTCACTTTGGGCAAGTCATTTGTCCTCTTCAGAGCTGGGAGGTCATTCCAGAAAGAGAAATGCCCTCTGCCTGCCCCTTCTTTCCTCTCGAGACTGGTGTAAGAACAAGGGGTGAGTCCATAGGTCAGAGTCCTTCAGACCTGGGAGCCTGAAGGCCAGAAACAGATGAAGTGTACAGGCCTTCGGGGATAGGGGCAGCTGGGTTGTGGAATGTCCCCAAGTGCTGGGCCCTTGTGAGATAGATGACCCCCTAAGGAGCATCCCATCCAGCCCCCTGCCTTCACTCAAGCCTGTATGCAGTATCTCAGAGAGGAGAGCAGCAGGGTCATAGGTTCTTTTGAAAGGTCAGACAGAATAGAAAGGGGAAGGAAAAGAAAGCATTCTCTGCTCCCTCAGCTCGGGTGCCTTCCAATGAGAGCACAGAGAGGCTGGATTCACTTCCTTCCCTGGGTTCTCACATTCCAAGGCCTAGCAGTTTGTGGTGATAAATGCAACCAAAAATCTTCCCGGCGTCAAAAGGAAACTGTGAGCAAAGGGGAAGGTGCCATTTTTCCAAACATCAGATTAGGACAGATCTCTCTCTCTCTCTCTCTCTCTCTCTCTCTCTCTCTCTCTTCCT